>JAMJFZ010004114.1:7170833-7866666 GCA_026225945.1 Cricetomys ansorgei
CATGTAAGAAACTGATTAGCAGTGGATAAAGAAAACTGTGGCTTCTAATAGAAGCCCCAAGCAGAAAGGATAAACACATTGGATTTCAGGAATTCACAGACATGTGTGTGCACACAAGTTTGTGTGTGTGTGGTGTGGGGCGGGGGCGGGGGGTGAGGGGGAGACGACTGTTCAGCAGCCGGGTGAGCCACTGCATGCTTGTAAGTGCACTTTAGAGGCTGAGACAGGCCTCAGAAGTTTGAGGCCCACCTGGCATGTATAACAAAACCAAAGTCTCTCAATTTACTAGAGAGAGAAGTTATTTTCGACACAATTTCTGGCTTATGTCTCCAAATAATTACTTACTTATTTTCATTTTCTCCAGAAGTAAACCTCCACATTTTCTTCCTGATAAAATATTTGAAAATAAGTGGAAGAGTCCCTCTGTAATACTGTCTCCAACAGAACAAGCAAAAGCAGCGTACAGAGGCAAGGATTTGGTTTTTGAGACAGGGTTTCTCTGTATATCCCTATAGACCCTATAGAACTGACTGTATAGACCAGACTGTTCTCGAAATCTTGAGATCCTCCTGCCTCTGCATCCCTAGTGCTGGGATTAAAGATGTGTGCCACTGCCGCCACCATCGCCGCCACCCTGCCAGGAGAGGATTTATTTCAGTTTATAGTTCTCAGGTCACATTCCATCACTAAGGGAAGTCAAGGCAGGAACCTGCAGGCCAGGACTGAAACTGAAGCTGTGGAGGAGTGCTGCTTACTGGCTTGTTCCTCATGACTTGCTCAGCCTGCTTTTTTAAAGCATTCAGGACCACCTTCCATAGGCCAGTCTGGTGGTGGGGGCATTTTCTCAGTTGAGGTTCCCTCTTCCAAAGTGACTCTAGCTGGTGTTAAGTTGACATAAAACTATCTAGCACAGATACTATACCCACCGTTAGCATTTTGGGCATTTCCTTAACATTTTAAAGATGCATTTTAAACATTTGTAGTCCCCTTTATAATACTGTATTTTACTTTTATTCTTACCATGGAAAAATGGCTAGATGTGCATAGTACAAGACAAATTTTTACTATAGAAAAAAATCACTGGTATGTTTGGCTGGCTCTTCTCATGACTGTCCAAGACTGATTAACTGCTGTGCCTGTGTTAAGTTGCTTCTAAATTCTCCTGTCTTGATGCATTGTGCCGGCATGGCAGCATCTGTCTGTTGCCCCAGCTACTCAGTGGGCTAAGGCAAGTAGATTAGTCAAAGGTCAGCCTGGAATCATAGCACAGTCCAAATTGATTAATTTCTTAGGTCAGATTCTTAGAAGTGGTTATAGTGAGACTGCTAGCCAGAGCTCCTGGTGCAAAGGAATAGACACGTTTTTGGCTGATACTGCTGGGGACTTCTAGTTTCATCCTTGGTCAGTATCAGATGTATCAGGCATTTATGTTTAATTTTGCTTTTAAAGAAAGGGTCTCCATATGTAGCCAGGGTGGCCTTAAGCTCCGTCCTCTCTTCCAGGTGCTTGGATTACAGGTGAGTGCTACCAGACCTGATTTTAGCTCTGTTTATACCTCTAGGCTCTGTTCCTGTGTTCTTTACTTTCCTCTGGCAGATTCATGCCACCTGCTGGTCAAGATGGGTATAAGCAGCTTTTTGTAGTTGGTAGAAATGTTTTTTAAGATGATTGACATAGGTGGTTTCTTGGGTCTGCCCCTGAACCAAGCCATTTCTGTGGTCAGGAGGATGGAGTACCTTGATTGACTAGACAGTGTTTTATGGGAATTACATCTGGGAATTACCTTGGAATATAGAAAGAAGGTTGTTCTCTAAAAGAATTCACCTTCTGCTGGGCAGTGGTGACACACTCCTTTAATCCCAGCACTTGGGAGGCAGAGGCAGACAGAGCTCTGTGAGTTCTGGGACAGCCTGGACTGCAGAGTGAGTTCCAGGACAGCCAGAGTTACAACAGATAAACCCTGTCTCAAAAGACCAAAACAAAACAGAAAAACAATTTACCTTCAACAGTCAGGAAAGGATATTTTGAAGTTACTTAAAGGGGCTGGAGAGATGGCTTGCAATTAAGAGCATGTACTGCTTTTCCAGAGGATCTGAGTTCTATTCCCTGCACATCAGGCATCTCACAACCACCTGTAAATCCAGCTCCGGGGCTCCGACACCCTGGCCTCTGCAGGCACCTACACTCACATGCACGCACACAACTTCGTATAATTTCAAAACAGTGTTGCTGTTGTTTGTGCTTTGTGTTTTTAATACGAGTCTCTCTACATAGCCCTGGCTGTGTATGTAGACCATGCAGGCCTTGACCCCACAGAGAGCCACTTGCCTCTGCCTCAAAAGCTGGAAGCAATGGTGTGTGTGTCAGTATACTCGGTGAAAGTTAAAACTATTTAATTCCATGGTTTTACTTTATTTTTGTGGTGCTGCAGATCAAACTCAGGCCCTTACACGTTAGGCAAGTGCTCTACTCCTGTGCTACTTTGCCCTCCAGACTTAGCATTTTTGATAGTTATTGTTCAGTAACTTACAAAAGTTAATTCTAACTTTAATAATGTTTCTTATTCTTCAGTTTTCACCAGTGTTAATTATTGTTTTCTAAACATTGTTGCCAATTTAATATGTTAAAACAGACTTTGGCCAGGTGGTGACACGCGCCTTTAACCCAGCTCTTCAGAGGCAGAGGCAGGCGGGTCTCTGAGTTCGAGGCCAGCCTGGTCTACAGAGTGAGTTCCAGGGCAGCCAGGGCATTTCTTTTCCAGTTAACATTGACAATAATTATTTTTTTAACTAATGTGAATGGTTGCTTCCTTTCCCATTTGACAGATTTACCACCATTTACCAAGATGTTTTCCAATTATTCATTATTAAAGTGGATTGAATTGTGTTGTTCTTTTTGTTTTGAGATGGGGTTTCAGTCTGTAACCCAGGCTGTCTTAGACTCACTGTGTAGAGCAGGCTGGCCTCAAATTTGTGATCCTCCTATCTCAGTCTTTAGAGTGTTGGACTAACAAGTGTGAACCACTGTATCCAGCTTAATTCTTACATTAAAATTTTTTCTTAGATTTATTTATTGAATTATTTTATGCATTTGAGTATTTTTCCCACATGTATATGAAACATGTGCATTATCTGGTGCCTTCAGAAATCGGAAGACAGCATGGATCTCCTAAGAACTGGAGTTATAGATGTTTGTGAGCCATCATGTGGGTGCTGGAAATCAACCCTTCCTCTGGAAGAGCAACAAGTGCTCTTAATGCTGAGCCATTTCTCCAGTCCAGTTCTTAATTTTTTGTTTTAGTTTTAGTTTTTCGAGACAGTTTCTCTGTCGTAACTCTGGCTGTACAGGAACTCACTCTGTAGATCAGGATGGCCTCAAACTCAGAGAATCCTCCTTTGTCTGCCTTCTAAGTGCTGGGATTAAAGGTGTGTGCCGCCACCGCCGCTGCCCTTCTACATTTCTTACATTTTTAACATTCACAGATAATAATACCTCAGATGTCTTTGCCCACAGGTTTTGCCTGTATTGATTTTGTTTTCCTTTGGGAACAATTTCAATGATATGAGTACCTTGGCCAGTGGTAGAAGAATTTGCCTAGCATATGCAAGGTTCAGGGTCTACCCTATCACCACAGAAGGATAGTCAAAGGTGTGAGATATCCTTATGCCTTTGTTTTTAAAGAATTTTGCCAACTTGTATTTCTACCTCCACTATATGAATGGGGCTAGAAAGTTATGGCTCAGCAGTTAGGAGCAATTGCTGCTCTTGCAGAGGACCTGAGTTTACTTCCCAGAACCCGTGTTGGGTTGCTCACAACTACCTGTAATTCCAGCTTCAGGAAATTCAATGCTTTCTTCTGGCCTCTGGGCACCTGCACATACCTGACATATAGACACACATACACGTGATTAAAAATAAACCTTTTGAGGGGCTAGGGTATAGCCATTTGTGTAATCCCGTGTTGATTAGTAAAGACACATGAAGCATGCTTACATTTAAACTTGGAAGACCTCAGCCAAGAGCACAGCAGCCACCCTCCAGTTCCAACATTTCCTCCTTGGTCCCAACAGTTTACTCTTATCTTAAAAGCCCCTCCTTGCTCTCTCTTAAAACTATTTTTGAATGATGCAAAGAGATATGATTGTTTTACTTGTCTCAAACCTCTGGCAGTCAGAGCATAGCCACATTTATACTAGGGTGCCATCCAACACAAAAGGGGCCGAGTGACCTCCTTATCAGCAACTCTGTTCACATTGAGTTAAGAGAGAGCAGCTTTTAGTTACATTAGAAAGAAGGCGTTTTCAGCTATAGAATAATACATCCTGCCAGGCTTCAGACTGCCAGTAGAATGATTATCTTGCAAAATACTGGGGTGCACACAGAAATCAGTGGTATAATATCTGGAGATATGTTCAAATATACCACAACACTGGGGATGTAGCTCAGTGGTAGAATGCCTCCCTAGCACGCAGGAAGCTCTGGGTTCAATCCCCAATACCACAGAAAACAAAACTAGCACTATATTTATGCACTTGCTGTTATATTTTATTACATATTTATAACACAGTTTCACTGTGTTTCATTTACTGTTGTTTTTTCCTTTTTTCTATCTTTTGGTGCTAGGAATTGAATCCCCAGCCTACTGCATACCAAGCATGTATACTGCTAAGCTGTACCACAGCCAAGCAGTTACTGAAACAGTGTTTATTGGGGCTAGAGAGACATCTCAGTGGTTTAGAACACTGGCTATTCTTCTGGAGGACCAGGGTTTGGTTCTCAGCATCTACATGGCAGGTCACAGCTGTGCAGGACATCCACACCCTCTTCTGTCCTCTTTGGGCATTAGACACACACAGTATACAGACATTTATGCAGGCAAAACGCCCACATACATAAAGTAAAATAAAATTTAAACAATGTTGGTTGGTTGATTAGGTTAAAAGATGGTCTTAAATTGTTTTATTTCATAATTTTAATCTGTTTTACATTTTCAGTGAAAATTTAAAGTTTTCCCAGTATTCTCCAGCTCCTATCTTTTTCCTACCCATGCATGAGAATTTAAATTTTTATTTGTCTTTCTTGTGCCAGGTCTGGTCCATCGAACTCACATGTCATCCTGTCGCGTGGATAAGCCTTCTGAGATAGTAGATGTTGGAGACAAAGTGTGGGTGAAGCTTATTGGCCGCGAGGTAAAGTTTCCTGTAACTTCAGGTGGTTTGAAAGGATTATAAAAAGCTGAAGTTTTACTGGAATTCTATGGTGGTGAGCGTGTAAATGTTCTTGGTGACCAGTGTCCTTATTTTTAAGTCATCTGTCTTAGGTTTGAATCTTCTGGTTGTCTGTCCTGCAGATTTAGAAGGAAAATATGAAGCATAGAAGTGCAGTGCAGAAGTGGGTGCTCATAAACTCTCCTCCCGAAGTTTAGAGAAAAGAACCAAAGAAAGAGGTCATTCTTTACCATAAGCTTCAAAGAGTGCTTGTCAGGTACACTGCAACTGGGCCAGAGTGAAGAGGACACACATTTACAACCGTTTTCCCTAGAACTTGGCACCATGCAATGGAGTGGGCTGCACCAGCATGGCAATGCATGCCCTCTGTGTTGCACCGGGGGACGGAACAGCAGACAGGAAGCCATGGAAGCTATTAAAGAGATGAAAACTGTTTGAGTGCCTCAGTGTGCTAGGTTTTGTAGCTATGAGATGGAGCCAGAGCCGATTATGGTGGCATATCCTTGTAATTTTAGCATTCAGGAGGCTGAGGCAGGAGGGTGTGTATATGTCTGCTGTCTGTCTGTCCCCACATGCAGGCCACAGTATGTGCAGAGTTCAGAGGATAGCTTGCTGGAGTTTCTTCTCTGCTCCACCATGTGGATTCTGGGGATCGAACTCATGTCATTAAGCTTGGCAGCAGTCACCTTCACCCACTGGCCTGGCCTCTATTTTATCTGCAAGACAGGAATGGATGAAGATAGTTTCCTTTATTTCTTCTGCCATTATGTCTGCCCTATCTACTTTTGTACTCCCAGTGTTAGCTTGGTACTTGCCCATTTGAGGTTAGTGTTTGTTATGATGATTACAGGTTTGACTCTGAGGTGTTACAAATTGGTAGTCAGGTACTTAAGGGGAGGGGTTTTGGAGGCTTGGGAACGTAGCTTGGTTGGTAAATGCTTGCCTTAAAAGCATGAAGACCTGAGATCAGTTACACTAGCACCCAGGTAGAAAGCTAGGTGTGGTAGTACACTACAGGACACTCCTGTAGTCCCAGTGCAGAAGGCTACAGGCAGGGAGACCTCGAGGACTTGCTGGTCAGACAACCTGGCTGAATGGGTGAGCTCCAGTTCTCAAAACCCAAGGTAGGGGCTCCAGAGAAGTGACCGTTAGGTTGACCTGTGGCCTCAATACACACATGGACCCACATGAACACCACACACACACACAGAGGTTTTGGTGACTCTTCTTTTATCTTTTTCAGATGAAAAATGATAGAATAAAAGTGTCCCTCTCCATGAAAGTTGTCAACCAAGGAACTGGGAAAGACCTCGATCCCAACAACGTTATCATTGAGTAGGTAAAGGGTTTGGAAGAGCTAAAATCCCACCACAAGTGCAGACTGTAGTAAATTAGACCAGACTGGAAGTGCTCGCAGCTTCCATTTGTAGGCTGTGATCCTAATGAGCAGACATCATCATGACCGTGGCTTGTGTGGGTGTAAACGTAGCCCTTGTCTGTTTCCAGGCAGGGTCTCCATGTATAGCCTGGGTGGCCTCAGACTCTCAGTGCTCCTCCCTTAGTCTCCCACGTGCTGGATTACAGGGCGCATCGTCCCACACGGCCTGTTGAGCAGAGCTGAAAGGCTAGACCACACACACCCAGTGCCGCAGCGTCTCAGCCGTTACTTCCTCACCATGAGCTGTTGCTTCCTCCCCTGAGTGGTTTCTGCCCTGGCTCTGAAGGAAGGTAGAGACGGTAGTGTTAGCCTCTCATGTCTGAACACAGCACCTTCCACTGGCTCTTCCCACCTTTCACTTCTGGGGAGGGCCTTCTCTTCATCTAAGGGTGCTGTCTGGAGATACAGGAAGCTTCTTGCTATCTGACTCAAATCCTTTATTGAATTTCTTTTCGTAGAACAAAAATACATTTATTTGTTTATCCAGGGGGCTTGTGCAGGGATCAGAGGACAACTTGTGGGAGCGGTTCTCGCCCTGTGCCGTGAAGGGATGGACTCAGGTCCTTGACCGTTCATGACAAGTGCTTTTGTTCTGTTTTGTTTGGGGGAGGGGATTTTTTTTTTGAGATAGGGTGTCTCTATGTACCCTTATATAGCCCTGGTACTTGTTATGTAGACCAGGTGGCCCTGATCTTAGAAAGATCCACCTGCCTCTGCCTCCCAAGTGCTGGGTTAAAAGGCATGTGCCACTATGCGTGGCTGAAGTGCTTTTACCTGGTAAGCCCTTGGCTGCGTGGGAGACTTTTCTGTGGAGAAGGGACACACGAATGCAGCGCCACCCAGGAGGAAGCCCACAGCAGACCAAAGAAATGTCTGCACCGGAGTCCAGCTGAGCCAGCAAGTTTTTACTGGGGTTACAAACAGTAGTGTGGGTGAGGGCTCCCCTACAGGAACAGGGGTGGTTTTAAAAACAGCTGCAGTACTGAAAAAGCTCGCCCCAACACTGGTGACACTGCAACAAAAATGCAACCCCAGAACTCTACATAGCTTACAGGAAGCTCCACAGATCGGAGAATTTCCTTCCCAGCAACCGTTTGTTCTTTCTGCCCAGCCGGGGAAGGGTCTTTGAGAACTTTGCGCATTTCAGCTTTCTTAGACATCCAGACATTAGAACATTATCTCCGAGTCTCATGAGCCTCCTGTCCCACACCAGGAGGAAGTGTTTCAATTCCAGGGAAATTGCTATCACCCCATTCCCTTTATTGATTATTATTGATGATGCTGATGCTGATAATGATGATTGAGACAGGGTCTCTTAACATAAGCCCTGGCTATTCTGGAACTCACTACGTATACCAGGATATACTTCTAACTCACAGAGATCTGCCTGCCTCTGCCTCCCAGGTACTGAGATTAAAGGCATGCACCACCATGCCTGTCTCTTCATTGAATTTCTAATCAGAGTTGCTTAGTCTTTGAGCTCCTTTGCTGGGGAAGGGCTATAATAGCTCATTGGGTAAAGGCACTTGCTGTATAAACCTGCCTGCCAGTCTGAGTTCAATCCCTGAAACCCAACTCCATAAAGCTACACGTGTGTGCGCGGGCGCGCACACACACACACACACACACACACACACACACACACACACACACGCACACAGAGGATCCCTTGAGGGGCTCATTAACAGTTTCTAGTGTTTCAAGCAAGTCAACTAAATCACATATTTATCTTCTTCGGGTTAACCATATTATTGTTTGTGATTTTGATGTTAAACATCCATGTTCTTTCTTTCTGGCAGCAACACCATTGATTAATAAATAATCCAGATGCAGTGGCATATTTCTGTAATCCCAGTACTTGGGTGACTAAGGCAAGAGGATAGAGTTAAAGGCTAGCCTGAGCTACATGCAGAGCTTGAGGCCATTCTGGGCTACATAAGGAGACTCTGGCTCAGGAACACACCCACAAAGAGTAAAGAATATAATTTGAATGAGATCTTTATTGCAAAAAAAAAAAAAGAATTGAAGCCCTTTTGTTTATAGTTCTGAGAAAAACTGCTTCAGTTATAAAGGGATTTTATCTGAAAAGAAGAGAGGTAGTATTTATTGAAAAAATATCTGGTACCAAACGTGAGGCAGATGTACATCAGTGCCCATGATCCCCATAATAACCTATAAGCTAAATATGGTCTTCATTTCACTTCTAATACACATTAGTTTGTAGCAGAGATAAATGACTTGTGGTTGTGTAGCATATTATATGGGTCAGGACCCAGTGTTAAAGCACATGCCTTGCTCACCACAGACTGCCACCAGCTACTGCCTGTGACTTAGAGCCTTTCATATTTCTGTAGTTTAGTCTCCAAGTATTATGTATTTGTAGGTCTGCTTATTCACAAAACATTCAGTTATAGTGGTATCTTTTATAACTCAACCCAGAAATGCTAAAGTCTGGCAATTACTGATTACTTTGTAATGAAATTACCTTTTCTCCAAAGAATCCTGTGCTCTGCAGACTCATTCAAAAGCTGTGAATTTCCCAAAGCCACACTTAACAATGGTGAACTATAAAACAAGTAAAATCAGAGAAAAAAGGTTAGGAAGGGAAAGGCTTTCTGTTTGCAGGCTGTGTCTCTTTGTAGAAAAAAAAAAAAAAAAAAAAAGCCAAGCGGTTGAACTTGTGATAAACTGTGGATGGGTCCAGGAAAGCAGCATGGAATGTTGATCAGATTTTAGAGGTAGACTTCAATCACGGCTCTTAGTTCTTCTCCAGACTAGTATATGGTCTTGAGCAGATTCTTAATCTCAACAAACCTCAGCGTTTTTTTTTTTTTTTTCCCCCTACAAAACAGAAGTAATGAGACATATCTCAGAAATAATAGAATGAGGGCGGGGGAGGGGCTTGGCGGTGGTGGTGCACGCCATTAATCCCAGCACTCAGGAGGCAGAGGCAGGCAGATCTCTGTGAGTTCAAGGCCAACCTGCTCTACACAGTGAGTTCCAGGACAGCCAGAGTTACAACAGAAAAACTGTGTCTTCAAAAACCAAACAAAAAAGAAATGCTAGAATGAGGGCCAGTGAGATGGCTCAGCAGGTGAAGGCCCACTGAGACCCACTTAGTGGGAGAAAGAACTGACTCTTGCAAACTGCTCTCTGACCTCTACACGTGCACCATGGCACAAGTACATGTATACACACACACAATAAATGTAGTAAAAAAATGACAGAATAGTTTAAGAAAAATCTTATTAGCAGGTAGCCATCTTAATGGCTAGTCTGTGGTGAACACAGTAGAGATAGCTACTTGTCGTTACTATTTTAAGCGCCTCTTTGCTTCTCCCACTACCTGAGACTGAACACTTTTTCTGTTGAAAGAATGTGTGTGGCCCACGAGCACAGGAGCCTGTGTTACCCTCCTTGCCTCCTGTAGCCTGATGCTTAGTGTTCTTTTGACTAGAGCATTCATGAGCATCTGTTGAGTGTCACAGGCAGCATGTATGGTGTAGCTTGGTGAGTAGCAGAGTTTACTTGGGGCTCTGATGTTCAGAGAGAAGGCAACATTTGAGCTGGGTCTTGAGGAATGGTATTTTCAGAAAGCAGGAGAAGGAGTAGTGTTATAGCAGTGAAATGACTTTAGGAAAGGCACATCAGGCGACCAATCAAATCCATCCCCCCAGACCCCCACCCCATAGCTTCTCCTTATTACGTTCATTGCCCTGGTTTCCAGCTACTACCGGTGAGTCAGTCTCTCCATCAGGGTCTAGCTATCTTATCTTCCTTCCTTCCTTTTCTTTTTTTTTTTTATTGAGACAGGTTCTCATACCCTGACTGGCCTCAAACTCACTATGTAGACCAGGCTGGCCTGGAACTCACAGAGAGCTGCCTGCTTTGCCAGCGCTGTCCCGATCTTACCTTTCAGCATCATCTAATAGGTGTCTGTGTGTGGAAAGGGTTAAAGACAGTCTCCAGGCAGGCATAACTAGCATACTTAGGACTCACCATAAGGCCACTTCCATGGCCTCGGTGTCTCCCTCTGCCAGGCAATAAGCTCTTGGGAATAAAGAAGAAATAGCTTGCATCTTTTTGTTCTATTGTGGTTCTGGGGATTGAACCTCCGGCCTTGTGCATCCTGCGCATGTGCTCTGTATTCATTTGCTCCCATCACTAGTACCAACACCGGCACATACCACTTAGTAGGTGAACTGAAAAGAAAAGAAAAAACTAATCAGTGTGGAAAAATACAGTAGCCTGGAGACCACGGAGCGCCCTTGTGAGGAAGCCTGACCGACACAGGGCAGTGAGAACAGAAAGTGAGGGCTGAGGTGAGCCATTTGTTATGTGGGAGGTCTAGTTGGGTGTGTAGTGTGCTAGAACCCCAGAATATTGGAATTGGCTATAATGAGGATGTGTTTAAGCTGCAGCTCAGGGCCCCTTAAAACTCTGCTTTTCAAATAAGGACACCTGAGAACCTGTAAGCTTGTGACTTGCTCGCGTCCCCAGCCCCCAGTCTTGTTTTTTGTTATTTAGATTTTAGTTATGTTTTGAAAGGGCCCATTTCTATAACATACACCAGATTAATTCACTTTATGCATTTAGATTTTTCTAGGCCAAAGGCCAGACCTTAGTGCAAACATTTTCAGAACTTAAATTACATACTTGTCTGCACTGTCCACTTGGGTAACTATGAATAACGTGGAGCTATTTAAATGGAAATTAAGTAGAATTTAAGAGCTAGGCCAGATGGTGCAGACCTGTAACTCTGGCTAGCCTGGGCAGTTTAGTGAGACCCCTGTCTCTATAAAAAGTGAAAGGGGACTGGGGACGAAGCTTGCTGCTGGTACAGTGCTTGCCTAGCATAGGGAACCGTCCTCAGTATCTCAAAAAGTAAAAATAAGTTGTGAAATTTAATATCTTCTTTTGTTTTGTTTTCATTTTTATTTTATCTGTGTAGGTATTTTGTTTGCATGTATATCTGTGTGCCACTTGTCTCTGGTGCCCTCAAAGGCCAGGAGAGGGTATCAGATTCCCTGGAATTAGAGTTACAGGTGGTTGTAAGCTACTCTGGGTGCTGGGGGACTCAAACCCCAGCCTCTTGGAAGAACAGCAAGTACCTTTAATTACTGAGCCATCTCTCCAGTCCCACAAAATTTAACATGTTAATTCCTTAGTCACACTAACCACATTTTAAGTGCTTAATGGCCACATTTTTCTCTGGACATGGTGACACAGGCCCTCAGTTCCAGCAGAAGCAGATGGCTCTCTGTGAGTTCAAGGCCAGCCTGCCTTTGACAACAGCAAAATAATACCATATACCAATGAGAATAAATAATTCATAACTATAGAAAACAGTGTGGATGAATTTCCAAACAACAGAAGCTATACAGGAAGTATCTATAATATGTGTGTAGATAATGTATCTTTTGGTACTGAAAGTGAAACTAGGGCTTTTTGCATGCTACACGTATGTTCTTGCACTGAGTTAACATTTCAGGTACTTTACTACTTTTATCTTGAGACCGAGCCTTGCTAAATTGTTCAGGCTGATCTTGAACTTGTGAAACTCCTCCTCAGCCTCCCTAATCCTGAGATTAAAGGTATGGCTCATCACTGCCTACTACTGTAAAGAGAAAAGTGGTCTTGTGCTGCTAGTAAGTAAGATGGTGGTTACTCTGGGAGCAGGCTTGATGACCAGCAGTAAGCACAAGAGTATCATTTTAAGAGAGGTCAGTTATGTTGTCATCAATCCCGGTGCTGGCTATATGGGAAAGTTCGGACTGTGAAAACTAGATGAGCGAATGCTTACCATAAGTACTTTCCATGTGTGTCTTTATTCAGGAGTTTATGTGATGGGAATATAAACCAAAATCACCTGTGGTCTAGAGGCTCAGGTAAGACTTGAAAGAGGGGAGCCTTGGAATGTTGGGGTGCAGCACATCATGGAGGTGAAGTATGAGGAGGCAAGGCATTTCAAAGTGGGATCTGCCTAAGGAAAGGCACTCAACCACCTGGGAGAGGTAGAGCTCACTGACCAGAGCTTAGTAAGTAAAGAGGAGGCTGGAAAGGCAGGTTAGAGACAGACCAGAAGCCTCAATCCCAGGTCCTGCAGACTTGACTTTTAGAAAGCCTGTGAAGCTCTTTTAAGTTTGTGAGTGATCTGATATGGGTTGTAGGGTGTTTTCACATGGTGAGGAATTAGGCTTCCAAGTATCTTTCCTGAACATTAGTGAGATGAGGCCCAGTCTCACCTATAATTGTTAATTCAAAGCCTCATTCTAAACAAGGAAGAAAGAAAAGAGGGAGCTGTTTCATCGTCTTGTTCTGCCCAACACTTTACTTCTCTTTCCCTTTTCCTTGCCAAAAACAAACCGGAAACCAACCAGCAGCATCACGTTGTCCTCCTGGCCACTCTGAAGAGCACCAGTGCTCAGGATCTCTTTCATTACAGGCAAGAAGAGAGGCGGAGGCGGTCCTTCCAGGATTACACTGGGCAGAAGATCACCCTTGAGGCTGTCCTGAACACTACCTGCAAGAAGTGTGGCTGCAAAGGTAGGGGAAGCCTGCCATTTCTGCCTCCTCTCCTTGTGGCCTCTCTGCTGGCTGAAGGAGACCCCGTGAGTTAGCTCTGGATTTCAGTGGACTGCTGGCTGCACTCTCTCAGGCCAGCCTCCGCTCTGCTCACCTCCAGGCACAGTTTCTGTTCTGCAGGAATGGAGTGACTTTTAAGGAATGGAGAAACATTCCTTAAGGACCAAAGGAGACCCTGTCCTCCTCGTCTTTATCTCTTTAAGTTCAGAATTCTAAATACAATGTCCTTTTAGTAATAAAGAGGACTGTCACTTCCTTTAGCTCTATTTCCTCAGGTTTCTTCTAGTCTAACTCAGATGTTAAAGGCTTCTCAGCTGACCTCCCTTACTGGAGCTATAATGAGAGACGTTGCCACCTCCCAGTTCAGAGCGGCCTCGGTGTGTCACCTCTCCTCCCCGGCTCCCCATCCAACATGCTTGTTCACTTCTCTGCAGCCACTGAATTATGTCCTGGTGGAGTCTGTGAGGTTTCAAGCCCCTGTGTCTTATTAATGTAGAGAGGAGAATGTAACAGAGAAGCAGTACCTCCTTGAGATAGTGGCAGCATTTCAGATATTTGTAAAACTGCTGTGTCCGCTTTTCAGATCTCATCCAACTTCCAGGCTCAATATACAAACACGTTTACACATAGCTCTGTAGTTACTTCATGCAAGCCTTTCCTGTTCTTGAAATGAGGTGTCCTAGAAACTTGCTGTAGCTCTAGCTCCAGAGGCTCAGACGCCCTCTTCTGATTTCCTTGGGCACCTGCACTCATGTGCCCGTATCCACACACAGATGAACACATAATGGGAAAAAAAGCCAACTCATCTTCAAAACAATAAGAAGGACCTTCAGTAACACTGTAGGCTCAGTGTGGAGCCCCTTACTTGTATCTACCAGATGCTCCATAGAGCAGAGAAGAATAACAAGAAAGAGAATTTGACCCAGCCAACAAAGGTCAGGTTGAAGGTAGTTGGCTTTGGTGCATCAGAAACAAGACAAAGTGAGGAGACTTCAAACCTGAGCTAAGTGTCCGATTTGCTGCTGTGTGACTCTGAGCTACTTAACTTAGGTCTTCGTATCTGATACAAATGCAGGGTGTTGGATTTCATGATCTCTAAGGCTCTTGCCAGACCTGACAGTCTGTGAATTCTCAGTCACCCTGGGTGTCTGTGCCTGTCTCTGTGTTGGCTTGGATGTGAGTGCCCACTTCCTGCCAGCTATCTTCCTTTAGGGTTTGGCCTGCTATTCAGTTCCCTCTGTTAAGCGTTCTGCTCTCTGGAACAGCCTTCCATTGTCAGGAACAAGTTCCAAAATAGATCTTTAAAAATTAATAAGCCCCATTGCTGAGGGAGTGCAGCACAAGCCTGCTTGCTTGTATCTTTTGCTGTTTCCAAAGCAGCACTAGCACCTCGCCTGGCTTGGGCTGAGTGAGCACAGCCACCTTGAGGTGGCAGAAGTGCTGCTTCAGATAAACTCAGTAACATCTCTGAGCTGCTGGGCCCTGTCAGGAGCCTCTGGGGAGCACCTACCTGCGGAGGGGAGAGGCTTCTTCCTTCTCCAGCCTTGGTTTCTTTTCCACAGGCCACTTTGCAAAAGACTGTTTCATGCAGCCAGGTGGAACCAAGTATTCTCTGATCCCCGATGAGGAAGAGGAAAAAGAAGAGGCAAAGGAAGAAGGAACCGAGAAGCCTGATCCCACAAAGAATTCTTCCAGGAAAAGAAAGAAGGTAAGAGCTGGTTTGCTTTTATTTATCACATTTTTGCAGGTTATTAAAATACAAATGCTTTTTGTAAGCATTTTAGAAATAGTGAAAAATGAAAAAAACAAGCCCTCATAATCTTTCCAGAGAGAGTAGTATTGACAATTTTGGCATACTCTAATCTTTTTCCTAGCTAACAATATAAGTAGATGTATATACATATACATGTAATTTTAAATTGTGGTCATTGTAGGTATAGTTACTCCCCACTTTTTCATTTTTCTAATTTTTAAGTACCCTTAAGTGTCCTTTAAAGACTTAATGTTATAAACCACATAATGTTTCAGTCTCTGACTATGAATATTGATTGATTGATTGATTGATTGATTTTTTTAGACAGGTTTTTTTATATCCCAGACTGACCTCAAACTTGCTATATAGCCAAAGATGACCTTAAACTCTTAATCTTCCTTCTAAATGTGCCACTGTGCTTAGCTGTAATTATGAATTTATTTTACTATTATTGGATACTTAATACTTCAGCTTCCAACTTAAACTCTGGTCTATACCTCCTTACTTTTCTTTGAATATGTTCCTGGGTTAAGCTTACTGAGTTGAGGCTGGAAAGATGGCTCAGAAGTTAAGAGCACTGCTCTTGCACAGGACCCAGGTTCAGTTGCCAGTACCCTCTGGGGCTCACAACCACCTGTAATTCCAGTTCCAGGGGATCTGACACCCTCTTCTGGCCTCCAAAGGTACTACATGCATGTGGTGTACACGTGTACACACAAGCAAGAAACCAATACACATAAAATAAAAATAAACTAATCTTTTCAAAAGGGGGGGCGGTGTCTGGAGAGATGACTCATTAGATAAGAGCTTGTTGTGCTTCTCCAGGGACCTAAGTTCAGTTTCCAGCACCTGTGTCAGGTGTCAGTTACAACCACCTATGACTTGACTCCAGAGAAGTCTGACAGACCTCTGTGGCCTGCACTCACAGATATACATGCATTTAAACATAATTTTAAAAAACAACAAAATAAATCTTAAAAAAAGATTACTGAGTTAAGGGAACCAGGTGTGATAACTCATACCTATAATCTTAGGAAGCAGAGGAAGGTGAATTGCAACAAGTTGAGGGCCAGCATAGGATACATAGTGAGTTCCAGGCACTTGGGGGGCTGCAGACTGTGACCCTGTCTTAGGGGGGGAAAGCCTGGTGGCTCTTTTGTGATGGTGGTCAGCTTGGTCTATATAGAGAGTTCCAGGACAGCCAGGGCTACATAGAGAAACCCTGTCTCAAAACAAAAAAGAAAAGAAAGAAGCAAAGAAAACAAAAAAGATATTAAGACTTTAGGGCTCTTGGGGCTGGAGAAGAGGCTCAGTGGTTAAGAACTCTTGTTGCACTGGGTGGTGTTGCACACCTTTAATCCCAGCTCATAGGAGGCAGAGGGAGAGGCAGAGGCAGATGGATCTCCATGAGTTCGAATCCAGCCTGGTCTACAGAGTGAGTTCTAGGACAGCCAGGGCCATACAGAAAAACCTATCTCAGAAAACAAAAACCAAAAAGAGCATTTGTTGTTCTGGTTGAGGACCTGGGTCCAGATTCCCAGAACCCACGTGGTGGCTCACAACCATTCATAACTCTAGTTCCAGAGGATCTGATGCCTTCATGGCACCAAACATGCGTGTGGTGCATATAAATATATGTAGGCAAAAGAACTCACACAAAATAAAATGAATAAATAAATAAAGACTAAGGCTCTTGGTAGATTTTTTTCAAATTGACTTCCAGGAAGTACTTACCTGTTCCTGTTGGTGGATAAGAACCTCTGTCTCCTGGAGTTGTCTTCTTCTACTGCTTAGAGCACAGTGGTCCATAAAGCAGATTTTATGTGGTACAGAAAGAAAGTAGATTTGTAACCTCTTTTTTTTTGTTGTTATGCAGAGAAATAAAAGAACTATGCTGTATTTTAGTCAGCCAATAGTTGTTTTCCTAACTTGTACGGTATTTCTGTGATTGTTTATTGAGTTTTGTTTGTTGTGGTGGGTTGTTGTCGTTTGGGAATGAAAGAGAACAGGGTCTCACTATGTAGTCCTAGTTTGTCTGGAACTCGCTCTGTAGACCAGGCTGCACTAAGACTCACCAGAGATCCACCTGCCTCTGCCTCCTGAGTGCTGGGATTATAAGTGTGCACCACCACATCCAGCTTTTGTGTGTGTGTGTGTGGTTTTTTTGTTGTTTTTTTTTAGATTAAATTTCACACAGTAGCCCGAGGTGGCTTTAAACTTCCAGGGACCCTCATGCCTCGGCCTCCTGAGTGCTGGGGTCGCAGGTGTGAGCCACTGTACCCAGCTTTTTTGTTTGTGTGTTTTGGTTTCGGTTTTTGGTCCTTTTCAAGTCAGAATTTCTCTGTGTAGGTCTGGCTGTCCTGGAACTCACTATGACCAGGCTGGCCTCCAACTCAGAGATCTGCCTGCCTCTGACTCCCAAGTCTGGGATTAAAAGTGTGCACCACCACCATCCAGTCATACCCAGCTTTTAAAAAATCTGTTGCATGGTCATTTGTGTCTGGTATTGCAAGCTCTAGGAGTGAGCGGCTCTGGTAATTTTTTTCCCCAGTGGCATCATCACAAGTAAAAGATCTTCATTTTGTAGGTAAGGGAAAGGGTCCATTATACTATTAGAAGAATTAGAATTAGCTAAGTGGCATGAAAATGATTTGATTTTTATATTCTTTCCATATCCCTAACCTGGGGTCTTCCTAGTACTTTAGGCTTTGGCTTGTGTCTTTAAAACCTAGTTTGAGGTTCTTGGGAATTTATGGCTGACTGTGTAAGTTTAACTACAATTCTTTCATTTGCAGCATGAGATTGTTGTGATCTTTGGCAGTGGTCCCTACGGGGTGATGCCCAGCTTCTCAAAATAGAAAGTGATGACAAGTCAGTTCCTCACTGATACTGAATTTGTTTTGGAGACATGGTCTCATGCACTCAGACTGAGCTCAAACTCCTTATGTAGTTCAGGCTGACCTTGAACTGATCCTCTTGTCTCTACGTATGGGGTGCTTGTTCACCACTACACCTAGCTCCAACTCTCTTTTTAGACATGCTACCATAATCTCTACTGGTTTTATTGTTGTTTGTTTTTATTATTTAATTTCTGTGGGTGTTTTGCCTGCATGTGTGTTTGTGCACCGAGTGTGTGCCTGGTGCTGGCAGAGGCCAGAAGAGGGAGTCGGATCCCCTGGAGCTAGATAGTTGTGAGCTGCTGTGTGGATGCTGGGGATTGAACTGGGTCCTCTACTAGAGTTGTTAGTACTCTTAACCAGTGAGCCATCTCTCTACCCCACCCCCCATAATCTCTTCTATGAGCTCTCTGACAACATAAATACACACCACCAGACCCCCTTGTTTCTACCCTTCTGTTTATGTAACTTGTTTTAACAGCAATGATATCTTCCCAAGAGAGAAGCTATACACCTTTATTCTCTATCTCACATTCAGTCAGTTCCTAGGTCCTGCCAAAAGCTCCCTTCTTCTCCTTCTCCTCCTGCTCCCCCTCTTCCTCCTTCTCCTCCTACTCCTTTTCCTGAGATAGTGTCCAACCACTTGGACCCCAGGCTAGCCTTGGACTAGTGATCCTACTGTTAGCCTCTTGATTGCTGCTGGCATTGTATCTGTGCCTGGAGAGGGGATATTTTAAGCATCTTAAAATTATATTGCTCTGCCTCACATGTGTCTAGTACAGTGTTAGACACTTGATATAACAAGACACTAAGGTCACCTTTTGGTCAGTTTTTTGTTTGTGTGTTTTTTGAGACAGGGTTTCATTGTGTAGCCCTGGTTCACCTGGAACTGACATAAATCTACCTGCCTCTGCTTCCTGAGTGCTGGGATTAAAGGTACAGCTTAGCCAGTCTCTTCAGAAATTTTTTTAAATGAATTATTTTGTTGGGGAGGATGACAGTTTATGTCTTTCTTTTGTGGAGGTCAGAGGACAACTCGCAGAAGTCTGTTCACTCCTCTACCGTGTGTGTAGATCTCAGGTATCAGACTCAGTCCATCAGGGCTGGAAGCAGGGACCTTTACCACACTGAGTTGGCCCCAGTTTTTTGTTTTGTAAACACAGACCTTTAACTTGTAATGTTGCCTGTTGATTTTCTGTTCTTTTACCCTCTAAATCTCCTCTTCCTCCTCCTCCTCCTCCTCCTCCTCCTCCTCCTCTTCCTCCTCCTCCTCCTCTTCTCCTCCTCCTCCTCTTCTCCTCCTCCTCCTCCTTCTCCTCCTTTTTTCCTCTCCTCCTCCTCCTCCTCCTCCTCCTCCTCCTCCTCCTCCTCCTCCTCTTGGGAACTGGGTTTCCCTGGCTGGCCTTGAATTTACCATCCTCCTGCCTCACTTCCTGAGTGCCACGATCACGGCTCCTCCAAATCTGGGGTTCCTGTAGGAGATGGGCTTTCCAGTAAGAAATGGACTTTTGGAGTTCGTCTGTGGACTTGGACACTGTTCTAGTACTAGTAGTTCTGGGGCCACATGCAGAACTGAATAGATTGATCTGAAGGGCATGCCTTTAGCAATCTACACTGTCAAATTGATGACAAATAGCTGCCAAAAAGGCATGGGTAACAGGAATGACTGTGTGGAAGGCATATGCGGTAGGCAGCTCACATGAACTAAAGGTTACAGCTCTCAATCAGCTAATTGCTCAAGGAGAAAGATAATAAGCCAAGGTATGCATGCTAATAAAGGAGAGAAACTCATTCCAAGGAGGTCGCTGGCTCTCATGACCTTCAAAGAATGGGAATGAAGTGTAGTCGAGCCCACTCAGGGCTGCAGCCAGAAAGCCAAAACCAGCTGTTGAACCTTACCTGTTCCTTCTCAAGTCTGCTGTAGTGTCTGTCCTAGTGTCTGAAAACTGTGACTTCATTTTGCTGGACTGTAATTAGAACAAGTAGAAATTTCATAAGTAGAAATGGTTATGACATGGTAAAATGGGAATTAGTTTTTTACAGTGACTCCATGGATAATCCTTTTTTAAATTCTGATATAATTCATCATTTTTATTATGTGTGTGAGTGAGGGTGCACACATGTCATGGCATGGCGTGTGTGTGTGTGTGTATGTGTGCGCGCGCACATCTTTTGGGAGTTGGTCTCTCCTTCCACCATGGGTTTGGGGATGCTTTTTACCCACTGAGCCATCTTTTCAGCCCTCCTGGCTCATCTCTCTCAGTCTGTGGTCTGAGATTGCCACCCTCTTTGACTTAAAGATCATCATGGGTCTTTCTAAATTAGTGCCACATTACAAGGAAACACATCCCTTAGGGACTGGGCTGCCCACTAATGATAGTAAAATCTAGCTACATCTAATCCCAGTGTAATTTTCTCCTTTGATGTAGATAATGTAATTGCTGTCTGCAGTACTGTTTACAAAAGAAGGAGAAGTAGGAACATCATCACTAGCCACAGTGCTGTTCTGTCCTACTCTCTAGGGAATTTCTAGTTCTAGTGCCCATCTAGAACAGACTGCCAGCCTGCCAGCACAGAGCTGCAGTGTAGTCTGCTCAGAAGCCATCGGTGCTTCAACTTCTTTTTTTAAAAATGTGCCGGTTGGTGGTGGCGCATGACTTTAATCCTGGCACTCGGAGGCAGAGGCAGGCCGATCTCTGTGAATTCCAGGACAGCCATGACTACACAGAGAAACTCTATCTCGAAAACAACAACAAAAAAAATTTAACAATTTTAGTGTATGTGTGATGTGTGAGTGCTGGCCCGAGTGGCCACAGCATGTGTTGAGCGGTCAGAGGACGGCTCTGTGCAGTCGGTTCTCTCCTTCCACTTCCATGGGTTCGGGGATTAAACTCAGGTCACCAGGTTTGAACAGCAGGTGCTTTACCTGCTGAGCCATCTTTCTCTCCTTACCCCCCTTTTGAGACATGGTCTGGCCTCCGACTCACCGTGAGGTGGAGGACGATCTTCAGTGCCTAGTCTTCCTGTCTCGTCTGCCAGATACTGAGATTACAAGTGGGGCCGCCACGCCCAGGTATTTAATTTCCACTTGAGTGGTATAATGTAGTCTTCCACCACTTCCTTCACACACATACTGTACAGCTTCATGCACTGATGGCGCCTCTGTTATATGTACCTCTGTTCTAATCACCGAGGTACAAAGTGAAGAAAATGGCCAAAATCCCTATCTTTTGTTGCAATGTGATCTAATTAATGGAGGATAGATAACAGGGAACTGGTAAACAAATACAATGTGACATTAATATATCAAGTAGTGCAAAGGTCACAGAGAAAATAGTTCTGGAGTTGTTTTGTGGTATTGGGGCTGAACCCAGAACCTTGTGCGTGGTAGGCAAGTGCTCTGGCCCTGAGCTATCCCCAACCCTGTCCTGCCATGTTAGATAGAGTGATATTTTTGGGTAAGCCACTCTTATGAACTGTCATCTGAAGCCATGTGTAATGGAGTGCTCCTGTTACCCCAGCACGTGAGAGACTGAGGCAGGGGCATTCCAATTTCAAGGCATGACCCGGCTGCATATAGCAAGGCCCTGTTTTTGTTTTTTTTTAAGTATTGGGTAAGTACATTGTCTGAGGTGAGGAAGGAAATTACTTAGATAAGTGGGAGGAGAGGACTTGGATGGTGGGCATGTTCTTGGCATAATTCAGGAACGGTAGGGAGGTGTGTGGTAGAATAAGGGATGAGTGGAGGGAGAGGAGAGGGCCTTATCGCTGGTTGTAAGGATTTCTGCTTATACTTACGTAGAGCTTTTCAGTAGAGCGATGACATGATCTGACTTTTCTGAGACCAGGTCTCACTGTGTAGCTCTCTCTGACTGACGTAGAACTAACTGTGTAGACCAGCCTGGCCTCGAACTCACAGGGATCCATCTTCCTCTGCCTTCCCTGTTAAGGGAATTGTTGTGGCTGCACGTGGAAACTGGGTGATTAGGAAGTAAGAGTGGAAACAGCTCTATGAGTCCAGGGGAGAGATGCCTGTGTGAAGCGGTAGCCGTGGGGACGGCGGGAAAGGTTTTGGTGCGTGGATGTATTAATGGAGGTAGAGTTGGCAGAAGCTGCTGAAAGGTTGGATGGAAGGTGGGAAAGGGAACTGGTGAAGATGGCATCAAGATTTTGGAATGTGACAGAAAGACCTGAGGTGAGAAACTCCAGAGAAGCTGTCAAGATTTATTTTGAGCTGGGCATGGTGGCACATGCTTTAATCCCTGAACTCGGGAGGCGGAGGCAGGCTGATCTGAGCTTGAAGCCAGCCCGCCTACATAGTGAATTCCAGGAAAGCCAGAGATACCAGGGAAACCCTGTCTTGGGGTGGAAA
Organism: Cricetomys ansorgei; assembly: GCA_026225945.1. Lineage (NCBI taxonomy): Eukaryota > Metazoa > Chordata > Mammalia > Rodentia > Nesomyidae > Cricetomys > Cricetomys ansorgei. The sequence goes on from JAMJFZ010004114.1 coordinate 7,193,107, forward strand.
AGGGATTTAGTTTGAGTTGCTGTCTATGAGGGAAGGAGAGCTGGGTGAGGTTAAGTTTGGGAGAGGGCTGGGCATGGGAATTGAGGTGCCTGTTATATACCCTGAGTGGACTATGGCGTAGATGTTTGATACACTTCATGTTCAGGGGAGAAGCTAACTTACCTGTGTGTCGATACTCTTCATGTCTCCGAGATTGCCTGAAGGTAAATTAGTGGAAATGAGACATGTGGAGGTGGCTGAGGAGTGCCCATCTTGGCTGATTGATAAAAAAAGTGAAATATTAGAATTGGCTGTTAGGGGATGTGTTAATGATCACAGCACTGGGGAAGCAGAACTAGGAGACTGACCTCAGATGTGAGGCTAGCCTGATCTACATCATGAGTCCTGGGCCAGCCTGGGCAAATAGTGAAACCGTCTGCTAAACCAAAACCTGGCAAATCATTATGACGTATGGGATATGGAAAGCGGCGTTGTGCTTCTTATTTCCCTCCCCAAGTCGGGCCAGGCTATTGGCTCATTTACTTTCCCAGGACTGTGTCCTACCTAAGGGACAGAGCCTCACAGGCTCTCAAGCCGGCAGTATCCAGTGACGGATCTCCAGAGCCTGACTACCCAGGAAAGTGCCACACATAAACCAAACCCTGGATTTCCACCTTTCAGCTTCTCCTAGCCATGATTGCTGGAACTTGGGAATGTAGGCCTAGGGAGCGTTTTTCTACTTTCTACGGAAGAAAACCTTAACTCCTTTGCTCTACTCACTTGCTGAGACTGTAAGAAGACCCTGGGAGTTAATGAATTAAGACACAGTACTTGCACTCGGTGGTGACGTAACTGCGATAGAGCACTGGCCTGGCCTGCACAACGTGTGGGCTCAGTCCCAGCACCGGGAGTAGGGGAGCTCTCAAGTACTGCTGAGTGCTGTAATGTGTCAGGCTTAGAACTTACCCTCATAGCATCCTCCAAAGTAAACACTGTCTAAAAAGTCCTTTGTCCCAGGGACAGTTAAGCAGCGGCAGAGCTGGAACTTAATTCTGTCTTGCTCTAAGTTTGCTGTTCTGACCACCATACTGTGGGGCCTCCCGTCATGTTCCTGGAAGAGAGGCCATGCTCTGTACAACTCAAGAGCTGTATCCGTTCCCATCGTCTACATGCAGATTTCAACTCTGCTCTGTAATCTGGGACAAACGCTTCCAGCTTCTCCTCGCCGTGGATATGGTTTCCTTGAGTCGTCACAGCCATGTGCCGTGGCTGCTGTTGTTATCTGTTTCCCATTTGAGGCAGCTGGGCCTCGGTGAGATGCGATGACTCTCGAAGGCTGCAGTCAGTAGAGCTCAGGGCTCGGGCTGTGGGACACAGGCCTCCTGTTCTTACCACGGCCTCAAGGAAGCTTCAGCACCTGGTGGTCACCCAGGCAACCGGGCTTGCAGGATGCTGGCTGGAACTGCAGAAGCTGCAGGAGCCTCAGCTTTCTGCTCTCCCCCCTCTTTTAGTGTGGTCCTCCTTATTCAAGGAGGCAGCTTAGACAGCACTTAGGAACTACCCAGGCTGTCCTGCAGAAGCTAAGGAACCAATCTCCCGTTCCTGGTTTGTGCTGTTAGCTCTAGTGACTCGGCTGTGTAGAAGGGGAGGTCTAACTTTAGGGGCCCTCCCCTTGTGAAAAAGAAAAGCTTCGTTTGTGAAGACGAGAAATGTTGGTTTACTTTTGCACTCTTTCTGGCACATTCTGTTCCGCCTCACAGTACTGTCCCTTTCTTTGAGTGTCAGGGAAAGTCATCTTAGGAATGGTATTTTCTCCTCTGACCATGCTCCCTCCCAAAGCTGCTTTACACTGCGTGTAGCTCATGATGATTATTCCCCTATAGGGGTAAGAGAGGCCATTTTTCCATCACTGGCTCATCAGTGGGGCTGCTGTAAAGGGAAGGGTCAAGTTTGAATCACAGTGGGCCTCCAGTCCACGTTCTGGCAGCTGCCAGTGGGTCAGGACTGTTCCCCATCCTCTGTGGCTGTGCCTCACCCCTCTGGGGTTCTGGACTCCCATGCCATGCCTGTGGAGTAGAGGCTTGCCTCTGAAGTTGTTTTTATTAAAATGTTAGTAGAGGGGCCAGTGGTGTTGCTCCGTGGGTAAAGGCAGCTGCCGTGCCTGAGACCTGAGTTGGATCCCCAGGTGGAAGAGAACTAATTCTTGGAAATTGTCCTCTGCCACTCATGGGACATGGAATTTACATACACGCACACATGTAAATAATAACTATAAAAGTGACAGTAGAAAGAAAAGCCTGGTGTACATATTTATTCTAAAGAATGCAAATAGCTGACAGAGTAGTGTATTCCTGTAATTCCAGCACTCTGGAAGCTGAGGCAGGAGGATCAGTTCAAGAATAGCCTGGGCTACATGAAACCCTGCTTCAAAACCTCCTCTTTTCCAAACACTTGTTTTTCTTGTTCCTCTGTTAGAAAGATTGACCTAAACTTATTTATCTTCTATTATTATTACTTATTATATATATGTATATTATTTATATGTAATTTCACACATGTATAATTTTATATTTATATATTTTTATACTTACTCATTTTGAGTCGGGGTCTCTCTGCATACCCCTGGCTATCCTGGGTATTCCGGCTACCTCACTATGTAGACCAGGCTGGCCAAGAACATGCCCAGCATGTACTTTTAAAAAAAAGAGATGATGCTTGTTTTTAAAAAAAGAAACATTGGGCTGGAGAGATGCCTGGACAGCACATGTATGGCTGGATTCAGTTCCCAGAACTCACAGTCACCTGCCACTAACTCCAGCCCCGGGGAGTCTTCTGGGATTAAGTGTGTGTATGTGAACATGGTAGCGTGTCTATGTTGTATATGTTGGCACAATTTGAACATGGTTCAAATAGGATAAAAATCTTCAAGTGTCGTCGTGTGTCTTTTTATAGCTTGGCTGGTCTGCAGCTCACTGGATACTCCTCCGAATCCGCCTCTGTAGCACTGGGATTGCAGGCCTGGGCCACATGCGGCTGTATTTCACCTATTGGTCACCTGCTGTGGTTAGATATTAAAGGAGATATACACACGTATGTTGAAATATGTTGATATACACATGTATGTTTACATTTCCCTTTTAGGAAAAGAAGAAAAAGAAACATAGAGACAGGAAGTCATCCGACTGTGATAGCTCTGACTCTGAGAGTGATGTGGGCAAGAAGGCAAGGCATACTTCAAAAGACAGCAAGGCCGCAAAGAAGAAGAAGAAGAAGAAAAAGCACAAGAAGAAGCATAAGGAATGAGGGCCGAAGGGCCGTGGCAGGCCTGGCTCCTGGGAAGACTCAATCGTGAGAATATGGCCCCGCATCCCACCGACTTTGTCCCTATCATCTCCGATGGCTTCTTGCACAGCCAGCAGATGGGCAGCCCCCCAAGTGTGTTTTTCCTTATTGCCCCTGATCCCTTCGCAAGTGACCCCTACAGCCACTGCATCCATGTACAGTTCCCACGTCCAGCAGAAGGCACCAGTACCATCCCGGCTGCCACTGCCAGAGCTGGATTCCTTTGCAGGAGTCCAGGCTGGAGCCACAGGTGCTACTGTGGAGGTGAGCCCGGCTGTGGTGGGAGAGCCAAGTGAGCAGCGCCCACGTGCCAACTGTCTGGGACCAGTTCTGGGTGGACTCTGTGGTCTCCATTAGCAGCAGGAAGAAGTGTTGTTCAATTCTCCATTCCCCCAACCTGACCTGTGCTCAAAGTGATGGCTGCAGCCGGTGATCAGTGACTGCTGAGCCAGCAGATCCAAAGCCAAGGTCATTTTCCTGCTTTCTGTTTACCACTGTGTGAGTTACTGGTTCCATTTCAGGTCTCTGCTTAAATTCCTGGCATAAATGGAAATGTGTTGGTTTTAAACTTTCCAGAAGGCCTTATTCCTATAATCCCTCCTGAGTAATTTACAGACTTAACACATTAGTTCACAGAAAACACTTAATATGTCAGCTGAGACCCTGGAAAGAGGCCAAGCTGAGGCAGAAAGCCAAGGCGCCTAGCAGATCACAGCTTTCTTGAGATCACTTATAAGCCTTTTCTTCCATAGTGAAGACTTCTTTCCTCTGGGTTGATTAGTAAGACTGTGTCACCTTGGGGACTTGCTGGGGCATGAGTGAGAACTTAGCAGTCATCTCCCATCACATGGTCCATGCCTGGACCCTATGTCCTGAGCCTGTACTCCAGAAAGTGGGTGATCACAACATACCATAGAGCCATATCCAGAAGTATTGTGTGCAGAATGTGTCTGAAGTAGCCACTCAGTGATATGGCTAGCTCATCTGACCATGGGCAGGCCTAGTGCAGAGGCTCTGCATAGGAGCTGCTATTTCCTTACGGGCAGCCTGAGACGGTCCACTCCAGCTTTTGAGGGGGGAATGGTTTCTCTTTGTAACTCTGGCTGTCCCGGAACTCACTCTGTAGACCAGGCTGGCCTTGAACTCACAGAAATCTGCCTGCCTCTGCCTCCCAAGTGCTGGGATTAAAGGTGTGCACCACCACTGACAGCCTACTCCAGCTTCTTACCAGAGCTGCTTCCTGAGTGACCTGTATGCCGTCATTTCAGCCTGACACACAGGAAAGGAAGACCAAAAGCAAAGGGCAACTGGGTGCCTTGGCTCTGCTTTATTGACCTCAGAGCACCCTTTGGATACAGTTTTAAAAAATAAACCAGATACACCATGGGAACTAGATCCGGGCTGGTGCCCCTTGTCTCCAGAAAAATCCCAACCAAAGTGTATTTATACAAAATACCAGGAGGGGAAAATGAGGCAGCAAATGAGGCAGCGTGGTGCTGAGTGAGGGGTGGCCGGTCGGCAGAGGAGCAGTCACTGGCGGTGCTCCAGGTCACGCCTCCTTCTCGTAAGTCCGGGTGCTCACCACATTGCCATGTTTGAGCGTCTGGAAGGAAAGAAAGGGTCAGGTGGGGCAGAGCAAGAAAGGGAATGCTCCCCATCCTCTTCATCCTCATCAGCACTTGAATACCTATGTGCCAGGCATTTTACATTTCCTTTCTGATACAAATATTTTAAGATAGGTGTTATTTGTAATTCCCATTTTAAAGGAAAATGGGCCCTTGATAGAGGAGGTAAATTGGTCAAGGTCCAGCACCTTCCTTTCCCTCTTTTGTGTTTAGCACCTGCCCAGGTGAATAAGAACATCCAAAGTTTTGAGAAACTGCTGATCTACCATCTTTTCTCCCTTCCCTAACTACCCAGTATTCTGGCATGGCAGAGCCAAGCCATGACCTCACTGTAGTCTAACCGCCAAACCCAGTGAATATGGTCCTGTTTGTGACCTCCCTATCAAAGCTAGGCACCTCACTCTAACTCATGTGAGTGTGAGATGCAATTCACAGGTTCCACTGAGCCAGAAAGGTCTGCAGCGCTGACTCTGCTCTCTGTGCTCCTGGCACAGGTGCGGTCCTACAGGCTGCATCTCCTAGTGAAGCCCTCCAGCTTGTCCCAAAGCAGATCTGCAGGCCTGGTTGTGTCCCCCACTATCTATGCCAGAACAGTAGACAAATGGGTAAGGAGAGGGCTGCTCCCCAGCAGTGCCCACCAGGCACAAGCTGCTCCTGTGGGTGTCTGCATTCCTCCCCAGGACGGATGGAGGGGCAGCTGCTCCTAGAGAGCCTGGGATCAGCCAGCCCTGCTTCTTGCCTTTCCTGGGACCAGCAAACCGGAGGAAGCTCCCCTGAGTGCCTGCTGCATTCTTCCCGTTTGGATGGCGCTCTTGGCTATGAATACACTGATCTCCCAGCAGCCCTCAAAGTTGGTATACTAAGTGTTTTACAGTAGCACTTGGAGAAGGCGTCGAGTCAGGCAGCCTTTAGGCTGATACTTGAACTAAGACTTGTGTGAATCCAGTCATGACCCCATCCCCGCCTCTCTTGTCCTAGTTCCTCTGGCCCCCAGGGGAGGGCCAGGTGACTGCCTGGTGCTTGCTGCTATAAGGCCCTGCTGCTGCCCGTCTTACCAGGATGAGTTTTCCGTCACTTATCTCCCTCGTAAGCGTAGTCTCCTGCCCCTCCCACTTCTGCGTGTGGACAAGTTTGCCTCCATCCAGTGTCACGATCGACTGTGGAAAGAAGTGGAGCCTAGACTGTGACCAGAGTCAGAATTAAAGGGCAAGATGAGCCCAGACAGACCAAGAATCTAGTGCTGGTGCTAGGGTCAGCGTTCAGGCAGCCCACCGCCAGCCCAGCTGCGCAGGGCTCCTGCTGTGTGGCTGCCTGGCTGCGCAGGACCCGCAGTGTGTAAGGCAGGCAGCTCAGCCCAGTGGCACAAGCCTCCGGGAGGAGCTCAGGCTGAGGTTTACCTCCTCAAAGCCCATCCCCTTCTCTGAGACAAGGCATAAAGGAATATCCGGAAGATCTTTGGATATATTGGAAAGTTAGATTCTCTTCCTTTAGTTTATATCACGTGACCCTCTCAAATGACAAAAGAGCAGCAATTGCAAGGGTGGAGGACCTGGTGTCCTTGGAGTGTTCTTCAGCTGCAGTGCCCATTAGGTCCCCAGTGCGGCCAACCCGTATCAGCTGGTTTGTTTGGCAGCTTCTCCAGACCTCTCTTCCATAGGAATTTGGGGGCTGCAGGCCAGAACTGGGGAACTAGGCAGGGTTTGATGGTTAGGAGTCTAGAGAGCTGCTGTCTGTATCCCACCTTATGGAATGTTCCCCATTGGCTTTTGTCAAATTAGCAGTTGGTTTTTGGCCCAACCACCCCAGCAGACCACTTTTGTGTTTAATGTGGCAAGTTCAAGGCTGTAGGTAGGGGTACATGGTGGAGCAGCCACCACGTACCACCCTCTTCCAAAGTAGGGTGTCCTCGCAGGGCACCGCCCCTGCTCCACTGCTAGCCCACTGTGTCGTCCTAGGCTGGGCTTCCGCTCCTCTTCATCTGCAAGACCAGTACCTACCCTGTTCTTTTTGGAGGCAACTGAGGAAGAGGAGACAGCTGAAGAGATGAGTTTTAGGGTTACGGTGCAGGATGTACTGGTGTAGGGAAACCCTCTAGACGGCCAACACTTAGTTCTGTGCCTGGCTCAATGCTGGGAAGTTTGGAGCAAGCTGCTAAGGTAGCCACCTCAAGGTAACTGAGCAACACAGGAGTTAGGCGCTCCCTCCGATACCCTGCCATGGGGAGACCACAAACACAGCTTTCATGCTGGCAAATGCGCATCCTGGAGCATAGCTCTGCCTGTCAGCTGGAGGCACCGGAAACAGTTTGTCAGGGTCAATGGCCTAGCCTGGGAGTTCAGAAGAGGAAAACTGTGAGTAGGCTCGGGCTTTTGTTCCCGGCTGCCTCCTTTGCTGACAGAGCCTGAATGACCTTAGTGCAGGGCACTGACTTATGGGCATCATTCCTAAATCACTTCAGGTCACAGCCATGGCTGCTGAAGTCCTCAGAGCTACTGCATATCTTGGTGTACAAGGTCACCCAGCTGGGGCTGGAGACACAAGGTCGGAACATAGTGGATCTGCTGCCCACTCCAGCGGCAGCTGATAGGTCTGTCCCGGAAAGGAGAGAAGAAAATAGGGCAGAGCTTGTACTGAGCCCATTGGGCATCCCAGCACTGAGCAGGCTTTATGAGCCTCGCTGGTCTAAATCTATGACAGCCGGCCCCTTGGGTACAAAGCTAAGGGATGGCCAGCCTCTTACCCTACAGTGGTGGTTCTCAATTTTCCAAATGTTGGGATCCTTTATTACAGTTCCTCATGTGGTGACCCCCAACCATAAAATTATTTTTGTTGCTACTTTTTTGATATTTATTTATTTTTTTGTTTTTGTTTTTCAAGACAGGATTTCTCTGTTGTAACTCTGGCTGTCCTGGAACTCACTCTGTAGACCAGGCTGGCCTCCATCTCAGAGATCCACCTGCCTCTGCCTCCAAGTGCTGGGATTAAAGGCGTGCACCACCATCTCCCTGCTTCGTTGCTACTTTGTAATTTTGCTACTGTTAGGAATCATAATGTAAATATCTGATATTCAGATGATCTTAGGTGACCCACAGGTTGAGAACCACTGCCCAGTGTCTCGGTACCCTCCATCCCCTTTCTCTGACTCACCTTGACCTTCCTGTCATCTGCTGTTGTCTCATCGAACTCCACCCCCAGCTGAAAGCTGATCTCTGTGTTCTTGAAGGTGCTGTGTGTCTTTATGATGATAGTATTCCCGTTCTTCTCGATGATCGTGGTAGGCTTGGTCATGTTAGCCACCTGTCTGGTGGCAAAGCCCACACCTGAGGGCAGTGGGAGATGGTTGAGGATATATTAGCCGAGGTAGAGAGGCACTGTAGAAGCTCCAAGATAAGTCCTGGGCCCAGGCATAGGGAAGGAGGACCACAGTGGCCCGTGTCTTTGTGTGGCTGTTCTCTGATTTAGTTGTCTCCTGAGCTCTGCAGCTGTAAGACTGATGTGAAGATATAAAGAATGTCGACGCTGGGGAAGGTCAGCAGCAGAGTGGAAATTAGAGTAAGGTATCAAGGGGTCTGAGCCACATAAACGGCACTTCCCTCAGTCCTGTCCCTGGAAGGGTTTCCAGACGTGAGCACTGAGATGCAGCTTAAGCCAGGGTCACAAGTGAGATTGAAGCTGCTAAGCCCCGTGTCACCTGAGCAGAGCACCTGCTGCCTTCTGGCCTCCCGAACACTCAGACCATGGAGTGAAGGAAGATAGTCAACAGCCTCCCAGAGTCCTCTGGACAAGGACTGTCTGCCATTTTCACCCTGAAAACGGGGGTGTCAGTGCTCTGCTCTCTGCAGCAGCCCCACAGCTTCAAAGCCTCCTAGTTAGATGTACAAGGAAGCTTTGTCTCCTACAGACTTCGAAGGCTGAAGTGGCAAAAAGAGGTTGAGTTGGAGGTCCCTAGGAAGACTCCTGACATAAGCATTGAATCTGAGTCCTAGGCACTGTCCCAAGTGTCCCACAAGCAGGTGGCATACACAGAGCCCTTAGGCCAAGCCTTCACCCCTTTGGAGTGTAGCTTCCCTGGACTCTCCCACTGTTGACTACCAGTGCTGAACTGTCCTCAGCCATGAGGCAGGAGGCAGCCCAATATAGGACTATGACATGGGACCTCCGAGTACCCACCTGGCCACGTGTATTTGCTGGGAGCTATGGACACTGCACAATCTCTACCTGGGTGGCCAAATAATGCTTGGGACAGCCCTACGCATGGGATTTATTACTCTCCATTTACAAACGAGCTTAGAGAATGCGCTGGTCTTAGCCAAAGTCAAACAAGCCGAGCGTGGTGACTCCTGCTTATAACCTCACTCGGGAGGCTGAAGCAGGAGAAATGCCAAGAATTCAAGGCCAGGCTGGGCTGTATAGCTCCAGGATAACTTGGGCTATAATGAGATCCTGTCTCAAAAAAAAAAAAAAAAAAAATCAGTAGATGTATCCTTAAAGCCACCATCTATGCCTGAAGTTACTTATACAAGGCTGGGCTAAGAACATTTGGTTCTAAAGGATAAGATGAGGGGCCTTTGGCTGTAGCCACAATGGAGCAGAAGAGTGAGGGACTGACTTGGCTTTGCCTGCTGGAATCTGAGTGAGTTGGGCCTTAGCCGTGAACCAGCTAGTTTCCCAGGACCCACCCACAGGTGTAGAGTGCTAATAAGTCAGTTACTGGCTGAGAGCTGGGGTGAAATCTGCTCTTCACTGGGTTCAGCATTTTTATATGTTCAGGCTTAAAGGAATCTCAGTCCCCTAACAGAAGAAGCTGCTTTGGGCTGAGAGTGCAGCTTGGGGCAATCATGTGCTCAGCGGGCTCGAGACCCTGGTTTCTGTCAGCACCAGGAGCACAAATGGCCTGAAGACAAGAGGCTTTAAGGCAAAAAGGTTGGGAAGGTGGCTGCTGCTGTGTGCGGGACTCAGCAGTTTGACTCAGAGAGGAAGAACTGAACCTGGGTAATCTAGCCCCAATATCTTATCAAGAACAGCCAACTAGCTGCCCATGGGTGCATGCCTCTAACCCCAGTGCTGGGGAGATAGAGGCAAGCGGACCTGGTCTATGCAAGGAGTTCCAGGACTGACACCAAGGCCTACACAGTGACCAGCTGTCTTCCTGGAGAAGGCACCTTCTCGGGATAGGACGGAAATGGACAGACGTGAGTTCTGGCTAGGATGTGGCTGAGCAGTCTCGGTGCATGCTTAGGGCTTGCAGGGCCTTGAGTTCCATCCCTAACTCCAAACTGAACAAAAGTGTTTTGTGGGCCCATTTCAGAGAAGAGCCAGAAGTGAGAGGAGCCTACACAAACCCCTTGACCTGTCACAGTCCAGTCTGCCTTCCTCGGGAGGGAGTCTAGCTCAGCCATGACACGGTAGACTAGGAAGATACAGCCAAGGACTTCAGAGGAAGGATCTTTATCTAAGCCAAAGGCAAGAAAGGAAGGGCTGGAGCAGACTTGGGGGAGTGGTTCATACCACATTCCCTACTCCCCGGACCTCTCTCACTCCCAGGCCTATGTTGAAGTGGGAAGAATTCTAGGTAGTTCTGGGTTTTCGCCTACTTGGAAGGCTGAGATAGATTACAAATTCAAGGCCAGCCCTGGGCAAATTATCGAGAGCCTGTCACACACAGTAAAAAAGGTGTGTGGTGGGGGGGATGGGGACGACTCATCAGTAGAGTGCCTGTCTGCAATGCACAAGGCTCTAGGATCAATCTTCAGTGCTGACAGGAAATCCTGGGCTTTCCCGCCAGGTGATGCACACACTGGGCTGTTTTCCTATCTAAGCAAGGCATGGAGCTCTATTTCCACGGATCTTACCAGTGAGGTCCTTTGAAACTTTATTATCCCTTCCCCAACCCCGCGCTCCCGTCACAGTTCTCAAGCTTGCTTCTGGCACCCTCTGCTGTATCCCAAGCAACGGCTCTCTTCACCCTACCTTTGGCACCGGACAGGTGGGAGACTATACGGTAGGAAAGCCCATGAGTGGCGGCCTCTTGCCCAGCCCTACCAGCAGCACCTCAGGCACTGATGGGGCTGTTTGCACACACTGGAGGTGAAGGTCAGATTTTGAGAGAGGGCGCCTTCCAGGGAGAGAGAGGCCTCTTCACTACCCCAACACGGATGGGAAAGGGCTGTTGCTGACTGCCCAGGTCTACGTTCACCTCGTCCCAGATCTTCGGTAGTCTTCCTGGAGGCTCCTAGGTATTTCCTCCTACAGTCCACTCCTGTCTGCTCTACTCCCTTTCCGGATTCAACTTCTAGTCCACCCATGCTCCTGCCGCCAGCCTGCCTTCTGCTCTTTTACTCAACTCCCCTCTGGCCTCCAGAGCACATACCTCGCTTCCTAGAAAGCGCCTCCCAGCCCCGACCTCTGCAGCCACAGCTGCCTCCTCCCTAGCTGGGTTTGAACCATGATATCCTCCTCCCGGGAGGCCGGGATGCTCCAACCCAGACAACCCTCCAGGACCCGGTATTCCCTGCCTGGACTGGCGGGGAGCGCGTGCAGGAGGCGCGCCGGGCACTCCAGCCGGAGCTCCGGGCCAGGACTTGCTCGCGGGCCCTCCGCACCCGGGATTCTGCATCCGCGGTTCGCTCACCGAGTGACTTCATGTAGTCATCAAAATTCTTGCTGTCCACTAGCTTCCAGGTGCCGACGAATGCGTCCACCATGGTGCGATGAGAGAGGAGGCGTGCAGACACTCAGAACCGAGGTTCCCGGTCGGAGAGCCGCTTTAAATAACCCTCGCATCACATGACGAGCGTGGCCCACACCCCTCGCTCCAGAAATAGGAAGTCTGGGCTCCGGACTCCCTCCAGGGGCCGGCGCCCATCCCCCACCCCCAAACCTGTCCGGCGCCTGCGTCAGCGCTGCCGGCGGTCCTGCCCGTGCCACCCAACCCGTCCTCTCCCTGGCTACGGGGCGCTCCCGGCAACCCCCCCAAAAAAGAGCACCCACCATCCACACAGCCACACAGAAAGGAAACTCGCCCCTGGGCTGGTGCCACGCAGGGAAAGCGCCGTCCATCCTTCATGCCACCTCGTTTTTCATGCACTTGTTTTACATTTACTGTGCGCGTGTTTGAGGCTGGACCTTAGAACTCGCGGAGGGGGGTTCACTCCTCTCCTTCCACCGTGTGAGTCCTGGGTACCAAACTGGGGTCGTCAGGCTTGGCAGCAAGCGTCTTTGCCGCGCGGGTCCTAGGTCCTCTTCTTGTAAGAATGACTCGGTCACCATACGTAGAAGCGAATCGGAGCCCGGTAGCGAGCATGGTCCAGCGGCCCCTGAGCCCACGTGCTCCTCCTGGATACGCCGGGCACCGTGGATGGGGGAGCTGCCCGGAGCCTCACCAGCTCTGGGCGAACGTGACCTTGCTTCCCTCGTGCTAGCCCCACACGTGCTTGCCCCTCCCTGCGGAATGGAATGTCTCCTGCCGTTGCCTCTGTCCCCGCAGTCCAGTTCCCCACCGGCCTGCAAGCGCTCCATCCTTCTCTGACCTCTGAGCTGGCGCTGGGGTCGTGGTGCGCTCACTCACTGTACAAATCCTGTCTATTCAGGCGGTTCTTCCTCCTCCTCGGCTGACAGAAAGCTGCAACCCTCTGTTGTCCTCACACCTTCCTCTGATTTCTGCCCGCTAGCCTGCTCGTCAACATAAAGCACACTATTAAATAATAATTAAATAATTATTAAATAATTAAATTAAATAATAATGTGCCCATTTTATTGATGATTGTAGCCTGCTTCAGGACATGGTCATATTGAACTTTTCCTTTGGTAGGTAGCATTGTCCCCCTTTCACAACTGAATAAAGGAAGTTCAGTAGAACCTGTTCCTTAGTTCGGCAAGTTTCTGTTTAATAATTACCAAATTAGCGTCTCAGTATGTAGCCCAGGCTGACCTTGAACTAAGGATCCCCACCCCACCCCCCTGTCTCCTGGGATTACAGGCAGCTGGCCTGCCTAGATTCAAGACACATGGGGGCAAGAGTATCCTGAGTTGGAGACCAGCCTGCGCTACACAGAACGGGATTCTGTCTTAAAATAAGTAAATTCCTGGTTTGTGCCAGCCCCACTTGAGAGAAAACCACAGGGAACAAGGTACAGGTTAAAATACTCACTTTGGGGAGCATCATGCAACTGGTGACTATAGAAAGGGACCTGTCTTGACTTGGGGGTTCAGAGGAAGAGGGGCATAAATGATTTCTGAATGTACGAGACCCTAGACAGGAGGGAGTGGTGTGCGCAGAACTTGAGTCTCTAGAAGGCTGTCCAGGGTAGTCATTCAGTCATTCAGGGATCACCAGATCCCTGGGGACTGACCGACCAGTATACCTGCAGTGTGGCAAGCCCTCCTAGGCCTCTGTTGGTCCATGTGAAAGTCCCTTCCTCCCACCTACTGTCTGTTCTGGGAAGGAGGCCAATGAGGAAGAGTCCTCTCACCCCTCCCTACCCCTAGGTCTTGATTCCTTCGGAGAGTCCAGTTGCCAGAAGGCTGAGAGGCCCATTCTGCCAAAGCTACAGGGACAGGCCTCAGGGCTGGGCCTGGAGCCCTGGTGACCTCAGAGCTAGAGCAGGTGCCAAGGGAGGGTGGCCATGGGACGATTTCTGATTCAAGGTCACAAGCTTTATACAAGGAGCCTCTTCTCTTAATGTCTGAGTAGCCCGACACTCAAGAACCAGAGCAATCTGCCTACACGGACCACGTAATGCAGGCTGGGCAGTTGGGGCTGCTTGAGTCAACAGCTGCTGGCAGAAAGATCTGTTCTAACCCCGAGCTCCGTGGGTACTTTCTGTGCCGTGTGGCCTTGAGCAAGTCACTGAATGAGCTTCATCTTTGAAATGGGAGATATCTGGAGATCACGGGAGAAATACATTAAAATGTGGTTTGCCTTTTTTTTTTTAAGACCTATGTCTCACTGCCTCGGAACTCCCTTTGTGGACCGGTGTGGCCTCAAACTCAGAGATCCACCTGCCTCTGCCTCCCGAGTGCTGAGATTAAAGGTGTGCACCATGTTACTTTCTTTTTTGGTTTTCCCAGACAGGGTTTCTCCGTGTAGCCCTGGCTGTCCTGGAGCTCACTCTGTAGACCAGGCTGGCCTCGACCGCAGAGATCCACTTGTCTCTGCCTCCCCAGTGCTGAGATGAAAGGTGTGCACCACCACAGCCTGGCATGGTTTCTTTTAAGAAGAGTCACTGAAAGGCTAGGGAGCTAGGATAGCTCCATGGGTAAGGTGCTTACTGTACAAGTATGGGAACTTCAGCAGCCATGTAAAAAGTGGGCATGGTCCTCATGCCTGCTGTAACCCCAGCACTGGAGGGGGCAAAAGACAGGCGGTCCTGGGCTGCTTGCTGGCCAGTCAGTCTAGCAGAAATGGCAAGCTCCCAAGCTCAGTTAAGAAACCCTCCCTCAAAAATAAAGTGGGCAACAACAAAACAAAACCTTTAATCCCTTTAATCGTTGTTTTGAGAGGCAGAGGCAGGAGGCTATCTGCTAGTGAGACCCTGTCTCGAAAGGGGGCCATTGAGAGTGGTAAACGATACCTGGCACATCTGACTGAAGTTTACCCCTGCAGCCAGGAAGGGCAGAGAGATCTAGGCTTCAGTAGGGGTAAGACACACTGCTGGAAGGTCCTTGTGCTCCTTGTATTGAGCCCTGACCAAGTTGAGCAGCGTGGGATCTTGAACTGAGAGCGTGAGATAAACTACAGGCCAATTACCTACCCATGCTTTGACTTCAAAGCTCTGAGCTGGGTCACTAAGGATGGTTCCTAAGCCATACCCCTTTCCTTCCACCAGGTCCTCTTATTATTTTATTATTGTTTGTGTGCATGACATGTGTGTGTGTGAGCATCAGGCGTGTGTGTGGAGGACAGAGGACAACTTTCAGGAGTCGGTTCTCTCCTTTTACTACAGGTTCTGGGAATCGAACTCACTTCATGAGGTTCTCACAGCAAGTGCCTTTATCTACTGGGTCATCTTGCCAGACCACTACCTGGTTTTCTCTCTCTTTCTCTCCCCGAAGTACTAGAAACTAAACATAGTCGTGCATGCTGGGCAAGTGCTCTCCCATGAGGCTTTGTCCCTTGAGCTCACCAGGCGGGTCTTGAATTGCCCATCCTCCTGCCTCATCTTCCCGGCTCATCCTCCCTTCCAAGTATGTATGGTTCACACATCATTCCCTGCGTGCATGCATTTTCCTCACCCTGTTGTCCTCTCTACATTAGAGGGTGAGGCTAAGCCAAGTCTCTCTTCTCAACCTTCTTGCTTTTAGTAGATCCAGATGTGGCTATAGCATCTGCGGGGAGCGGTACCTGTCAAGAGCAGCATCTCCGCAGCCTTCCCCCAATGGTGACATTGTTATTCTATTTCCACAGCAACCACGGACTGGGAACATGAAGAAGAGGAGAGATGAGTAACCAGGGGGGAGCCAGTGGGATGGGCTATAGCACTGGCTGATCTGTGGGTCCATGGGGGGAGGGGGGAAGAGGAAGCACGCTCCTCCTCTTCAGCTGTTTCCTGGGCCCTCCCTACCACCTGGATGCCTCTACATGGGAGTGTCTACTAGCATGGGGGGGAACCTAGAGGGAGGGCTAACAAGGCTGAGCTGGGACTTCACCGACCCAGAGGCCTAGAGACCCTCTGTTTGACCATCCCTAATCCATACAACAGGGAGATTTTCCAGCAATGATGGTGGAGCTCTCTGTCCACATCGGGCATGGAGACAGTGAATCTTAACTTTTTCTCCACTGCCCTGCAGACTCTCTCAGTGAATAGTGTGTTCGTTTTGGAAAGAGGCCTTCTTGGTACATCCCAGGGCTGCCCCTCACTATCTAGAACACAGAGGCTAGCCCCTTGATCCCCAAGTCTCCTTTCCCCACCATAAAGGAAGGCCTTTGGCTTCTTAGAGCATGGAATTAAAACAATTAATGGGGCTAGGAGTATAGCTCACTGACAGAATGTTTGCCTAGCGTCTATGAGGCCCTGGCCTTGCTTCTTACATTGGAGGAGGTGGGGAATGAACATAAATACACAGAAATTCCAACACTTTAATATCCAATGAATAGTAATTTCCTTTATTGCTCCCTTCCAGGCCCCCCAAGATACTTCCAGACCCTGAGTTAGTAGGAAAGGATGTATAGCGTTTCTTACTGAGGCCATATAGTAGTCTTCAGATATTATGGGTAAGATCCCTCACCTTTGCATTTCTCTCTATGTAAAGAGTCCTTCTGCTACTGTTACTTGAGCTGAGCTCAGGGTTCCAAGCTAAGGAGAGCAGCAGCCACACCCTTCAGTGCATGATTGTTTGCCCCCCCAACACATGCATGTGCACACAAACACACACACACACACACGCATGCATGTGCACACAAACATACACACACACATGCACACACACACACACGCATGCATGTGCACACAAATACACACACACACATGCATGCATGTGCACACAAATACACACACACACACACTCAAAGTAGGGGAACACTGGTATGGAGGTAGGGAGAATGTTCCTTTTGCCACTAGGAAATCTGTTTCCTTGTTCCTCTAGAGTTCTGGGCCTGAGAGGGCTGTGGTGGCAAAGGTACAGGTGTACTTAACACTAGTGTGCTTCTGAGAAATTGCTGCCCGTGGCAGGTGCTCCCTAGAAAGAGAACAGTGTCCTTCCCTGTCCAGAGAGACCCAGCTCAGACAGAAGGGACGAGGTATCTTCCAGGAAACCAGCCCATCTCTGGGTGGCTCACAGAAGAAAACACAAACTTGGCCTGCTCTCTCTGAACTCTCTCCTTTCTCTAATTTATTAATAAAATTCTGTTGTAAGAAGACTGTCTGGGGGCTGGACAGACGGCTCAGCAGTTAAGAGCACTGGCTGCTCTTCATGAGGACCTGAGTTCAATCCCCGACACCCACACGGCAGCTCACAGCCATCTGTAACTCCAGTTCCAGGTGATCTGACACTCTCACACCTAGATACATACAAGCAAAACACCAAAAAATAAATACGTAAAAATACGTATGTAAAAAATAAATACATCATATAAAAGAAATGTCTGGGGGCCCGAGAGATGGTTAAGAGCACTGGCTGCTCTTCCAGAGGACCCAGGTTCAATTCCCAGCACCCATGTGGCAGCTCACAACCATCTGTAACTCCAGTTCCGGGGGATCTGACACCTTCACACTAAGGCACATTAAATAAAATTAAATTAATTAAATTAAAAAACATGTCTGGCACAGAGTAGGGTTCATGTATTGAGCAAATGAATGTGTGGATGAGCGAGTGAGTGAACCTAACTACTGTCAACACACCCCGACTCTAAAAGAAATGAGATGATTTATTCTGTGCGTCAGATGCGAGCAACCGTGGACCTTGGAAAACAGATTCAGCTTACCCCAACAGCATATTCCACTATGAGTGTTTTTGTTTCTCACTTTTTAAATTTTTACTTATTTATTTGTGTGTGTGTGTGTGTGTGTGCGCACGTGTGTGTGTGCACGCGTGCGTGTATGTATGTCAAAGGACAACTTTGTGGAGTCGGTTCTCGCCATCCACCTCCTTGAGGCAGTTTCTCTTGTTTCTCTTGGGCTGTGTGCTCCAGGCAAGTGCTGGGATTCCAGACCGGACTCAGTTGGTCAGACTTCCACCGAACAGCATTTACCCACTGAGCATCCCCTCAGCCCTAAACGATCTCTTGATAGTCACAGAACAAACGAAAGTCATAATGGTACGTACACCTAATCCAAAGGCCAATAGAAGAACTCTCCTGGGTGCCTCAGTGGAAGCTGGTGCTCGGCTGAGTGAATACATTCCAAAAGATTTTTCAAAAGATCCCCCCCCACACACACACTTCTGCCCCACGATCGTTACAAGAATGTTAGAGACTAAAAACAACCCAAGATAATTTGGGCACTGGGTCTGAAACATTCCAACTCTCCACAATCACCAGGTTCTCACCGGGTCTGTCGGCAGACTCTTCAGTGGGGGTGTGGCTTTTCCAGGGAACTCGATCTCACATATCACTCTAGCTTTAGAGGCTCACGAGTGAGACGTGGTGCCTTCTCACATCTGTTACTTATATACCAGCTGGGTGACCTCCCGACCTCCCCGGAACTCAGTTTAGTCATCTGTAAAATCCATCAGGATCTCCAACAAGCTGGCCCTCTGAGCACTCAGAAGACAAGACTGGGCCCATCGGGGAGTGTGGAGCAAAGATCACCTTCAAGGCTCTCTTGCTAGCCACATAGCTTGGCTACCCTTGCTGGGGCCCCTGCCCACCTCCCTGGGCTCTCGCCAGCCCAGCCCTGCAGTGTCTGTGCTGCTGTACAGACACTTCCTGCCCAGCCCCTCTCCTCATTTAAGTGACTCATTTCTCAGCTTAACTGTTACGTCACAGCATCTATCATGCTTTTGTGGGCCCCCGGGGCCTGTCTTAGCTGTTCACTGGAGGCCCTTCTCCAGCTGGGTGGGTCTGTGTTCCTCCATGCTGTAGGGCCTTCCTGGAAAGTGTTTGTGTGTGTATCTGATGAACTGACCAGAGCAGAGCAAACCACTGTGCTCTTGGCTCCTCCCTTCATCCCCTTCCTCCTCCCCGACACCCTTCTGGGACTACCCAGATGACTCAGCCCTTACTTAGAACAGCGGTTCTCAACCTGTGGCTCTTGACCCCTTTCACAGGGCTCTCCTAAGACCGTCTGCATGTCAGATATTTATTTACGTTACAATTCATAACAGTGGCAAAATTGCAGTTATGAAGTAACAACAACAATAATTTTATGGTTGGGGGGTCACCACAACATGAACCAACTGTATTAAGGGATTGAGGGAGAGCAGCATCGGGAAGGTTGAGAACCACTGTGTTAAAGGTACTTGCTGCCAAGCCTGATGACCCGAGGGGATCCCTGGGACCCAGACGTTGGAAGGAAAGGACCAACTCCCTCAAGCTGTACTTTGATCGCCACACGTGTGCTGTGGCACATACACCCACATACACAGAGACAGTAAATTGTTTTATTTCTGAGTGTGAGCATGCATTTGTGCACATACATTACATATACGTGGGCGTATATGCACCAGCACGCTCATGGATTCAGAGGAGAACTTTGTGGAGTCAGTTCTCTCCTTTCACCTTTACCTGGGTTCTGGAGACCAAACTCATGTCGTCAGACTTGCTGGACAGCAAACACCTTTATCCACTGAGCCATCTGACCGGCTCGCTGGCCTTCCTCAGTGTCCTCTCTGTTCGAAGCTCCCACCTCCCCTCTCAGCTTTCCTCCTGCCGGTGGATCCTATCTCCTGTCCTCCTTCTCATCCAGTCCCCAGGGCCCCAAGTTTTCCCAGGTGAGAGCTGCCCTTGGGACTGCTCGGCCAGCCCGGATCTCAAAGGCCGCTTTCTTTTGGGGGATGGGCCTGTCCCCAGAAAGTAGAGAAACCAGGTCTCAGGCATAGGACTCACACGGATTCCTCTTTCCTCGACTAAAACTCTCAGATGAGAAGATTTCTTCTGCAAAAATGGAAACCTCTGATGTTGGACTAGATAAAGTAAACAGAAAGGTGAATCTGTCTGTACCTTTGGGTACCGAGTAGGGACTCTCAACCTGAGGAGCCGCAGTGGGCGGCCCAAAGCGGACATTTCTATGAGCCCTTTCCCCTCAGGGAACCCAGAGCACTGCGCATGAAGGTTTGGAAGGAGCCGGAGGGTTGGGAGGAGTGCTGATTTCAACGCTGACTTGGGACGACATGACATAGGCATTGCATTCACAAACTCGCAACACAAGATCCGGACAGTCGCCATTCCCTAGATGGGAGAGGGCGCCCATGAGGCTCTACCCTGAGCTGAGGAGCCACTGGCAGTTGGTGGCCGCTTGTGAGGGGGATGGGGAGTAATTTTCTTCGGGGATTTGTTCGGCTGCTGGGGAGTGGTTCATGCTGGGGTGGATGGCCCTACACCCATACACACACGAGCAGCACTCCGTACTGGACTCAGTGGGTCACAAAAAAGAAAGAAAGAAGACACGAAGGGTGGACAAATGGGGTGTTCCAGAGGTTTTGGGAGGGGGATTTGGATTGGATATGATCAAGATACACTGTATACGTGTGTGAAGGTGTCAAGAAAGTATAGATTTACACGCAGAAGTAAGGTAAGTCTAATGTTTTATAAAATAGCACAGCTTGGCTTAGGTATGGGGAACACCTTTGATCTCAGTGCTCAGGTAGCAGAGGCAAGTGGATCGCTGTGAGTTCAAAGCCAGCCTGGTCTACAGAGTGAGTTCTGGGCCAGCCAGAGCTACATAGGGAAACCCTGTCTCACTTTTTGTGCATACCTAACACCTCCCCTCCCCTGGGCCTGTGGCTCCATCCTTGCTGTTACATCTCCTCTCCTCGCATGACATCTCAATGGTCACTCCTCAGAGTGTAGTCTCTCTATTCAGGAACAGCCTGCCCAGGATTCTGGATGAATCCAGGAAGTTCCAAGAGGCAGCCGAGCCTGCTTTGCAAGGACAGAAGTGATCATTGTATGTTCCTGAGTGAGAGGGGGCTGGTGAGGAGAGAATCTTGGCCTCAGCACACCAGGGTCACCTGTGTTCCAGGAAGCCAATAGGGAGCCAAGGCTGGCAGCTTGGCTTGGCTGCCCTGGGCTCCTGGGCTGCTTGGAGTTCTGTGGGGGCAGCTTGCTGGGACTCTACAGTCAACAAAGACATTAGGTATCATGAGAATGGAATCTGCGCCTGGGAAGGTCTAGACCAGCTGGGGACAACCAGGCCTGGAACCCCTGTAGAGATGTCCCCCCCTCAGCATGGTGGTTAACAACAGTGTGGCAGCCATGATTGCCCTTTAATGAGTGATGCTGATGGCAACCTCACAATGCAGGTATGTGGCTCCTATCCTGTGCTCACAAAACAGCCAGGCTTTAGACTCATCAGATTGGCTCTTGAGGTTGTGGAGCTCAGCCTCCACACTGCACTCCTTTCTCCTGTCTTGTGCTGTGACCTTGGGCCTGGCTCTTTCCTTCGGCCTCCTAGCTCCTTGGAAGGGTAGACCTGATGATCTCCTAAGTCCTTCAGGCTTTGGCTGTTGATGATTCAGGAAGGGCACTTCCAAGTGGGGAAGAGGGTAATCCAGAGCAGGGCACAGAGAGCACAGATTTTCCAGTGTCCCTATCTTAAGCCTTCATCAGTGGGCAGGCTGGCAGGCTCCCCTTTGCCCTACAAGTGGAGCCAAGAGAGCAGGTGATGCTCAGCCGCAGCCCAAAATATTCACCGGCCACTGAGGGTCACCAAAGTCTGAATGCCAGGACTGCCTGCCAGGAGGCAGGCAGGGCCCATCTGCCTTGACAGACAGACCCAGAGGGCTAGTGGCCCACAAGAAAGTGGCCATAGCCTGGCTGACACACACACCACCCTGGCCCCACCCTCTCACACAGCATCGGTGTTATCTGGGCACCAGGCCTGGGCTTGGGCTATTTCTAAATGTTCTCCTTGTCTCCTTGGCCTGGGCTTCAAGCCAGATCAGGCCATTCACACACACACACACATGCGTGCGCACACGCACACACATATGCACACACATTCACTAACTCTCTGTTAATCCTCACTGAACCCGAAAGCCCATTGGCTTGGTGCTTGTTCCCACACTGGGTACAATAACCAGCACATGACCCAGGCTCAGCCACCACCCTTGTATGAGAGATTAAAGAAGTGGCCACATCTGAGACTGTCACTATCACAGGAGGCTGCAGATGTGCCAGGGAAGACCAGAAGAGGAAGTCACTCACTCAAAAACAGCAGCTCTCAACCTTCCTAACGCTGTGACCCTTTAATACAGTTCCTCATGTTGTGGTGGCCCCCAACCATGAAATTTGCATTGCTACTTCATCACTATAATTTTGCTACTGTTATGAATTATAATGTAAATATCTGATATGCAGATGGTCTTAGGTGACCCCTGTGAAAGGGTCATTCCACTCCCAAAGAGGTCACGACCCACAGGTTGAGAACCACTGCTCTGGAAGTCAAAAACCACTTCACACAGGAACAACTCTTCAGACTGGGTCTTGTAGGACACATTGGCGTCTGTTAAATGTGGGAGAGGAACTGGGGAGACAGAAGAAAACAGGGATAGTCACAGAAAATAAGCTTTTTCTGACGATTGACCTTGATTGAGGGCAGAGGATTCAAACTGATGAGAGTTGAGACCACAAAGAGAGTTTGGCCTGGTGGTGACAGATCTCTGAGTTCAAAGCTAGCCTGATCTACAGAGTTGCAGGACAACCAGGGCTGCACAGAGAAACTCTGTCTCAAAAAACCTTAAGAGGGAAAGAGAGAGACAGAGAAAGAGACAGGTTAAAAGTATATTTGGGGCAAGATGGAAACAGGCTTCTCACAGCGCCGGTCTTTCTTCTGGAGGCAGTCATGAACCGCTGAGGGTTTGGGTGGGAGTTCTGTGATCTGGCTTGTCTTACGGCCAGAGTGCTCTGATGTGCCATGGGACTGTGTGGGCAATTTTAGGAGCTTCAGTGGCTCTGTACGTTCCAGGATGCCTCACTGCACCCACACCGGCACTCGCATGCACCGGCAGAAGGGAGACCGTTCTGGGAGGAGCCTCCCCTAGCTAACGGGATGGGGACCGATAGCCACATACACCTCTCTGGCCAGACTGGAGCTTTTCACTCTTAAACAAGGACTGACGTCAGGGCACTGGAGGCCTCTGATGCAGCGTTTCATAGTCTCGCTCTGAAGAAATGTTCCCGAGTTGCAGTCTCGTTCTAGCACTATGTCAGGACAGACCTTGCTCACCTTCTTTGAGCCTCGGTTGCCTCATCTGAGGGCACACTGAAGACTCAGAGAAGAGCCTGGGGCACCGAGAAAGGCGAGGGATGTTTTCAGTTTCCAAAAGAATTCTGGGACAGCGTTTTCTGAGGAGGGCTGAGGTGGCCATACAGGGACAGGCAGAAGGCTTGGATCACCAGGTCTGAGTTCAGCTAATTGTGAATCAAGGACACTTTGAAGAGGACTCAGGGCCACCCTTCTCTGGTCTTTGGTCTTCCCAACTGGAATCTGTGGATCGCTTGTCCATGCCCTCTTGCAAGATGATATGAAAATCACAAGGCAGGGCTGGGTGTGGAGGTACACGCCTTTAATCCCAGCACTCATGAGGCAGAGGCAGGTAGATTTCTGTGAGTTCAAGACCATCCTGGTCTATATAACGAGCTCTGGGCCATCTCCAAGGCTGCACAGTGAGACCTACTAACCGAACAAACAAAAGAGCAGAGCAGATGTCAGTTCTGGCTCTAGAATAAATTAGTACCTTTCCAGAGGAGCATCTTGGGGTGTCCATTGACAACGCGCCCTCTTCTGGAGAGGAGAGGCATTGCAGCCCCGTCCTTTTAATTGAACCCGCTGGTACTTTCCTTTCTCTCCTTTGCTCTCAGCCCTCTCCCTGCTTATGATATAGTATAATATAGCCAATAATATAACCTCCTTTTAATAAAGCGAGAGGGAGAGTAGAAGATCCCAGAAGGGCTGGATAAGAGAAACAGGAGGGACAGCAACCCCACGAGAAAGGCAGGCAAATTCCTCATGAGCTTAAGGCGGAAGGATGTGACCTGGAATTCACTGAAGAAGTTGCATCCATGTTAAAGACCCTGCAGACTGCTTGGCCTCGGGCTGAGCTGAGCTTGGTGAGTGTGGAGGTGTGGAATGTGGAAAGTCCAGAGCCCAAATTACCATGAGCTCTCTTGATTCTTTTAAGATAAGATCACCAAGAGCCATCTTGATTTCTTTAAGATAAAATTACATCAGGCAATCTTGATTCCCTTAGGACAAAATTATCACAGGCTA
This sequence comes from Cricetomys ansorgei, assembly GCA_026225945.1. Classification (NCBI taxonomy): domain Eukaryota; kingdom Metazoa; phylum Chordata; class Mammalia; order Rodentia; family Nesomyidae; genus Cricetomys; species Cricetomys ansorgei. Next base: position 7,216,919 of record JAMJFZ010004114.1, read on the forward strand.
GCTTAATTTCTTAAAGATAAAATTACCACCGGCCATCTTGATTCTTTCATGAGCCCTGCTAACTTGCATCTGACCTGACATTCTTGTGACTAACAGATAAATTTCTCAGCAGACTTCTAGCCTGCACCAGCCTTAAAGCTAAGAACCTAAGAAAACATCTGGGACCCCAGAAGAGATTTCCAGCCGTGTTGCAGCCTGCCCACCCTTATCTGACACTCTCAACCAGATAATTGGTAAATATGTTGAATTATAACTTTCTTTTATTTTTATAGCTAGAAGAAAGCATCCCTATAACCCTTTCTGCAGTAGAACCTCATTCAGGATGCCGTGAACCTGCGTTCCTGGGCCCCAGTCTCTCATATCTGGCTCAGAGAAATACCTCTATTTTATTTCTTACAAAGCAGAGTCATTTTACCTTGACAAGGATGTGTCTATGGGCTCGGGAGATGTGTTCTCTATACAAGCATGATCTGAGTTCAGGTCCTCATCACCTGTGTAAAATACAGCATGGCAGTATGGGCCTGTCATCCCAGAGCTGGGGGTAAGGACTGAGATGGGGGATTCCATGGGCTTGCTGGCCGGCCATTTTAGCTAAAATGGTGAGTTCCAGGCTTAGAGAAGACATCTTGCTTTAAAAAAAAAAAAAGGGAGGTGGTGGTGGTGGTGAGCGATTTGAGAAAAACAGCCCCGGGCTGGAGAGATGGCTTAGTGGTGAGAGCACTGGCTCCTCTTCCAGAGGACCTAGCTAAATTCCTGGTATTCACATGGTGGCTCAACCATTTGGAACTCCAGTTGCAGGGGATCCAATGCCTTCTTCTGGCCTCTAGGGGTACCAGGCATACATGGTGCACATACATTCATGAAAGAGAAACATCTATACATGTAAAATAAAATAAAATTACACAATAAATAAAACATAAAAAACAGGCTGACACCAGCCTCTGGTTTGCACATGTCCATGCATGGGTGAGCATGTGTGCGCTCATGCCCCTCCCCAACACAGGACACACACACAAAAGAGAATTTCTAAACCAGGTAGTGGTGACACATGACTTTGATCCCAGCACTGGAGAGGCAGAGGCAGGCATATCTCTGAGTTCGAGGTCAGCCTGGTCTACAGAGTGAGTTCCAGGATAACCAGTTACAACAGAGAAATCCTGTCTCGAAAACAAACAAACAAAATACACAAACACACACACACAAATTTTTTCTAGAGCTAGGTTTTCGGGGACCCAATCTCTCCATGTTCAAGCCCAGATGGGGAGCTTGCCAAAGATAGCAGTGTGCCTTATCCATTTCTGTGACCCTTTGCCAAGAGTGTCACAAGCCTCCCCCCCACCCCCGCAGAAAACAGATCCAGCTCCCATGGGGACCTCAGGAAGCTCCCCACTAGCCCTGTTTGCGGGCTTTCCCTGACACAACTGTCAGCCAGTAACAAAGGTTTGGTGAGCAGAAGCTCTCCATGTTTAAAGACCTTGCAGACTAGAACATTGTAATTGTGGACAGATGCCATGTAGGTTCAAGACCACCATGACCTTGTGCTACCTTTAGCCCTTTTAATTGACATTGCTGTCAATATTACATTTATTGGCCAGTGTGATGGTGGCATGCACCTTTAATTCCAACTCCCTGGAGGCAGAAGCAGGCAGATCTCTGAGTTCGAGGCCAGTCAGTTCTATATAGTAACTTCCAGGCTACACTGTAAGACTGTCTCTCCCCCCAAAATTAGTTTTACATTTATCAGTATGTGTGTGCATGTGTTCAAGTGGGAGTCAGGGGCAACCTGCAGGAATTTCTTTCTTCCTTCCACCGTGTATGTTCCACAGATCTAACTCCAGTTCTTAGGCTTGGCAACAAGTACCTTAACCCCCCCCCGACATCTTGCCCACCCTCTGCTTGACTTTCTCATGAAACTTTGGAATGTATCCCTAGGGTTGATTGATCCAGCCCCCCACCAACTCCGTAGTTAAACATATAAAGAAGGCATCCATGTCCTATGGATTTTACCCCTTGCTGGACCTCTCTCCACCATGGCTCCTCTTAGGTTTTCCTTAAGACAGTGTCTCTGTATGTCCTCAGGCTGACCTGGAACTTAGCATCTTCCTGCTGCAAGTTCCCAGCTGGGTTTTCCAGTTGGTATTTTGTTGTTTATTTTTTCTCATATAGCCCAAGCCAGCTGCATAGGTAGCTATAGATGACCTTGAACTCCTCCTCTTCCTGCCTCCACCTCCTGAGTGCTGGAATTCAAAAAGGCTTGTGCCGTCATGTTTTGGCTTTTAATCTTAGAGTTGCGTTTATTTATTATTTTGTATGTGTGAGAGAGTGGCAAACATGTGGAGGTCACAGGACAATTTTGTGGCGTTCTCTCTTTTACCTTCATGTGGATTCTGGGGATTGGACCCAGGCTAGACTGGCAGCAAGGGCCTTTACCCACCGAGCCATCTATTTTTGTTGTTTTTTTTTTAAGATTTATTTGTTTTATGTGTTTGGATATTTTGCCCCCATGTAGGTTTGTGTATGCCTGTTGCCCCCAGAAGTCAGAAGAGGGCACTGTGTCCCCCAGAACTGGAGTTACAGACAGTCGTGAGCCGCTATGTGGATGCTTCAAACCAAACCAGGGTCCTCTGCAAGAGTAGCAAGTGCTCTGAACCAGTGGCTCCAGCCCGCTGCCCCCTACTGAGCTGTCTTGCCAGTTTGCCACCACCAATTTTTCCATTTTATTTTGTTTTTTGACAGGTTCTCACATAGCCCAGGATGATCTTGAACTACCCCTGTAGCTGAGGCTGTCCTTGAGCTGCCTGCTAAGTGCTAGGATCACAGGCATGTGCCATTGCTCAGGATTTGTAGTTGGTATTGTATGCCAGCAACATTTCCACTGATGAGTGTGCCGCCAATCACAGACGTTTCACGTGGCGGCGTGTTGCCCGGCCTGAGGGACTTTCTCAATGGCAGAAGCAAAGGAAACGGTGCCTTTTTAATGTGCCTCACTCATGACCTAGTTTTATCCTAGTCCCTCCCTGGGAGGTGTGGATTTCCGGGACTTCCCAATGGCGATCCTCCCTATCTCCGGTATTGATCCAGGAACCACCTGACCCAAGCAGGCCAATGAGGCCCCACAGATTTGTTCCTGCTTATCAAAATGTGAGTTTGTTTGTCATTATTAGGTCTGTACAGACCTGCCTCTTACCCTTGGCCTCGGCCCAGCTCTGTACTCCGAGACTCAGTCCACTCACCATTGGCTGCCTGAGTTCACCGCAGTAACATGCTTAACTCGTCCACATTCCTGTTATGGTTTGTTCAGACTACAGTGTAAACATCTGGGCACTGATCGGTCCCTTAGGCTAGCCTGCAAAGGGCAAAGATCATGTCTTGTATGCTGGCACCTACTGCATGGGACTCATTCTCAAAGTTTATCGGATTAAAATATCTGAATGTGAAACTGAGCATGATGGAGACCTGTAATCCCAGCTCCGAGAGCTGGGAGGAGGAAGCAGGAGGTTCAGGGGTTCAAGGCCAGCCTTACCCTCAAACGGAGCATGATTCCAGCCTCCTAGTGTTGGAATAATAGATGGGGCACCTTGCCCAGTAGAGGTGATTTTTTCATTCAGTCCTACATCTCTCAATCTCCCTAAACCCCTAGGTTCCCACTTCCATTCTGAGCATCAGAGCCAGCGGGGTCCCCAGGTCCCGAGCTCACACAGCTTGGTAATGTGATAAACCAAGTCTTGGGCTAGGGAGATGCTGACTCTGCTTAGTCGACAAAGTACCTGTTTCAAAAGTCTGAGGACCTGAGTTTGTATCTCCAGAACGCATATAAAATGCCCTCACAGTCCCAGTGAAGGTGGGGTGAGAGGTGGGTTTCTGGAAACTTGTGGGCAGCTAGCCTGGCTTCCGTGGTGAAGTCCTAGGCCAGTGAGTGAGAGATGTTCTCAAAGCAAAAGGCAGAATACACTTGAGGACGGAGAGCTGAGGGTATCCTCTGACCTCCAGATTTGCACCCAGATGTACACCCATATCCCACCTTACCCCCACAAGTGCATCGACTCACATTCCCCCCTTGAGACAGGGTTTTCCTTTATAGCCCTGGATGCCTTGAAACTCACTCTGTAGACCAGGCTGGCCTTGAACGCAGAGATACCCCTGCCTCTGCCTCTCCCATGCTAGGATCCAAGCCATGCACCACCACTGCCCAGCAGCAGATCAAGCTTTATGTCTTGCAGGACCCTTTTTCTTTTTTTGAGACAGGGTCTCACTGTGTAGCTCTGGCTGTCCTGGAACTCACTATGTAGACTTGTCTGGCCTCGAACATCCTGAGACCCCCCCTGCCTCCGTCTCCCAAGAGCTGGGATTAAAAGTTTGGCCCTATTAATTACTTTTTAATGGTACTAGTGAGTGATTGAATGTAGACCCTAACTGTCGGACTCATCTGCTTTGTTTTGTTCTGACAGAGGGTCTCCAGTAGCCCAGATTGGCTTTGAAATTCATATGACTTTGAGCTTCTGATCCTCCTGCCTCTGCTCCTGGGTTCTGGGATTACATGTGTGCAACACACTGGGTTTGTGCAGTGCCGTGGGACAAAGCAGACTTCATGAGTGTTAGACTGAAGTTTTGACATCCAGCCACACTCCAACCCTTGGGCTCATCACACTAAAAGTGCCGGATCTGAGGGTTTCTCTGGCACACAGACCTCTTTCTCTTCCCCTTGAGACCTGGAAATGAGTTGCATGGACCCCTGGGTTTCTTGGGGACCAGGAGGTCTTATACTGGAAGCAGGTGGCATCATATACCAATGTACCCACCAGGGGGCACCAAAGAGCCAGGTTAGGAGCATGCCCCTGACTACAATTGATCCTCACTTGGGCCAGACTAGACTGGGGCCCAGCTAGGCCCCAGGAAGACTTGCTGAAGGCCCCCTCTGAGAGTTAGGGGCAGAGCTGGCCTTTGAGCTGGGCCTTCTGACACGGATCAGCTACATGTTCTGGGTTACTGACAGAGTCCCTGAGATGATCCTGGGCTAAGCTACCACGAGCCAAAGCCTGGAGTTTCTGGTGTGGCATTACCCCTCCCCGCTGGATGCTGACTGTCTACGGAGACCACATCCTCAAGTCAACGAGGATGAATATGAAAATGATTCTTCCCCTCTCTGTGCTTTGATTTTTGAAACAGTCTTGATCAGGTTGACCTTGAACTCTTGGTGGTCTTCCCGTCTTAGCTTCCCAAGTGCTGGGATGACAGGGATGTGCTGCCAAGCTTGACTAAAAGCACTTTCTTGGACAGCTACAGCGGGAATCAGAGACATAGATATGGAAGGTTTGCAAAAGGAATTTCTCATGGAAGATGCAGTACAGTACTGTTGCCAAAGCTTGGAGCGTGTGGCCAAGGACACAGCGTAGGGACCGACACCACCTTTGGCCTGCAACTGTGTTTGATGAGGATGACGAACAAGGTGGTGACTTGGAAGGTTCCACGTGTCCTGAGAAAACAGCGATGTCTGATGTCTGGCTTACATGATCCCTCCAGTGTGTGGCGTGTTGCAGGGAGTGGATATCAAAGGCGTTTGAAAATGGAGAACACGGCTGGGTGGTGGTGGTGCACTCCTTTAATCCCAGAACTTGGGAGGCAGAGGCAGGAGGATCTCTGTGAGTTCGAGGCCAGCCTGGTCTACAAAGTGAGTTCTAGGCTAGCCAAGGCTATATGTGAGACCCAATCTCAAAACAGGAGGGTGGTGCTGGAGAGAGTGCTATTTAGGGAGAGGGCTGAGTGTAGGTCCTAGCACTGAAGTCTAGTTCCAGGGGACCTAGTCTCCTCTTCTGGCCTCCCGGGATCAGGGTACACAGGCAGTACACATGCACACATGCAGAAAAGACACTCATATACATAAAATAAAAAGCAAAAACACCCAAAATGCCATCCACCGGGCAGAACGCAGCCTTGGCTTGGATGACCCATTTCCTAGGTTTTTGATGGTTTCTGATGGTTCTGTTTACCTGAGAAACCAAGTCACAGTGAGCAGTGATCTTGCATGTGGCCCGTGAGTTATGAATGGTTTTATTTTTTAAAAAAACCAACATTCAGTATTATTTTGGTTTATTTTTATTTTTAACTATATGTATGCATGTGTGTCTGTGTGGGGGTATGTGCACCTCCAAAGAGGTCTTGGAGACCTGAAGAGGGCGTCAGAGCCTTTGGAGCTGGAGTTAAAGGTGGTTATGAGCTGCCTGATGTGGATGCTGGGAACTGAACTTGGATTCTCTGCACAAGTAGTATGTGCTCTTAACTGCTGAGCCATCTGGCCAGCCCCTTATTTTACTATGTACGTTTGTGCACGTGCATGTGTGCAGTGCATATGTGTATGTGTGTGTATGTGTGTGTCTGTAGTGCATATGTGTGTGCATGTGTGTGTGTGTATGTGTGTGTGCATGTGTGTGTGTGAATGTATGTGTGTGTGTATGTGTGTGCATGTGTATGAGCACATATGTGTGTGCATGTGTGTGTGTGTGCATGTGTGTGCATGTGTGTGTGTGTGCATGTGTGTGCATGTGTGTGTGTGTATGTGTGTGTCTGTAGTGCATATGTGTGTGCATGTGTGTGTGTGAATGTGTGTGTGTATGTGTGTGTGCATGTGTGTGTATGTGTGTGCATCTGTGAATGTGTGTGTGTATGTGTGTGCATGTGTATGAGCACATATGTGTGTGCATGTGTGTGTGTGCGTGTGTGTGTGTGCATGTGTGTATGTGTGTGCATGTGTGAATGTGTGTGTATGTGTGTGCATGTGTATGAGCACATATGTGTGTGCATGTGTGTGTGTGTGTGTGTGTTCAGGCGCCCATGGACACAGAAGAGGGTGTCAGATCCCTTGCAGCTGGAGTTATCGGCAGTTGTGAGCTGCCTGGCATGGGTGCTAGGGTCTGAACTCCAGTCCTCATGCTGGAGCCGCAGACACTCTAACCAGTGAGCCGTCTTCTCCAGCCCTGGTTTTTGCTTTTCATTCTTCCGGTGCTGGGGATAGAATCCAGGGAGGAGGGCTTTGTATAAGCTGGGCAAGCGGTCTGCCACTATCTACGCACCTGCAGTGGCCTTTTAAAAATATTTATTTTTATTTTATGCGTATGGGTATTTTGTCTACATGTATGTTCATATGGACCATGCATACAGTGCCCACAGAGGCCAACAAAAGGTGTCCAGATCTCCTGAAACTGAAGTTGTAGATGGTTGGGAGCCACCATGTTGGTACTGAGACTCCTGCTGGGTGGCTCACAACCACTTGTAACTCCGTTTACAGGGGACCTGATGTTCTCGTCTAGCCTCTGACGACGTAGATACATTATACACACATAAGAATGTGCACACACACACACACACACAAAGATTTTTTTTTTTAATTTTCAATACACACACGTATATAAAGCTTGTGTGTTTGTATGAGCCTGCAGGAGTTTACGTGCATCGTGTTCATGCTGATGCCTGAGGAGGTCAGGGGTGTTGGATCTGGAACCGAAGTGGTTGTACCTTTCGTCATGTGGTGCTGGGAACCGAACCCAGATCCTCTGTAAGAGAAGTACTCTCTAGCTCCTAAAATAAAGAAATAAACAATGTTTGTTTGTTTGTTTGTTTATTTATTATTTCAAGACAGGGTTTCTCTGTTGTAACTCTGGCTGTCCTGGGACTCACTCTATAGACCAAGCTGGCCTCGAACTCACAGAGATCCACCTGCTTCTGCCTCCCGAGTGCTGGGATCAAAGGCATGCATCTCCACAGCCTGGCTTTAAAATAAATCTTAAAACAACAACAATAAAAATAAAACTAAACAAAGAGAGAGAGAGAGAAAAAAGAAACTCAAACCACAGTAAAAATAAAACAAGTCATATAAAAGAAACTTCAGGTTATATTTACAAGAATCATAAAGCTGGAGGGTAGAGAGGAGATTCAGCAGTTGAGGGCCTGTACTGCTCTTGCAGAGAACCAGACTTCAGGTCCCAGCACCCGTGTGAGGCAGCTCACAACTGCCTTTGACTCCAGTTCCAGGGATCTGATGCCTCTGGCCTCAGCAGGCACCGGAACTCATGTGCACATACTCACACACATAAACTAATTAAAACAACAATAAAAGAATCATAAAAAATGAGGGGCTGGGCGAGATGGCACAGCAGGGAAGGATGCTTGCTGGGTGAGCCTTGGGACCTGAGTTCAGACCTCTAGCTACCAAGGGTAAAAAAATCCTGCATGGCCTTATGCTCCTATTTAATCTCAGCCCTGTGTAGGGCGGAGACAGGAGGCTCCCTGGGGCTTGCTGGCCACCAGCCTGGCTCCAGGCTCAGTGAGAGATCCTGTCTTAAAGGAATAAGGCTGAGAGCGATAGGATACTAGACAGACTCTTCTCCATCCCAGGTAATGGCTACTCAGCCTCTCAAGAGGCTAGCAGCCACCCTGGCCTCTCTGCTCCTGCTGGGCACCACTGAGGTCTCAGCTCATAAACCCTAAGAGGTCATTATCACCCTATCCCCATGGGCAACTGGGACACCACTGCAGCGGCCACTCTATCCTCTCACTGGTTCTCCAGTCCCGGGACCCTGAGAACCATCCAGGTTCTGGGTTGGGGAGTTGGGAGGCCAGCTGCTATGGTCGGTCTGGGCCCAGAGAAACCTTCCCTGATGATGGGGATCCAGGGCAGAGCTGCTGACCTGGAGTCAGAAGCAGCAAAGCAGAAGCAAAGGAACTTTGATTGGTCATGAAGATGACCAAGCCCTGGAGGTCCTACTCTGGGTCAAGCTATCCCATCAGCCCCTTTGACTTCCTAGCTTGACCTATTGCCACCTCTACAATCACAGGAGAGGCCTTCTCAGGACACTAATTAATGCTTTGTCTTCTGCACCCTGCATCCCGGCCTTTCTCATGACCCTGAGCCAGGGAAACAGCTGCTTCCAGAAGATGGCCATTGGCCTAGCTCTCTTACCTCCATCACGTCTGGGGTTTCCTTCACCCCCCGCTTCCTTCCATTCTCTCTTTCATCTTTTCTCCCTCTCTCTCTTCCATCCTAATGCCCCGAAGTTCCTTGCAGTCATGCACTGAACACGAGCATGAGCATTCATTCATTTATTCAGTCATTCACTCATTCTCCTTCCAGCAGGCACTGCGGTCGGAAGAAGGGCCCGACATCCCTGGGGTCAAAGAACATACCATGCTGTGCGCAGGGCAGAAGGCAAAGCGTGGCCTGCCACCTGATTGGCAGGTTCCATTGCAGAAAGAAAACTCGGTGACCCTCGTTAAAGCATCATGGTGCATTATGGTGACAGTAGAGAGTTGGAGCAACACTGAGTTCTTCCTGATCAGAGGGCTCCTCTGTGGAGGGTGCTGTGTCCTGGAAGCTGGTCCTGCTAGCAAGGACTTCATCAGAGATGGGGAGTTGCCTGGAGCAGAGGTCAGATCCACAACTGCCCAGGTCAGGAGGAGAGAGGCTGCACACCTATTTTTGGAAACTGAAAGTTCCCAGACAGCATTGGTAGAGAAGAGAAGGGCCAAGCAAGCACAGCTGCAGTCAGACCTGAGGCTCAGTAGGGAATTACTTTTTTTTTTTTTTTAAAGACAGTCTTGCTATGTAATCCAGATTGGCTTTGAACTCCGAACAGTAGTCTTACTGCCTCTGCCTCTCGTATGCTGAGATTACAGGTTTGCATGATCCTGTCCAGGGGCAGGTGGGTCTTTAAGGAAACACAACCCAAAATGCTAAATGGGTCTGATTGCATCATCAGATTTATTTGCTTGTTTGAGACAGTCTCACTCAGTAGCTTAGTGTGGCTTTGAAGTCATTATACAGTCCTGCTCAGCTCCTGAGTGCTGGAATTGCAGGCTGTGTGTGTGTGTGTGTGTGTGTGTGTGTGTGTGTGTGTGTGTGTTGAGGCAAGATGCTGGTAGTGGGTGTCTTCCTCCTTTCTTCCGACTTTATCATTGAGGCAAGGTCTCCTACTGAACCTTACAGATTCCAACTGGTCTAGCTAGCCAGCTTGCTGGGGGGAGGGGGGTCTCCTCTGCCTCTTAGGTGCTGGGGTTACTGCTTACTGGGGTTAAGGCTGCTGCCTTCCTGGGATCCAAACCCCAGTCCTTAAAGCAAAATCAAGAACAGAGTTTGCAGAAGAGAGAAGGGAACTTCCCACCAGCCTCGGGCCTGGCCATCGCATAGTTCTCTGTGGCTAAGACCCTTCCAAAGCTATAGTGTTTGGGGGTGGGGCTTATGGGATCCCATTGGCCAACATCTCAAAAGGAGGTGAACATCTACTAGTGTGTGGTATCCTCTTGGGGTTTGTCCCCCATTACAGGGTAACTCCATTCAAGCTCATCTCATATGTATTTATTTAGGAAGCTTCTACATTAGCAGGTTTTCCTGTGGGTTTCTCAAAGGCTTTTACTGTTGGCTATCCCCAGGCTTCCTCCTCTCCCCTGCCCTTCCATCCCCCGCCCCATTTAATCCTTCCTGTTCCGTCTTTCCTCTTTCCTCTCTTTATAACATTATATCCCTTTTATTTCCCCTGTTTTGAAGATTCCCTCCCAACCCTATGATAGTTCGTTTTGAATTTTTTGAGGAACTTCTACGCTGTCTTCCCTAAGGTCTGTGCTAATTCAAACTGTTCAGGGTTCCTCTTTTTCCTACGTCCTTTTCACAGTTGCCGTTCATCTGCGGTTCACCAACGCTGGTTGCCCTTCTTCTTTTTTAATTTTTCTTTTCTTCTGTTTTTTGTTTTTGTTTTTTTGAAACAGGGTTTCTCTGTTGTAACTCTGGCTGTCCTGGAACTCACTCTGTAGAGCAGGTTGGCCTCGAACTCACAGAGATCTGCCTGCCTCTGCCTCCCCAGTGCTAGGATTAAAGGTGTGCGCCACCACTGCCTGGCTTTTTTTTTTTTTTTTTTAGACAGGGTCTCTCTATGTAGCCCTGACTGTCCTGGAACTCACTAGGTAGACCAGGCTGGCCCCAAACTCATAGAAATCTGGTTTTGCCTCCCAAGTGTTGGGATTAAAGGCATACACCACTGCACCTGACATCTTTCTTCTTTTTAAAATGTGTGTGTAGTATGTATGCGTGTGTGTTTGTGAGCTCATATGGGTCCAAGTGTGGGCATGCGTGTGCGGAGGGCAGAGGGCAGCCTTGGGCGATGCCCATCCTTGCTTTCCACCCTGAGACAAGATCCCTGTCTAAGCTGGCTTGGCTCTTGAGCTTCTAGGGATTCTCCTGTCTCTATCATCGCACTGTACACACACTGGGATTACAGATGTGCTGCCACATCTGGCTTTACCTGTGTCCTAGGGATCCTCATACCAGCACAGCAAGTACTTTACTCTCAAACCCACCTCACCAGCCCCCTTTATTTTCTGAGGTGCAATGAGAGCTCGTTGTGTGGACATCCATCAGGCCGGGGGATCACAGACTCCTCCATGCAAAGCTCTGTTCCCTCGGGCTGCCTGCTGCCTGGCCTATAGGGGTAGGAATAGGGTGGAGGCTTGGCTTCAGGCTGTCCTTCCTGCGTGTGTCACTAGGTACCCTTCCATGAACCCTGAGTGAGGAGGGCTCCCTGGCATGAAAGACTTTGGCTAACCACCTGCCTCCTCTTCTGGGCCCTGAGCAGCTGGGTCACGGCCTGGGGCTGAGAAAGTGCTAATGATGGCTTATCATGAGCTGGTCTGCCCTGATGAAATGGGGTTCTGAGGCTGATTACAGGGGCCAGTTCTTCCCATCCCCAGGGCCAGCGAGTCTCCCAGCAACCCTTAATGCCCAGCTGTTCTGTAGCAGCTGCAGAGACAGGTGGGCCTGGAGAATTTGGAGAACAGCTGCCCGAATGCGTTGGTCATGGGATCTGGGATCGTGGAGGATCTGATTTGTCTTGAAGCCAATGAGTTCACAGTATTGTGGGGGGCGGGGGAGGTGAGGAGGAGCCCATTCTTGCTTCAAGATTCACTTATTCATTTGTTGACAAGATTCCATGCTGTAGTCCAAGCTTACCTGTGTATCCCAAGCTGGCCTGGAACTCACAGCACTCCTCTGCCTCAGCCTCTGTCTTAGATGCTGGCGGGCATCTTTACCTGATGAGCCATCTTGATGGCCCTAACACTATTCTGTTTACAGATGGACATTCCAGTACAGAAGGGGCAGGGAGCTGCCTGGGGTCACCCTGACAGAACCTGTTAGTAAAGCTGGGATGAGAACCCAAGCCATATGCTGGTTTCTGCTTCCTTCCTGGCTTAGGTCCTGTGTATGACCTATGGGCAGGAAGGTACTCTGTGCCTCCTCCTGGGTCTGTGGGACCCAGGTCCTCCTTCTCCTGGGTCCCCAGGCTGTGGGCAGGTGTAGCGGTGTAGCTCCTCACGAGTCGGGCAGTCTAAGCAGCACCTTTCTCTCCGGGTCCCAGTTTCTGCAGAGTGAGGTCCTACTGAAAGCTTGGGCCTACATCACAGGACAAGGGAAAATGACAGAGCAGGAAACAATCAGAGTGTGGGAAGAAGATGGAAGCTGCTGCCCCACAGGGCTCTGGACACCCGCTTCTGCCCTGGTTTCCTCCAGGGGACACTGGCCTTTCAGACACCCACACTCCCACTGCTCTCCAGGAGACGCCGCTTGGCCAGAGCGTGTCCAAGCTGTAAATGACAGAGTTCCTGGTTCCCGTGGCTGCCCTGGGGCTGGTGGCTGCCTTTCCTCAACCAGTACATCTCATTTACTTAAGGAATGGTTCTGGCTTCATAAAGACAAGGAGACTTCTTGGGAAACAGGAACAGGCTGAGCTGTGGTACAGGCATTCCTCAGGCATCATCATGACTTCCTGTGTGACCTTACCTCTGCTGTCTGAGAGCCAGGATTGTAGCCGTGCATCACCAAGTCTAGATTTTTAATTTAATTGAATTTTTGACAAAGTATGACCATGTAGCCCAGTCTTCCAGCAGGTTAAAAATGAAGAAATACCTAAACAGAATAGTTATAATATATAATAGTTATAATTATGGCATTTCAAGTATACATGCACAGAGAGAGAGAGGAGGCTGAGAAATAGCAAGCAGAGAAATGGAGAGACTCACAAGTTTATTATAAAAATCATTAAAAAAAACTAGATTTGTAGCTGTGTTGTAATGTCTGAAAATAGGAGCAGAGTGTAAGATTGCCTCTGATGAGTTCTGTTCTTTTCTACGGTTCTCTTGGAGCAGACACTTAGCTCATGTTGTGTGTACACTTTTTAAAGGTATGTTTATTTATCTGGAGTGGGGAGCATGCCACAGGGTCTGTGTGGAGGTCAGAGGACAAGGCGAGAGAGTCAGTGCTCTCTATCCAACCACGTGGGTCCTGGGATCGAACCTCGGTCATGAAGCTTGGCAGCAAGCACCTTTATCCACTGAGCCATCTCATCAGCCCCCCAAATACATATTTTATTATAAAAAAAAAATCTTTCAAGCATCCAGAATGGCTTAAAGAATTGTGCAGTCTGTCTAGGCATGGTGGTACATATTCAGCACTTGAGAGGCAGAAGCAGGAAAACCAAGAGTTCAAAGCTAGCTTGAGCTACATAGAAAGATCCAGGCTGCGATAGGCCACACAGTGAGACTCGATCTCAAAAAAAACCCACAGCTACAACAAACAAACAGCCAAAAGAAGAAAGAAAAGAAAAGTACCTACACATACTATCCGGAGCCCACGATGGGCACTGTGTAGTATGCTTGCTCTGTCATATGTCCGTCTTTCCATTCCTCTCTCTATCCACGCATCCACTCATCTACCACCCATCTCTCTGTCCATGCGATGAATATGAAGGCTGAGCCCAGCAACATGTATTTTCTTTCTTTCTCCCCCACACTAACATACCCTGTTACATACATGCACACACCAACACCCACACACCCACATGCAAAACCCACATGTATACATACTGCATATGATTTGTTAACATCCCTAATTCACATGTGCACTCCGCACGCGCATGGCCACATAGATCCTCAGAGCAAGCGTCACCCTGGCCCTGTCCACCTCACCTTTGCTAACCTGCATCCAGAGCAGACTCTTGATGTCTTTGAGAGAAGCATCAGCAGATCGATGGCAGGCGTCACACCTGACAGCAGCCCCCCGTTTGCCCATTTCTTCCCCCTTCACCAGCCTTTTCTCTCTCACTCCAGATACTTCCCACAAAGGGAGCCAGAGCCCTCTGAAGTGGGGAGCAAAGCCCACCAGGTCATTCTCTGTCAACAATGACTGTTAGCCTGGCCGCTGCTTCATCCTCAGCGTCCAGGCCACACCCCACTCTCTGTGACTGATGGTTGATGGTCCTACAGTGGTCCAGAGGTGTGTGTGCTGGGCATCTGCACTTACATATGTGCACGCGTGACACCATCTGTGCATGCTTGCACATGTGTGAACAGGCACTAGGAATACAAATCTGTCTTTCATTTCCAGATGTATTTCCAGGTTGTCCTTCCAGGTTCTGAGTATGTCTTACTTCCCTCCCTCCCTCCCTCCTTTCCCTCCCTTCCTTCCTTCTCTTTTTATCTTTTTTCTCTGCTTTCTCTTCTTTCCCCTCCTTCCCTCCCCCCCTCCTTCCCTTCCTCCCTTCCTTCTTTTTGCTTTTTTTTTTTTTTTTTCGAGACCTAGTCTCACTCTGTAGTCCAGAGTGCCTCACATTCATGGCAATCCTCCTGCCTTACATCCCAAGTACCGGAATTACAGGCATGAAACATCATGTCCACGAATCTTCCTCAAAGACCTTGGTCACGTAACTGGCACGTGATGTCCCGATGTGGCTCTATGACCAAGTGCTCAGTGCTCTCAGCTGAACATCTGGCAGCAGGGGTTAAACGCTCCAGTTCTGAGGTCCCATCCTCTGGAAGGACCTGGGTTTCACCCTGGCTCTGCTCATAGCCACTGTGTACATCCCACCTTGGGAACGTCTTCCAGGAGACGCTCTTTACCAAGCATCAGCAGCCATAGGCACTTAGGAACAGTTATTGCCCATGTTGGGATTGTTGCTTCAGCTCCCATGCACCTTTGAGAGGAAGGACAGTCCTGGCTAGGCGTCTGTATGGCAAGAGCAAAGTAGATGGCGATTATACCTCTTCCCAGGTGCTCCCCCATTCCCAAGCCCTCATTACCCTGTATGCATATTCATAAGGGATGGCCTCACCCCTGCTCTGTAAATGGGTCAGAATCAGGAAGTAGAAGCTAGTGCAGAGATCTGAGGCCCAGGGGACAGGAGGCTCGAAGCAGGAGCACATCTGGGTCCTCATGGACGGGAGGATGGTGAGAAGACTGGGTACCAGTGAACTGTGGGAGTTACGGGGCACTGGGGGCTTAGGCAGGGTTTAGCTCCTATATTTCAGATTTGAAAAGTAGAGCCCAGTGATAGTAGGTCAGAGAATGCTGGGACAAATGGCTCATGGAAGACGGGGCTTGCTTCCTGTGGGCACTAGGGAATTGAGCATGTTTCAACTGGTCCATAGGCACAGGGATCGGACCAAAGGACCCCTGCAGATTTTTCTCGTCAAATATAGTTTCTATGGCGTTAAGTGGAGGAGCTGAATCCTGCATCCTAGCACTCCTGTGAGGCTCAGAGAGGCTGAGTGGCTCGTCATGGTCACATAGCTGCTGGCTCTGATCTTGTCTTTGGAGGTGTGAGGGACAGAGTTATTTTAGTCCCACGCAGGAGGCCCAAGACTGAGAGAAGCTGATGGGTTGGTGGGCTGAGGTTGCCAGGCAATCCAGCCTCTCGGTCCCCTCTTTCACAGCATGTCCTCAACAGCCCCCGAAATAACCAGAGCAAAATGATTGTTTCCATTTTACAGATGAGAAGCGTGAGGCTGAAAGAGGAGGAGGAGGAGGCGCCCAGACAGGACTACACAGTGAGTAGTCTGCACAGGGCTGGCCCTTCCGGAGGGGGTGATGAGGGGCATTTCAGAGCCCCGCTGGCCTCAGGCAGGGGCAGGGCAGAAGTTGTGGAACTTCCGGTCTAGAACTGAGGGGCTCTTTGTGCACTGCAGTCATACTAACTCCTTCTCCTCTCAGAAAGCAGCTGCTCAGCTGCTGAGATGGTGCACACCATCTAAAATTTTACTTTATTCTATGTGCATTGATGTGAGGGTGTCAGATCCCCTGGAGTTAACTCCCTGGAACTGGAGTTACAGACAGTTGCGAGAACTGCCCTGTGGGTGCTGGGAATTGAACCCGGGTCCTCTGGAAGAGCAGCCAGTGCTCTACTCAACTGCTGAGCTATCTCTCCAGAACCATGATGCACGCCTTTCATCTCAGCACTCGGGAAGCAGAAGTAGGTGGAGCTCTCTGAGTTCAAGGTCAGCCTGATCTACAAAGCAAGTTCTAGGTAGCCAAGGCTACACAGTGAGATCCTGCCCCGACCATCCCAACAACCTCAAAAAGCAACTACTTCTTAGAACATGCTCTTCGATGTTCATACATGTTTTGTGGGTTTAAGCAGAGTAACCAGACCCACTTCAAGGGAGGGGACAGGGGCAGAAGAGGTGATGTGTCCCCAGAATGGCACAGGCTCAGGGAGGCTGGGACAGCATAAGGACCCCAGGTTTCACCCCTCTGTGTCTCGGCACTTCCTATTGGACTGGGTCATGGGAAGGAGGTGCTGATGGTACCAGATCCGGTTGATGGGGTGGGGTGTCCAAAGGAGCAGACCCTGGGATGGGCACATTCAGAATATGGGTGGCACTTCAGGCTTAGAGGCCGGGTGTGTGTGGAAGGTGACTGTGTGGGACTGTCAGTTAGGGGTCTGGATGTTGTCACAGTAGAATACGAAAGCAGCTTGTGGTGAGAACTTGTCCCTTCAGCAAGTGTCCTGCCTGACCGTGTACCCTTGTGCATTGCTCACAGAAGGAGAGGGGACAGCCAGAGGTGAGATGGGGGTTCAGTCACTTCTACTTTTTAAGAGAGGAATAAATGGCCAAGGACAGACCCTGGGAGTCTGAGGTCAAGGCCACCCTTGATGGCCTCCTAGCTCCACCCCTTCTGAGCTGTGTGGATCTGATTGGCATTAGCAGTGATTTCTGTGACCATAGCCAGTGTTTGGCCAGTGCTAAGTTTACCAATAACACGGGCCTCAGTTTCCTAGTCTGTGAATCCGGGCAGGGAATGAATCTTCTTCTCAGGACAGACACGGACTCAAATGCTGCCAGGAAAGAGCTCTGGTAAGGTGAATTATATGTGAGGTTCTGAAGTTCTAGAAGCAGCAGGAAAGTGGGCAGAGGCTCATTCTCAGTCGGGCCAGGTCGTAGGCTAGTGGTCGTGGCTCTCTGCATCTAGAAGATGTGGGATGTGAGCAAGACTTTGAAGGCACCGCAGGCGGATAAGTAGAAGGACTTTCAGGAGGAAGGCGCCACACAAGCTGGTGTGCGGAGGAGGGAAAGTGCAGGGTGTTTGCGGAACAACCCTGGCACAATTGGCGGCTCAGGCTCAGCCGGGTGCTGTATGAGTCACCCGGTGAAGCAGTTGGGCAAGATCTGTGGCCCCTGGGGCCAGCTAAAGCCATGGCCTTTCCTTCCCTAACATTATCTGGTCTAGAGTTGATGGGGGAGAAGGCTGGGGGTGAGCTACCATAATTATAGAACTCTGCCTCTGGGTCTCACACCTGATCCTGGAGACGACTGCCAGGATGCCCTCCTCCCGGTGACCTCCTTAGCTAGGAGAGCTGAGCAGTGTGTGTGTATATGTGTGTGTGTGTGTTTGTCTGTCTGTCTGTCTCTCTGTCTGTGTGGCTCAGGACAGGGTGGATGCAGAGGAGGTGGTCGGAACAAGTACGAGGCTGGGGGTTTAAAGGCTTCTACCCATTGTGTATTTGCTGTGTGTCGTAACAGCCGCTAACTGATAAGCACCTTTATTCCAACTGCAGGAACTGAGGCTCAGAGAAGTAAAGTAGCTCCCTTCTTCCTCCATCCATCTCTCCATCTCTTTCCCTTCCTGTCTCCATTTCCTTCTTTCCTTCCACACGATCTCATGCAGCCCATGCTGACCTAGAAACTGGCTACGCAGACGAGGATGATCTTGAATTTCTGATTCCTGCCTCTACCTCCTGAGTGCTGGGATTACAGGCATGAGCCACCAGGCCCTGTTTGATGTGGCTCAAACCCAAGGCTTCATGCACGTTCTGTAAGCACTTTACCAACTCGGTTACATTACCACCACCCCCTTTAAAAATTTCATGTGCACTGGTGTTTTGTCTACATGTCTGTGTGAGGATATCAGAGTCCCTGAAACTCCTAGGACAGTTGTGAGCTGCCAAGTGGTTGCTGGGAATTGAACCTGGGTCCTCTGGAAGAGCAGCCAGTACTCTTAACTGCTGAGCAGTCTCTCCAGCCCCACCTTCTTCCATCCCTCTTTTATCCACTAATTTATCATTCAGTACCCATAGATTGAGCAGAGGTTTTGCGCCAAGTTCCAAGGCTATCAGGGAGGACCACCTTTTATATCCTTCCTATATCAGTGACTCTATTCCGGGATGGGTCACACAATGGCCCTGGCGAAGTTCAAATCCAGGTGTACTTCCAAATCCTCGCATTTGTTCAGGATACAAGCCTAGGCCAGAGTTGGGTGGGGCTGCGCTCGCGTAGTTGCTGGAGTTTTCCCCACCTCAACCTCTTGCAGAAAAGGCTGGCCCTGCGCACCTGTCCCAGGTGAGTCCTAGGAGGCGCCGAGCGTAGCCGGAAAGTGTCGAGCGGCTTCGGCAGGTGGGGCGGGGCCGGGGCGGGGCCGGCCTCGGGGTGGGGCCAGCCAGGCGCCTGGAGTCCCGCCGGATCCGAGATCCGAGGCCGGTGTCCCGCGCCCCGCGCCCCGCACCGCCATGGGGGCCTGTCTGGGGGCCTGCTCCCTGCTCAGCTGCGTGAGTGTCCCCCCGTCCCTGCCGCGGCCCCGCGCACTTTTCCCTCCACCTTCTTCCTCCAAGTACTTTCTTCCTTTTGCTTCCTCCAAACTTGTCTTTCTGGGGCTCCACCGGAGCCTTCTTAGCCTCATCCCCCAGTCGCTCCGCTCCGGCCGCCGGGCGCCGGACAGCTGGTGTCACCGATCGAGTGACCGCGGGGGAGGGGTGGGGCGCTGCCGGGGCGCCCTCGGCGGCACCGCTCCGGGAACCGGGGCGCTGAGGCCCGGAGCGGGTACAGGGAGACCCGCGGCCGTCGCGTGCGCCCCAGCTTGGAGCGGCCCCCGGGTGCGTGGCGCGTGTCTCTCCCGGGCGCGGGACTCTTTGTGTGACCCACAGGGTCCCGGCCCCGCTCTGCCTGCGCTTCTGTCCCTCTGGCAGAGCGTCTGTCGTTCTGTCTGCCCCAGTCGCTTGGCTCAGTCCGCTCTTTTGTGTTTGTCCCGTCCGCGTCTAGGGTCCGGGTTCTGTCCGTCTGTCTGAGCGTCGTAACCAGCTCGGTCTGCATCCTCTCTCTGAGCTGAGTCTGGCCTGCTCACTCTAGGGTACCCCCTCCCCCTCGCTGGACCCTTCCCCTCCAGCCTGAGCTGGGAAGGGTATGGGGGTTGGGTGTAAAGGAGCTCTCTTCCCCCTTTCCCACCCCGCTCTTGAGCGAGGTTGGTGTCAGTTGTCACTGACCACCTGGGCCAAACTTTGGATTCGGGAAGACGGAGAAATCCAGGGAGGTTGTGTGTGCCCATCTGGTCGCCTGTGTAGGCTCTGTTTCGGGGCAGCAGCCAGCATAGGAAAGGGGATCCAGCCATACTCTGCTGGGAGGCCCCTACTTTCCCTTTCCCAGCCCCCTCTCCTTTCCATCCGCCCCTCATTAAATCTGAGGTTCATTCAGACAGCTCCCTCCCCTTCTGGCCCCACACAAAGAGGGGCGGAGAGGGGCTCCGGCGGCTGGCTGCTGAAGGAAGGCTCAGGACTTGCTTCCTTTGTCCCTGATTTGTGTGCGTGTTAGGAGCTGGTGCCCAGGCGAGAGCTGGGCACCTAGAGGTTTTCTTTGTAGCCATTTTCTGAGAATGAGCTCAGCCACGGGAGGCAGTGGAGTGGGTCCCTGGACACAGCCCTTGTCTCCTCTTGGGCCTCTGTTTCCATTGCAGTGTGTGTGTGTGTGTTTCTCTTGCGCCCTAACCTGAACCGGTGAGCAGGAGTAAAGATGTTGCATCCTGATGCCCACACCCCTTCCTGGGACTGGTTTGCTTCCTGGTTAGGGAGGAAGACCTTCCCACCCACTGCCCATAGATTCCCATCTGGTCTCACCTGGATACCCATGCCCTGCTGGGGTAGGAGTTGTCAGGTTAGACCTGCCACTCCCTATGTCTTGGTCTCCCAATCACGGAGCTAAAGGCCACAGCAGGACTGCCTTTGCTGTGGTGTTGGGAAGATGGACAGATAAGAGGTGGAAACTACCACCAGCTCCTGTGTACAGTGAGTGGGCATTGTGGGAACTGTTGTTCCCGGGAGGAAATGTAGGGTGGAGAATTCCATCTGGAGAACAGAGCCAAGGACTGCTCTGAGTCACCCAGTCCAGTCTACAGAGCTGATACCAGACACGTTTGCTCAGACCCTCAGCTTACGGGGTTTAGCTTTCTTGCCTCAGTTGCACAATGAAAGCATGAGGGAATTAGTCAGGTTTAAAGCCTGAAGCCAGGGAGCTGGAGAGATGGCTCAGCAGAGAAAAGCACTGGTCCAGAGGACTCAGGTTAGATTCCCAGCACCCACATGGCAGCTCACAACCATCTGTAACTCCAGTTCCAAGGCTTATGATGCTCTCTTCTGGTCTCTTTGGGCTCTGTGTACACACAGCCCCCCCCCCCCACACACACACCGTGGACGGACACACACCATGCATGCACAGACATGGTAAAACACCCATACACATAAAATAAAAATAAAAAATATATCTAGAATAATTTTAAAAGTCTAAAAGCCAGCCAGGTGGTGGTGGCGCACACCTTTAATCCCAGCGCTCAGGAGGCAGAGGCAGGTGGGTCTCTGTTCGAGGCCAGCCTGGTTTACAGAGGGAGTTCCAGGACAGCCAGAGTTACAACAGAGAAACCCTGTCTTGAAAAATCAAACAAACAAAACACCCAAACAAAATAAAAACAAACAAACAACAGAAGTATAAAAGCCAGACATAGTCATGATGTCCGTAATCCCAGTAGTCAGAATGTAGAGACAGAGGAACCAGGAGTTCAAGGTCAGCTTCTACTACTTAGTGAGTTTCAAGCAAGCCTAGGATACATAATTCTGTGTCTCAAAAAAAAAAAAAAATCTGACTCTTGGTGGAGGCTTCTTCCCCCTGCCTCTCCCAATTCTAGTTGTCTAGAGACAGAGCTGGTTAGGGGAGAAATGGAAACCAGTTAGTATCTAATATCTGTAAGGGACCTGCCCCTGCTTGTGGTTCTCTCTGACATTTAGTGTGCTAGGTACTGTACCAGGTCATGCTGCCTCACTGATTCTCCTGGAGGCTCTATGGCATTGTAATCCATTTTACAGGTGACCAACAGTGGCCGCTATTCACTTGTCCTTACTATAGGTCAGCACCCAGGACTGGAGCTATCTTGTGACACAGGTCAAGCATTGCAAGAAGGATATTTATCTATGTATACTGTAGGGTTTCGTGGGTGCAGAGTTATGAACCCAAGAAACAGACTCTGGGGAATGCCTCCACAGTGCGAATCCATGGTGCGAGTCCGTTTATTGTGTAGGGAAGCAGGTTTTTATGGAGAAGGTAGGGCGGTGCACAAGGGAGAAGCCCGATAGCATTGGCCTATGCTTACTAGACACTTCAATCAGCCTATCTAAAGCTGGTTAATCAGAGAGGAATGGGTAAAGGTCAGTAAAGGCCCAGTAGCCAATATTAGTGAACAAGGTTTCCATAAAGACAGAGGAAGTAGACACTGTTCTGGTGGGCTTTTTGATGGGTGTGCCAGGATTTGCCATTTAAAGGGCCACACACGCACGTGCTATAGGCCGAGGTACTGGCCCAGCACAGGTGCTGAAGCCCGCCTCTCTCTCTCCTAACATCGTGATCCAGTAGCTACCAACAGTATACATTTTTACTTTCCTTGCTGCAACAAAGTACCCAACAAAAACAACTTCAGGAGGGAAGTGTTGATTTTGGCTACAGTTCGAGGCTAAAGTCTATTAAGCCGGGCAGGCTTGTGGCAGCTGGTCCCATTGCCCAGGCACTCAGGAAGTGGAAAGAGATAGATGTTTGTGCTCAGCTCTCTTTCTTCTCTTCCTTTTGTCCGGGACTCCAGCCCATGGAATGTTGTCATTCATATTTACATGGGTCTACCCACCTCAGTTAACTCTCCTAGATACCCCCTTATAGACAGGCTGAGAGGTTTGTCTCCCAGGTGATTCTAGATCCTATCAACAGCAACTGTCACTCTGCATATGTGTCCTTTTATTTAATCCTCACAAAGACCCCAGTGGTATTGCTGTGGTTTATATTATTCTTATTTTAGGCTGGGGTCGTAGCTCAGTTGGGAGAGCACTTGCCTAGCATGCATGAAGTCCTGGGTTTGGTCCGCGCAGTATGGCATAAACTTAACACAGTGGTATATACCTGCAATCTCAACACTTGGGAGGTGGAGGAGAGGATCCTGCCAGGCGGTGGTGATGCAGGCCTTGGATCCCAGCACTCAGGAGGCAGAGGCAGGTGGATCCCTGAGTTGGAGGCCAGCCTGGTCTACAGAGTGAGTTCCAGGACAGCCAGGGCTACACAGAGAAACCCTGTCTCAAAAAACCAAACAATAAAAAATAAAAAGAAGGATCTTTTTGTTTATATAAAAGTCATCCTTGAGTCCTAGGACTGGGAATTGTCTCAAAAAATTGATTCCCATTTTTTTGATGAAGCTGGATCAGATAGATTCAGTGATTTCCCCACAGCAAAACAGTGTTAGGTGGGGCGGAGGGACACTCCTCAATGCCGACAGTCTTCTGCTTCTGTGAAGAGTTGCCCCGTTGGAGTGAAGTTTTTAAAGATTTATTGTTTTGTATGTGTACAGACATAGGTGTGAATGTGTAGACCTGCAGAAGCCAGAAGAGAGTGTCAGATGTCCTGTCATTCTCCACCGATTCCTTTGAGGTGGGGTCTTTCCCTGAACCTGGGGCTCATGTTTTCTTGGCTAGGTAGCTTGCAAGCCCCACTATCCTTCTGTCTCCACCCTGTCCAGGAGCTTGGGTTACGGGTGTTCATGGGACCCATGGTTTATTACGTGGGTCCCGAGATCTGAACTCTGGTCCTCATGATTGTACAGCAAGCACCCTTAACCACTGAGCCATTTCTCCAGCCTCAGGAGAAGTTCTGATGGGAAGGCCCCAGGTGTTTCTGGGTGCCTGGGTTGAGAGGAGACTTTATGCTCTCCTAGCTGTGACCCAGCTGCTCACTTCTGCCTGGGATTTGTACTAGGCAGGTGAGTCCTGCCTTAGATAAAGAGATAGGCTGGGTTCACAGAGGATCGGAGTCACTGCGAAAGTCACATGACCTGGATGGCTAGCATTTTTAGGGAGGGTTGTATGTTTAAAGGTCTGTGCAAGCCATGGGCTTAAACTCTGATTTGGCATCTTCTTGTCTGTCTGCTGTGGGCAGCACATAGCCCTCCCCTTGTCCATACAGTTAGAGGAACAATGGGGCCTGCCCCTCACTTGTGTGGGCATTAAACAGGACCGGGGAGGGGTGTAGGGGGGAAAGGGGGCGGGAGGCATGGATGCATTTTGCATTAAGCTGTGGAGCAGTATCCAAACCACAAACACGGCACAGTGGTGACTGGCTGGGGACTGCCAGGGAGGAAGTAGGGATGCCAGGGACATCAAGAAACTCGGCTGTCATGATACAGAGCCTGAGCTTGGCCAAGTTAGTGTCCTGCCCAAGAGCCCATTTCATAGGTTCAGGGAAGGGAAGAGAACCTTCTTCAGATCAGAGCTGGAAGCGCTGTCGCCAAGCTGGCCCGGGAGCCTGCAGGGAGAAGTGTGGGAGCCTTCAGCTGCTTCTCCCTCTGAGGCTGGGATGGCTCAGCCAGTGGAAACCATGGTTTGTAGAGGCTTCAGGGTGCATTCCTGTGCCAGGATTTGGCTTTTAAATAGTGATAAAATGCATATCCTATCCTATCATATGGTATAATGCCTACCATTTGGATCTTTGATCTTTGTTTTAATCTTCAAGGACCCTGTCATCTCTCTTCACAGACAGTCCTAGTTAAATGACCCAGCCCAGGCAAGTAGCATTGTCAGAGTGAATATCATCAGTTTGGGTACTCAGTGATGACTGCTATCTTGTTTCCTGATGTCTGTTCTCTCTTCTGGGTGACTCAGAGCATCCAGTGACTCTCTTCCTGCACCCCCACTCCACCATCTGCCTTTGCATTCTGGGACCACAGTTCTGTCACTAAGTATAAATCTGCAATCACTCCCCTTCTTTGGCAGTGAGTCCTTCTGCCTTTGGACGGAGAGTGCAAACTCCCTGGCTAAGCTTTGAGGACAGTGGCTACCTCCCAATGCCACTCCAGGCACCCCAGAAGTCCTGTGGCTGCTCCTCCCACTGTCACGTCCTTCCTTTCCCTTCCCTCCTCTTCCTCTTCCTTCTCCTCTTTGGTTTATGTTTTGTTTTTTGAGATAGGGTCTCACGTAGCTCAGGTTGATCTTGAACTCATTATGTATCTGAGGATGACCTTGAACTCCTGACCCTACTGTTTCTACTAAAGTTCAGGAGTACTCCTGTGGGCTTCCACCTCCAGTTTTGTTTGTTTGCCTTGCTGGGTTTTGAACTCAAAGCATCAGGCACTCAGCAAGCACTCAGCCTCTGAGCTACAGTCTCACTTCCCAGCTGGAGAAACAGGTCCAGGGAAGTGCCCACCTTTCCTTTCCTTTTTTTTCTTTCCTTCCTCTTCTCTTCCCCCATCTCTTCTCCTCCCTTCCCCCTCCCTTTCCTGCTCTCCCCCACTCCTTCAGGGTCTCATGTGTCCCAGGCTAGCCTCAGACTCACTGAGTAGCTGAGGATGACCTTGAACATCTAATCCTCTTGTTTCTACCTCCTAAGTATGGGTGTGTGCCACTTCACCCAGGACCAAGCCCAAGGCTTTGTGCAGGTTAGGCACCAACTGAGCTACATCACAGCCCCTTTGTGTTGTGGTAAAATACACAGAAGCTAGGTCACTGCAGCCATTATTTCTTTTGAGCCAGGATTTATTATGTGACCTGCTGGGGCTCAAAGGATTCTCCTGCCTTGGCCTCCCTTGGCTTCATTTTAGCCAATTTTATTGCACTTCAAGAACATAAAATCCACTCTGATGTGGGCCATGGACAACACCGCCTACAGCACCTTTTCACCTCCATAGACCGAAACCCTACGCATGGTGACTGCAGTCCCTGGTCACCACACCAGTCCACCGAAACTTCCTCTCAGTGGATTCAGCCCCTCTGGGTTCCTGTCCTTTGTGCTTGGATTATGTCACTCAGAATCATGTCATGCAGGTTGTAGCATATGTTCAACTTTATTCTTTTGTGGTGTATCTCACGGTGTGGCCCGCCCGGGCTGGCCCTGAACTGTCTCTGTTTTCTGATTGCTGGGGTTCCAGATACGTACTGCCACACCTATTTTTTTTTTCTCTTTTTTAAGAGTTACATTAGCATTCCAGTGTAGATCTAGACCAAACTTTGTTTGTTCATACCTCCAAGGATCTGGGGTTGATCAGCCTCCAGGCGACTGTGAATAGCTGCTGCAAACATAGGTGTGTGAGCATGGGTGTGTGAGTGTTGGCTTGAATGTGGGCTTTCAGTTCTTTTGGATATACAGCTCCATGTGAAGACTATTTTGTTTTAAACACAACTCAAAACTGTGGCCCCTCCCTGAGCTGCCTCTCCTACCTACCCAATGCCCCACAAGTGTTTCTAGGGATAACCAGGAGGGAAGATGGATGACTTAGGATACCTGTACCCACCTGGCTCCAGAGCTGTGCGGCCAGCTTGTGGGAGAGGGAGAAAGCTCTCCACTGCTGTCAGCATGCAGGCAGCAGAGGCCAGCCATCTGCTCTCTGGGGATTCACTACAGAGAATCGGCCAGAGTTGGTTGGATGCTAACAAACCCTGTCGCTGCAGGGCTGGTGGTGAACCTTTAATCTCAGCACTTGGGAGACAGAGGGAGGCAGAGCTCTGTGGGTATGAACGAGTTTAGCCTGGTCTAAATATCAAGATCCAAGATCCAGGGGTACATTGTGGAATTCTATCTAAAGAAAAAAAAAAAAAAGTCCAAAGAGATAGGTTGGAGGTTAAGAGTACTGGCTGCTCTTCAAGAGGTCCCGAGTTCAATTCCCAGCAACCACATGGTGGCTCACAGCTATTTGGCATGGGATCTGATGCTCTCTTCTGGCATATGGTGTATATGCAGACAGAGCACTCATGAATAAATAAATTTTTAAAAAGAAGAGAAAAAAATGGTGGAGGCTAGAAGATGGGGGAGATCAGGAGTTGAGTCAGGTAGCAAGTCTGAGGCCGGCCTGGTTAGCAGGACATGGTCTCAACAAGAGCGGCTGAGTTGTTTGCAGTGCTGGAGACCGAGCCCAGGCCTTGTGCCGAGCCAGTACTCCACCCCTGCGCTGCGTCTCCAGACGTTTAAGATTCTTTGCTTTGACATAAGGTCTCACTAAGTCACCCAGGCTAGCCTTGACCTCACTCTGCAGTCCAGGCCTGGCCCGGAACCTGCAACCTTTTTCCCTTCGCTTCTTGAACAGCTGAGATGATGGGTGTGCACCTCGCATATGGCTAACACCATTGTTATTGTTCTTTCTGAGACAGGGTTTCTCTGTGTAACTGTGGCTGACCTCGAACTCACAGAGATCTGCCTGCTTCTGCCTCCTGAGTGCTGGGACTGAAGGTGTGCACACCATCTGACTAAATGTGTAGCTCAAGCTGGCCTCAAACTCCTGATCCTCCTGCCTCTGCTTCTTCAGCGTATCCTACCGGCCTGTGCCACCAGAACCGGCTTTCTTAGATTTATGTTTGGAAAATCAGCAGATGGCGATCTGATGTGCTGCAGTTCGTTGTTCAGCAGTCACATGTTCCCCATGTGCTGCCTTCCCTGGGTAGAGCAGCCCTGTCGTGCAGGACCATGATGTACATGGCAGGCGCTTGGTTGTCATCCTCCTCCAGTTACTTCCTGCGGTGCACAGCGCCACAGTGCACTTCTGGGCGTTCTGGTGACCTCATGTGGCTGCTCTCCCTCCTGCCTAGAGGCTAGTGTGTGTGTAGAACATGGCTCTGTCGGAAGCAGGTCCAGCCAGGGCCAGGGTGGGAAGTAGACTTGGCCTGCTTGGGAGCAGTGTGGTTGGCCTGTGTCTGTCTTGACCTGGGCCCTCTGGCTCCACATCAGGCTCTGAGACACCTTGAGGTTTCAGGTATCAGGAGCCCCTGGAGGAGCATCTGGAGTTTGACCTCTAGGAAACGGGGCGGTGTGGACTGATCCCGGTAGCTCAAATGTCACAAACTGAAAGTGTAACAGGCCAGAGGCGGGGCCTTATAGAACCAGATACCTGAGGTGGGAGGGGCATCACGGCTTGCTCTAGCCTCACAGGCAAGGGCTGGGGCGGTTTGAAATTAAATGTGCCTATCAGGAAGCCAGTGGGCCAGGGAGTGGTGTCTCTGTGGGCAAAGCCTGGCCTTGGCAGTACAGACCAGAGTTTCAATCTCAGCTTCTAGGCTGACTTACAGACGTTGGTCATAGGAAACTTTTTGGGGTGTTGGGGGAGTGGGCAGAAAGCTGACTTTAAATGCATTATTTAGCTCAGGTTGGTCTCCCTCAGCCTCTGGAGTGCTGGGATCATAGGTCTACGTGGCCATACCTTGTCAGTGTCACCTTTTTGAGTCTCTGTTTCTTCATCTTCAGACAGAAAGCCTGCTGTAGATGGAGCTCATTCTACCTGTCTTACAGCTAGCCTTTCCCAACACTTCTGTCTCCCAGCCCCAGGGCCGTGATTGTATTGCTGTCTGACCTATGCTAACACCTTTAACCTTTAACCTCATCATCCACATGTGTAGGATGCGACATCTCTCTGGCTGTGTGTGTGTGTGTGTGTGTGTGTGTGTACATGTACACACACACAGCCAGGAGGCTGGGCTTTAGGGAGCTACTGAAGGTGTGGCCAGAAGTGGCTGGAAGTGTGGAGCCTGTGACTTGGACTACAGAGAACAAGTTTGTACTGCATTTAGCATCCATGTTGCACTTGGTTTTGTGAGTGACAAAGAGTTTTGCTAGGGATGTTTCAGGCAGGGAGAAGAGGCAGATGGGAAAGCAGCCAAATGGAGAGTGTTGTTCCCCCAGCTGGTCCAGAAAGTTCTCAGAGGAGCCAGAGCCTCTGAAGCTGCCATCGGCCAAGCCCGTCCTACAGGGTGAGGTTACTTCTGCAGCCGAGCTGTGCACCCTTAGAGGATGTCCACTGTAGTGTGCATGGAGACCAGGGTCCTGTGCGAGCTGCATGTCTGGTCCCATCAGCCCGTCTGACATCACGCCACCAGCTCACTGTGCATTCTCCACTTTGCTTACTCCGATGTTACAGCTCCTGGCTGCCCTGGGCAGGGGCGCCTTCCCCCTCGGGGTCTGGCATTGCCTCTCGATCCTTCATTCCTCAGCTTATGTCACTTCTTCAAGAAGGTTTTCTAGGTCCTGCTACAACCTAGCCAAAACCCACCTGGTTTGCTGTGTCACAGAAGTGGGTGTCTCTCAGTGCCCCTAATGGCTTATTAAACGCTGGTAACTTTTGGCTTAAAGTCTTTTTGGGTCCATGGAAGACTGTTCCTCCTGGATTTTTTTGTTTGTTTGTTTGTTTTTGTTTTTGTTTTTTCCTGTTTTTCAAGACAGGGTTTCTCTGTATAGCCCTGGGTGTCCTGGAACTGGCTCTATAGACCAGGCTGGTACAAGCTCACAGAGATCCATCTGTCTCTGCCTCCTAAGCGCTGAGATTAAAGGCATGTGCCGCCACTGCCCAGCTCCTCCTGGGTTCTTAGATACCTGGGTGAGGACTTGGGCTGTTTCCTCAAGGCTTGGGGGCAGGCTTCCTGGAGAGGTGTCTTCTCCTTGCCCTCCCTCAGCTGTGGTGCAGCCACCCTAGTCCCTCCATGGTTTCAGCCCAGGAAGGCTGCAGGAGGATGGTAGTGGGTGATGAGAGGTGTGAGACCATCATCTGCTGTCCAGAATGGGATTCACCCCAGGCCAAAAACAGCGTTTGGGGAATCGCAATTCCATTCCTGCAACAGGTGTTTTGAACACTCTGGCTGGTTTCTCAGGGCTTAACATGTATCTGTTTTTATGCCGGATACTTCATGTTCATTGAACACATGGTTCATGAGCCCCTGATCCAGTGATTCTCAACCTTCCTAACGCTGCAACCCTCTAATACAGTTTCTCATGTTGTGGTGACCTCCAACCATAAAGTTATTTTCATTGCTACTTCATGACTATAATGTTTCTGGGTCCGATGTAGTAGTACACTGTTGTGGTGGCTCAGCAAGGAGGCATTTCATACTACGTGCAAACCCTTCCAGACCTCAGTAGAGGGAACCACTGTTATGGCAAATCCCATCCTGGACAGTGGAACCCTGAGTGTCTGAGCTCAGGTGTTTTTATTGATCCAGAACTCCTCAGGTGCAGATCATTAGCAATCAAACATCCCCCACAGAATCCAACACCTGCAGACAATATAAAACACCAAGACCTAGGCAGCCCCTCACCCGAAAGTGCACAAAACAATTACTTTATACATAACTACAAATAAATTTCCACAGCAGTCTGACTCAGTGAACAAAGCAAAAATCTATCCTTGCTACAAAGAAGATGAAGACAGACAAGTAAGATACAAAAAATATTAGAATCCTATGGAGAAAGATGAGCTGGGGAAGAGACAGCAGTCCCAAGGAGCTTGCATTCTGTCTGTCTGTCTGTCTAAGGCAAGGTCTCATGTAGCCAAGAAGGGTCTCAAACTCACTACGTAGCTGAGGCTAGCCAAGAACTTTTGATCCTCCTGCCCCAGGGATTACAAGCATGAGCCACACCTGGCTGGGGTTGACAGTTTAAACACCCTATTTTTCCCTCTTTTTTTCTTTTTTGTCTGTACTTTTGTTTTTCAAAACAGGGTTTCTTTGTGTAGCCCTGGCTATCCTGAAACTCCCTCTGTAGAGGAGGATGCCCT
The DNA here is from genome assembly GCA_026225945.1 of Cricetomys ansorgei. Lineage (NCBI taxonomy): Eukaryota > Metazoa > Chordata > Mammalia > Rodentia > Nesomyidae > Cricetomys > Cricetomys ansorgei. The sequence continues at coordinate 7,247,040 of JAMJFZ010004114.1, forward strand.
GGAACTCAGATCTGCCTGCCTTCCCAGTGCTGGGAATTAAACGCCTGAGCCACCACAGCCCAGCTAAACACGCTATTTCATTCTCTCAACTACCGTGAAGAGTAGATACTGTTAGGATCCCTGTTTTAAGGAAGGGAAACCGGCCCAGAGCTTGAGTGACAGGTCACACAGATCAGCGAAAGCTGGCCTCCTGGTTTTCTTTTCTGTCGAAGGCAAGGTCTTCTTGTCTTAGGGATTCCTCCGTCTAAGAGATAGTGCGACCCCAGCCCTCTCTTCTGCTGCCCACTGGCTTAGTGGCCCTCTATAGATTGAGTCTTAGTCTCTGGTTTGGAAGCTAAAAAGGGGGTGGTGGTGGGGTTGTCATCTTACCCAGCTCAGCACAGACCTGAAGACTGAGCTTGGGAGATGGCGGGTTCTGCGTGCCTATGTTGGGAAGGGATCTAACGGGGCTGCGGTCCCTGCCTCCCGCAGGCTTCCTGCCTCTGCGGCTCTGCACCCTGCATCCTATGCGCCTGTTGCCCCTCTACCCGCAACTCTACGGTGAGCCGCCTGCTCTTCACTGGCTTCCTCTTCTTGGGGGTGCTGGTGTCCATCATCATGCTGAGCCCGGGAGTGGAGAGCCAGCTTTACAAGGTGAGTGTAGGGGGCGCTTGGGGGGCCCTCCAAGTCGAGGTCAGGCTGCTGAAGTTCCAGGTGCTGATGGTGTGCCAGTGGCAGCTGTGGGAAGAGGCCTGAACCTCCTACAGGGTGGAGGTTTCTGGTTTCTCAGGAGCGGGCTCCCCCTGGAAAAGCCTCTTCGTCACGACTGCCCTCTAGAGGCAGGTCCCGGGAGTGCGTCTCCCTTGAAGGCTGAAGCCTGGGAATCCTGACTTGACCTTAGCGCAGCCCGGGTAGGGGATTTTTAGGCCCAAGACTTTAACATCTTGGCCTCTGGATCCCTGCGGAGTCCGTAGAGAGACCGCAGGCTTCTTAGTGGTTCTGCTGAAGGCAGGAGGTGGAGACCGCTCTGGGAAGCGGGGCGTCCACACACCGCAGTTCTGAGATGGGGCGGGGCTGGGGAGTGGAGACAGCAGGGAAATGGCCAGCTAGGCACGAGCTGTGATGGGCTAGAGGTCTGGGCAGCCTCTCAGGGTTCAGACTCACAGGGGTGGGGAGTGGGCCATGCGGATGGAGGCGGGCTCAGCCCTGGTGGGAGGCTGCTGGGCTCTGGTGGGTGGGGCCCTCAAGCTGCCTGTTGTCTCCACAGCTGCCCTGGGTGTGTGAGGACAGGACCCAGGAGCCCGTGGTCCTGCAGGGCCCCCTGGACTGTGGCTCCCTGCTGGGCTTCCGCGCTGTCTACCGCATGTGCTTCGCCACGGCAGCCTTCTTCTTCTTCTTCATGCTGCTCATGATCTGTGTCCGCAGCAGCCGGGACCCGCGAGCGGCCATCCAGAATGGGTGAGAGGCCACCGCCCGCCTGCACCCTGGCACACTCTCCTGGGAGGCCCTCCCCATCCCGCCTGTCCCCAGAACTCTCTAGATCCTGTCCTCAGACTCGTGGGTGGAAGCCAGAGGTCAGCCTCAGCTGTTCCCAGGAGCCATCCACACCTTTTCCTTTTTGCAACAAGTCTCTCACCTGAGGCTGATTGCTTTAGCCTGGCTGGCCGGCCCTGGAACTTGTCTGGGTTCACGTGGGTGCTGGAGATCAGATATAAGTCCTCATGTTGCATGACGATGACTTTACCAATTGAGCTATTTCCCCAACCCCACTCAAATCCATTTTTCAAATGAGGAAAAAGCTCAGAGAGGGTAGCAGTTTGCCTTGAGATCACACAGCCGATAAGTGACAGACAGTCTGGCTGCTTGGTTCTTCCCTCTGCGCTGAGCTCCAGGCTTTTTCTAGGAGTGAGAAAGACCCCATGTCTGTCAATCACCAAGGACCTGTAACTGCGGGGGAAGGTTCTGGGCTGCCTCGGCTCTGGTTTCTGTGTGTCCCTGCCCCCGCTCAGCTTCCTCCATCTCTCCCTCAGGTTTTGGTTTTTTAAATTCCTGATCCTCGTGGGTATCACTGTGGGTGCCTTCTACATCCCAGATGGCTCCTTTCCCAAAAGTAAGTGGCTCCAGGAACAAGGGGGGTGGCGAGGAGGGTTGTGCGCTGGGTGGAAGAGTGGGGGCCGCTCTTGGCCTTGATGTCACACTGACTCCCGGTGGCAGCTGGCCTCGACGTTGCCTTCAGCAGATAGCATCCCGGGGTCGGAGACTGGTCTAGCCTGACCTTACTCATGCACGCCGTGAGAGGAGGACTCTGCGTGTCTTCATGTCCCCTGTGCAGAGTATGGCACCAGTGACTACTGAGTCTGTGTGTTTGAAAGAGAACCCCTGAGTGAGGCCAGGAACCCTGGGTCCCAGCCGCCTGCCTCCCTGCCCTCTCCCCACAGTCTGGTTCTACTTTGGCCTTGTGGGCTCCTTCCTCTTCATCCTCATCCAGCTGATCCTGTTCGTTGACTTCGCCCACTCCTGGAATCAGCGCTGGCTGTGCAAGGCCGAGGAGTGTGATTCCCCAGCCTGGTACGCAGGTCAGTGCTACGCTGACCTCCACTCCGAGGGGCTGGCTGCCTGGTGCGGTGGGATCTGGAGCTGAGGAAGTTTGGAGATGGGTTGGGGAAGAGGCTGACCGTGGGAAGCTGTCTGATGGGCCCTGAATGGTTGACGTCAGTAGCTTCTGGAAGGATAGACTGCGCACAGTAGGGAATGTGCCAGGCTCTATTGGAGATGGCTCAACTGCACTTTAAGTGGTGCCTGGTCACTGAAATCCTAGCAGTAAGCCAAGCCGGGTGGTGGTGGTGGCGCACACCTTTAATCCCAGCACTCGGGAGGCAGAGGCAGGTGGATCTCTCTGTGAGTTTGAGGCCAGTCAGGTCTACAGAGTAAGTTCTAGGACAGCCAGAGTTACAACAGAGAAACCCTGTCTCAAAAACAAAACAAAACAATCCTAGTAGTAGATTGCCCTGCTGCATCTCTTTCTGTTACTGTAAGTCTGCAGGAAAGGCTGCCGTCACTTGTCCTCCATACCCCTCTGAACTTGCTGGTGTCTGTCCAGCTACCAGCGCTACACTTACGGTTAACACACCATTGTCTTGTGAGCAGCTGATGAAAATCTTAATGTACTAATGACAATTCAATGGTATAACCTTTTCTGAAAAAAAAAAACTGTATATTTGTTTTTGTTTTTGTTTTTTTTTTTTTTTTTGAGAAATTTTCTCAAGACAGATTTCTCTGCTGTAGCCCTAGCTGTCTTGGAACTCACTCTGTAGACCAGGCTGGCCCGGAACTCACAGAGATCCATCTGCCTCTGCCTCCTGAGTGCTGGGATTAAAGGGGTACACCACCACCATCCAGCATTTCTGAAAACATATTACTGGTGACTGAACCCAGGATCTTGAGCACAGTGATCGAGCAAGCCACCGTTTCACTGAGATACATCCTCAGCCCTCTTTTTACTTTTTATTTTGAGCCATAGCCTTACTAAGTTGCTCAGGCTAGCCTGGGACTTGCTCAATAGCCCAGGCTGGCCTGAACTTGTGATCCACCTGCTTCAGCCTCCTGAGCAGTTGGGATCTGTCACAGCAATAGAACGATCTCAATAACAAAACCAAGTCCTGATACCGTGTGACCGTGAAAAGAAATGACGACTGGGGTGCGTTAGGAGGCTCGCGAAGCTTATTGAGCCTGTGTTTCACAAACTTTGCAGGTTGTCTTAAAGTACTAAGATCACCTGGACTCGGTGGCGCGTGATTGCAGTGCCAGCTACTTGGGAGGCTGAGGCAGGAGGATCATTTGAGTTCAGAAGTTCAAGGCCAGCTTATGTGGCTATGGCAAGACCCTGCTTCACAGATGTTCTAGTTTGCCCTGTTGCTGTGATACAAAACTCTGGCCAAAAACAACCTGTGGAGGAAAGGTTTCTACAAGTTAGAGCCCTTCACCAAGGGAAGTCAAGGCAGGAACCCAAGCAGGAACTTGAAGGCAAGCCTGCTTGTTATTCCAGTTATCATTCTCTCTGGCCAGGGAATTTATGGCCAAGGAAATACAGCAAAAGTCATGGAAGAATGGGGTGGACACGTGGCTCAGAGGTTAAGAACATTGACTGCTCTTCTAGAGGTTCTGAGTTCAATTCTCAGACTCAAATGGGACCTATTGCCCTCTTTTGGCCTGCATGTGTACATGTAGACAGAACATTCATACATTAAGAAAAAATACATACATAAATAAATTTAAGCAGGCGGTGGTGGTGGTGATGATGGTGGTGGTGCACATCTTTAATCCTAGCATTTGGGAGGAAGAGGCAGGCAGATCTTCAAGTTTAAGGCCACCCTGGTCTACAGAGAAAGTTTCAGGACAGCTAGGGCTACACAGAGAAACCCTGTTTAGTGAAAAAAAAAAAAAGAATGCTACACAGAAGAATGCTACTCGCAGGTTTGCTCACAGGCTCATGATTAAGCTTATGATTAATTAGCCATCTTATATAGCTGAGGACCACCTGCTTAGGGAATTGTGCTGCCCACAGTGGACTGGAATAAACAAGGCAGTCTCCTACAGACATTGACCTCCCACAGGCAATCTGATCTGGGTAGCTCTTCATTTGAGACTCCTTTCTCAAGTGACTCTATGTTGTGCCAAGTGGACAGTTAAAGCGAATATGGCAGTGGCAACAGGTAAAGGCATTTGCCACACAAATCTAGTGTCCTGGATTGGCTCCCCAGAACTTATGTAAATGTGGGAGGAGACAACTGACCCCACAGAGCTGTCCTCTGACTTACACATGTGTGCCATGGTACATGTGCTCCCCCCCATACAATAAAAAAGCTTAGGTATGATATGTCACTCCTGTAATCCCAGCATGTTTGAGGTGGAGAAAGGAGGATCAAGAGTTCAAAGCCAGTCTCTACTGAATAGTGAGTTGGAGACCAGGCTACGCTACATGAGATGCCCTGCCCAGCAAAAACAACAAGGGTTCTGGTGTGTGGTGATGCCTTAACCCCAGCACTCAGGAGGCAGGGGCAAGAGGTTCTCTGAGTCTGTGCCAGCCTGGTTTACATAGCAAGTTCCAGGACAGCCAGGAATACACGGTGAAACCCTGTCTCAAAACAACAATGACATCAGGATCAATGAGACTATTTTAGAAAAATGGAATGTTTTGAGTTTGAATTGGAGCCTGGGTTTATTGCTGGATTATTCATTATTAGTTATTTTTATAGATTACAGAATGTTAACATATTTGAGCTCCAAGGCTACTTCTGAAGTTGTCTAACCCAAACTTGAACTTTAGGTGGAAATTAAACATATACTGGAATATAAGAACTGGAGCTCTCATATTCTGTGTAGTCTTGAGGACTTTACCAGCAAATTATTTGCATTTATTTATTTTATTTTACGTGTATGGGTGTTTGCCTGCGTGTATGTGTGTGTGTGCCTGATGTCTATGGAGGTCAGAGAGGGTTACACATCACCTGGAACTGGAGTTATAGACAGGTGTGAGTCACCGTGTGGGTGCTGGGAACTGAACCCTGGTCCTTTGTAAGAGCAACAAGCGCTCTTAACTGCTGAGCCATCTCCCCAGCCCTACCAGCAAATTCTTTTGAACGACAGAGGTGCAATGACGTCCTCTACGGCCCTGTCTTGTCTTTATTGTACTCCGAGTGACAGTCATCTCTTTACAGCATGTGAGTCACCATGGTCAGGTTGGGACAGAACTCACAGAGGTGCTGTGGGGAGCCACTCCCTACATTAGGAAGCATTAGGTCTCTGCAGCCCCCTGCAGAGGTTAGTGTTCCTGCCTCTGCCTCCTGGGTCTGAACAGTCTCTCATCACCCCTCTACCCAGGCCTTTTCTTCTTCACCTTCCTCTTCTACTTGTTGTCCATTGCCGCCGTGGCCCTGATGTTCATCTACTACACGGAGTCTGGCGCCTGCCACGAGAGCAAGGTCTTCATTAGCCTCAACCTCACCTTCTGTGTCTGTGTCTCCATTGTGGCCGTCCTGCCCAAGGTCCAGGTGAGCCTGCCCATTGGCCCAATCCTTTTGCAGGTGGGACTTCATGCAGGAAGCTGGGTCCCAGGACAAGGACTGACAGGCCACAGAGACTTGGCTCCTTTGGCTGTCGTATCTACGTGCTGGGCATCTTTGGGAAAGTGTCTTAACCTTTCAGTGCCCCTCCCTCCTCAGGTGCAAAATGCTTTTTGGGGTTGCTCTCGGGATCCAGGTCTCATTAGGCACACAGGGATCATGCAGACCCCAGATGTTGCTGCAGTTAGTAATGCTGTCAAGAGAAATGATTTCCAGAGTTCAAAAGGAGGTATTGGAGAGTGGGTGCAATTCCTGACATCCCTTCCCAGGCCCTCTGAGACTCTGGATAGGCCCGGCAGAATGGTCCTTTGTTCTTCAGAGAATATCTGACCCCCGATTATACCCACAAGGACTTTCCAGTGTTCACAGTGTTCACAGGTAGCTTAGTTTTGGGACAGTCATTAGTACAGAGGTTGGGGGGTCTCTCTCCTGCACAGAGCCATCATTTCCCACTGTGGAAGATGAAACTCACGAAGGGTGATGCTCACAGGGCTCATTGGTGGGCACCTGCTTCGCCAAGCTCTGCTGTACGTGTTGGTGGTACGACTGTTCAGAAGGAGAGGAAGGAGAGAGACAGCCCACCGTTAGAGGCCCCTGTCATGTTTCTCTGCCTCCTCACGTCATGGTCATCCCCATTTTACTGAGGAGCAAAGAGGCTTAAAGGAGTAAAGAGGGCCTGGAGATGCTCAGCCAGCAAAGTGCTCTCTGTGCAAACATGAGGGAGTGTGATCCCCAGCGCCACGTGAGAAAGCTCAGGTGTGCTTGTAGTCCAAGAGCTGGGGAGGGGGCCAGCCAGCCCAGCCAACTGCCAAGCACCAGGTCCCTGAGAGCCCTGTCTCAAAAACAAAGGAGATGGTTCCTAAGGGGCAACAACTGAGGTTGCCCTCTGCCTCCATGTCCATGTGTGTACACACATGTAAACACACACACACAGACACACCCACACAGACACACACACAGACAGACACACACCACACACACACACACAGATACCACATACACACATAACACAACGTACCACACACAGACACTACACACACACAGCACACACACATCACACACATACCACACACACACCACACACAGACACACACAACACACACATATACTACATACATAGACACAGACACACATATACCACACACACACAATACACACACACAAACCATGCACAGACACACTAAATGACATCATGCACAGATTCACTAAACGCACACTACATGCACACACCACACACACATACACACCACACACACACCCCCCACATACATACACACACCTACACGCACACTCCTATCCCCCCACACCAGACACACACACACACACACACACCACCCAACTCACACACCTCTACAAAAAGAAGAGACTTAGCCAAGGCTAGTAAACAGCAGAACTGGGATTTGAACCATGGCGGGCTGGCTCCAGAGCTTGTGCATGTGGTGAGGAGTAAGGAAATCTGCCAATAGCAGTCAAGGCCAAACAAAGCCAATCTGGTCTTGAGGAGCTTTGTGGAGCAAAGGCAGGGGTCTGGTGGGATAGGTGCTGCCATGGCAGGGACTCAGGGCCATATCCCCTCTCCAGCTCTGCTCCAGGCAGAGCGGGCAGGCAGGAGTGTGTCAAGTTTCAAAGCCCCTGAGGTGGGAGAGTTTTACAGAGGAGGCCGCCTTGTTGGGGTTTCTGGAGTGTCACAGTGGGGTAGGGGCAGGAGAGGAGACTAGCGAAGTTGACCTGAGCACTTGCAGAAGAAAGGGTGCTGGTCATCGGGGTGTTGAGGGAGAGAATTGGGGCTCCGGTGCTGGGTAGGGAGGGGTGGTGGGTGATCTGAGCTCTTACCTATGATCTGTCGTTGCCAGGACGCCCAGCCCAACTCGGGTCTGCTGCAGGCCTCTGTCATCACACTGTACACCATGTTCGTCACCTGGTCGGCCCTGTCCAACGTCCCTGGTGAGCGTGCGACAGGCTGCTGGGTCACAGTGGTCTGCTGAAGTGCCAGGGCCACCACGGGGGTCCAGGACATGCAGAGGGCGGACAGGAGGGTCTCATCCGCTCCTGGCCTGGCGTTGTTTTCCTTCCTCCCTTCCTTCTTTCCTTCCTTTCTTCCTTCCTTTCCTTCCCTCCTTCCTTCTTTCCTTTCCTCCTTCCTTCCTTCCCTCCTTCCTTCCTTCTCTCTTTCCTTCTTTCTCTCTTTCTCTTTCTGTCTGTCTGTCTCTTTTTTTCTTCCTTTCTTTCTTTGTTTTTTTTCCAGACAGATTTTCTCTGTTGTAACTGGAACTGTCCTGGAACTCACTCTGTAGACTAGGCTGGCCTCAAACTCACAGAGATCTACCTGCCTCTGCCTCCTGAGTGCTGGGATTAAAGGCGTGTGCCACCAGTGCCTGCTTGTCTGTCTTTTATTGTGTCTGCCATGGGCTATCTGCTTCTGGGCTTTTGAGTGTGTGTGTGTGTGTGTGTGTACGTGTGTGTGTATTGAGTATTTATGTGTGTGTGTATTGAGTATGTTTGTGTTTGTGTGTGTCTGTCTGCCCTCTTGGGTTAGCTCTCTGCCTATCCTCAGAGTTCCTTGACTCCTAGATCCAGTCAGCTAAGGTTAAAGGTTTTTGTGTTCCTTCCTCAGACCAAAAATGCAACCCTCACCTGCCCACTAACAATGGAACAGGCCAGGTGGACCTGGACAGCTACAGCACCGTGTGGTGGGATGCCCCGAGCATTGTGGGCCTCGTCATCTTCATCCTGTGCACCTTCTTCATTAGGTACCAGGGGCTTGGGCTCTGGGAGGGGTAGTGAATGGGGGAGTGAGGGAGGTCTGGGAGCTTTCCATAGCTGTGATAAACACTATGACCCAAAGCAACGTGGCGAAGGGAGGGTTTATTTGACGTACAGATCTCAATCATAGTGCATCTTGGAGGAACACTGCTCACTGGTTTGCTTCCAGGCTCATCTGCTCAGGGTGACACCACCCACAGTAGCCTGTGATCTCTTACATCCATCATTAATCAAGAAAATGTTCCTTAAGTTGGGCATTCTCTTCTTGGGTATTGACCTCAGGTTGTCAGGCTTGGCAGCAAGTGATTTGACTCACGTTCCCGGTCCTGTTTATTATTTTCCTGAAGGTATTTTTGTTGGTTTGTTTGTTATTACTTAGTTTTTGAGATGGTTTCTCTGTGTAGTCCTAGCTGTCCTAGAACTCACTTTGTACACCCGGCTGGCCTCAAACTCACAGAGATCCTCCTGCCTCTGCCTCCTGAGTGCTAGAATTAAAGGCGTGCACCACCTCCACCGGCTCAGCCTGCTTTCTTATGCAGCCCAAGACCACCTCTCCAGGGTGGCACCACCCACAGTGGGCTGGGTCCTTCTGGACCCTCCAATATCAATAATGTCCCAAAGGCTAGCCTACAGACCGAACTGATGGAGACAATTTCTCAGTTGAGGTTCCCTCTTCCCAGATGACCCTAGTTTGTGTCAAACTGACATAAACTTAACCAGCAAAACTTTGATGAATGAGCTCCTGGCTTGGTGCTTTTCAGTACTTGGTACTCAGTACTCAGCACCTGCTCTGGAAATGGTACAAAGTGGCTGTTTAGTACATACCCTGTACTGGGCATTTGTGAGACACTTTGAGGGAATCAGAGGTTCGCAGAGGTTATATTTCACTCAAGGTTACTGGGAATAGGAGTGAGTTCAGAGTCTCAACAGTTTGTTGGGTGCTGGGCCTCCAAGGAACCTGGACCACCGAGTCTAGTGTTGTGACCAGTTCCACAGCTCACGGGCCACTGCCGTGTCTGCCCACCTCTGCTAGTGACCCTGACAGCCTGCCTTCCTCTCCCACAGTCTGCGGTCCTCTGACCACCGGCAGGTTAACAGCCTGATGCAGACAGAGGAGTGTCCACTGGAGACTATCCAGCAGCAGCAGCAGGTGGCCGTCAGTGAGGGCCGAGCCTATGACAACGAGCAGGATGGAGTCACCTACAACTATTCCTTCTTCCACTTCTGCCTGGTGCTGGCCTCTCTGCATGTCATGATGACGCTTACCAACTGGTACAGGTAGGCCATAGCTGCCTGGTGGCAGGAGGATCCAGCCAGTGCCGAGCGGACTCCCTGGGTAGACTCCTGGTGTATTTCCTCCAGCCCCTCCTGGGTGCTCCAGTCTCAAGGCTTGGGAACCTGGGTGGCAGAGTCTGTCTTAGACCTCCATTAAGTCTACCCTTGCTCTGCCTTAGTTTCCCTGCTGCACCTTCATTGGCCCAGCTTCTGACGCTTTAGCTAAGAGACCGAAAGGGACAAGCAGGAGGTGGGGCTGGACTTGAGCAGGGTGACCATGTTTGCAAGTCAGGGCTGGATTGTGGTGGGGTCCACGTGCATAGAGAGACAGGATTAGGTATTGGGGGGGGGTCAGAATCAAAGATAGAATTAAGAGTCGGAGTCAGGAGGTCTAGAGTTGGGGTTGGGGCCATTGAGAGGCTCATCTTGTCAGGACTACTGGGGAACAGTGGTGTATCAGTACGCACTGGGGCTAGGTCATGTAGTTAAAATGGAGGTTCAGAAGTAACCAAACCAGTAGAGAGGCAAGGAGCCAAAGGCAGGGCAGTAAGGTCAGGGGCCAAGGCTGAATTATCAGAGTAAGGACCAAAGTCAAGGTTAAGCAGAGTTAAGGTCAGGGGTTCATCAGTCCTCAGGGATGAGGAGTAGGGTCAAAGAACTAGGTGACAAAGTACTAAAGATGGGGTTTCTCCCTGTCCCCCAGGTGGGCCTTGAACTTGAGATCCTCCTGCCTCACCTCTTGAAAGGCTGGGATTACATGCATGGGCCACTGGCCCTTGGACTTTTTTGTTTTGCTTTTGAGACAGGGTCTCATGTAGCCCAGGCTGGCCTCAAACTTATTGTGTAGCCAAGGATGACCTTGAGCTCCCAATCTTTTCTTCTGCATCAGAAGTACTGGGATCACGGTGTGCATCACTATGCCTGGCTCAGGATGATAAAGTGAGGGACCAGGAGTCGGTCAAGTCAAGGCCTAGAACTATAGTCAAGATTGGAAGTGAGGTCAAGGTTTGCTCTGTGGTCCAGGGTCATAAGGCCAGGCAGGGGTCTCCAGTGTGAGATGTGGAGATTGAAGTTACAGGGAAGAGCCAGGGCTGAATTTAGATATCTCCACTGGCTTATCAGGTCAGGGGACAGGACTGAGGTCACAGGGTTGGGGGCCATGTTCATGAGCGGAATGGTATGTTCTAGCCCTGGTGAGACCCGGAAGATGATCAGCACGTGGACCTCTGTGTGGGTGAAGATCTGTGCCAGCTGGGCGGGGCTGCTCCTCTACCTGTGGACCCTGGTGGCCCCCCTGCTCCTACCCAACAGAGACTTCAGTTGAGAATGCGCTGCAGCCCGCCTACTTGGTGCCTTGTGGGCTCAACAAGGGCCGGCCCACACTTGGCCACACCTACCCACCTTCTTCCAGGACCTGCCCAAGTCAGGACCCTCCCTTCTCAGTGCCTCCAGGATCTGTGGGACATTATGCCCTGACACAAGCCCCGCCTTCCCTAGAAGAGCCCCGTGTTCTCAGGGTCCCCAGAAGAAGACATGGAAAGAGAGTGGCCCAGAGCTGCTCAGCTGGTAGGGAGTGTCTGCCACACTGGGGTGTTCACACCGAGACCTGTGTTCCAGGCCTCCAGAGTCCACCCCCTTCCTAGACCACGTGCCTTACTGAGTCTCTAAGACTCCACCTAATAAACAAGCCTGTACATGTGTGTGCCTTCCGTGTCCTGCGCTCTTGGTGTGAGGTCCCATGCCTCCTTAGCCACTATGGCAGTGTGTGGGGCGTGTAGAAGGCCGTGTCTTGGAATGGGGGTCTTGAGTATGGTGGGCAGAAGACAGCAGGGTTTGTATCAGGGAGCCAAGAGGACTGGGCTCAGGACCCTTCTCTCCAGGGTCTGCCCTGGAGCTCCGCCCCCCTCGGATCTCACCACTGCACCTCCCGTCTTGTTGCCACGGTCCTTGGTCTTGATGCCCCAGGAGTCCAGGGAAGACCCAGCACATCCCCAGGCCTTTGGGAAAGGGCTTGTACTCTGGTGCCACCAAGCCTGTCTGCCTCTGCTATCTAAGGAGGCTCGGGTGTCTAACTCTTTCGTGGTGAGATGGAGAATGCTGCTTGCTTGTTCAGTGTCTCCTGCTGTGGCTGAGGGAGTCTTCTGTGCAGCAGGCTCAGCAAGAGAGTGTAGTTGTACGCCGCTGTGGGAGCTCAGCAAGGATGACAGGGAAGCATTTTCATTGGCCTGCCAGACCTCAGCAGACAGAACCACCATCCTGGCCAGATGGAACCCCGAGCTTTGAGCTCAGGTGTTTTTATTCTTTTAGAACCCCTCAGGTATTCTACTGATAGCACATGCAGATCATTAGCAATTAAACAACCCCCACAGAAATCCAACACCTGAAAACAATTCAGAACACCCTAGACTTAGGATAGCCCCTTGCCCAACAGTGCATAAAACAATTTCAAACATAATTAAAAAATAATCTTCCCCAACATTTCCCCTTTTCTGTATAAGCCAGTCAAAAAGTTGCTATTTATCTCTACAACACAATTTAACACTACATCAGCAAAACCATTCACAAGAGGAACAATCATGAGTGTTGCTAATGCACAGAACCAAATGAAACCAAGCATATCAAGCTTTTCACAATGTCTTTGGACAGCAGAAACACATTATCAATGTCCAGTTATCTGGAATTCACTCACGATCTTCTGGGCTGCTCCAAAGGGCTTAGATCACTTCTCTGGCTCTGCCCTCTGCAACACACATAGTTTGTCCTCCAGGCTCTGATTGGCTCATACCACTACTGCTGCTGTTCTTTGTAATTGTCCCATGGCACTGGCATCTTCAGAACACTGCTGGGGTCCCATGCTACAACTTTCACCAATAGCCTCTCCTGGGCTCTATTCATGGTGCCAAGCCTCAACTTCCCTGCATGACCCCTTCAATCTGGGCTGCACTTTAATTACTACTTTGGCTGCACCTTCACTAATGGCCTCTCCTGGCCTCTTCCAGTGCCAAGCCTCAGCTGCTCCCCAAAGACTCCTTCATGACATCAGAACTAGTAACACCTGGGTGACCCTTAAAGTTTCATGTTCAGCTACCAGCACGAGGTATAATCTCAGCCAGTTCTGGAAGGCAGCTTCTGTGTGCTGTCCCTTAGGAAACACTTTTCAGATTTTAAGATAGAGTCTGGTTTGCTGGAAAAATAACTGGTCACTGCAGGAAGGGTTGCCTCATGGCGTGGAGTTCTCATCAGCATAGCAGACGTGTCTTATCAGGACCTCTTGTAGACACGTTTGCAGGGAAAAAAAGTTCAGTTTTACTAAGCAGCTTTTTGACTCTAAGCCTGGGCTTCCACAACAGGAGGTCCTGGGCCCGGTGGGAAGAATCTCCAGTTGAAACACTCTAGTGGTTTGGCATTCTTTTACACCACCTCAAGGGGAAGCATGCGATCTTTTCCGTAGATCTCAAATGCAAGATCTTGAGCTTCACATACATACAACGCAGCTCTCAGAAAAGTCAGTTTGTGAGACAGCATGCTACCACCAGTGGCAGGAGGCAGCGTTGGTTCCATGATCAAGAAAAGCAGTAAGACCCTTGCTTTTTCCTGCTCCCAGCTGAATTCTTTATCTCTAAGGGCCTCCATTCTGTGGCTCTCACCTCAGAACTTTTTTCCTCATTTCTTTATTAATTTCAGAGACTTTTCTCTTCAAACAGGCTTATTTCCTTTCTCTCTCTCCTCTTCCTTTAGGAGCCTTCAATAATGCCTTAATCTCTGTTCTCTGGTAGCTTCTCTGAGCGTACTTTACTGGACGCTGTGAGGTCTGGAGTTTCTTTCTCTTCTGACTTGTCTCCACGTTGGATTAGCTGGCGTGATGTCGTGCCCCACATTAATGAGCCATTTGTAGTAATATGTTACAAGTAATATGTTGCATGCAATATGTTCAGCAAGAAGGGCAAGGAAGCATTTTTCATAACTGCAAATCCTACCAGACCTCAGCAGAGGGAACCACCATATGACCAGTGCCATACTCAAAGTGGAACCCCAAGCGTCTGAGCTCAGGTGTTTTTATTCTTTCAGAACACCTCAGGCATTTTACTGATAGCACATGTAGATCATTAGCTATTAAACATCCCCCACAGAAATCCAACACCAGCAAACAATTCAGAACGCCCTAGACTTAGGATAGCCCCTACCCCAACAGTGCATAAAAAAATTTCAAACATAACAAACATAAACATAAACTCCCCTAACAAGAGATAACAAGAGTCTTGCCTGGGACACAGCCACCTGCTGCCCTCCCCAGGCTCCCCAGGGTTTCAGGCCATGCAGGGATGAAATAGACATCATGGAAGGAAGAGTGGGCCTAGAGGAGTGACGGCCCAGAGCACAGGAAATAATTGGCAGAGGTGCATAAGCCCCAGGGCGTGGGGCTCAAGAGCAAGTACAAACTGGCTAGGGTGCAGAGGGCATGTGAGGTCAGAGGAGAGTGGGTGAGTGGGATGGTACAGACCCTCGGCCGCTGTAGGGAAACTAGGTTATCCTACAGACAGAGGGGAACTACCAGGGTGCTGAGCCAGGAGAATGCTTAAAGGAGTGAGCTGAGGCTAGGAAGCTCCCAGATGTGCACAGCTGACTTCTTGTAGAGTCACGTGGTATTCCAGACAGACATCCCTGGGTGAGGCGGAGCAGGTGGAGGCCGGACTGGGCGAAGCCGAGGAAGGCACTCTCACTAGGGATGGGTCTGGAAGATGTGCTCCCTCCCTCTGCATCTCTACTGGAGACCCCTCTCCAGGAGGTAGTCTGAGCACCTGGCAGCACACATGTTACTCTTTCCTTGTTTCTCCTTTGCGGGGGGGGGGGGGGGGGGCACACAGGGTGTTCCTGGTGACCTGTGCGTTTGTAGAAGCGGTTGGTTTGTAGGCTTGTTATATCCCCAGATTATTCAGTCAACAACACACCTAGTGTGTTATATGCCAGGGGCTGGGCCGGGCCATGCTGGTGGTATGTGGGGGAGGGGACAGAGAGCCAGGGACAAATCTCAGAGCAAAGAACCACCTGTTCCTCTAGGTGGGTGAAGGACTTTCCTTGTCTCCAGTGAGGTGGGGTGCTGTCATACTCATTAGCCTGGTGGTGATTGAGTTGGGGGAGGCTGTGTTGTCAGCACCCACGGGGCAGGGAGCCTGCCTAGCTGTCTGTAGGTGCTCCCTCCTCTTCTGCTGTGCAGTGACCTGAGTTCCACCCACCCTCTGCCCCTGCCTCCTCCATTCTTGCTTCCCACCACCCACACCCTCTCTTCCTCCCACACCTCACTTCCCCTCCTTCATCCATTGTGGGATACCAGCTCTGTTGCTTGCAAACCCCTAATAGGCTGTGCTTCCATGCTGGATGTAGGCTGGGGCAGAAGCTGTCCTCGAGTTGAGGACCTGTGCGGTCCTGTCCGCAGGCCCAGTCCCTCAGCCCCATCTGCCTGCAACATCTTTGGGTGACATGTGGGCAGAGTGAATGCAAAGCTGGTAGATCCCATTGGAAACAGGAAGTGCTCGGACTGAGAAGAGCCCTGGGCTTGGCTAGTTCTGTCTGCCTCCATGTTTCACTGTGTGACCAGAAGCAAGGTGTTGCCCTCTCTGGGCCTCACCTACAGTTTTTATGACATGGCAACAGTGGCTTTGCATTCACCTAGCACACAGGAGGTACAAAGCAGACATTCTCAGCCCCCTTCTTTCCTGCCTGGTCACTTTGCAACTTCTCTGAGCTAATCAGAAGCGGGAATGCTGAACAGGCTTGCCTTCCTGTTGTAAGGCACTGCTGTGTCTGTCTGTTAACTCAATCCCTGGAGCTCCAACGACCTTCTTGGGACAATGAGACAACAAAGCTGTGGGTGGGAAATCTGCTTTAGGAGAACGGGAAGAGTTTGGGTCCTTGATGTCTGTTGGAGCCCAGCTGAGCCTGGCTCCGACTTCACTGACGTGAGGAAAAGCAAGCCCAGCATATCTAAGTCCTGGTAGGCATCAGTTCCCTGTGGCCGAATGCATTGCTGGCTTAGTAACTGTTCTATTGCTGTGAAGAGACACCATTGAAGAAGTACACCTACTGTGTCTCTCAGCAAGGCAGACAAGGAGGAGTTCTCATACTTTCAAACCCTGTCAGACCTCAGCAGAGGGAACCACCATCGTGGCCGATGCCACACTGGACAGTGGCGCCCCAAGCGCAGGTGTTTTTATTGATTCAGAACTCCTCGGGGCAGATCCTAAGCAACCAAACACCCACCCCAGATATCCAACACCTGTAAACAATACAAAATGCCAAGGCCTAGTCAGCCCTTCCCCCAACAGTGCATGAAACATGTTACACATAACTAAAAAACTTCTACAACACACTGTGACCAAGGCACTCTTATAAACGAAAGCATTTAACTGAGGGTTTGTTTACAGGTTTAGAGATTTAGTTCCGGATCATCATGGCAGGAAGCAGACAGGAGAGCTTTACATCACAATCCCCAGGCATCAGGCACAGGGAGTGTGGGGGGAGAGAAAGAGAGAGAGAGAGAGACAAAGAGATTGAGAGGGAGCTTTTGAAACGTCAAAGCCCACTCCCAGTGACATACCCTCGCCAGCAAGGCCACACTTCCTGATCCTTCCCAAACAGTTCACTAACTGGGGACCAAGCATTCAAATACATGACCCTGTGAGGACCGTTCTCATGTAAATCACTACGCTAACTGATATAATTAACTGGTCGTTGACTTTAGTAATAGTAAGAATAACAAACATGACCCAACCTTGAGTCTAATTAGTACCCATTTCTCCTAGCGCCATGTTTAGTTTTGTATGACCCTTGGATCCATTTGTGTGACTGTCGCTGTATGATCCAACTCTTCCCCTATGCTCACTCGTTTGTGGCTCCCCTGAGGCCTAGGACAGAGCCTGACAAAGAGAAGCACTTTGAACGAGTCAGACTAGTTGAATGAGCACTGTGTGAGTCTGGAACAGCCATAGGAGGGCTCTCGAAGGAGAAGTGGAGGGCTCTGCTGGGTCAGTGGCCCAGGGTCTGCTATTGAAGGGTTCAAGGTCAGAGGACTCTCCCAAGAAATGGCTTTGAAGCTGAAGCTGGCAGGGTAGGTGAGAGTCCACCTGTTAGTCACCACTGTGACAAAGAGCACGGGGTAGCCCGCATAGGTGGTTCATGCTTGTAAGCCTCACACTTGAGGCTAAGGTGGAAACGGTCAGTCTAGAACATACCACAAATCCTGCCTCAGAATCTACAACTGGACAGGAGATTGTTGTCCCATGGTTAAAAGTGGGTGCTGTTCTTGCAGAGGACCAGAGTTTGAGTCCTGGCACTCCATGTTGGGTAGCTCCTAACCACCTGTGACTCCAGCTCCAGAGGATCCAACACCCTCTTCTGGCCTCAGGAACCCACATGTACACATGTACACACACACACACACACACACACACACACACACATACACACAGAGCTAAAATATGTCTTTTTTTCTTTAAAGTAGAGATGGATGGAGATGGCTGTGGGTAAAAGTGCTTCCCATACGCCCGAGAGGTTCTGAGTTCAAGTCCTTAGAAACTACATTGAGCTGGGCCTGGTTTTGAGCATGGAAGATAGAAAGCGGAGGCAGGAGAATCCCTGGAAGTTCTGTGGGCAGGCCGCCTGGCATATACGTCAGTGAATGACAAGGACCCTCTCTAAAACAAAGTGGAAGGTGAAGACTAATATGCAAGGTGTCTGACCTCTACACGTGCTCTGTGGAGCTGTGCACACACAGACATGTATCACATGCATACTCACAAAGATTCTTTTAAATTTATTTTATTTTGATTTGTTTGAGACAAGGTTTTTTGGTGTAGCCCTGGCTGTCCTGGAACTCACTCTGTAGACCAGGCTGTTTTTGAACTCCTGAGTGCTAGGATTAACGGCATGCGCCACCACCTCCCTGCCTGGAAAGGATTTATTTCAGTTTACAGCTCTCAGGTCACATTCCATCTCTAGGGGAAGTCGAGGCAGAAAAACCTGCGTGCCAGGACTGAAACTGAAGCCATGGAGGAGTGCTGCCCTCTTCTGGCCCCCGTGGTCACTGCATGTATGTGGAGCAAGCAGGCACACATACAAGTAAGTAAATGCATGAGAAATAAAGCCTGGAGTGATGGCGCACACCTTTAATCCCAGCACTCAGGAGGCAGAGGCAGGCGGATCTCTGTGAGTTCGAGGCCAGCCTGGTCTACAGAGTGAGTTCCAGGACAGCCAGAGCTACAACAGAGAAACCCTGTCTCGAAAAAACAAAAAACACAAAAAACACCAAACAAAACAAACAAAAATCAAACAAGAAAGTATTGCGGGAAACATCCCTTCCGAATTCATTCCCCTCTAGATCAGCCAAGACACCGGGAATGGGCAACTTGACTCCCTAATTAGCAGCTGTTGAACTTTCCTGTTGTCTCTGCTGCCTGATGCCAGCACCAGCCTTCTGGAACACTCCACAGATGCCCCGAGATGACTGTACAAAACACAGCAGTTGCCTGGCGTGGCTCCTGAGGGCACAGTCCAAGCCAGGGCTGTTGAAAAAGTTTGTACCAGACTTTTCGCTCTGACAAGGCTTGACGTATCAACGAGGACTTCCTACAGCTCTTTCTTCACCACCCAAGGAACTTCTACTTGACTCCACGTACATAGTTATCATACATGTGCGCATGTGATGTACATCGTACACATACACAAATCAAGCGTTTATATGACAATTATTTTACAACTTTTTTACATCATAGATTTTTTTTTCCAGTTTTAGAAACTTTAGAAAGCAGATTTGTCTGCCATGTGATAGACGTTCTTCTTTTTAGATAAAGAACTAAATCTTGGGTGATTTTTCAATACGACAGGACACAGAGCATTTTCTACCTTTTTCAGAGTCAATCCACGTTTGATTTTATGACTGTCAACGTTGAGAACGCTGCTCCACATAAACACACAGTGTAAGAGGGCACAGGTGTAAGAGGGCGTGCGTGCAAGCGTAGAAGCGAGTCTAGGAAGGACTCAGGGCTGTGTCGCCGAGAGCAGGAGGTTTTGTGTGAACAGTGAAGGTGCTGCAGTTCGTAACGACAATAGTTTCCAATCTGAGCTGAGGTTTTCAGGCCGCATTGGAACTGTGTGGTGTGATGGTGCGCACCGTGCAAAGTGGACATGTCCTGTTCGGCCCCAAGGCTGCGGCAGAGCCTCACAGTGCGACACCGGTGAGCCACGCCAGACATACCTCAAATCTGTTATGCATTTGAGTTTGAATTAAGTCTTGGTTGTTGCCCAGTCAGAAGCCTTTTACTGCTGCCGTTGTGTATGTGTCTGTGTGTGTGTGTGTGTGTGGCAGGGGAGACCTCCCTATCACTTATGGGATTCCATATGAAGTCACTACCCACAGTTTAAGAAGCTTTGCTTTGGGGCTGGAGAGACGGATCAGCAGTTAAGAGCATTTGCTGTTCATGCAGAGGACCTGGTTCGATTCCCAGCACCCACATGGCAGCTCGCAACCCTCTGTAACTCCTGTCTTAGGGGATCTGACTCCCTCTACGGATTTCCAAGGGCACTAGGCACACGTATGGTACATGGATGCACATGCAGACAAAACACTCATACATATAAAATAAAAAGTTTAAATGTGAAAAGAATTAAACACATGCAAAGGAAACTTCATTTAGTGCTAGTCATGTGGCTCAGTCGGCAGAGCACTGAGCCAGGTTTCATCTCCAGCACTGAATAAACTCGGGCATGGTGGTGCAGATCTGTAATCCCAGCACTTGGGAGGTAGAGACAGGAAGATGGGAAGTTCAAGGTCATCCTAGCTACATAACAAGCTTGGAGTCAGGTTTGGGTTACTTAAGACTCTGTTTTGAATAAGACGAGGAGGAGGAGTGAAAAGAGGAGAAGGAGGAGAACGAGAAGGAGAAGGAGGAGAAGGAGGTGTAGTAAGGGTGGTGAAATGGTGAAATGCGACCTTTTCCAACCTGGCCAGAGGAGGAGGACTGTGTAAGACAAGCTTTAAAGACTGTGATTGGTGGTGCTATAGGGGCAAAGCCCAGTGGCTCACTGACTTATCTGGCAGGGAGATACTTTCCTGATGTTGCAACACTGGGGCAGTAAGGCGTCTCTGTGATTGCCAGCTTGCAGGACTGCAAGCCCCGCTGGTAACACAAAGGCAGAAACAGCTGAGACAGCAGACTGCATCATTGTAACAGCAGCAATGCCCTGGGCGGCTCAATAGCTGAAGCCGTGACTGGTGGCTGTCTGATAGTCTGGAGAGAGCCGGGACAGCTGCTTGACAGATATAATAGAGTTCCTTGTGGCCTTGGGAGCCATCCTGGCACCTGTTTGCTGAGCCCAAGACCCCAGCTTCTCAGCAGAGTGTCAGGAATTGTACAACCGTTGAAGGAACAGGAGGACTTGGTACAGCCACTTGACAGCTGAAGGAGAGGCTATGGAGGACTCAGAACCACCCACTAGCTGCACCCACAGACCCGAATATGCCCGGCTGTGCTGGTGGGGGTGGGACCACCCATTCTGCGACCCAGGCTGAGAACTGGAACCTGCTAAAGGGATATGGTCTTCCTGATACCCAAGCCTGCACAGCAAGTCTGACACTAGAGGGCGCTCCTAGCCGCTGCTCACTCCTGTCTACTGCTCTGACTCTGCAGCCAAACAGAAAGGGAATGGGAAGCTGCCCGCATTTGTATCTTGCATCTATCCACAATTTCTATCCAGGTGGAGCAAGAAACCTCGTCAGTTGAATGGTGACAGGGATAGCCTTGGGCTGAGACGGTCAGGGCGGGGAGCAGAGGAAGGGACCTACACCCATTGCTGGTGGCTCTTGGTCATGACAATTGACTAGAGACTAGAGATTGAACCTAGGCCTCTGGCATGCCAGGCAAGTGTTCTACCAAAATGGGATCTATGTACGGAGCTACCATTTTTACTTTTATTTTTTTATTTTGAGACAGTATCTCACCAAGTTGCATAGATTGCTTTGAACTCATTGTATAGTGCCAAAACAATCTTATAATACTGATTAACATGAAAGCCACCCATGTGCTTTAACCTAGAAAATTCTGCAACCTGCAAAACAGAACAAAACATGCCTATGGAAGGGCAGAGGCACAAAACAAGCACGGCAGGACGCAGGCACACACACAAGCGTGGAAGGATGCAGGTACACAGAAGCGTGGAAGGATGCAGGTACACAGAAGCGTGGAAGGATGCAGGCACACACACAAGCGTGGAAGGATGCTGGCACACACACAAGCGTGGAAGGATGCAGGTACACACAGGCGTGGAAGGATGCAGGCACACACACAAGCGTGGAAGGATGCAGGTACACACACAAGCGTGGAAGGATGCAGGTACACACACAAGCATGGAAGGATGCAGGCACACACAAGCATGGAAGGATGCAGGCACACACAAGCGTGGAAGGATGCAGGCACACACACAAGCGTGGAAGGATGGAAATATCAAAGATACTGTTGACAGCACTGCTCATAACAAAACTGGAAGCAAATGGAAAACTTACCTGGGGAGACATGGGTACAGTTAAGTGAATGTCACTCCTCCTTAGAATGAGTTACAAATGATGAGTCACGTTAGACCTGAGGGGATCTCAGTCTGTGTTATGAGGACAGAAAGATGTGGAGAAGTTTGTATTTTTAATATGACATTTAATTGACATTTTAACGACATTTAATACGTCTTAGTTAGGGTTTCTATGGCTGTGATGAAACACCACAACGTAAAGCAGCTTGGCGAGGAGAGGGTTTATTTCAACGTACACTCCCTGGTAACAGGCCAGTCCATCATTGAGGGAACTCAGGGCAGGAACTTGGAGGCAGGAACTGATGCAGAGGCCAAAGCAGTGTACTTACCGGCTTGTCCTCGTGGCTTGCTCAGCCTGCTTTCCTATAGCACCCAGGAGGCATTTTCTGAATTGAGGTTTCCGCCTTTCATATGACTAGCTTGGGTCAAGTTAGCATAAGTCAGCCAATACAGACCCTTTTAAAGTTTTTTTTTTTTAAGATTGATTTTATTTTATTTTTAAGTGTATGTGGATGTCATGGAAGGCCAGAGGGAGGTTCGGATCTCCTGGAGCTGGAGTTACAGTCACTGTGGGCACTGGAAGCCACACTTTGGTCATCTGCGAGAGCAGTATATGCCAAGTCATCTCTCCGGCCCCAAAGTTCTTCCTCTTATCGCCATTCAGAGATGAGCAAGTGTCTGGAGGTCCAAGATCACATCACTGAAGGGCGGGGGACTAGCCCAATGTCCAACACTGAATTCCAGGCCAAGTCCTATAGTAGTTCACTGCTGCAGGGGTCCATCAAGGACACGAGGGAGACATATCCATATGTGCAAACTCTGCCAGACTTCTTCAGAGGGAACCACTAACCGGCAAGTGCCATCCTGGACAGTGGACCCCTGAGCATCTGAGCTCAGGTGTTTTTATTCTTTCAGAACTCCTCAGATGTTCTGCTGATAGCACGTGCAGATCATTAGCAATCAAACATCTCCCACATGAATCTAACACTTGCAGAAAATACAAAATGCCAAGTCCTATGCATCTCTTTTTCCAACAGTGCACAGAAGCAATTATTGTAAACAAAAGAAAAAATAAACTTCCATTTATTTATTATTAAAAAATAAATAATAAAATCCATTCTTCTGCTTCCTGCCTATGACCAGAATAAGTCCCAAAGTTAGACAAACTAGGCTTTAAATTCCGGCTCTCATTCAGTGTGTTCCGATCTTGTCTAACTAAGTCATCCTCACCTGGCCCAATTCAGACTCTGGACCAGAGAGTCTTTAGCTAGCACTTTCCATCAATCTGGGGCCATTTAAATATGAGTTTAAAAGAAAAATGACAGGGCAGGCAAGCTGTAAGCCTTGGCAGCTTCCCAGAGGAAGGAGACGGTGGTGAGGAAGAGAGACACATGCAGTTTGAGTTGAGCCCGTTTGTTCTGGCAAAGGAGGCCGGCCCCAAGAAGAAACGCAGCAGCCTGGCAAAAGAGCCACGGCTTCAGAGAGAGGAAGGAACCCCAAAATGTGAGAGAGGCCATGACCAGGCTCAGGGCAGATGAGAAGGACAGAAAGAGAAGATGAAGAAAGGAGAAAGAGGAAGTTAGATTTTTCTGAGTCAGGGCTCGGAGAGGTGGGCAGAAGCAACAGAGCCGGAGAGAAGCTCTGAGCTGACTGGACAGAGGGCGAAGGAAAGTAGGTTAATTAATTCAAGGGTTAGTTGTCCTTATCCGCATCTCTTATTTATTTATTTATTCATTCATTCATTTATTTGTTTATTTATTTATTTATTTAATTTATTTGAGTGCTCTGCCTGTACTGTGTGTGTGTTTAAGGGATGGTGTTTAAGACAGGGTTCCATGTTGCTGAGGCTAGCCTCAAACTCACTCTGTAGTAGACAATGGCCTTGAACTTCTGTCCCCACTGTCCAAGTGCCAGGATTGCAGGCATACAGTACCACATCAGGTTGTAAACTCCAAGCTCCTCAGTCCACAGACAGGGGAGGTGGCTCCCCAGCCCCACTCTCCTCTGATGTTCACATTTGTGACTCAGTGCACAGATTCCAGTCAGCCTGATCCCCACTTTCTCGCCGCTCCCACACCCTGTACCCAGAGTATCTTGTGTTTGTTCACAACGAAGCACGTAGGGACGTGCCCGGAGAGGCAGGAAAGCACTGCTCAGGGTGGGACAGGAAGAGTCAGCCATACCCCTAGAGGTATCCTCCATTGAAGTGGGTGTGGGTCTGGAGCAAACCTGTCTCAGCTTCCGGTGGAATCATCCAGGAAACTAGGAGGGTCTGTGCTCCTCATCTGTCAAAGGCGCTCTGTGATGTGACGTTGCTCTGTGATGCGCTGTCTGTGTGACCTTGGGTGAGTCCCATCGTCTTCATGAGATGAGGAGGACAGGATATGGGAACTGGAGACATGAAGGCAGGAGGGTAGCTGACCCAGATGGAGGGCAGCAGGGTGGTGGAGGCTGCATAGGGTTGCTGTCAGCTTTCCACAGATGGTCTTAGGCTGGTGATGCTCTTATCTCATCCTCTAAGGCACATGACCCTGGCTGCCACAGCTGGAATCCAGCTTTGTTGATTTTTGCGACTGGCTTGGATGGTGCTAACTTTCGCTAGAATGTGAAAGCTGCCTGAGATTGAGTTGGGGGGGAACAGGCCATATGTTTACTTTCGGACAAGTTAATTTGAGCATCAAGTGCTTGGAACTTTGCTTTGCACACAGATGCAGTAGTACACTGCTGTGGAGGCTCAGGAAGGAAGACAAGGAATCATTTCATAGGTGCAAACTCTGTCAGACCTCAGCAGAGGGATCCGCCATCCTGGCCAGTGGAACCCCAAGCATCTGAACTCAGGTGTTTTATTGATTCAGAACTCCTCAGGTGCAGATCATAATCAATCAAACATCCCCCACAGAAATCCAACACCTGCAGGCAATACAAAAGGCCAAGGCCTGTGCATCCCTTTTTCCAACAGTGCATAAAAACAACTAGTTTAAACACAACTAAAAATAAGCTTCCATAAACACACAGTAGGCTTAATAAATATCTTGACCATCTTCCTTTCAGATCTCAATGGAACTTCTCCTAAAGGTGCCCAGAGTAAAGTGTATCTTCTCTCCCACAGCTTTTTATGCAACTACAGAAGCATCACTTCACCACTGTGTGCTCACCTCCCTTACCCCTGGTGCCCGGCACATAGTGGGTGCTCTTACAATGTTTGTTAGATGAGTTAGCAGGGCAAGTGATTGGCTTGTTTTCCTTGTCTCATCATTCTGAGTCCTTCCTGCCCTCTGGGCTTCCAGGCCCTGAATCTGGACCAGGAGCACAGTCTACAGATGTCCCTGCCCTTTGAAAGTACTCTTCAATTTACTCTGCTCCCCAGTGCCTCTCAGAGCTGATTTGATCTTGCCATGCAGTTTTAGGCTGGCAACAGTGTATGTGTGCGTGTGTGTGTGTGTGTGTGTGTGTGTGTGTGTGTGTACACCTCCTTTCTTTCTTGAAGGAAACCAGAGGTCTTCCCTTTTGCCTGTGGGCTAAGGTGCAAGCTTAACACCTGTAGAATCTACAGAAGAAAGCCAGGTGTGGTGATGCACAGCCGTAATCCCAGCACTCCAGAGGCCGAGATACGGGAATTGTTGCAAGTTTGAGATCAAACTTGTCTGGACCTTGTCTCTTCACACACTCACATGCACTTGCACAAAACACACACACACACACACACACACACACACACACAAATTCACAGACTTCATGAGAGCTAAAGTTATGTTTTAAATTTTAATTACTGTACCTAAGAAACTATAAAACAAATTTGCCTCTAACCTGTAAACTCCACTAGCCCAAGGACCGGTAACTTCAGGAAATGCTGGGGGCTGCTTTTCATGTAAGATAACAAGCCATGTGTCTTCACGTCTATAAACAAGGTTGGGTTGATCCAGCAGCACAGGAAGTGCTTGATCATACATAGGAGGTATGTAGGCAGGAAGTATGTCAGGATATATGCTTGCCCCTGATTGGACGAAGGAGGGAAGTTCAGAGCCTTGTGGGTTTTGCCTTTATAAGGCTCTGACTAATGTATTTCACAGTGACTCAAAACCATCTGTAACTCCAGGCCCAGGAGATTGACTCTCTCTTCTGGCCTCAAAGGCACTGCATGAATGTAGTGCAAAGACATACATGTGTATCATGCTAAGTGAAATAAGCCAGCAAAATACTTCAGGGCAATACTTGTGTAGAATCCAAAAACTCAGATCCACCCAAGATCACATGACAAGGAGCTGAGAGGCAGGGGTGGGGGGAGGAGAGAGGCCTAAGACCATCTGCATATCAGGTATTTACATTACAATTCATAACAGTAGCAAGATTATAGCTGTGAAGTAGGAACAAAATGATTTTATGGCTGGGAATCCCCACAGCACGGGGGACTGTAGTAAAGGGTCTCAGCATTAGGAAGGTTGAAAACCACTGGTGTAGGGAGTCCCTGAATCTTTGAAAAGTTTTGTGTAGTAGACAGAGGGACAGACAGACACCGAAGCAGATGAACTTTTTTTACTTCAAAAGGGAGGGTGCGGTCCTGTCGGACAGCAGAGGCTAAGTGACCGTGAGTGACCCCAGAGGCAAGGTGGCTGCTGCCATGAGGGCCAGCCAGATTAATCAGGTCTTCAAGGGGCCTGTGGCATGCTCCCCAGGGCTTGGTCAGCTTTCTTATACCACTGAGGACCACCTCCCCAGGGTGGCACCGACTACAGCAGGCTAGACCCTGCTTCATCAATCGTGAGTCAAGAAATGCCCCACAGATGTGCCCACAGGTCGACCGAGTTCCATCTCTTCAGATGTCTGGGTTTGGGTCAAGTTGACAAAAACTAACCCGGGCGCCCAGAGAAGTTGCTCTTCAGAGTCTGTTTAGGGACACAGGTGATGACCCAGCTGTCGGAATAATTTCCCTATTGGTTGGCATTCCTTCCTGCTGGGAAACTGAAGCCATTCAACCCCGTTCACCCCAGGCCACCACTCAGCCGAGGTGCAGCCGGTGAGCTGAGCCCGGAGTTCAAGGAAGCGTGTCCAACCTTTGACGTTGCTACAGGATGCTGTCACCCACAAACTTCCTTCTCAAGAACTATACGATTGAGACACAGACACACACTATAGTACAACGTTTTCATTGAGTTTACAGTTCTGAGTTGAGCTACTTTCATGGTCTCCTCCTTATGTGGCCCACAGGCCCTTGCTTGGACACGCGGGCTGAGCCAGCATTTAAAAGACAGTATCTGGGTAACCCAGCTCCTGTGAAGGAAGAGGTCTGATCTAACTGTGCTCCTGGGTCTGGCTCCCGTAGCAGCGTCCTCCGCCTCAGATCCTGCAGGCTCTTACTAACGTAAATTAGATAAATCTTACAATTATCTGGTTTGCCAGCCTCCCCTGCTGGGATGGATGTGGTCGCTGGCCCTGAAATGGCCTTCACAATTCGGATCTGGATCTGCAGAAGAGGAAGGGTGGTGGTGGGGAGCCTGGAGGGCATGCTGTCATCTCCAGCTCTTCACAAGGTCACAGCAGAGCTCTTAGAGAGTCAGAACGGCTCACCCACAGGGGAAGAAGATTAATTGTGCTGACAAGGGAGGCTTGATGTTGGGCTGGAGGTTCACGAGGCCTGTAAATCTTCCCCAACAGCCACATTCTGTATCTTCTGATGCCACCAACCAAGTCCATTCTGATTTCATACAATGAGAGACAAGGGCCTGATAGAACAATCTGCGAAAAATTTTTATTTGTTTGTGTTTTTTGCATGTCTGTGTGTGATGCATGCATGTACACATGCTTACGTGTGGGTGTAGGTACATGTGTGCACGCAGAGTCGGGCATCAGGTGTCTTCCTCTACAGCTCTCCATGCACTTTCTGAGCCAGGGTCTCTCACTAGGCGGGAGCTCAGCAATTCAGCAAAGCTAGCTGGCATCGAGGCTCGGGGGACCCTCCTGTCCCTGTCTCCTCTGAGCTGGAATTAGAGGCATGTGCTGTGGTACTCTGCTTTCTGTGTGGATGCTGAGGGTCCTGACTCAGGTCTCCATGCTCCTGTGACGGCACTTCACCGACAGCCATCTTCCTAGACCCTAAATTTTTTTTTAATCTTGAGGATTCAACTCAATGAATAGGTAATCTGTATGACATTATCCAGAATACGATTTAAGACACAGAACATTCTAGTATCCCAAAGGCTCCCTGGGGTCCCCTCTTAGTCAACAGGACCTTCCCCGTCAGTAAAAACTCTTCTGACTACAATTAGGATAGAGCTTGCTTGGTTTTGAAATTCAAATATAAAATACGCGCTGGCCATGGTGGCTACTCTGGAAGCTAAGGCAGGAGGACCAAGTGCTCAAGGCCAGCTCCGACAACTTAGCGAGATCTTGTCTCTCTATGTGGCTGTCCTGGAATAGCCCGTGTAGACCAGGTTAGCCTCAATTCACAGAGATCTGCCTTCCTCTGCTTCCTGAGTGCTGGGATTAAAGGTGTGTGCCACTATGCCTGGATCAAAATAAAAAATTGTAAGTGAAGGATGTAATGTAAGCCAGTGATGACTGCAGTGTTTGCCTAGCATGTGAAAAAGAGAAAGAATCATCAAGTATTAGAGCAAGTATATAAGTATAGCAAACTTATTATTATCATTATTAATTATTATTATTAGTAGTAGTAGTAGCCACAGATCTGGCTTCTTTAACTCAAAATTATGTTCAAGATTCACTCACGTTTTTATATTTTTCGCTAGCTTGTTCCTTTACATTCCTGTGTACTAGTTTATAGGATAGACTATAATTTGCTTATAAATTCTACTGCTCATGGGGTTTTGGCTGGTTTTCACTTTGGGAGTATTGTAAATGTTTCTCCTGTGAATGAACATTTTGTGCATGTCTTTGACAGACATATTTCTAACAGACATCTGCTCTTAGGGACAAACAGAATTCTTAAGCTATAGGGTACTGGTGCATTAAACTTGTAAGTATTATCAACATGGTTTTCAAAGTGGGTCTACCAATTTACAGTCCCACTCTAAAGAATGGCAGTTCTATGGTGGCCGGAGAGACGGCTCAGTGGTTAAGAGTGCATATTGTTTTTCCAGAGGACTGGAGTTCAGTTCCCAGCACCTACATGGCATCTCACAACTGCATGCAACGCCAGCTAGGGAGTGGGGGTGTGTGATGCCCTCTTCTGGCCTCCCCAGGCACCACACTCATATGCATATAACCATTAGACACAGACAGACAGTCAGACACATGCACACACACACACACACACACACACACATTCTCATAGTTAATTTTTTTTTTCAAGAATAAGATGAGCTCTAGAGACTTGGCCTCAGTGGTTAAGAACACTTGTTGCTTTTACAGAGGATCCAGGCTCGGTTCCCAGCACCCACAAGGCTGATACCAACTCTCTGTAAGTCCAGTTCCAGGGGATCTAAACCCCTCTTCTGACTCCGACAGCACCAAGAATGTGTGCTGTGCACATACATGCAAGCAAAATGCTCATACACATAAAATACATAAATCTGAAAAAGATTTTAAAATAATGACAGTTCTAATCGTTAGATTTTTAAGGAGAGAGAACAGAGGGGCAGGCCAGAGAGAACAGAGCTGGGATGAATTTTGTTCAGGTGAGAACTTTATTGATTTATTAACACTGCAGACAGAAAGACAGTCAGCACAGTCCAGTGGATCCACCTCCTGCCCCCTCCCCCAGTTGAGATCTAGGAGGTCTTGACCAGGAGGAAGCAGGCTTCATTGATATGTGAACTGGATACAAGAATCATACAGAAGCCAAGTAAGAGGAGTGGGCTGGTTAAGTGTTACAGTAAAACTGCTTTGGACCCCGGGTGTACAGGGGCCAGGGAAAGATTCGGTTGTTTGTGAAGAACCTCAGGAGAGAAGGATGCTGGGTCTGCAGGGCTCCTCACAGTAGCTGAGTGTGGTCATCAGGTCCTGAGATATTGGGGGTTGGGGAGAGATTGGGAGAGGGGTGCAGGAAGGGCTGGACCTGTGGGGCATCTCCCAGAAGCAGCTGGAGGCCCTGGGTTCTAACACTAGTTGTTTTAGATCTGTCAGGGTCAAAGTTCCTTTTTCTTCTCATTTGGAGACGGGTCTCACAAGGTAGCCCAGGTTGGTCTTAAGTTTGCAGCCATGCTTCCTTTTCTCCTGGGTGCTGGTTCTCCATGTGCACCTCTGGGTCTGGCTTAGAGATTTTTTTTGTGTGCCCACTGTACAAAGTTGATGATTCTTTAGCCACAGATGCCAGTAGTGAGCTGTGAGGTTGTTGTTGGCCTTTGTTCTAGTTTGCTTTTGAGAGGACCAACGCCCCCTAATGGCGGGCGGCACTGACCTCTGACCTCTCCTCTCTGCTTACTGTCATGTATTTGCTTTCCCAGAAGCCCTTGCTTCCTTGAGAGAGATGTAATGAGCCAATTCAGTATTCAGGTCCTGACCAATCAGAGAGATCCCCTAGACACTGCCTGTTTGGTTTAAAAGGCCCAGCATGGCCAGCTTTCAGGGCTGTCACGTTTTTTCAATTGGTCAGTCCTGGCATGTCAATACCTATCTCTCGGTAAATAAACTGCTTAAACTTTAAATTGGCCGCATGTTTCTCTTAGCATCTACTTGAGCTATTTCGTGGACCCTAACACTTTCTGTTGCTGTGATAAAACATTCTGACCAAAGGTAATCTAGGGGGGAAAGGATTTCTTTCATCTTACACTTCCTGGTCATAATCCATCATTGAAGGAAGTCAAGGTAGAAACTCAAGGAAAGAGCTTGAGGCAGAAACCATGGAGGAACGATTACTGACTGACTTCCTCTGGCTCCTGCTCAGTCAGCTTTCTTATACACCCAGGACTGCCTGCCTAGGGATGGTACCGCCCACAGTGGGCTGGGGCCCCTATACTAATCAATGATCAAGAAAACACCCCACAGACATGTCTGTCCACAGGCCGATCTGAGGGAGGCAGTGTCCCAGTTAAGACTCTTTCAGATATCACAGTTGACACTGTGGGCTGTGTCAAGTTGACAGTTGAAGCTAACCAGGAGAGCCGTTGTCTCTCTCCTGAGTCTTGAGCCCAGTTAGAAGAACCTAATGCATGCTGCCATCTGCATTTCTCAGATCTTTTGTGGCATTTTAGAGCAGAGGGTATTTGGTCCCTAAAAGCCTTACTTTGTGTGTGTGTGTGTGGTGCTGAGGATTGTACATGTAGGGCCTGTGTATGCTAGGTAAGCGCTCTACCTCCGAGCTATGTCTCTGGCCCACTAAAGTCTTCCTTTCATGGGAGTTTAGTCTAAGTGACCCCAGGTAATTTTCTTAACTATTATTTCATACTTATACACCGTGGCAACATGTTACTTTCATAGTGTTAACCTTCAAGTCAACTTGCCTAGGTAATTAACATTAGGGGTGTGGTGGGTGTGTGTGTGTGTGTGTGTGCGCACCGTTCACCACCAATTCCCAATGAGCTAGTTGCAAACACATTGTAGAATCCTCCTAGCTAGTTTCAACAGAAAGGGAATTCACTAAAGGCTTTCAGGCAACTCGCTGGATTCTAAGGAAGGACAGAAGGTCAGGTGTAGAAGCTACATGGGCAGCCAATAAGGCCCTCCTGAAAGCTGCCCTAAAGACTCCACGTGGGCCCCCAAAGACTTCACCACTAACACAGAAAGTGGTCTTCAAATCTCAAGAGTTGCTTCAAGAAACCAGATTTCTTTGCTTTTACCTTGGGAGAAATGAGATCTTTCTCATAGTGCCATCTTCCGGGTCAAAGTATCTTCATCGGGGCTGAAGAGAATCTCAGTGGAGAAGAGCACTTGTTGCTCTACCAGAGGCCCCAGATTTGATTCCTAGCACCTACATGGTGGCTCACAACCATCTGTAACTCCAGTCCCAGGGGATCTGTTGCTCTCTTACGTCCTCCATGGGCACCAGACACACACATGATACACAGACATGCAGACAAAACACTCTCACACATAAGATAATAAAATAAATCTTAAAAAAAAGAAAACTTTAGTGGAGAGTACCTGTCACGTTTCCATGTACCTTGTTGACAAGGGAGTCTGGGAAAGTCAGTTTCTTGCTCCCTCTGTGGAGATGAGGGACAGAAAGAGGGACACCAAAAGAAACTGGGCTCAAGCCAGGTTTGCTGTAACCCCGGCACCTGGGAGGGAGAGGCGGGAGGGCAGAGACTCCATCAGGATGCTCTGAACTCATGAGTCAAAGTAAACCCCTCCTCCTTGAAGCTGCTTCTGTCAGGAAGTCTGTCACGGACAGAACAATAACTAAGACAGGAAATTGGCACCAAGAGTGGGTTTGTTGCTATAATAAAACTGTCTGTGTGGTTCACAGACCCCACCCCTGGGTCTGATGTGCAGGAGAGATTTGTGAAATGAGAAGCCCTGGGATTCTGCAAAGACAGCTTAATTCTGGCACGAGTTGGAAAGCCAGATGTTGCCAGAAATGTAAAGACTGCTCACGAGGTTTTAGGCAGGAACAAAGACACTCTAAGGAACGGCACTGGGGGCCCTTCCGTTACACTCTGGCAAAGGATCTGCCTCTTTTGTCTAGTCTGCCTGTTTTTGAGAATCTGAGTCAAGCTGCATTACAAAGTGATGGACTAATGTAATTGAAAGAGTTCCAGCTGTGGCGTTGTGATGGCTGTCTGTGTTTAGCACAGATTTATAGCGGGAACTGGGGACAGTCGCAGAGGGAACAGTGTGAAAATATTCTATTTGGTGAAAAGCTAAGGGTGAACACGGAGAAGGTCGTGGACAGAGCAAGCCCTGAACACAGAGCAGTGGTCGTTGCTAGAGAGATCAGCACAGTTAAAGAGAGGCTGAATCTTTGCTCTGGGAAATAAGGACTGTGTCACAAGGGCAAGACTCTATGCACAGAAGGGCCTGTCT
Source organism: Cricetomys ansorgei (assembly GCA_026225945.1). Classification (NCBI taxonomy): domain Eukaryota; kingdom Metazoa; phylum Chordata; class Mammalia; order Rodentia; family Nesomyidae; genus Cricetomys; species Cricetomys ansorgei. Next base: position 7,279,670 of record JAMJFZ010004114.1, read on the forward strand.
TGTAAAAATACATGTTTGAAAGACTTTATTTTTAAATACAAAGTATCTGAGAAGATAATGCATCATGGGCATCCTGCTAAAAAAAAAAACTAGGCCTAGGGGCGTGGGGACATGACTCAGTTATGTACAGGGTAATATACTTGCCTGAAATCATGAGCACCTGAGTTTGATCTTCAGAACTAATGTTTAAACAAACAAACAAATAAACACACACACAAAGTCCCACCCCTGACCAAGAAGCTATGTGCAATGGATACACAGCGCCTGGCTTACAGAAGTTCAGTCTGTTGTCATCATGGCGGGAAGCACGGCAGCATACAGGTAGACATGGTGCTTGTGAGGTAGCTGAGAGTTCTTTATCTCAGCAGGCAGCCGAAAGAGAGAGAGAGACACTGAGCCTGGCTTGAGCTTCTGAAACCGCATCACCCCCCAACCCCTGCCCCAGTGACGTACTTTCTCCAATAAGGCCACACCCACTCCAACAAGACCACGGGTCCTAGTTCTTCCAAATATTGCCACTCTCTAAGAGCCTATGATCATCTTCATTCAAATGATCACACCTAGTTAGAGAGGGAAAATCAGTTTTCTCCAAAAGACATTCCAGGGCAGGCCCCATACCCAGGAGTAGTTGGTCAACACAAACATGGACTCCATGTTTGTTCTTTTTAAATGTGCATTCGTTTTTTTGTTTGTTTGTTTTGTCTTTTTTTTCCTTGGGATTTTTTTTTAGTTTTTAATTTTTTTAAATAAAATGTTGTAGCCAGGCAGTGGTGGTGCACATTTTTAATCCCAGCACGCAGGAGGCAGAGGCAGGCGGATCTCTGTGAGTTCGAGGCCAGCCTGGTCTACAGAGTGAGTTCCAGGACAGCCAGAGTTACAACAGAGAAACCCTGTCTCAAAAACCTATAGATAGATAGATAGATAGATAGATAGAAGGAAAGATTTTGCAGAAGTTTATTTTTAGTTATGTTTAAAGTGGTTGTTTTGTGCACTGTTGGGTGAGGGGCTGCCTAGGTCTTGGCATTTTGTATTGTCTGCAGGTGTTGGCTTTATGTGGGGATGTCTGATTGCCCATGACCTGTACATGGTATCAGTAGAACACCTGAGGAGCTTAGGTATTAATAAAAACCTCTGAGATGAGACACTCAGGTTCCACTGTCAGGTATGGCACTGGCCATGATGGTGGTTCCCTCTGCTGAGGTCTGGCAGGGTTTGCATCTATGAGAATGCCTCCCTGTCTTCTTGGCGAGTTGCCACAGTAGGTGTGCTGCTACAGAAAGAGCATGAGGATGGGTGGGTAGAGAAGTGGGGAAGATCCGGGAGGACCTGGGGGAAAAGGCTATGATCAAAATACAGTGTATGAAAAAAATTTTAAATACTTTCAAATATCCGCCTGCATACTGCCATCGTTATAATGGACGAAACCTCTGGACTGTAAGCCAGCACCAGTTAAACATTTTCCTTGTAAGAGATGCCATGAAAACAAAACAAAACAAGCCAGGTGGTGGTGGTGCACGCCTTTAATCCCAGCACTTGGGAGGCAGAGGCAGGCAGATCTCTGTGAGTTCGAGGCCAGCTGGTCTATAGAGTGAGTTCCAGGACAGCCAGAGCTACACAGAGAAACCCTGTTTTGAAAAAAAAAAAAAGTAGCTAATACAGACTGGATGAGATGACATTGCATGACAGGAAAGGACATGGCGTGACAGGTGATAGATTGCATATATAATCGAGATCATGTGATAAGCACATCTTTGGGCTTGGCTGCTTCATTTAGCAAGACTCATCCATGCTGTTGCAATTCACAGAACTTTCAGATTAAAACACACATGCTGTGAACACAGAACAGACTACAGGGTTTGTTTTTTCTTTGTTTGTTTTTGCTTGTTTGTATTTCTTTGTTTGTGGACTTTTTTTTTTTTTGGTGGGGTAATTTTTGTCTTACTGATTTTTTTGTTTTGCTTTTGGGTGGGTAGGGAGGATCTGGGAGGAGTTGAAGAGGCAAAGAATGTAATCAAAATATATTATAGGGAAAAATTTAATCAAAATAAGTAAATAAAACATGTGTGTGTTGCATGCATGTTTGGTTGTATGTGAATGTGTTACCTGGAGGCCTGAAGTTTACATCAATGTGTCTTCAATTGCTCTTCATTTTTTCTTTCATTGAGGCTGGGTTTCTTGCTGAGCCTGGAGCGTGCCTGTTCTGACTAGTCAGCTAGCCAGCTTGCCCAGGGCACCCTTGTCTCTGCCTTCGTAGCAATGGGATTACAGGCAGCCATCAAGTCTGCCCTACTTTTAGGTGGGTTCTGAAGCTCTGAACCCTCATCCTCATGCTTGTCTGGTGAATGCTTTATCTGCTGAGTCGTCTCCCCAGCCACTTCAAACACATTTTAAAAAGCAACTCATCAATCTAAGAAGAAAGAAGAAATTTTACAATGATAATCAATGGATGAGACACGTGGAATCGTGAACACCAAGTGCACATCTGGGAGACTCTGTGAGTCTCTGTGGGGAGACGGTGAAGCGGGTCCTGCCCGGGGCTAGATACATAGCTAAGAGGACTCAGACCTTGTTGAAGTAGCATGGCCTTGTTGAAGGAAGTTGGGGGAACTCCAGGTCCTTTCCTGAGACCTGGCCCTGTCTAGTGGTCACAGGGACGTGCTGGCCAGCTGATATTAGGCACCTGTCACCATCCAATGCTTCTTGATGTCTAGATTCAATACTAGAATGACAGGTCGGAAGTTGAGAGTGTTGGCTGTGCAATCATGAGGACTGGGGTTCAGATCCCAGCACCCATGCAACAACCCAGTGTGCAATCATGAAGCATGGGGTTCAGGTCCTAACACCCATGCAACAAGCCAGATGTCCTGCAAATGCCTGTAACCCCAGCTCCAAGGGATCCAACAGCTTCTGGATTCTTCACTTGCACGAAACTTTGCACCTGTCTAGGCATGTGCACCCAAGCACACACACATGTGCACGAACTAACACAGATACATACGCCCATATGAATGATTGAAACAAATCTTTTACAAAAAGATTTGATATTACACCTAATCTTAGCCCCAAAGCCAAGAAGTCCTGGGATCTGAGGTTTGAGATGTCAAAGCCACACCTAAATCAAAGCCACACCTGCTTAAGTCATACACCATCAACTCAAAGCTAGGCGAGAACCTCATCCCCTGATGAAAAGAAGCACTGGGCTTTGAGGTGATAAATTTGTGTTATTCATGAATCAATGCAATCAAACATTTACAGTGTCCTCTATTTGGTCATGTGTGAGCTTAGACGCCCATCCCCTGTAAATATGCTACTTCATTGTTTTCTTTCTCTTCCTTCCTTCCTTCCTTCCTTCCTTCCTTCCTTCCTCCCTCCCTCCCTCCCTCCCTCCCTCCCTCTCTCTCTCTCTCTCTCTCTTTCTTTCTTTCTTTCTTCCTTTTTCTTTTCTGAGACAGGGTTTCTCTGTGTAGCCCAGGCTGTCCCGGAACTCTCTCTGTAGACCAGGCTGGCCTTGAACTCAGAGATCTGCCTGCCTCTGCCTTCCTAGTGTGGTTCTTTTTCTTAAGTATGTTTTATGGCTTGTTTAAAAACACATATCTAGAGACTGGAGAGATGGCTCGGCAATTAAGGGCACTGCCTGATCTTTCAGAGAACTCAGATTCTTTTCCCATCATCTACACGATGGCTCACAACCATCTGTAATTCTGGTTCCGGGGGATCCGATGCCCTCTTCCGACCTCTGCAGGTACCAAGCATGCGCATGTTACAAAGGCATGCATGCAGGCAAAACACCAAACACATAAAATAAAATAAAATAAAATAAAATAAAATAAAATAAAATAAAATAAAATAAAATAAAATAAAATAAAATAAAATAAAGCAAATCACACATTTGGCTCTAATTTCACATTGATTTTATTGACACAGTTCTTTTTACCGTGCACGGTTTATTCTGTGACCCTGTCCTTGCCGGGCAGTCGCTGAAGCTTCCTGCTCAGAGTCTGTCTCTAGACCATCCATTTTCCAGATAAATAAACAGAGGCTCAGAACAGTCAACTGATGGGCCCATGGCCACAATTTTAGAGTGGGAAGACAGGATTTGCCATCCGCTGTCCTGGGGAGGGAGGATCACAGTGGCTGAGGCAGGAGGCAGGCTGTAGGAAGGGACTAATGAACGTTCATTTCTGGGTTAAGACCAACTCATGTCTCTAGCTTTCCTGTCATGGGGAGACCTGGGATCTTTCATCACTGGCCCCCTGGTGTGGCCACTCTACCCAGGAAGAGGGGGTGTAACACAACAGGCAAATAAGCACTCCGGCCATTCTCTGCCAAAATAATATTGGACTTACTTGGGTTGTGGCCTGAGAGTGGAGCACAAACCTTCAGAAAGTGACAGCTGACATTCTGGAGTTGGCCTTGCCCCCCGGGTGGTGGTTCTGCCCTGGGGGGACCATCAGGTCATGGGGAGGCTTAAGAGGCTTCCACAGAGAGGGAGGGTAAGGAGAGGTGGGGCAGGACAAGTCAGAGTGACAGCAGACACACCATCCCAGTTAAATTGGCAGCAGAGAGCAAGCGCCCCCAGAGCTCAGCACAGGCTCCAGACTGAACTGCTGTCTCCCATTAGCGTTTTGGAGTCTTGCGTCCACTCCCAGCCAACCCGCTGTGGGGTGACCTTGATACCTCTGGGCAAGAGGGGGAGAGGTGAAAGGGTTTCCAGGCTGCTCCTGCTTCTGAAGGTGGCCAGTGCTTGCTCTCAATAGGTGTCCCCATCCGTCCTGAACGCCTGTCAGTGGGCACAAGTTGGAAGGTATGATCTCTGGAGGTTTGGGCTGGAGGTGGACTTACTGCACTCTCAGATCTGGTGGGGACCTGACTTCCCTACAGGTGTTTCCCTGAAGCCCAGACAGCATCGTCGCCCCAGCTCTCTGTACTGCACTTGAGGAAGCCAGTCACGATGGCCACAGGGTAAGTCAGTCATGTGTGAGAGTCACGGACATGGTACCTACTATGGACCAGAAGCCCTCTGGCTGCAGGTGACCCTGCTCTGTTCTGAGGAATCTCTGGTTGTTCCAGAGTACCCAGGTTGCCACCAGCCACCCAAATGAAGGCAGGTTCCCCTTCTTTCCCCGTGGGACTGGGTCATAGGTCTCACTTCCTAGGATCTACAGATAGCTCTACTGAGTCTCAGTTTCTCATCTTGAGTGGGAGCATGTGGGAATAAGCCTGGAGGAAAGTCCTGAGCTCCCTTCTGAGTGAATTGCCCTTGTTCCTTGCTTGTCCCCTGCAGCAGTGGCTCGGGCCACATGCCATCCATGGCCCTCTGTAAAGCTTGAAGATATCATTAGGTCTTGGTGGACTCTGGGGACTGAATGGGGCCCAGGCTCCTGTGATTTGGCCATTCTGGCTGTGGGAGGGACCACAGGAGCTGAGGAAGGAAGATACTGGGTTCACCGAGCTGTCCTTTCTAGGATGCCAGAACTGTACCCAGAGCAGAGCCCAGCAGGAGACTCAGGGATGAACAGCTCCCCTGGGGGCCTGAGGGAGCAGCTGGGAGCCGCAGGAAGCCCAGGGCCATCAGAGCCCATCTTCCTGGGGCTGGAGGAAACTGCCCAGCAGTTGGTCCTGAGGAAGATCCAGGAGCTCTCCATCTTGGTAAGAGAGTGGGGGGCAGGGGTCACACTCCTTCCATTGCTGGTACCCAGGAAGGCTTCCTGTGTACAACTCAGGAGGCCATCAGACCAGGCTTTCCCAGGTCCTATGCTAGGGTCCTAGTGAGCTCTGCTGTTCTTTCAATTCCCTCCCCTGGCACTCAGGTTTACCTTCAACCGGGCCACTGTCTGGGGCTGAAGCCCTCTGTCTTGTCTGTACATGGCTGTCTTCCTGCACCTTTGTTTTAAGAGACCAGAGTTCAAATCCTTTCTTTGCCAGTCATGGTGGCAGAATTCAGGTGGCAGAGGCAGGCGGATCTCTGTAAGTTGGAGGTCAGCCTGGTCTACAGAGTGAGTTCCAGGACAGCTATGTTTACATCACACACACACACACACACACACACACACATGTGTATGCGCATATACGCACATATATATACACACATATGTACACACACATGTATATATACATATGCATATATGTGTTGTCTATATGTGATACATATGATGTGTATATATATACACACACATGTGCATACATATGTCTCGAATTCTTATCAAATTCTCTTTGTCATATTCTTGCTGTGTGATTTTACCTAACTGGGCCTTTGTTTTCCCTGCTCCTAAAAAGGGAGAAACAAGCTAGCTGTGGTAGGGTACCCCTGCAAGACCAGCACTGAGAGGCTGCAGCAGGAGCCTGGGCTACATAGATCCTGTCTCAAAAAAACAAAACAAAGCAAGTGAAATGGAAGGGAGGGAAAAGAGAATGAGAGCAACAGCAATGCTTTTGTCAAAGAGAGGAGAGGACTTAGGGACCTAGCCCACTCCCCACCTCTCTCTCTTGTTCTTGTCCTAACAGGGCCGCCAAGACCCCTTCATGGTGGCCGACTTGGACGTGCTGGTCAGCCGCCATCAGACCTTCCTCCAGGCCCTGCCCCGAGTCCGGCCCTTCTATGCAGTGAAGTGCAACAGCCGGCCCTGGGTGTTGATTGTCTTGGCTGCCCTGGGCACTGGCTTTGACTGTGCCAGCCAGGTGAGCCTGTCCCAGCCTGCCAATCACCTCCCCATGGCTGTCATTTTCTGGAGAAAACCTGCCAATGGTTAGGAGACCAGGAATGAGGGGGGACTCTGATCCCCAAGATGGTGCCTCAAGATCCTTTGTTGCTGCTGCTGGTGGTTTTTGTTTGTTCTGAGACTGAGCCTATTGTAGTCCGGGCTGGTTTAGAATTCACTACATGCCGAGGATGACCTCGAACTTCTGATCCTCCCTCCTCCACCTTCCCAGTACTGCCCAGTTCCCAGGACAACAAGCACCCTACCAACTGAGCTACAACCCCTGCTCCTCGGGTGCTTTAAATGATCAAACTGCTGTGGTCAGCCTTGCGATTGGTCAGGTGACATATCCAGACAACCTGAACTAGGGAACCAGTCTCTTCCTGGCACAGCCAGTCATCCTTCTGAGCCTCAGTTTCTCCTCTTTAAAATGGGACCGACACTGATTGAAAATGAGAACGTGACCGCCTGGGTATGGTTGAGGAGATGGGTTTATTGTAGATATTAGGGAGCGAGCAGCCAGAGGCATCTGGAAGAGCCCAGTCTGAACATGGCCAGCAGAGTGCACTGGGCCATGAGAGGGATGGGGAGGAAGGGAGAGAGAGGGAGAGAGGAGAGAGAGAGAAAAGGAGCTCAAGAGAGCACATGGGAACCAAGAGAGCACACAGCTAAAGTGGCTGTGTTCTATAGGAATCGGAAGCTGGGGGAAGGGAAGGGAAGCCCCTGGATGGAGAGGTTTGGGGTAGGGGGTGGGCTGAGAGGTGCTGGGAGGAGGCACAGGACTGAGTGAGACTTGTCCCAGGTTTCTTTGGGACCTGACACTCTCCCAGTGAAAGAGAAGGGTCCATTGTGAGGTATCCTCACGAGTTCAGGCTAAGATCCTGTCCCCAAAGACCAGGAAAGGCAGGAACAGCAAGGCAGTCCCAACTCTGGCTTTTGCCCATGCCAGGGGGAGCTGAAGCAGGTGCTGGGCTTGGGCGTGGCCCCCTCACGGATCATCTTCGCTAACCCTTGCAAGGCCGTCTCCCACATCCAGTATGCGGCCCGCTGTGGGGTGCAGCTTCTGACCTTCGACAGTGAGGAAGAGCTGACCAAGGTGGCCCAGCACCACCCTGGGGCAAGGTGAGGTGGCAGAGGTTCAGCCGGAAACAGTGGGCCAAGGGACCCCGACAGACGGCTCTGGGCCTCAGCTCAGGTAGAAGGTGCCCCAAGAAAACTTCTGGGCAACAAGAGGCCCAGACTGCAGGCACAATGGTTCAGTCAAGGGCCCAGAGCCTTCTCTGGGTCACATTAGTGCCAAATCAACCTTGTCTCTGTCTGCACACACTGGACGGAGCCCTGCATGAGAAGGTCTGGCATCCATGATGTCATAGGAAAGGTACTTTACTAGAGTCAGACCAAGGCTCACATTCAGGTTGATTAGCCATATGCTGTGTGATCTTAGGAAAGTTGTGTAACATCTCTGATTCTTGTTTTGTTTTGTTCGAGACAAGATTTCTCTGTGTAGTCTTGGCGGACCTAAAACTCACTCTGTAGACCAGGCTGGCCATGAACTCATAGATCCATCTGCCTCTGCCTCCTGAGCACTGGGGTTAAAGGCGTGTGTCACCACAGCCTGGCCTACGTCTCTGGTTCTTTAGAAAGTTTAACTATGTGATTCTGTGCTATTTGTTCTTCCCTAGCAGAATTCTCTAAGTAGCATGTGTTTGCTCCTTAGTCTCCACGCTGGGTAGTTGGGAACAACTAGGAAGGGGGTGGGTGGGGAGGGTGGATGGCCTCGGAGTTCCTGTGCACCCCTGCTGTCCTCCCTCCTTCTCCAGGTTGGTCCTCCGGATACAGACCGAGGACAAGCAGAGCACCTTCCCCCTGAGTGCCAAGTTTGGGGCCCGGTTGGAAGCATGCGGACCCCTGCTCCAGGCTGCGGGAGAGCTGGGGCTGGCTGTGGTGGGGGCCTCGTAAGTGAGCAGCGCCTTCCCTGTCCCTAGGCAGCTCGGGACTCCGGGGAGGGGGGCACCTCTGCTTTGTGTGTTTCCTAGGCTTAGAGGATGTGAGGCACTAGCCTTGGGGACAAAACTGAAGTAAACACTTAACACTCCGGCTATGTAACATTTTCAAACAGTATTTAAAAAAATCAAAACAAATGAAAAATCCCCATGATGAGAAAAATTGGAATTTGAAATGAAATCAGAATTGGTGTCGCTGGCTTCCTTTTCTCCCTTGGGGTCTAATCACGGTTACAGATTGAGTCTCTGAAATCTTTACATGTCATCCCTCCCAGGTAAGCGCATTCATTTGACTCCTTAAGAGATTCTGAGGCCTGGGTGAGGGGCGCACAGCTGTAATCCCAGAGCTCCAGAGGCAGAGGCTGGAGAGGGACAAGGTCAAGGGCAGGCCGGACATCAGGAGACCAGGTCTCAAGAAAGGGGCGGGGCTAGGGACATAGGGTAGATGGTACAGTGCTTGCCTGGCATGCACAGAATAAAACCAGATGTTGCATATATCCCATAACCCCAGCACTCCAGAGGTGGAGGCCAAGGGTCAGAAGTTCAAGGTCATTCTTGGCTATATAACTAATTGGAGGCTAACTTACGTTATATGATACAATATTTTATTTTTTTTAATTATGTTCATTTTTTTTTATTTTGGTATTTTGAGACAGGGTTTCTCTGTGGTAACTCTGGCTGTCCTGGAACTCACTGTAGACCAGGCCAACCTCGAACTCACAGAGATCCACCTGCCTCTGCTGGGATCAAAGGCGTGCGCCACCACCGCCCGGTGTGATACAAAATTATTTTTTAAAAAGACTGTATGATTTTTTTTCTCTCATTTGTTACGTGTTTTCATGGCTCCTTACATTTTTTTAATTACAAATTTTAATTTTATTTTACTTTTATTTACTCTGTGTGTGTGTGTGTGTGCACGCGCGCACACGCGCGTGAGCCATGGAGCACATGTAGAGGTCAGAGGACAACTCCTAGGAGTCAGTTTTCTTCTCTCACCACGTGAGGTTCAGGAACTGAACTCGGGTAGTCAGGTTTCGGGCAAGCGCCTTTACCATCTGGCCGGCCAGGTTTCGTATCTGATGAGGAAGCCTCGCTCACCTAACCCATCTAACCTAAATTGGTTACTCAGTCTGCCTCAGTGGGTACAGGATGTGGGGTTCAAATGACTTGCATTCTGGGTAAGAGAAGGGGCATGGGCAGCTGGGGGAAAACGTGATGAGCCCGGAGAAGGCGACTATGGGCTGCTGGTCTCTCCAAGGACTCCCTATGTGACCAAGGCCACATGCTTCTCTGGTGCCAAGTGGGCCATTATTGTCTTGGCACTTGCTAGCACAAGTTGCTTGGCACTTTCACAGCCCCAGGGTGGGTGTCCCTCAGTGCATCTGTCCTCATACTGAGCTGTATCTCCACCTGTGTGTCCTCTACACCAACGGCCATGCTCAGCTTCCACGTGGGTTCCGGCTGTCAGACACCCTGGAGCTACAGGCAGGCCATCGCCGACTGCCACCGTGTGTTCGAGATGGGCCACAGGGCTGGCCACCGCATGAGCCTCCTGGATCTTGGAGGGGGCTTCCCTGGAACCCAGGGCTCTGAAGCCAAATTTAAGGAGGTGAGAGGGATGGCCCCAGGGCACAAGTGTCAGACCAGAAGTAGCAGCTTGGGGTGGGGGACAAGTGTGTGAGCGTGCATGTGTGTTTGCGTACAGTAACCTTGTGTAACTAGGAGTCTGACTTTGGCAGACAGCATCATCTGACTGCACTCGTGGTTCTGAGCGTGTCTGAGCGCGTGCGTGCACCTGCTTGCTGCGCTCCCGTTTGTTGCCTCACGGCTCTGGGCTAAGATCAGGCGCTAGATTCTCTTCCTCCTCCACTTCCTCCTCCTCCTCTTTCTCTTTTTCCTCCTCTTCCTCCCCCTCCTTCTCTTCTTCCTTCTCTTCCTCCCTCTTCCTCCTCCTTCTCCTCCTCCACCTCCTCCCCTTCCTCCTCCTCTTCCTCCTCTTCCTCCTTCTCTTCTTCCTCCTCTTCCTCCTCCTCTTCCTCCTCCCCTCCTGTCCCCCTCCTTTCTCCATCCCTCTTCTTCTTGATCCTCTCCCCTCCCTCCTCTCCTCGCCTTTTTCATCTCCAGTCTTGCATGAAGTAGGCAAGTGTTATACCACTGAGCTATCTCTCCAGCCCCTCCGTGTCCGACTTTAGACATGTTAGTTGCTGTCTCTGGCTAGGCCTGGTAGAAACTCAGCTTCAGCAAAGATTCTGTCTCTGTCTCTGTGCCGATTTATCTGCAATGTCACATTCCTCAAGGTGCCAGAGCCCACACACTGGCTGTGTGCCTTGGCCTCTCCCGGCCTCAGTTCTGCCTGTTTCTTCTTGAAGAGTAGGTGAGCCTGCCCTCTGCATGGCTATTGCAGGGGACAAAGAGAAAGGGGGCTGGTCCTGACGGTTGCACAGACTCAGAACACAGCAGAGGCTCAATCTGTCTCCACAGATGGCGAGAGTGATCAACACTGCCCTGGCCCAGTACTTCCCGGAGGGGACTGGTGTTGAGGTCATTGCGGAACCTGGCCGCTTCTATGCAGAATCTATGTGCACAGCTGCTGTGAACATCGTAGCCAAGAAGGCCTCACTGGAGCCAGGTGGGTGCCAGGGGTAGCTACTGTCCGGGTGTCCCCAGGACTCAGGGAGAGGTTGAACAGTGGCTCTGGGGTATACCTTGGGTGCCTAATTTTAAGAAGTGGGATCAGAGCTGGGCACTGTATTGACCCTGTCTTGCACTGTTTACTGTTCCCCAGAAGAGGGGGAGATGAAAGGCAGAGACCAAGTAAGTCTACCCTGCGCTGAGAGCAATTGCAAGGTACAGCTTACAAGGCCCTAGACACCCCATAACTAAACCTCATCAACCACAAGCAGGCCCTTGCGTGCAGCAGGCGACATTTGCTCTTCATCAATAACAGAGTGCATGCGTACAAGATCCCACAACAGATAAAGCAGGGCTGACTGCCTCGTCCCCAAGGCTGACATCTTCTGGTGACAGTCTGAGTCTGTGTCTGTGTCTCCCAGGAGAGTTCTTCAGCTATTTTGCTTCTGAGACTGGGAGGGAGGTGGGGCTGGTGTGTTCTGAGAGAATGAACCGGAAATATTTTCACAGCACAATCGAGAATATTCCCAGGTCTGCGTCCACAGGATTAGCGCTCTTTGATCTTCAGGGCTGAGTAAATGCTCATCAGTCACTTTGATCCCCTGTCCTATTTGATGGGTGTTGGCCCAAGGTTTTGTGACCCCACAGGCACACTGAGGTCCCATCCTTCAAGCGTCTCATTGGAGGATGCCAGGGTGTGGAGCACCTGCCTTCAGTCATTTCACCACACTCTATTACAAGGATTTGGGAGCTCATTATTTGTTACATCCACGTAAGCAAGAGCTGCCAATCTGCAGAAACCAGTGACAGCTGAAACACGTATTTTACCTCACGTCTGCTTGCCGATCTTGTGAGACGGCTTTGGGTCACCGCCGGTGAACATGGTGTAGACACGGAGACTCAGAGAGGGACAGTGACTCGTGCAAGGCAACATGGCTAGTCAGAGGAGCAGCTGGCCCAGGTCCTTCTGACTCCAGGGCCGGTACCCTTCGTGCCTGGCATCACCATGAACTCAATCCAGAACTGGTCCAGGTGCTGCAGGGACAGGGGTTAAGGAGATAGGGAGGAGAAAGAAGAGAAACCAGGGAGAGAAAATCCACACTCAGAGCTCAACACCCAGGTGCCAGCCAATTGCCAAGATGTGGAGAGACTCCATTGACTAGAATCCTAGATGCAGGCTCAGGAGCAGGGTTCTGAAGACAGACTAAGAAGGCTGTGGAGAACAGGCTTGGTAGACGGCCATGTCTAGAGGATCCGGAGTCATGTAGCCAGAGAGTGAGGGAGCTGGGGAGAAAGCTGTCACGTGCTTATCTGAGCACCATCAGTGCAGGCAGAGGGTCCAGACCGAGGGAGCCGTCTGCAGCCGCTGGCGCTGTTTTACGGCACACTCAGGATTTGCTCTAAGGATTTGTTCTAATTAGCTACGGCAAGACATGCTACAGGGAGACAGCTGCCTCAGATAAATTTTTGCACAGTTTCCCAGAGACAGGAGTCCCTGCACCCATCGTCCACATAGAGTATGTCAGGTGAGAAAGGAGACTGGACTGGCATCTCTACTGTGATGTGTGCTTGTGTGAATAGGGTCTCCTGTAGTCCAGGCTGGCCTGGAGCTTGCCATGTGAGGGGGTCTCTGCAGGTGTCAAGGTAGCGAAGCGAACCGCAAATTGGTGAGAATGAAATCTCAGTTCGGAGTGGCTTCGTCAACTTCGTCAGACTTCGGGGAGTCTGAGGCCAGGCGGTTTATCGTTGGCATGTGTAAACACAATAGAATTTGAAAAAAGGCTTCCGGACAGCAATCATTCCAATTCCAGGTGCACAATGAAGCTTAAGGTGCGACTACATAGGAACTCCTTTGCAAAGCACATGTGACCACGACGGTGGGTTCTATAGCTAAAAGACCTAGAATCTGAAGTGGTCTCTGACCAAGATAGCATAGAGGTCAGCAGGCTATAAAGTACATGTGACACCCCGTCCCGTCCAAGGATGTGTTCTATTGACTGAGAGCTAAAGATAAAAGGTCTAGGGAAAGAGAGTCTGGGATAGGCATTCTGGGGGATTTGGGTGAGGACTAGCTCTCCAGATAGCAAAAGGTCACTAGGTTGTTAACAATATCCACTCCCAGCTTTCTGGATGGAAATCAGGTATTGTATTTCCTCTGTTGGGGAGACACCCCTGAGTAATTAACACTCCCCGGGGGTGGGGTGGGTACAGGGACCCTTGTGTCCAAAACAGCCATGTAGCTGAGAATGATCCTAAACTTCTGATCCTCCTGCCTCTATTTCCCTACTTCTGAGTTTATAGGTGGCTTCCTGCATGCTAGGCAAACTCTCTGCCAACGGAACTATATAATAACAGTACCCTGTTACTTTTATTATCATTATTATTTTAGACAGGGTCTCACTTTGTAGCCCAGGCTGGCCCAGAACTCGTGTCAGCCCTACTACCCTAACTTCCCGGGTGCTGGGATTGCAGACCAGAGACACCGCGCTCCGCTTTCGTTGTGATGTATGAGGGAGGGGACGATGAGGTTGGGCATAAGAGGTAGGCTTTAGTTCTGGCTGGTTCGGGTGATTTCAGCAGACTCCGAAGTGTAAGGAGGACTATGGTCTCTGGTCCTAGGCTGACAGACACCAGGAGAAAGTGGCGGGAACAGGGGTAGCTCAAGAGATGAATCAGCAGGGCTAGATTGAAGGCTGCGCAGTTTAGAGCACTTGCTGCTCTTGCAGAGGATTCTGCATTCGATTCTCAGTACCCATATGGTAGCTCACAAGCATCGGTAACTTTAGTTCTATCGCTCTCTTCTGGCCTTTATGGGTATTGCATGCATGTGGCATTCAGACACACATGTAGGCAAAACGTTCATACAGATGAAATAAATAAATCTAAAAATAAAAAAGAAGGAAGCAGCTGGCTGCGTGAGCTCTGGACTCGTGGCTGTATGTGAAGGAGGCCGTTTATGGGGACAATTACTGCCTAGGAATTAGCTAGGCAGGGAAGGTCAGACTCCTCAGGGTCTGCAGGGCCCAGATGCCAGAGTATCAAGACTAACAAGGAGATTAGATATGTTGGAACCCAGCTGTAACGCCAGCCTGAGGACTGGGAGACAGGTCACGAGTTCAAGGCCATGTGCTACATAGGCCAGTGTGGGCACTTGAACCCCTGCCCGGGGACTATTCTAATCCATTGCCTACTCCTGTGGACTCTGGCAAGACTCGGTTTCTCCAGCTGTAATGTAGGGGTCATTGTACCCAATAAACGTAGGCAAGAGGATTCATGTTCTTCTCACCAGGAGCTTAGAACAGCTTATCGCATGCCAGTTATTGCTGTTCTGGGGTCCTATATGGGGAGCAGAGGGTGGTAGGGCCTGGCGCAGGCCCTAGCCATGGCAGGAGTGGATTAGGGAAGACCCTTAGGACTAGGTGGAAATTCTGAAGCACTTGGTAGGGGGCCTAGGCCTCTCCCAAGGGACTGGGACTCATTAGGGAGACCTGGCTAAGCACACCTCATCTTATCCACCCCCTGTTCCCAGGAGGCCACAGGAAACTGGCATACTACCTCAACGAGGGCTATTATGGTGCCTTCCGAATCTTCCTCAGGGAGTCTGTCCCCAGGGTACCCATCGTGGTGAAGGTAAGGAGGCCTTCTGTGTCCTGACACCACCAAGTCCAGCCGCTGACCCGAGAAGCAGGGCCTCAGGTCACCCATGCTCTGCAGGTTGTCATGGTGGGGGCATGGGTGCGAGGCTGTGTGTGTGTACACATCTGTATGTGTTTCCTAGTGCACACCTGGTGGTTCATGCCTGGGGAGGCCAGTGTGTCTGCGGGTGCTGCGTGGGTCTCATCAGCTCTGGAAGCTTCCATGTGTATCTCTGTATGTGCTGTGTGTGTTTCTAGAACTCTGGGATGTTGGCGATCCGGGAGACATGGAGGATAGTGGTTCCCAAGCTCCCTTCACGTTAGAACCACCTGTGAAGTTGCCAAAGTCCTCACTGTCCCGGCCGTACCCTCATATGTATAAATGGATTTGAATCCCCATCAGTACATCATTAAAACTCCCCACGTGGCTCTAGTGTTCAGTGGGCTCGGAGACCTAGTCTTTGAGTCCTCAGACTCCACATGTGATGTAATGCAGGCTGGTAGGCTGAGACGTGGCCCTGACGGAATGCAAGCTCCAGGAGGCAGTGCCTCTGTGTGAGTCCTGGCACAGGGCAGCTATTCTGCCACTGTTCACGGTAGCTGAGTGTTGCTGCCCTTGCTGGTATATGGTCACACGTCCCCCAGGGCCATATCTAACACCCTAGGGATGCGGTAAGACCCTTCCTTCCCTGACCTCATCTCTCCTCCCTGCAGGAGTTTCCCTCGGAGCCACGCCTCTTCCCCTGCACCCTCTATGGCCCCACCTGTGACGCCTTTGACAGGCTCTTCTTGAAGGAGGTGCAGCTGCCAGAGCTGGATGTGGGAGACTGGCTCATTTTCCCTGACATGGGCGCCTACAAGAGCACCATGAGTACCACCTTCAATGGCTTCCCGATCACGACCGTCCATGATGCCGTGGGGCCCCGGCTCAGGTGTCCAGTGGGAAGGGGGGGAGGAGGGGAACAGCCATGGGGGAGCTTTCTCTAGACTCCAGCCCTGGCAACGTGAACTAGTAGCTAAATTTGTGAGCTCTGGGCCTAGGAAACACTCTGCTCTTCATATTGACCCTCGCAAGGCTTGCTCTAATGGGTCTTACCTCACTTTGCCATGGGCCTCTCTGTCTGTGGAGTTGGCTTGATATTGGCCTCTCCCCAGGCAAGTCAGAGGTTGCCTGGGCAGCTGCCCTGGGTATTGTGGTCCAAGCTTTACTGGCTCTGGTGGGTTGTGATAGCTCTTGGGATTGCTCCTCAGATGAGCCCCTGCCCTGGGGACCCTATTCTACCCAGGCCAGGACTCGCTGCCAGGGGAGAGCGCGAGCCCTATGACCCTCTTGAACTGTAGCAACTTTTCCACAGGAGCTTACTGGAGACAGTGCCTTAGGCCAGGACGTGGCTGGAATGGAAGAGAGGCTCCAGACACCTGGTATGATGTGCCCGCTAGGAAAGCTTAGGGTCAGATAGCCATGGACTAGGTCCTTGGGGGAAACAGAGGCCTGGCCTCTCCTGAGCTGAGACCCTTTACACATTGAAAGCTGTTGTCTCCTTGAGTAGGCTTGAAGTACTACCAGCAGGCTGTTCCGGGTGGCTGGCTTGGCGACCCTCCTTGCTCTCAGCTGCCCTTAGACAATGGGATCGCCTCGCCAGGAAGAAACTTGTGCTGATACATGAGCGCCCCCTTCAGGCCGAGATAGCTCAATCTCAAAAAGAGACTGTCCCACCGGGAAGGACACTAGCAAAAGGGTACCTAGAAGTACTTCAGGATGACCTTTTGCAGTGAGGGAGGGGAAGTGCCCCCAGGGGCAAAGCCACCATGTTCTGTGCTTCCAAACTTTGCCTGATGAGGCTTTCTGAGATCTACGAACTCTACAAAGAGTTTTCCCAACCACAAACCAGGTCCAGCTTCTGAAAGAATCTTCTAGCATCTTTGAACTGAAGAGAACTCCACCCCCTCCCTCCCAGACATCCAATGGAAGGTGTAGACATCGCCCATGAATGCGGGAAAGTCTCAGTCGTCAGGACATTGTGCTGCTCATTGGGCTTCTCCAGAGCCCGCAAATCAGGAACGGAAACATCGATCTCTCTATCAAAGGACTTTCAAAGTACAGATATGACCAGGCTTTGGTGAAAATATAAAAAACTGTATTTAGAGGCAAGAGTTGGTGTGTGCTACTTGTTCTGTGGGTGTCATCCTCTGGGATTATGAATATTCATCTCTTTGTCAGTTCATCACCATCCATCCACTTACCCAGCCAGCCAGCCATCATCCACCCACCATCCATCCATTAATTATCTACCTATTAGCCATTCATCCATTTACCCACTATGTATCCATCATCCACCATTCATTATCAATCATCTGGCCACTTCATCCATCCATCCATTTGTCCATCCATCCATTCAGCAAACCATCATCCCATCCCTTATACACCATCGATCATGTATGGATCTATCCACCCACCCAACCATCCACCCATCCATCCATCCACCAGCCATCAATATCCATCTATTCACCCATCACAAATCCATCCACCCATTCATCCACCCACCCACCCATCAACTCATCCTCCACACACCCACCCATCCATCCATTCATCCACCCATTCATCAATCCACTCACCCACCCACTCACCCACCCACTCATCCACCCACCCACTCACCCACCCATCCATTCATCCACCTACCCACCCATCCATCCATCCATTCATCTACCCACTCATCAATCCACTCACCCACCCACCCACCCACCCACTCATCAATCCACTCACCCACCCACTCATCCATCCACCCACCCACCCATCCATTCATCCACCCACCCACCCATCCATCCATCCATTCATCCACCCACTCATCAATCCACTCACCCACCCACTCATCCATCCACCCACCCACCCATCCATCCATCCACCCACCCATCCATCCATTGATCCATCCACCCACCCATCCACCGACCCATCCATCCATCCATTGATCCATCCACCGGCCATCAATCATCCATCTATTCACCCATCTATCAGCCATACACATCCCTGGTGCTGTTCTAGATCCAAGGGGCCCACGTTCAACAAAAGAGCAAAAGCTTCACTTTACAGGTAAGAAAACAGAGCATAAACAAACACTACACGGGAGCAGAGGCCCCATGAGGAAACGGGAACAGGAAGAGGAGTTAGTGAGCAGCAGGCAGTGCAGGGACAGAGGACAGCTCAGAGGCCAGGAGGAAGTGTGGTTGTGTGTCCAAGAGAACCCTGCATGGAAAACAGCAAGCCCAACGGTTGGGATAAGTTCAAGGAAAGGCCGGAAGACCCATATGAGAGCAGAGTGGAGAAGAGGGTTAGGATGAATCCAGGCTGCCCCGCCAAGCCTCTTATTAAGTCAGGGTTTTTATGTTATTTGGATCAGGGCAGGCAGCGGCAGCAAGGAGGCTCCTGTCAGCCCCGTACGATGATGAGACAGAGGAAGGGTGGGGATGAGGGCAAGTCAAAGTGTACCTCGGGGTTTGGGACCAGGGCTGCCCTTTCGTGGATAGGATGCTGGAGGGGGGTTAGCAGGGCAGAAATCAACATTCTGCTTCAACAGGTTTGACAGGATGGAGAGATCGCCAAACTGGTCCAGTAAGAATCAGTCTCTGGGAAGAGGTCAAGATGAGAGACACACAGAGCGAGAGGGGTCAGTGTTGGGTTGCCTTCATAGTACTGGGCCAAGGCATCAAGGAAAAAGGTTCAGCTGTGTCCGCTGAGGTGAGAGGCGAGGTAACCATGGAGAACTCTGAGGCCTCTGATGGGCTGCAGGGTCCGAGGACCGTGAGGGAGGAGCTACTCAGCTCAGGCATCAGGGAGGTGTGTTATAGATGGGGGGGCGTGGTTTTTAGGGTGAGAAACCGTGATTTGAATTTCAAGAGCAAAACCCAAGGGCGAGAAGGCCGAGAAGCCCTGCAGGAAGGAAGCGGGTGGGCCCTCGATCTAGGCAGGGCCCGGCCGAGGAGCAGGCTGAGGGAATCTGGGGTCGGGGCGGAGTGTGTGTGGTGAGGAGAAACCGCAATTGCTTCAGATTCACTTCCCAGTGATTCAAGTACCAAGGTCGAGGAGAAGAAAAGGGGGCAGGAGGAGCTGTGGCTCCCGGGAGGGAACAGGTGCGACCTCCAGATCGAGGCTGGGAGAGGATGCTCCTGCGGAGCCTGCGGGTGTGCGGGGCGGCCGGGGCTTCCGGGGAGGCAGCGAGCTGGAGGTCTGTCCCCACCGTGCCCTGCCGTGCGCGCAGGTGCGGAGTGGGTGGATGCTGGGGGAGGTACGAGGTGGGCGCGGGATCTCTGCAGAGGTCCCCGGGCTTTGTCCTGCCCAAATGCTTTTATTCGCGTGTAGGAACCTCCCGTGAGTCACCTAGGCAGCGCCAAAGTCAGGGGTCGACGTCTACCGTCCTCAGTGCCCTCCACTCCGGCACCAAAACCTGTGCCCAGCTCTTGGGTAAACCAGGTACTGGCGTTCCACTTAGTCTAGGCTTCAGCCATGGTGCCTTTCTGCCACCTACTGGCCACGATCGTCATTGCGCCTGCGTTGAGGGTTTCCGCGCCCCAGCTAACAATGGCCAAATGAAAGAAGGGCGTGTCCTTTCTTTTTCTTTTCTTCTTTTCTTCTCTTCTCTTCTCTTCTCTTTTCTTTTCTTTTCTTTTCTTTTCTTTTCTTTTCTTTTCTTTTCTTTTCTTTTCTTTTCTTCTCTTCTTTTCTCTTCTCTTCCTTTCCTTTTCTTTTCCTTTCTTTTCTTTTTCTTCCCTCTTATATCTTCTTTTCTCCTCTTCTATTTTCTTTCTCTTTCTCTCTTTTTTAACCTTTATTTATTTTGTTTGTGTGTGTGTGTGTGTTTATAGGAAACATACCACACATACACCAAAGCGTGCATATGTAGATCAGAGGATAACTTCCACGCTTTGGTTCTCTCTTTTTCCATCATATGGGTTCTGGGGATCAAACTCCCATAGTCAGGCTCGGTGGCAAGACACGCTGATCCATTTTGCACCCTCCTTGCTCCTTTTTCCTTCTGAAACCCCCTCCCCGCTCTGGGGACTCTAATCTAGGGCCTTGTGTCTGCTAGGCCAGTGCTCTACCATGGACTACTTGGGAGTCCAGAGAGGTGACTTTAAGCAGCTGTCTGTTCTTCCCCATTTAATGTCACCTCCATCATTCCTGATGCTCACTGAACACTTACCCATGCTGCATTGCTGTGGGCACCAGGGTTGGTCAGGAAGGGAATGAGAGATCACTGCTCTTTAGCAAGGCCATTTTCATGTGGGGGTGGAGGGAGACAGGAAGTGGAGAAGGGGCAGGCTAGAGAAGATAGAATGCTGGGTGAGAGGGAATTCAGAGAGTGACTGCAGAAGGCGACGGAGGGTACAGCAGACAGGCCGTGGAGAAGGCTGGCCCAGAAGGGAGCAGTCACAAGGACCAGAGAGGCTAACATCCAACCAGCAATATGAGCTTCGCAAACAAGGGAGTTGTCTGAAGTTTGTGTATAACCTTCTCAAAGAAAACTGTTATTTATTATTGTTGTACTCAATTGTTTTCCAGATACCACATAAACGAAATGTTGGACAAATACAGACTGCTAAACTGTCTTAAGAATTCCCGAGTCTTCTCTACAATTCTGATGTCTCATTCCAGAACCTCAAGGTTGATATGTGCTGGGAATTTAGATGTGTGTGTGTGTGTGTGTGTGTGTGTGTGTGTCTGTGTTGGGTGTCTTCCTCAGTGGCTCTCCACTTTGTGTTTTGAGACAGGGTCTCTCCCTGAGCCTGAGACTCCTCTATGGGGCTAGACTGGCAGGCCAGTGAGCTCCAGGGACCCACTTGTCTCTGTTTCGCCCAGTTCTGGGGTTAGCACAAGCCACCACTCCTGACTCTTCTAACACAGGTATGAGGCTCCAAACTCAGGTCCCTGTGCATTTGTGACAAGCGCTTCACCGGGTGACCCATCTCTCCATCCCCTTGAAGGCCTTTTTGAAGTCAGACTTCTGGTAACACCTGTTGAATCTGTGTTCCTCTCCCATCTCTAAGGCAACCTCCCTACTTAGAAGACCTTTGTCATCTTTTCTGACCCCTTGGGTCAGTCTTCAGTTCCTTTAATCTGTCAATATGCTAATCTGTCAAACATCTTAGTTTGTTAAAGCTGATGTCTGGGGATCTTCATTCAGACCCACTGAATCATAGTCTCTGGGAGATGAGACCAGGAGTCTGCATGTTTAATAAGTAGTCTGGGAGGTTCTCTTTAAAACAAAAATCCAAGAAATAGAGAGTTTGGCTCAGCAGTTGAGACTACATGCTGCTCTTGCAGAAGACCCGAATTCAGATCCCAGAACCCACATCAGGTGACTTACTATAACTATAGCTTATTATAATTCCAACTACAGGGACATCCTATTCTGACTTCGGCAGGCACCCCATGCAGATAGTACACACACACACAAATACACACACACACACAAATCATTAAAAAGTAAAAAACCAAAAACACTACAAATAGAAATTTTATTTTTAAACATTAAATTACATTTATTCAGGTCAGGTTTGGCAGCGAGTGTCTTTATCCACTGAGCCATCTTCCCGGTCCCCCATCTTTTTATGGTTAAATACAGCACAAATACAGGAAATTACACTGATTAAAACACCACCACAGGGCTGGAGAGATGGCTCAGTAGTTGAGAGCACATACTCTTCCAAGGGATCTGAGCTTGGCTCCTTTCACTCACGATAAGCAGCTCACAACTGCCTGAAATTCCAGCTCTCGGGGATCCGATGCCCTCTTCCGTGTAGTGGAACGCTTGGAAGAAGTTTTTGTTTCTTTAAAAAAGCAAAGCGGGCGTTTGGATTAGGTTTGACCCAGGTGTGGTAGCTGTTTCTGAGTTGGATTTGGAATGCTTGATGCAGGTGGCTGTAATTTGGTTGGGTGCAGTCATTCTGGCACCTGTAGCTTGTTTTGGGGATTGGGTGCCACATGGGCTTATGGGAACTTTTGGCTCAGGTTATAAAAAGTCTGAAGCCTGGAGAGTCAGGGTGGTATTGGTTGGTGGTTCGTTGGTTGGGTTGTGGTTGTTAGTGTGTGAACTCTTAAAAGAACAAAGGTTGGAGGGATTGAGTTTATAGACCGTGAGCTGAGACGCTAGTCTGACTCACTGTCAGCTAGTCCTCTCCAAGCTTAGGACAGCCTAAAACAGGCTGTGGAGATGTCTACCTTTCATTCTATATCAAGGCCGCCCGCAAAAGTGGTGAAGATTTCTTTCCACCCTTCTCTTTCCCTAAACTGAGGGTAAAAGACCGTAGCTTACTGCTGCATTTCTGACCTCCAGAGATACCTAAAAACACAAACACACACACACACACACACACACACACACACATACATGCATGTACACATAAGCATGTGTGCGCTTAAAACAAAATCTTTTCCTTCTTCAATTTTTAAATAATAAACAGGTCATTGAAGTAGCTAGTGTTTCTTTTTAATAATATTTGTATTAATAACTTGAGTTTCATATAATGCCTTTCGATCACACCCTCTTCCCATTCCTCCCTGGTCCACCCTTCCACCCCTGTGCCCTCAAAAAATTGAAGAAAACTAAGACCAGCATATGTGGCAGGTACACGGATCACAGCATCACCGTGGTTTTGGAGGTAGCGGGCTTCTCTGATCATGGACCTTCTCTCGGGCTATGTTAGCCTAAGATTAAGTGTGACGAAGTTCCACCTGAAGTTGGGCTTCAGGCAGGCACCTGGACATTAAAACAAAATCTTAAAAAAAAAAAAATTACTGTAAAACAAAGTTCTCGGTAGCCACTCATGTCTGAAGGCAGAGCCTGGTCATTGCCATCTGCCCCAGGTTCTCTGGATAGCGAGCTTTCTCTCTCTTATTCAGCCTAGAACCCCAGCCAAAGGAATGGTGGACCCCACATTTAGAGTGGGTCTTCCCACCTCAATTAACCCAATCTAGAAACTCCTTTGTAGACTGGCCCAGAAGTTCTCGTCTCCTAGGAGATTCTAGATACTGTTATGTTGAAACTATTAATTATCACGGTTCCACATTGCCTGTTTCTTGTGGGTTCTTGAACATACATTTATATTTTAATTTTTATGATGAAAAATATGATCAGTTTTAGGAAACCTTCAACCTTCCATGCTACAGTCAGTCATCTATCCAGCGGCAACAAAGATGCTACTTTTAGCCACATTTCTAGATCCCAGCTGTCCTGGTTAGTCCTTTGTCAACTTGATACAACCAAGAGCCGGCCTGAGGAGTCTCTCCATCGAGGGACTACCCAGATCGGATTATCCTGTGGCCATGTCTGCTGGGAGCATCTTGATTGTTGATTATGTGCGAGGGTGCAGCCCACTGTGGGCGGTGCCACCCTTAGGCAGGTGGTCTTAGACTCCAGAACAAAGCAGGCTGAACCTGAGCAAGAACCAGAAGAAGCAAAGCCAGGAAGCAGTGGTCCCCTGTAGTATCTGCTTCCATTCCTGCGTCCAGGTTCCTGCCTTGACTCCTGCCCAGGTTCCCCTCGGTAGTTACCTGGAAGTGGAAGCTGAAATAACCCCTTGCCTCTCCCAGTTGGCTTTTGCTCAGGGTGTTTCATCCCACCAACAGACAACAAACCAGAGCACAGCTCAAAAGGTCCCTGGAGAAGGCAGAGTCCCAGGTCCTGCAATATGGTGAGTAGCCAGAGCTGTGTTTGCTTTGATGTTTCCCCGAATCTTGTTTAGCCTTTGGTTCCCTTTCTATCTCTTTTCCTCTTGTAAGTCATTTGTTAGTGAAAGCAGGCCATTTGTCAATTTCCCACCATGGCTGCCAAGTGCAGCCCACAGCGCAGGGTTGGAGTTCCTGCACTGACTTCCCTGCTCAGTGGTGCGTAGCTATTACAGGCTTAATCCCATTTATGTTTGATTTTTTTTTTCCTTTTTTGACAATCCTAAGCAACAAATGCATATTCAGCCTCAGGAAACCCTTTGCATTGTTCTTGCTCTCTCTCTCTTTCTCTCTTCCCTCCTTCCCCCTCCCCACTCCCTCCTCTCTCATTGTGCATTTCTCACTGCAGACCTGAAACCGGACCAGCTATCTTGCTAAGCATCCATAAATACACTGCTGGTTAATGCGGCAGATAAGTGCTTAACTTCCTGAGTTAATAGTCTGCAGTTATTTACACCCCCCACCAGCAACGTACAAAAGTCCTAACTGCTCCAAAGTTGAAATCGCTGTTTTTCTTTTTAGCCATGTTAGCAGTATGGAGTACTAAGTCATTGTCTTTTTTAAAATGATGTTTGTTGCATCATTTAGACAAGCAGATTTTCTTTTGACAAGGTCCTACTATGTAGCCTAGGCTGCCTCAAACCTGCCGTCCTCCTGTCTCAGGCCCCTGAGTGCTGGGATGCCAGGATTTGAAATGTCCTAACAAACAGTGGTGCTGATTCCTTCTTGTGTGCACGAAAATGAGCGGCTTAAAATAAAGCCACGTGCTGTCTCTTTGTCCTGTGACAGGAATTTGGAAGTTGGGTCAGTACTATGAATGGCGTGGGCTGCAATCACCTGCGAGTGCAGACCAGGCAACGGATCATAGATGACTTAATACACAGGTCTGGTGTCAGCTGGGATGGCCCAGACAGTTGAGGCTGGACTTGTGGTTCCCAAGTACATCAGTTAGTGTTCTCTAGAGGTACAGAGCCAAGAGAATGAATACATATTATAGGGGATTTAATAGATTGGCTACACGACACAGTGTACCGTCTGTACACTGGAGAGGCTGAGGACCAGCCACTG
Organism: Cricetomys ansorgei; assembly: GCA_026225945.1. NCBI lineage: Eukaryota > Metazoa > Chordata > Mammalia > Rodentia > Nesomyidae > Cricetomys > Cricetomys ansorgei. The sequence goes on from JAMJFZ010004114.1 coordinate 7,304,424, forward strand.
CTCTGCCCACGAGGACGGATGCCTCATCAGTTCCGATCTGGTGCTGAAGGCTTGGAGGATTACTGGCGAGCTACTGGAAGGCTGAAAAGCTAGGGTTAGATGTCAGCACAGGAATCAAACTCAGGCTGTGGGGCTTGGCAGCGAGCACTTTTACCCACTGAACCGTCTCGCTGGCCTGTAATCTTAAATGTCTAGGATAGACCGTCTGCTCCTGCTGTCTCATCCCGTTTCTGCATTACTAAATCAGTTTCCTAATATTTTGTTAAAGACTTCAGCCTCAGTGTGCATGAAGGATATTGGCTGTGGTTTTAAAATAATGATTTTATTTGGTTTTAGTGTTAGATTATGCTGACCTCATAAAATACATTGGGAAATGGTCCTTCTTCCTCCATATTCCGAGTCTGTGTAAGATTGATGTGTTTTTTCCCTTCAGTGTTGGAATACCAGTATCGCCATTTGAGCTGGGACGGCCTATGTTAGAAAGCCAGTTTCCTTGGCTGATAAAAGGCTGACTTGGGCTTTCTTTTTTCCCTGCATTAATTTTGCTGCGTTAGTCCTTTCAAGGGATTTATTTTGTTTCAGTTGTTTCATCACACGACAGAAATTCACCCTATTTCCTTATCATTTTGTGTGCGTAGGGTTTGCCATAATGCTTTTCTGCATCCTGATACTGGTAACGTACTCTCTGTCTCTGTTTCCACCTCTCCCGTCCTGACCCTCCAGGGTCTTACCACACAGCTCTGTCTGCCTTGGAACCCACTCTGTAGACCAGGCTGGCCTCTAACGCAGAGATCCACCTGCCTCTGAGTGCTGGGATTAAAGATGTGTACCAACACACCCAGCCCTTTTTTTTTTTCTTTGTTTTTAAATTTTTTACCTGTGTGTGTGTGTGTGTGTGTGTGTGTGTGTGTGTGTGTGTGTGTGCTACATGTGTATGTATCTGAGAACAGATGAGGGAGCCTGATGTGGGTGCTGGGAAATGAGCTCGGGTCCTCTACATGAACAGCAAGTGCTCTTAATCACTGAGCCATCTTTCCAGCCTCCTAATTTTTTTCCCCTCTTTTTATTCCATATTGTGAATTATATTTAGGGAACTTCAAAACTTTTTATTGTTTAGTTAATTAGTTAATTAATTTATTTATTTACTCATTTATTTATCTTCTTTAAGACAGGGTGTCAGTGTGGTTTGGGCTGGTCTGGAATCCGTGTTAATCCCCTTGCCTCTGCCTCCCGAGCGCTGAGTTTACAGGTGCGAGCCAACAGGCCCAGCTCTTTCCTTTAAAAATGTATTTCCCCTTTTCACTTAATCTGTGTTTTTGCTCCTCTTTTTAAAGCCTTTTTATTTTTTTGTAACCTTTGAGACAGTGTCTCCAATAGCCCGGGCTGGCCTTGAACTTTATGCTTATTTGGGGGTGACCTTGAACTCCTGACCCTCCATTGCTGGGGCTGTCACTCCGTTTTCAATTTTCTTTTTTCTAATATCACCAAAACCTACTTCACCCTGTGAGTCTGCCTTAGTTACAAGCACTCATTTCACATATTCTGCCTTAATTAGAATTTCTCTCCTGACTTTGTCATGCATTATTTAGCAGCTCATTGTTTAATTTACAAGTATTTAGTGCGCCATTATTGTTTTCTAGTTTAACTGAATCCTGCTCAGAAGCACCGCGTGTACGCATGGTTTCCAGCCCCTGAGCCAGTCGACCCTCTCCACGGCTCCGGAGTGCAGTCTATGCTCGTAAATCATCCACAGGGAGTTGAAAATCTGCATCTGGGCTCTGTCCGCTGAGTCAAGGTGGCAAGCCCGTTGTTCAAAATCTCTGTATCTCTGTAGATAGCTTTTTCCCTTCCTAGAAGCTTTTAAGATTTTTCTCTTTATCTCTAGTATTTGTGGTTTTGCCACACTATGTCTAGATACATTTTCTTTCTTTTCTTTTTTTTTTTTTTTTTTTTTTTTTTGAGACAAGGTTTCTCTGTTGTAACTCTGGTTGTTCTGGACTCAATCTGTCGATCACGCTGGCCTCGAACCCGCAGATACCCGCCTGCCTCTGCCTGCTGAACCCTGGGATTAAAGTGTGCGTCACCACTGCCCAGCTTAGGTGCATTTTTCTTAACTAGCAGACTTCTAAAACAGAGGTTTAAAGGGAGAGAGTGCAGAACTTTTTCCTGGTCTGCCACACACAGCCTTCCTCCTCCTCAGCATCCTGATGGGTGCCGTGCATTTATTAGAGTAAAATCAAACACCTGGCTGGGGGTTTGTCTGCCTCTTTGAATCTGTAAATTAATGTCTGGGTGGGGAGAGGCACTAGGGGCCTTTCAGCCGCTGACTCCGCCCCTTCTCCCCTCACTTTCCGTTAAATCAGTGGCACGTGTTTCTCACTTAGTGTCCCTGCCTTGTATCCTTTCTTTGTGTTCTTTTAGAAGGTGTTTGTTGTTGTTTGAGACAAGGTCTCACTGTGAAAGCCTAGCTGGACTCGAACCTGCTATGTAGACCAGGTTAGTCTCAAACTCCCAGCGATCCTCCAAGGCCTGTGACACCATACCTGGCTGGAAATTTACATTTATTTACTTTGTGTGTATAGGTGTCAGAGAGAGACAGAGACCGACAGAGATAGACAGAGATAGACACAGAAAGAGAGAAACACAGAGAGACAGACACACACACACACACAGAGTATATGGAGGGTAAAGTACAACTTCAGAGAGTCTGGGTTCTCTGCTTCCACCATGCAGGCTCTGGGAGCCAGATTCAGGCTGTCAGGATGGCAGCTGGTACCTCTACCCACCCAGCCTCTCATTAGCCTTAAATTTCAGTCTGCTGGCCCCATGCTCGTTCCAGACTTTTCTTTCTCTTTTCTGCTCTGCCCTGTCCATTTTAAACTTGCTCCTGTCTTTTCATTATTGTAGCATTCGTCTCTAGAAGTTTAATTTGGTCTCTTCAAACTAACAGTCACTTCTGGAAATTCCCGTCCTTCATGCCTGTCTTGAAAAACAAAAACAAACAGAACAAAAAATTTTTTATAAAAACGTTGTTAATGAAAAACACCACACCCCAAAATTAACCAGCCCCAAAACCCTACAAATCTACACGGTTAGAATAGCTATTCAGCCCTCCTCATTCCCAAGTATTCAGCCTTTCTTATTCTTCTACATGTTATCCTACGCCCGTATGTACATTTATTTACAATATGCATATATCATCGTCTGGATTCCAGATATGAGGGAGGGCATGCAGTTTGTTTTTTTATCTGAGAGTGCATGACCTTGCTTAATATTCAAGTCCATCCATTTTCCTGCTAATTTTGTGATGACATTTTTGTTCGTTTGTCTTGAGACAGGGTCTCCCTCTGTGGCTCTGGAAGTCCTGGAACTCACGGAGGTCACCTGTTCCTCCTCCTGGGTGCTGGGGTTACAGGGTTACGTGTACCACATCACCAGGCTCTGCCCTGTGTGCTGAACTTGTTTACTCCTTTCCCAGTGGAGTCATTGAAACAACAGCCCAAGCTGTCCAGAACCAGGAAATGTCCAATAAACGTCACAATAAAAGAGAACTTCCTGCTGGGTTCGTGTTGTGTGCTGCCTCCCTTCTGGGAACTCCTTGTCCCTGGCTGCCCAGCACTTGGACATTTTTAGCTGTCTTACCATTTAGGAGGGGGCAGGGCAGGGTTAACAAAGAATATCACGTAGCCCAGGCTAGTCTCAAACTTGCTATATAGCTGAGGATTCCTTTAAGCCCCCAATCTCCCGGCCTCAGCCTCTAAAATCCTGGGATTGCAGGCACACACCACCAGGCCCGTCCTTGGGGTGGTTTCAGTGAGAGAATGGATCTGAGGAGCTTAGCAGGAGAGGCGGCCTCTACGGAGTTGGGGACTGTGGTTCAGTGGCAGGGTCACCTACCCAGGTGCTCACAGTCACCATAAACCAAAAGGGCTGGAGCGATGCTCAGAGGTCAACAGCACCCTGGATTCAGTTCCCAGCACCCACATGGTGGTTCACAACCATCTCTAACTCCAGTCCCAGGGGGTTCTCTTCTGACCATTCTGGGCACCAGGCACACAAGTGCACACACATCCATGCAAGAAAAATGTTCGTTCTTACAAAGTCATTAAATAATCTTTTAAAACAGAAAAAGACATAAAGGAAAACAAAACAGAGCCATCCAGTAAACTTCCAGCTGGCTTACACGGGGTCTAGCCTTTTCTTTTCTGGCAGTGTCCTCTTTGAAATTTGATTTCTTCATACTTAAAGAGTTAGGTGGTCCAGTCTGGGTCTCTGAAGGTCACTGGATTCTAACATTCTCAGATTAGACCTCTGCTTTTGAGTTCCACAGTAGACCTGACGCAGGAAGCCTGTCACGGAGACTGTCACTGCCTGTCACTGCCACAAGGTGGCAGTGGTGTGCAGCGAGAGCCCAGGGTCGGTGCTGATGCAACAGCCCAGGCTGGCTTAGTGGTCTGCTTCTCACTGTGGGGACAGAGAGAACATGATTTAGCTTAGGATTCAAGAGCTCCTTTCCCCTCTGTTTCCCTCCAGTTAACAAGCTCTGGAAGATGCCTCTAACACAGAGGAGGGCCACAGAGGTAAGTTATGACCTGTGCACACCATTGAGGATCTGGGGTCTGCTGACCCTTTCCAGACTGACTGGTTCTCACACCTGCCTGTTTTTGCTCTCTACATGAACTTGGCTTCTCCATTCTTCTTTTTATTTCTTGATTCAGGGTCTCACTATGTAGATCAGGTGGATCTCGAACTCACAGAGGTCTGCTTGCTTCTGCCTCCCAAGACCTGGAATTAATGGCATTCACCACCATATCAGGGCATTCCCTAATCTTTTTTTAAGAGATGGGGTCTTGCTATGAGACCCAGGGTCTCTCTCTGGCTGTCATAGAACTCATTATGTAGATCAGGCTGGCCTCACAGAGCTCTGTCTGCCTCTGCCTTCCAGGCGTTGGGTTTAAGGCATGCGCCACCATACTTAAGGCTCAGCTCCAAGGCTACTCACTGGAGCCTCCCAAAGGGCCTCTCAAAATTGCCCTCTGCCCCACCAGTCCCGGCCTCCCTGCATCTCAGCCTGGCTGTGAGTTAGCCTCTTCCCTAAGGCTCAGGGCTTCCCAGGCAGAGGACAGTTCCCTTCAACTCTGCCCTGATTCTGCCAGCCCAGGAATTCAGTGAGGGCGGGAGGAAGGAGCTGGAGCTGGACTGGGTTTGTGGCAGGACTGAAGGAGGCCAGAGCCACTGATAGAGTGAATCTCCCATAGCTGCTTCTTCCTCAAAGCCCAGGCCTTTCGAGGTCTGGCTCTGCACACACTGCTGAGATGGTAAATCGAGAAATCTCCAAGTTCAGGAACCAGTGGGTTAAAAAAATGGAAGCATTTGGGGCATGGTAGCACAGGCCTATAATCCCAGCACTTAAGAGGAAGAAGCAGGAAGATCAGAAGTTTGAGGCTAGCCTGGACTGCACAGCAAGACTTTATAACCAACCAACCCACCAACCAGCCAACCAAGGACTGAGAACATAACTCAGCTTATAGAGCACTTGTAGAATATGTAGGAAGCAACAAGTTCATCTCACCACATAAATCAGATATGGATGGCCTGTAATCCCAGGATTTGGGAGGCTGAAGCAGAAGATTCGGCAGCAGAAGGATCTGGATCAGTAGCTTAAGGACATCCTTGGCTGCATAGTGAGCTCCAAGCCAACCTGGGCTATGTGAGACCCTGTCTCAAAAAACAAACAATGGAACATTAAAAGCACTACAAGGAAACAGAAGAGAGGTTCCTTTTTGTTTTATTATTTATTTATTTACTTTTGGCTTTTCGAGACAAGGTTTCTCTGTTGTAACTCTGGGTGTCCTGGAACTCACTCTGTAGACCAGGCTGGCCTCGAACTCACAGAGATCCGCCTGCCTCTGCCTCCCCAGTGCTGGGATTAAAGGTGTGTGTGCCAGTACCACCTGGCTTAAGGTTCCTTTTAAAAATTAAATTTGGAAAAGCTAGAGAGCTGCTCAGTGGTTAACACACTCGCTGCTCTTGCAGAGAGCCCAGGCTTGATTCCCAGCGCTCATACAGTGGCTCACAACCTTTTCTAACTCCAGTTCCAGGGGATCCAACGCCCTCTTCTGGGCACCCAGCATGTATATGGTACACAGACTTACATACATGCAGACAAAACACATATGTACATAAAATAAAATAAAGGAATCTAAAAAATTAAATTAATTTTGTAGTTAGGAAGGAAGGCCTTGCTAGGTTTAAAACTAAAAGCTTTTCTGGTTTGGGCTGGAGAGATGGCTTGGCGGTTAAGAACACTGGCAGTTCTTCCAGAGGACCCGAGTTTGATTCCCAGCACCCACATAGTGGCTCACAGTCATCTGTTACTTCAGTTCCAGGGGATCTGATGACCTCTCTGGCCTCCACAGGCATCAGACATGCAAATGGCACACAGACATACACACGGTCAACACACTCATACATATGAAATTTAAAAATTTTAAAGCAGCAAAAAAACAAAAACAAATCCCAAAAAACAACAACAACAAGCCGAAGAAAGCGATTAAACCTAAGTACTGGGGCCAGAGAAGTAGCTCGGTGCATGGTTTGCAGCTAGGAGGACCTGAATTTGGGTCCCATACCCATGCAGTAAACTTCGGGCTGGCTCACACAAGCTCCAGCCTTTTCTTTCCCTTTCCTTGGCAGTACCCTTTTTGAGACTTAATTTCTCTATATATAATGGGTAAGTTAGCCCGGATCTGAGTTTCTGAAGGTCACTAGACACAGACATTCTCTGGCCAGGACTTCATGGTCTGGAGTGAGTCTGTAACCTCGCTGCTGTGAGCACTGCTGCTTCAGCTTGCTGACTGCATACCTACCCCCAGAAGATGAATTCCACCTTGAGGGAGAGACCCTGCCTCAAAGGAATAAGGCAGAGTCTCTCCCTGCCTCCTTCTTCTGGCCTCTGCATACACCCCAATCTTCAACCCCCCCCCAAATAAACTTTAAAAACGTACAAATTAGAAGCTACAAAGCAATAGAAACTGTTTTTATGCTTTTGAAGAAATGCTCGTTCTTATGCATGAGATAATCAGGAATTTAAAATACATTTAGATTCCATTTCTCTCCTATCAGATTGGCAGAAATCCAAAGTTTGATAACATTCTTAAGTGGCGTTCTCTGAGCAGGCGAGCGTGTACATTACTCCTAGGGGAGAGGGATGCCTTCACGGAGCCCTTGTGTGGGACAAGATGGCAATCTCCAGCAAAATCACAAAGACAGTGGCAGGCAGAATCCCCAGGTACCCTCGTCGGTCTTCATCTCACAAGACCCTTGCGTTCACATGTGTCTCGGACCTGTGAATATCAGATTGAACTCAGTGAATAGATTCCACTAAATGGCTACAGGGATCTCGAAGACAGAGGTAGGCGAGGTCCCAAGTTAGGTATCTTGGGATGGGAAGATTACCCTGGGTGGATGGAGACAGGTCAGGGGAATCCTTGGAAGCCTTGGGCTCCCCCAAAAGATGTCATTGATCTGAAGCACGAGGAGGCGCCACTGTGATGATTTTGCTTTGAAGTCAAAGGGAGCAAGGACTGTGGGCCCCTCTGGTCAGGCCAGTGGCCACAAACACAGCAAGGACCCCAGGTCTATGCTTCCAGGAACCAAATTCTGCCACAGGAATGAGCTGGAAGCTGCTCCCCTCCGGTGCTTCCAAATAGAACTAAACCTTGCACACATGTTGGTTTTGCTCAGACCAGCCACACCGTGAGAGGGCTTTCCAACTACAGAGCATGTGCAGCACACAGGGTGTCGTTGTAAGCACCTGAGTGTGGGGTAGTCTGTTATCCGGCAATAGAAAACCCACAGAGTGTTCCGGCTGGGGGAACACATCCTGCAGATGTTCTTGCTTGTGCATCAAACAGCGTAAGCGCAATGGTTTGCTGAGGCACCTTTATGATTCTAAGATTAAAAAATTAGCCAGATATGGTGGCTCACATTTATAATCCCAGCACTCAGAAATCAGAATGGATCCTTGTATTTGTGCTGCAGGAACTCTAACCACTGAGCCATCTCTCCAGCCCCTGGTTGCTGCTGTTGTTGTGGTGGTGGTGGTGGTGGTGGTGATGTGTGACTGCATCTCATTATAGAGCTGAGACTGGCCTTGAGCTCATGGAGATCCTCCTGTCTCAGCCACCCATGCACTAGGATTACAGGCCTGAGTCACCATGCCTCATTTACAGGTAGTTTTTGAACCATAAGACCCCACTAATAAGTGGAAAATTGAAAGTCATTGTGCAGTGAATCAGTGGGGCGTTGCCCTCCTGCTTCTTCCTGGGCCCAAGCTGCTCCTGACCTTGCATGTCCAGGCTGATTCTGGGCAATTCCTCCATACAGCCCTTGACCTCTGGCCTCCCGACTTCTGCGTTCTGCCCAAGAGGCCCTAAGGCCTGATTTTTAAATAGCTGTGTTTGAGCAGGTCTTCTGTGTGTATGTGTGTGTGTGTATGTGTATGAGTTTGTATGTGTCTATGTATGTGTGTGTGAGAGAGAATGTGTGTACGTATGTGTGTGTATGTTTGTGTGTGAGAGAGAATGTGTGTATTTGTGTATATGTATGTGTGTGTGTATGTGCATATGTGTGAGCATATATATGTATGTGTGTGCATGTGTGTGTGTGTGTTTGTGTGTGTGTATGTATGTGCAGACGTGTGTATGAGAAAGAATGTGTGTGTATGTATGTGTGTGTGTGTGTGTGTGCATGTGTGTTGGGGAGCACATACAAGCCACAGTGCCTGCAGGAGTCTGTTCTCTCTTCCACCACTTGAGTCCTGGGGATCAAACTCGGGTCGTCAGGATGGAGAATAAGCGCCTTCAACCGCTGAGCCGGCTCTCAGGATCCTGGACCACATACCCTGTGTCTCTTGCTTGGTTTGTGCAAAGCTGGATTCAGATATTGGAGCTTTGAGCTGACATCAGCATTTGAGTGTTTCTCTTAGCAGCAATCACACTGCCGGGTCGTCTGCCGGCCTTCCGAGGCGGCTTCCGCCATTCTGCCCAGACATCGCTGCCCGCCCCCGGGAGCCAGAGCCGCAGGCTGTTCTGAAAGCTGATGTGCGCAGAGTCTAGGGAGACCTGCGTGGGTGCGAACAGCATGCAAGGATCCCAGACTCGCTGCTCTAATCCTGTTTTGACTGGTGTAATCTGGTTTTAGTGGGCGTTGACTTTGCACCGACTCTACTAGTTCTCTCTAGTTTTCTCTGGTGGGCTTAGCTGGACGGTACCAGAGTGTACCGGACTATTCTGGGGTCCTGGCTGTTTTGGTTCTCATGAGTGCAGACACTTGTTCTGCATTTGTGCTGTCAATATTGTCAGTATTGTCAATTTAGCCTTACAGCTAAAGATCCGTATGACCCACAGCTGCCTCTCAGGAAGGTGATGTTGACTTTACACATGAAGAAACTGAGGCACAGTTGAGTCCATGGATCCCTTCGAGAGGACTCTTCTCTTGGAGTCATGCTGTGCATATCGTGCACTAACTCAAGGTCCTCCTGCTGCAGCCTCCTGCGTGCAGCGTACTCAGCGTGTGTACTGGGCCTCAGGATGATGTGATATCCTCTGAACCAGTTCACGTGCCAGTGAGGGCTGCTCTCTGCTGGTTTCTTCTTTACTGGCCCACAATTTTGGCACATTTCAGTTGACACACAAGATCTAAGGTCTCATCCATCCTCGAAGTGGGAACCACTGTGTTAGTTTTCCAAGCTTGCTGATAATTCCACCAACTTGGTCATTTAAGATGCGAAAACATGGAGGTTTCTTTCTTCCTCTCCTCCTTTCTTTCTTCTTCTTTTTCTGAGACAGGGTTTCGTGTAGCCCCAGGCTGGCCTTGAACTCCCGATTCCCCTGCCTCCACCCACCCTAAGAGTGTTAGCATTCATTTCCAGGTGTGTACCACCACATCCAGCTTGCAAGGACTTTTTCCCAGCTCCGGTCACATTCTCTAACGCCAGGGAACAGGATGACACAAGTCCTTCTGAGAGCCTCCAAGCCTTCAGGCCATGTGCCGGGACTTTCTCCAAAGAGAAGGAAAGAGATTCATCATCGGGCTGGGGGGTGGGGGGGGGTTATTGCTTGTGATTAGGGATGAAAAGGGAAAGTGTAAGCCACACTCCGGGCCCTGGGTTTGTTGATATTCCTGGCTGGGACAACGGAGACTTCCTGGAAATGTAAGTGAGATGTGGAAGCTCTCCTGTAAACAGGCACTGGGATAGCGCCAGCAAGGAGCCTCGGTCATGGTCATGGGCTCCCGTAAACAGTGGGAAGGCATCAGCCCTGCACCCCACCCTGCAAGGGTGCAAGCTGTTGATCTGGACTTCGTGCTTCAGCGAAACTGGGTCCAACTGAGGGCAACAGATAATTAAGAGAAGAGGAGTGGGACCAGGCTCCTATAAGTCCAGCTACTTGGGAGGCTGAGGCAAGAGGGTCTCAAGTTCAAGGCTTGCTTGGGCTATAGATTAAGAGTCCAAGGCCAGACTGGGCACCTTAGTGAGAGTTTGCTTCAAGGAGTAAAAAGGGCTGGAGAGGCATCTCAGTGGAAAGCACGAGTCCCTGTGTTCCATCTCCACTACTGTAAAGGAAAAAGAGGGAGCTACCGCCTCCAATCATCCCGGGGTTCCAGCCACAGGGCTTAAAGAACTAATGACCTAGATGTGACTGGAGGTGGAGACAGGGCGCTTTTACACAGCAAGCCAGCTTCCGCACTCAGGCCCCCTGAGGGCTCAGCTGGTTCTCAGCACTCCCGGCACAGAAATGCGACAGAAAAGAGAACACGGTCTCTCCTCTCTGAGTCTCCCCACTTCCGCCCACATCTGGCAGCCCAATCGTCGGTGTGAAGATCGTGGCCACTGAAGAAGCAGCGTGGTTGGGGCTCTTGGGGCATGGATTCCAGCCCCTGCTTTGTCCCTGACTGAAGGGGAGCCTTGGGCAGGTCCAAGAGTCTTTCTGAGGCTTGACTTTCTCATCCACAAGCGGCGCTAACAATGTCAGTTCGGAAAAGGTTCGTCCTTGGTTCGAACCTTGGCGAGCGTAATGGATAAAACACGCTGCACAACAGCTAGTCACCAACAGGTTGGAGTCACTACAAAGCCATGGTCAGCAGCTTCAACCAGCCATCCTGCATGGCTAGAATCCCAGCATGCAAGAGGCCCTGGGTTCAGTTCCCAGTATTACCATCACCACCACTAACAAAACAACAACAAAGGACTTCCTTTCCCTTCTCGGTAAACCCTTTCTCCATGTCTCCTTTCTTTCTAGGCCGTCCCCATGAGCACAGAACATGGTTTTATTTTATTTTATTATTTTATTTGGGGACAGGGTCCCACATGACGTAGGTTGGTCCTGAACTCATGATATGCAACTGATGATGACCTTGAGTTTCTGATCTTCCTGCCTCCACCTCCCCAGTGCTGGGAACACAGGTGAGGGAGCATAGCTTTGGTTTTATAGCTCCCATATGTGGACAAAGCCCTCAGTTGACCAGCAAGTGACTAGAGGGTCCCTCCCAGACCCTGCCGATTCTCTGCTTCTCTCACATGAAGACTTGCCAACAAACCGTTGCCTCTGCTCTTCTTCAAGTTACTGGTCCCACTGTGTGTCCATTGGGATACCTCTCCCATCGCTGCTCCTCAGTAAGGCTGCCCCCTAGCCATCTTACTCCGACTTCCTTGTTGGCTAACGCAGGGACATCGTCCTCCTATCACAAAACTCGTCTCTTTTTTTTTTTTTTTTTTTTGTGACAGGGTTTCTCTGTTGTAGCTCTGGCTGTCCTGGAACTCACTCTGCAGGCCAGGCTGGCCTCAAACTCACAGAGACCGGCTTGCTTCTACCTCCCAAGTGCTGGGATTAAAGGCGTGTGTCACCACTACCCAGCTCTCCCTTCTTTTTCAGTGCTGGGACTGCACCTAGGGCCTCCCATACAACAGACTGCCTCCCTTCCCCCCAACAGCACCCACAGCTCTCTCCCTCCTAGATATCATCTCCTGTTGTCTTCTGAACACTCCTGACCTTTTCCCCCCTCACTGGCCTCCCTGATTGTATCTCACCATGTTGAACCTGCTTGAACTCTAGGCTCAAGCCGTCTTCCAGCCTCAGCCACACAAGTAGCTGGGACACTAGGGGGCATACCACTGCACCTGGCTTCTCCGCTAGCCCCTCAGTGGGAGTATCCAAGAGACTGCTTTCTCCCTTCGGAACCCCAGCACCAACTCACAGGTCACCCTGGCTCCCTCCCTGGAATCTATCCTGAGCCCATTCAGATTCAAGAGGGCTCCGCCCCTGAGTGGGCAGGAGAGCAGAGGTTGGGCAGCCAGGCCGTCAACCCAGCAGCCTGGCTTGATTCCTCTCTAGCCCCTGGCATCCCACTCTTTAACAAATCTGGTTAATTTCACTTCCGGGTCCTCTTCGGATCGCCCCTCCCACTGGCCATTCCAGCCTCAACCAGGAGCCTGGGTTCCCCCACTGCTTCCCACCGAGCCTCTCAGAATCCATTGTCCCCCTGTGAGAGTCTGTTCTCTACAGTGAAGCAAAGAGGACCTTTGTATATAGAAGCCAGATCGATTGAGAGTTAATTTATTTATGAATGAGTTCTTCCCAAGTAGTCTAGGCTAGCCTCAAACTTGCATTCCTCTAGCCTCTACCTCCCAAGCACTAGGGTTACAGGTATGTGCTATCACTCTGGGCTTCCCTCAGATTTAAATCTCTCTAGTGGCAGAAAACAGCCCTAAAGCCTCTCTACACCAGGCTCACCCCTGCCTTCAGCTCCTCTGTCCCCGCCCTGAACTATAACCAGCTACCGTGTCCTTCTTGCCTGTGGCCCTGCCTCGGGGCCTTTGCTCCTTAGGAGCATCTGGCATCCTGGAACACATGTCCTGGACCCAGGCCTGTGTCCGGAGTCTTCTCCTGCTGATGTCAGCTCAGACACTGCCTGACCGCTGAGATCACTGTGACCTGTGTTACTCCAGGTCCTCAGTCTCTGTGAAGGGCTTCACATCACTCGGTGTTGGTGACTTCTGTCTGCCTGTTGATCGGATTGCTCCTGAGTCTATCTGCCCATCCCACTTAGAACTTCACAGTGGGACCTAGGTCTGTGCATATAGCCCTCAATGCTCCGTATCTGTTATGGAGCCTGGAACATAGCTGAAGTTCAACAAACACTTGTTGAAAGAAAACAAAGACAAAAAAAAACTAACACAAGTTTCCTTAGGGTTTCTATTGCTGTGATGAAACACCACAACTAAAACCAACTTGCGGAGGAAGTGGTTTGTTCTACTTACACTTAAAAATCACTGTTTGTCATTGAAGGCAGCCAGGACATTAACTCAAATAGGACAGGAACCTGGAGGCAAGAGCTGATGCAGAGGCCATGGACGGGTGCTGTTTTTACTAGCTTGCTCCCCATGGCTTGCTCAGCCTGCTTTCTTATAGAACCCAGGACCACCAGCTCAGGAGTGGCACCACCCACAACAGGCTAGGCCCTCCCCCATCAATCACTAATTAAGAAAATGTTTTACAGGCCGATCTTATGGAGACATTTTCTCGATAGGAGTTCCTCTTCAATGACTCTGGCTTGTGTTGAGTTGACACAAAAACTAGCCACCAAAACATGTATGACATGGCATGATGTTTCCTCATGGCCAGTGTTTTGTCTCCCGAAATCTCCATGTTTTACCACATTTACTGTGTACCACTAGGCTTTAACCAAAATGTTTCTTCTTACTTTTTTTCTTTTTCTTCCTTCCTTCCTTCCTTCCTTCCTTCCTGTTTTCTTTTCCTCCTCCTTCTCCTCTTCTTCTTCCTCCTCCTCCTCCTCCTCCTCCTTCTTCTTTTTCTTTTCTTTTTTTTTTTTTTGAGAAACAGTCTCAAGTAGCCCAGGCTTTCCCTAAACTTACTATGTAACCACCGCACCAGTTTATGCAGTACTAGGGGTCAATCCCAGGACTGTGTGCTCTCTAGGCAAGCACTCTACCAGCTGAGCTCCAGTAGTGCTTTAGAACACAGTTGCCAAGCCCTGGGGAAGCCCAGCATATCACGGCCGGCCCCGACACGCTGTGATACCGCACCTGACATGGTGTCTCCCGCATCACTGCTTGAAGCCCTGGACTTGTGCAGATGACTAAGGGGCACACAGAACCCTAGGGGCCTTGGCTGGAGTGTTGCTGGGCTACTTGAGTCCAGGGACCTGGTGAAGCATGGCTACCCTGCTCAGCCTCTTGAGGATGGTCTCTGGGCTCCAGGAGCAGTGGGGAGGAGCTTTATGTCTCTACTGGAAAACAAAATGAAGTCCTGGCCTCTGCTGTGGGTCCTTAGACATGTCACCACCCCTGGCTGGCTTCCCCTCACCTGCAGAAAGAAGAAAGTTCAAGAAAGCTCCTGGGAAACTGTGGTAACAGGTGGGGAACCAAGGCCCAGAGTGAAACACCTTGCTTAGGGTCCCATCCAAGGGAGGACAGAGCCACCACAGAATCTCAGGCCCCTGCCTGCCCCTGCCTGCCCCTGCCTGCCCCTGCCTGCCCCTGCCTGCCTCTGCCTCCTGGGAAGACTAGAGGGTGACAGGGCATGGGGGGTCCCTTGCTGGTGTCCCTTGCTTGCTGTTCTGTCCCAGGCTCTAGGACAAGGTTCCATTCTGAGCAAGAATGAGAGTGAGTCACCCGAGTGGACGGTTCCGTGGAAAATAAAGAGGGGTGTCTGGCACCCCCAGGCCCAGCCCTTTTCCTCTGCTTCTTGGCCAAGGAATCTAGTGAGTCATGAGATTCCACTGAGTGGGCTCATAGCCAAACTCTGTGATGACAGGGGTGAGGGGTGGAGGGCTGATCCAGTCCCACTCTCCTCCCAGCTCCAAGTTCCTGTCTTGGGTGCACAGACAGACACAGACAGGCAAACAGCCAAACCCCAGACGGACCCAGCTAGTCCATAGGCATCTAGCAGACAGGTGTTCACAAGCAGGAGAGGCTTTTAACCACATACCAAAAGCAGCAGCTTACATACACAGGCACTGGGCACGTGGACAGAAGACCCAGGACAGGCACAGAGACACACACTGTCCACACAGCTCAGGGGACAAAGACACACGGAAGCAGGCAGACAGGTAAACTGGTAGACCCAGACAGACAAGAATCGGCAGACAGCCAAAAGGCCCAGGCACACAGGAATATAGCAGGACACACATACACACACACACCGACACACACATACACGAACACACAAGGACACACACCGACACACACAAACACAAACACGTGGACATTCACGGACACACACACACACACACACGAACACACATAGAAACACATGGACACACACTTGGATATGCACGGACACACACACACACATGAACACACATAGAAACACACGGACACACGTGGACACACACTTGAACATGCATGGACACACACACACACACACGAACACACATAGAAACGCAGGGACACACATGGACACACCCACACTGACACGGACAGACACACAGTCACAGTCAACACAGCAGCTCACAGGGAAGGGAATGCTCTTGGGTGAAGATATTCCCAATGCTGTGGTCCCCAGCCTCAGAACCCTGAGACTGACCTACGAAAGCAGGTACCCAGGGCTGGGTTCTGCTGAAGCCAGCCTCCTACCCACCTTCCTACCAGAGGACATGACGTTGGCTGGTGCAGAGGAACCTGCCTTGCGGTAGGATGAATGGAGATTACACAGGAAAGGGGGCTTCCCAGCCACAAGGGTGTTGAGACCTGTCACAGTGACTAAGAGTGCCTGGGGAGAGAGTGGTGCCTTGGCAGTGCACTGGGGAGCCTGTGTTTTGTCTATGTGACCTCGGATAAACCCGTGCTCGCTTGTGTCCCGCCCCCAGCTCCAGAGTTCCACATGGCACAGGGAGGCCTTAAACTGGCTACACATCTAACTTCTGATCCTTCTGCCTCTACCTCCTGGGTGCTGGGAATACAGACATGTGCCACAGCACAAGTATTTATTTATTTGTGTGTATGTGTGTATGTGTGCGCATGCCTGTGCTCTGTTCGCATTAGAAGTATGGGGACAGCTTTGTGGAATCTGTTCTCTCTTCCCACCATCTAGATCCCAGGGGCTGAACTCAGCTTGTCAGACTTGGCTGGCAGCAAGCCCCTTTTCCCACTGAGCCATATTACCCGCTTCACACTTTTCATACAGCGCAGGGCTTGAATTCAGAGCTTCATACACGCTAAGTAAGCTAAGTAAGTAAGGAGCTGCATCCCAGCCCAAGTCCGTTCTCTTGAGCCTCAGTTTAGCTTTTTGTCCTCTCAGGTCCTCACATGGTGCAAAGGGATAGGTCTGCATGTTGGGTGCCTCTGCACCCTAGTCACCAGGGAGGACCCCCCCTGGTGGTGACTGACCACCAGTGCCCCACAGCAGGGGGTGGCTCAGCCACAAGCACCCCTTGTACTGCTCTCTCACCCTCTGCAGGGGTGACAGCTATAAGGGGAGGGGACAGAGAGGACAACTAAGGGAATCCCAGTGCTCCTGTTTCCTGCGCAGGCTGGGGTAGCTGCTCAGGTGTGGTGTCCTTCCTCCACCTGGAGAGTCCTCTGGCCCTGGGCCCATCCCGCTGGAAGAGGGAGCTTGCACAATGGGGAGGCACAAGGTGACAGCCGTTAGGCCTCATGGGACAGAAGCTCCATTGTGTGAGGGTAAGGCAAAGGTTAGGCCAGAAACGGAAGGGGCTCTGCAGGGGGCCCTAGCTGCCAGGGCCCTTGATGTGAGGCCCCTCCACAAAGCCTAATGCCAAGCAGGATGCCCTTGGGCCTGGCGGAGGGGGCGGGTGCTGGGCAAGGTGCCCACCGCACTGGGGAGGGCAGACCCCACAAGGGGCGGCTGGGTGCTCTCAGCCTTCACAGCGCACCCACCTCCTGGGGAGGAGCTGCCCGGAGCACCCTGAACCTAGGCAGCTTCTTGAATCATCCATTGGGAATTCCAGTCATTCTTGGGAGCTGCCGTGGCCCCGGGCCCAGGGTCACTGGGACAAGGATGTGCATGGCTATTTTTCTTCCTGAAGGGCCTGGGGGGGTGCCTTAGAGGATTTTTACCCTTAGCTCTCAATCTCTATCAAGTCCTGAACTCTGATCTTAGTTACCTCTTAGCTATCCTTTCTGCATACCTTTTCGGTCTCGTAAAATCAGTTGGAAAGTCCTTCCTGGTGTCAGACCACAATCGTTTCTCCCTCAGTTGCAGTTCTGCTCCCTAAGGAGAGGCTTTCACTGACAAGAGACACCCCCACCCCACCCCAGGAAGACAATCATGTGCTCATTGTCCTTAAGCCGCCCCCTCTGGAGACCCCAGTCCGGAGCTAAGGGCTACTCCAGGTACCAACAAGCGGCCCCGCCCTCCTCAGTCCCGGGTTGGGGCGGGTGCTGCCGGCAGGGCGGTACAAATAGCGTCCCGCCCTGCGCTCCTCACTTGACGCGGTCTGGCAGTCTCCGGCTTGGAGGCGGAGGCGCGCAGGGCAGCCCGGGTCCAGCCCACACCCCTCACCAGGTAGGGACTCTCCCGGTTCAGAGGGCAGAGGGTGTAGAGAGAAGGAGCAGGGAGGAGGGGGGCACACAGAGGGAGCAGAACTCAGGGTAGCGAGGCACAGAGGAGAGGGTTAGAGGGACGCAGAGGACAGAAGATAGAGCAGGACGCATCAGGGGGTGGCGAAGGAGGATTGGGGAGACAGAGCCGGGGATCCAAGTCGGATACATCAGAGGGATAGAGGGACCTAGGGCAGGGGAGAAGAATGGGTGTTGGGAAAGCCACAGTTCACAGTTCACAGTTCCTTGTCCTTGACAGTCCCTACCTAGACAGGTCAGGGAGGGCCCTGCTTGGTGCGTGTCCTCTTGTCCCTATGAGCAGACGGACGCCTGGTGTTGTGTTCTTTCCGGGCACTCCGGAATCAGGATCCCACGCTTTGCTGAGCTTCCTGGGAAGGCTCCGGGACACGTGTAGAGAGTCCCACCCTTGATGTAAGGGAGTCTTCAGAACCCAGCACCTCTGACCCCTGACCTCTCTCTGTCTCCCCTGGGCCCAGGCGGCACCATGTGGGGATGTCGGCTGGGGCTGCTGTTGCTACTGCTGGCTGCCCTGGAAGCGCGGCGGAGTCGCTGGCGCAGGGAGCTGGCGCCAGGGCTGCACCTGCGGGGCATCAGGGACGCCGGCGGCCGGTACTGCCAGGAGCAGGACTTGTGCTGCCAGGGCCGCGCTGACGACTGTGCTTTGCCCTACCTGGGAACCACCTGTTACTGTGACCTCTTCTGCAACCGCACCGTCTCTGACTGCTGCCCTGACTTCTGGGACTTCTGCCTCGGGGTGCCACCCCCCTTCCCTCCCATCCAAGGTGGGCACCAAGACGCCCAGGAGAGCGGCCACCTTGTCAACCCCAGTCTCAGCCAGGCTCAGGACATTCCCGGGCTTTGAATAATCTAGGAAAGAAACCCTCAACCCTAACCCTGCCCCTCTGGAAGTCCCTCCTGCGGTCTTAATTCCCCCAAGCAACACTGAAAGACAGATGATCTTCTTAGGACTCTAAGGTGGCCCTAGGGCAGGGCAGGCAGGCCTATCTCCCAATCTGTACTGGGAAGGTGGCAGCCCCGCCTGCTGATTCACCCTGGGACTGATAGAGCACACAGGCACTGGTCAGGTTGTCTTAGCTAGCCTATTTTACTTTCGCTTAGGATTCTGTAGCTCTGAGATAGGCCATACTATCGGGTGACTAAATCTGTCCCTGCTCTCCTCTACTCCACTGGGAGAATCATGGGAAGTCCTCCCCACAGCTTGTGCTAAGGAGAACCCGTGCCTGAGTTGCTATCTCAAAATGCTGTGCTGTCTTAAGGGAGTTGCTTACCTTCTCTGGGTTTCAGTTTCTTTCCTCAAGCTCCTGACGCGCTCCATGTCCAGGTCCCAATTCATTTGAGTGACAAAGGGTCCCAGGAGTGTTGTGGCTGGCACCCAGGTGAAGCAACAGGGACCCAAACTAGAGTCCCCAAGCAGCTGCCTGTCCGGCAGTTGGTGCGGTGCCCTGCAGATGTCCTAAGACATAGTTTGGCTTTCAGTGAGGATTGGGCCTGGTGTGTGATTAGGGTGGTTTCAGGCTACCTGGCCCTGAGGACCTGTTCATCTCATCTCCCCTCCCCTCTCCCCACAGGGTGCATGCATGACGGACGCATCTACCCAATCTATGGAACCTATTGGGACAACTGCAACCGGTGGTGAGTGCCAGAGGCTGCAGTAGCCAACAGACTGGGTGCCAAACCCTGTCACCCATTTCCTGAGGATGAGTCCTTTTTGTTCCCTGGGCCTCAGTGTGCTCATCTGTAATATGGGAACTTTCAAACTGACCAGACCGTCTCACATAATAGGATTCTAGCCTCAAGTCTAGGAATGGTCAGCCAGGGTGGCCCAGCTGGGTGCCACACCTAAAGCCAGGAGTTTTTCTCCACCCCACCCCCTGATTTGGGCTAGCCTACTACCCCTCCCAGCTGGGCTTGCTGTCACAGGAGTGCCCAAGAAGGGGGACGCCAGGAAGGAAACCTCTGACTTCGGCATCCGCTGTCCTGGGCCGGATGAGGGTCAGGGATGACTGAGCTGGCAGTCAGCCAGTGGCCTGCAGCAGGGCCTTCCCTGGAATGTGCCCTCTCCCCACCCTCAAACCCCCTGCTCCTGGCAGCAGGAGGAAGGGGCCGTGAATACCCCATCCTCGGTCTGAGCTAGGAAATAGAGCAGGTGTAAGTGTGTGTGTGGGCCTTACTGGAAGCAGAGGCGGGGGGGGGGCGGGGGCATGGAAGGGGTCCCTGCTGCCTCTAGCCTGCCCCACCCCACCCCCCTCTGCCTGGACTGGAAGCCCCAGGGAGAAGGAAGCGTTTCGGAATGCACTGTGCAGAGCTGTTGCCTTTGCCTCACTGGGTGAGGGGTGCCAGGGGGACCATTGCATGCATGCGGGTGTGGGTGCTGGCGTGAGTCTGGGAGCTGGAGGGTGTGTGTTGTGTGTGTGCTCGGAAGGGTGGGGCGGGGCGTGTTTGCAGAATTCTGCTATTCTGATAGGGTGGCTGCCAAGGGGTTAACATTTCCACTCCTGTCCCAGGCCCCTCTGGAATGCCAGGACCTGCTGCTACCAGTCCTGTCTAGACCTGCTTGAATAGCCCTGGGGCTCAAGAGATGGGGACTGGAAAGCCCCGGCTGACCCCTACAGGACAGAGCCTGGTGGCTGAATGCCCCGCACATCCACCTGAGAGTGGAAGACTGTCTATGTGCCTTCCAGTCTGGACATCACCACTAGGGATGCTTCTGCAGGGCCCTAAGGCTGTGAAGGAAGGTAGAAGAGGGGGCCTCCCTACCCCCACAGGCCCCTCTAGCCCTCTTGAGCACCACCCGCTGGCTCTGAGGCTAGAGAGCCAGCCATATTGGGGCTTGGCTCCCCTTGAGGCTCCTTATAAGGTGGCATTGGAGGCGGGTGCCCTGGGTTGCCTGGAAGGAGACTGTTTAGCATCTTGTAATAGCAGAGTTATGAGCTTGTAAAAGCATTGCAGAATGCCTAGAATTCAAGTCTCCAGCTGATGCCTAATTACTGGAGACCTGCTGCGTCGCAGGCACTGTGACGGGCCCAGGGGAACAGCTGGAAGGAGACAGGCACGGGTCTTGACCCATGGGAGCTTGTAATCGCATAGTGAAGGACATGGGACAGCAACACACACACAAATGTCAGGACAAGCTGCTCACGGTGTAATGTAGGGAGGGAAGTTACGGGGATCCTGGTTTACAGTGGGGAGGGGAACAGGGAGAAAGGCCCCGCTCACAGATCTATCTGTCTGGGGAAGGGGTTTCCAAGTGAGCTGACCTGGAGAGGGGGTGGCAGCAGAGGAGGAAGGGAGGAACGGTGGGTTCACGGTGTGTGCCTTTGGTGTGCACTGGTGGAAGACATGTCAGGTTCACCACAAACCCTGGCAACCCTACAGCTGGGTGCGGTGTTCCGAGACAGGACGGCAGGAGGAGCAGATAGGGAAGGCAGGGTGGCTTTAACCAGAGATGCCGTTACCCATCCAGAGGTGTGGTCAGCTGGAGGGGGGGCAGGGTTCCTGAAGCATTGAACAATAATAGCCAAAAGCTCCCACATGGGCCAAGCCCTTAAGAAGCCTGCCACTGAATCCTTGGAAAGTGGCACTGTGTATTGTCCTCGCTTTACAGATAAGAACATAGATAGAATGGGGCGGGGCTTTTAAACAACTGGCTAGCAGAATTAGCATTCAGGATTTGAACTCTGGAGTCTCCATCTTTAGCCACTGCCTCAAGTCATTCATTCACTTAACAGACAACAGGTCTATGCTGGAGGCTGAGGCAGGAGGATGCCAAGTCTAAAGGTAGCCGGAACTACCGAGTAAATTCAAAGCCAGTCTGCACAGCTTAGTGACAACACCCTGTCTCCAAATACAGTTAAAAGAGGGCTGAGAGTGTGGCCCAGGGGAGAACAATCAAAACAGGCGTGGTGCAGAGGCAGGAGGATCAGAAGTTCGAGACCCTTCTTGGACTGCGTAGCAAGTTCAAGGCCAGCTTCAGCTACGTGCGATCCTGTCAGAAAAAAAAAAAAAAAAAAAGGAAAAATAAAAAGCAAATGAAAGCAGAATAAACACCCGTAGGATGTCGGGTGTCGGTGGCTAAGGAACGCTGTACGGCAGGGAGGGGAGTGGGGCAGAGAGTATGGGGGGGCGCTGAGTTTGAAGATAGGGTGACCAGAGGAGGCTCTGGGAGGTGACACTGAACAAGGACTTGGAGGAAAAAAGAAGGTACGGTTGGAAGAGTAGCTCAAAGCCCCGGGCAGGAGTTCGGCAAGTATGAACAACCGCTCAGGCTGGAGTCTAGGCCTGGGAGGAGTGGGGGCCAGGGGACCAGATCTCATGGGGCTTGTCACTGTGAAGGACTTCGGCTCTTACTCCGCGGTGTGAGGCCAATGGTCGGCAGGAGCAGAGATACGACACGACACAGGCTTAACAGGATGGCCACGGCCACATACACTTTGGGGACGAGGGGTGGCATAGGGCAGAGGCCAGCACAAGTAGTCAGGTAGAAGGACAGAGTGGTTGCGGGGAAAGCGAGGCACCCTCTGGGTTCTGAGTGTGCTTTAAGGTGTGACTGGGTCATCGTGTGAGGGGTCAAGGGTGACACCCAGAAGTCACAAGGTCTGGAAGTCGCTTTGGCCCACGGTAAGCAGAACCTGTTGCTACATCCTCGAACTGGTGATGCCGGGCGGCGGAGACAAACCTAAGGACTGAGAACTTGAGTTAGAAATAGTGGTACAGAATCCCAGGTCCGTGCGGACCTCTGAGGCTCCTCGGGGGACCCTCGTCCCCTACTCATGCTTTTCTTCCTTCCCAGTACCTGCCAGGAGAAAGGACAGTGGGAGTGTGACCAGGAGCCATGCCTAGTGGACCCAGACATGATTAACGCCATCAACCGAGGCAACTACGGGTGAGAAGCCCTGGGCATGGCTTTGGTGGGCTCAGGAGTCCACGCGTGTTCACATACATGATCATCAGACATGGTCATCTGGCCTTGACTTCTCTTTACCTTCTCTCCTCCAGGTGGCAGGCCGGGAACCATAGTGCCTTCTGGGGCATGACCCTGGATGAGGGCATCCGCTACCGCCTGGGCACATTCCGCCCATCTTCCACTGTCATGAATATGAATGAGATTTATGTAAGTCCGTCCTTGGCCACACCCCCACCGGCTTTCTTCCTATTACTTAGCACAGCGGGGGTTATGTATCTTGTCTTGCTCTGCCAGCACCCCCCCCCCCCGCGCACCCCCCCCTCCCCCAGGACGAGGCTGTGTGTTCCTGGACATCACTGCCTTCTCTGAGTGTGGTGTTTAGCGTCACACCCCTGTGGTGCTGGCAGCAGCCCCTCCTCAGCCTGGGAAAAATGCTGTTGGTCCCAGTACAGCTGGGTCGAGACCCAAGGGGCCAGGGGGTCATCCTGGTATTTTAGGAAAAGAGGGACAGATGCTCTTCCAGTTCTGGCCAGAAAGCAACAATTCTCAGAAAAAAATGCCGACTCAGTCAGTGGAGCCCCTAGGGAGGAGGGGGCTTCTTTTTTCCCACCAGACCCCACCAGGCAAAGGGGGTGGGAGGGGGGTGAAGACTCCATGCAGCAGGCCTGGGCCGGGCTAGTGCTATCTATCAAAGCAGACAGGGAGAGACTGGGGGACTTCTGCTCAAGGCCAGG
This sequence comes from Cricetomys ansorgei, assembly GCA_026225945.1. NCBI lineage: Eukaryota > Metazoa > Chordata > Mammalia > Rodentia > Nesomyidae > Cricetomys > Cricetomys ansorgei. Next base: position 7,327,687 of record JAMJFZ010004114.1, read on the forward strand.
GTGGCCAGCCCCTGGCCCTGCCTTTCTCCCTGGGGTTGCTTGCTATTTTCTGCTGTTTGTCTTGGCGGCCTGCCTGGTCACGGGACCTTACTGTTTCTTCCCGCCCCTGTCCTTTGGGGCTTGGAGGCCACTGCCACGGCAGGAAGGAGGGTGTGGCCTAGCAGAAGGTACAGAGAAACATGGCAGGAGATGAGACCGGGAAGTTGGAGGCCGCTGGCCTGGACTTCTCTGCCGCTGGCCTCTGGTCTTCATTTGTTGAATAGGCTTTATTACCACTGTGTGATATTTGAGGGTACCCTGAATAGTGCTGGTTCTTCTACTCAAGTCCAAGTTGGGAGTAACTGGTGTCCCCCTCCTCCCCGAAGAAGAAGGACAGCTCCAAGTCCAACTGCTGGAGGCCCCGGACTCTCAGTGGCCTTCCAAAGCCAGGGCTCGAGGGACAGCAGGGCCATGCTAGAAGCAAGTGGCATCACCATTGTCTTGCAGACGGTGCTGGGGCCAGGGAAAGTGCTACCCACTGCCTTTGAGGCTTCCGAGAAGTGGCCCAACCTGATCCATGAGCCACTGGACCAGGGCAACTGCGCAGGCTCCTGGGCTTTCTCCACGGCAGGTGTGTCCAGGGGGAAGAGCTGGCACCAGAGAGATGGCCACGGGATGGCTTCTGATGGCCCCTTTTGCCTTTTCCACTAGCGGTTGCATCTGATCGGGTCTCCATCCATTCTCTGGGACACATGACACCCGTCCTGTCACCACAGAATCTGCTCTCCTGTGACACCCGCCACCAGCAGGGCTGCCGAGGTGGGCGTCTCGATGGTGCCTGGTGGTACCTGCAGCGCCGAGGGTATGCGACAAGGGTTGTGGGCTGGTAGAAGATGGGGAACCCCACAGAGTCTCGGCTTCGTGGTGCCACAGCATCATGGCTCTTGCTCCCTTCTCCAGGGTGGTGTCTGACAACTGTTACCCGTTCTCGGGCCGTGAGCAGAACGAAGCCAGCTCCAATCCTCGCTGTATGATGCACAGCCGCCCCATGGGGCGGGGCAAGCGCCAGGCCACTACCCGATGCCCCAACGGTCAGGCGAATTCCAATGACATCTACCAAGTCACTCCTGCCTACCGCCTGGGCTCTGACGTAAGTCTAAACACGGGGAGGGAGCAGAAGCAAGAGTTGGATTTGGTCAGCTAAGTCTCGCCTTAATGGACTCCCTCCCCAGGAGAAGGAGATCATGAAGGAGCTGATGGAGAATGGTCCCGTTCAAGGTGAGTATCCTAACCTCTCCCTGGTCCCAGAAACTTCCTTCTGGAGATTGGGCACGGGCACCCGAGGGGTCTCCACAGCCTTTAGGCAGTGAGTACACTGGGAACAGGAGTGGAGGACCATGCCCCCCTCCTCACAAGAAAGCCCTTGGAGGAGTTCATCTCTAACATGGGGCCCTGGTGTCTGGATGCCCAGCCTCAGAGCCTGTGCTAACAGGCTGTCTCTGCCTCTGCCCACAGCGCTCATGGAAGTACATGAGGACTTCTTCCTGTACCAAAGCGGCATTTACAGCCACACACCCGTAAGCCAGAGGAGGCCGGAGCAGTATCGCCGACATGGGACCCACTCAGTCAAGATCACAGGGTAAGGGTCCTTCCAGCACATGGGTCTAGGACCTCTTTGAAAGTCTGTGTCCTCTGCCAAGCTGGGGCTGCTTCTCTCTCATCCTTACTTCCAAAGAGGAAACAGGCAGAGAGGAAGGGCTGTTTCCAGGGTGCAGTGGACAGCGGGGAGCTTTGAAGGGTGTCTGAGAAAAGTGACCCCCACAACCCCACCCCATGGAATAGAGATGAGAATGCATGAGTTAAGCCAGGAGTTAGGGGTACACCTGCAATCTCAGCACTGGGGAGACAGGCAGAAGATCAGGAGTTTCAGTTGTCTTTGACCACATAGCAACTTCAAGGCCAGTCTGAGCTACATGAGACCTGGTCTCAAAAAAAAAAAAAAAAAAAAAAAAGAGTCAAGGGTTATTCAGCACTTGGCCAACTCTGGCCAACTCACTGAGTGACTGAGGCTGCGCAGAGAGGGGGCAGACACCAGATTTCAGGAGTGACAGGGGCAGGCTGGGGCGTCGCCTTTCAGTGACAGCTGATGCAGTCAGCGCCCTCTCCTTCTCTGGCTTTGCCACTAGGTGGGGAGAAGAGAAGCTGCCGGATGGAAGGACGATCAAATACTGGGTAAGTCCCTGGTTCAAGGTGGAGTCCCACGCCCCGCTCCCTCCCCTCGCCCACCCCTTGCCTCATGTCTCTGTCCTCTTTGCTCCCAGACTGCTGCCAACTCATGGGGCCCGTGGTGGGGTGAGCGGGGGCACTTCCGAATCGTGCGTGGCACCAACGAGTGTGACATTGAGAGCTTCGTGCTGGGAGTCTGGGGCCGTGTGGGGATGGAGGACATGGGACATGACTGAGTCAAAGCCACGAGGCAGGATCTGAAGCCACAGGAGAGGCCTCGGGGGCTGCGCCTGATGAAGCTTTGGGTGCGGTCGGAGGACCAGGTGCTAACCCCCACACACAGGTCCGCTAACGCAGCACCCGGCCTGGGAGCCCAAGATGCTCGAGGCTGGCAGAGCCCCCAGCCATCCCAGCTGGAACTGGATAGGGCCTGGTTTGGAAACTGCAGGCCCTGGTCCACCAGCCCAAGACTACAGGAGCGAAGTCACCCCAATTTTCATCCTACCACCCAACCTCATTCCCATTTTCTTATTTTTTTCCTTTTTGGTTGAGTCTGGCCATCTCCACCCTGGCTTTACCTTTCTACCCCAGTACTGTTTCCTTATCCTTTGAAGATATTTATTTTTCTTTTCACTGTTTTAAAATAAAACCAAAGTATTGATACTTACAGTGTCTTGGACTCTTCAAGGTTAGAAAGCCAAGTCAGAGCTGGTTTGGACTGTAGGTAGACAACAGGGAGAACTTCCCAGAAGCTGAGAATGAAGGCACAAGTTGTGATCCCCACACCTTGGGAGGTAGAGGCAGGAGGATCTGAGTTCAAGGTTATCACTGGGTTAGGGAGCAAATCTGAGGACAGCCTTGGAGTACATGAGACCCTGGCAGGAAGGGGAGGGGGAGGGATGGGGAGTGGAGGGTTGCGAATCACTGGGTGGCAGGTAGGGGTGGGTAAACAGGAAGTCTTAGTGTCCTTTTAGTTAGAATTGCCAGTGTCCAGCCACTTGGAGGAGGAGAGAATGGATAGCATGACCTTTGACCTCCAGAGAATGTCTGTCCAGGTCCTTCATACATACAGATGCTGAGTCAGTACTGCATAGAAAAGGGGGCAGGGAGTGTGGCCCCATCCTCCGATTAACAGAAATAATCCAGTAGGCAGGGAAGCAGGACCCTCTTCTTTCTCAACGCCTGAGACAAGCCTGGCCTACCTGGCAGCCCTCCCTGCTGGACATCCCAGGCTTCCAGTGTCTTAACAGCCAGCGATGCACAACCCTCCCCTCCCCCACTTGTCTTTCTTACCTTTCCCTTCCCTTTCTGTCTGGGTCTCATGTATTCAGGGCTGTCCTCACAGCCCAGGCCTCAACCTGATCTCAAGGCCCCCAGGGACCTGTCTAACCAGTCTCCTTACCCTGTGCCTGGGTGGCACACACCCGCTATCTCAGCGCCTGGTGTAAGCAGGAGGCTGCAGAGCAAGTTCAAGGCCAGCCTGGACTGTGTGAGACTGTCAGAATGTGACAGTACCAGGTCTCCTCTGGTCTTCAAATGATCGGCATACACCTAGACTACATGCTTTTTCTAGTCCAGTAACCCTCCCCTGCCCTGCCGTTCACCTCCAGCCCACTCTCATTTGAAGGCCAGGTTCTGGTTTTTTTATTCACATGGTACCTGTAGAGGGGTCCGTTGAAGGGAGCACCCCATCCCCTCTCTCCCCCTCCACCCCTGCCAGCATGGCTTAGACACCTCTTCCCACAGCTCTCCTCTGTCTGCTCTTTCCTTGTCTGTGTGTGTGCACTAGAAGCTCCTAGCTCAGTGGTTCTCAACCTTCCTAACGCTGAGACCCTTTAATACAGTTCCTCATGCTGCGGTGACCCCAACTATAAAATTATTTTTGTTGCTACTTCATAATAAATTTTGCCGCTGTTATGAATCGTAATGTAAATAGCTGATATTTACAGATGGTCTTAGGGGAGCCCTGTGAAAGAGCTGTTGGGACTCACCTGTTGAGAACTGCTGCCCTAGGGGAGACTGGGATTGCATCATCTTTGTGCTTCTGTGGATAGGGTCTCAGGTAGCAAGTAGTCCAGGCAGTCCTCCAACTCTCTATGTAGCTGATCCTTGAACCAATCCTCCTGCCTCTACCTCCCAAATACTGTGATCAGTGTCAAGCGGGACCCAGCTGACATTCTAGTTTCAACTTTCACCTCACCTTCCCTCTCAAGACCAGCTGTGGGTCCCTCTGGGAGCCAGTAATGAGCTGTCTGCAGGGGTGAAGAAGGGAGCCCCTGAGTCACCAGCAGAGCGAACACTTAATGGGGGGGCCCTGGCAGCCCCCCAGGCCCACGGGCATAACCTGAAAGGAATGCGGGGTGGCCCGATTAGCTGTGGCCTTTGTCTTATTTCCTGTTTGCCCGGACGTCCCGAGCCCGGGGCCCCGGGCGGTCAGCGCGTCCCCAGGACTCAAGGCCGAGGGCGACCTTGGGACAGCACAAGCCGGGAGTCCCGAGGGGGGCGCGGGTCCAAGACGCAGCTCGCTGGAAAAACCCCGTCCGGGTGCCGGGGCGCGGGAGAGGCTGGAAATTTCTACAGGACCTTTGGCGGAAACGGCGGCGGGCGGGGAAGGGAAGAGGACCCTAGAGGGAAGTCGGGTGGGCCGGGTCTGCAGGCTGAGGTTCGGCTGTGGCCCGAGGACCCAGGATTCCACCCAGCCCTGCATGCACCTCTTCTGCACAGAGGGAGATCGAGGGTGGAGAGAGGCCTCAACAGGTGGGGCCCTGTGCCCCCACCCCAGTCCCAGCCACCCCTGTTCTCTGCAGTACTGATAGGTATACTGCCATGCTAAGGGGACCCTCAGGTGCCCCCAAATGGTCCTCCGCCTTTAAATGAACCCATAAAGAAATCCTCCCCACCCCTCCCCCTGCCCTTGCTGCGTGTCTTGAGACTAATCCTACCCTCTCTGATCTGGCCAACAGTCTTTAGACAAATATAGGAGTTGGATTCATATGACTCCGTGTAACTTAGGTCAGGTTTGTCTGTCATCAACAGAGATGACAGTGGTCATACTGCTCAGTGCTCACAACTTTTTGCTTTTGGTCAGGGTGTTATGTAGTCCAGGCTAGCCTCAAACTTAGTATATCCCTAAGAATGACCTGAACTTCTGATCCTCCTGCCCAGTTAATACGGTGCTGGCCATCAAGCCCCAAGCAGGAGTGTATACTCTGCAAACACTTGACCAACTGAGCTTCGAAGCTCAGTAAACAGCAACAGCTACGATCACTTGTAGGGATCCGACGTGACCATGTAAAAAGATTTTCATAATGAGCTATACATTTGCTGAGTGCTTTGCCCACAGATGTCTGCAAACAAGCTGTTTAGGTTTTTATTTTTAAACATATATTATCTCATTTAAGTCTGTAAAAACCAGTTTCTGGGGTGGGGTAGATGGCTCAGTATGTAAGAGCGAAGTGCTTGATGCTCTTGCAGACACAAGCTCTGCCCCCAGCACCCTCCAGCAGGCAGCTGCAACCACCTGTGACTCCAGCTTCAGAGGACCCAATGCCCTCTCCTGGTTTCCTTGGGCACCCCCACACATGTAGCATATATAGCACACACGCACATACATGAAAACAAAAGTAAATATTTTTAAAAGTTTCTTTGGCATCTAAACAGTGGTAAGTGACTGAAGGTCATAAGCTTTGTAAGTAGGTGAGACAGGGTTCAATCCAAGGTGTCTCAAGCCTCAGTCCTCTGGTCTGGACCGATGGTGGTGGTTATGACGGGTAGGGAGGGTTGGGGAGGGTGGCTCAGTTCTCAAAGCACTTGCCGTGCAAACATAAAGACTAGAGCTCTGAGCCCCAGGACCCACACAAAAGCCAGGCACGTGTGGCGGCCTGCCTGTAACCCCAGCTCTTCAGGGGTTGAGGCAGAGACAAGAGATCCCAGAGAGCTGACTGGCTAGCGTTAAAGGAATCATTGAGCTTCAGACGTGGCAAGAGTCCCTGCCCCCTAAATAAAGTGGGGAATGATAGGGTAAAGTGGTCAATGTCAGCCTGTGGCTGCACATACCACACCCATGTAAACACACACACAGGAATATATACAAGGATACACACACAGTGTTGATAGTGCAACACCCCTGCCCAGCCTCTTTACCTGGCTGGAAAACTCTTACTCATCCTTGGAAACCCAGCTTACGGGTCCCTTCTCTTCCCTCCTCAGCACTGCCTGCCTGACAGCCCACCTTCTGGATCTATACCCATCTCCTGGCATAGCCCCCGGCACGGAAGATGTGTTTGCTGTTTGTTGACAACTTCTCCCACGACACGAGGCAGGATCTCTATTAGCTCAGCTCTGCTCTCTCCGGCTCTCCTAGGGCTGTTGGATTTCATTCTGGTCTCCTGAGGGACTCTGTGGGGTTCCGAGGCACCTGACTCTGATCCCAGCAACCACTGCGAGGTTCTGTCACTCGATGAGAAGTGAGGCTCCATGTCCTCCTGATATCTTGCCAAACCCTATCCCTGCCTGCTGTCCATTTAGGGAAAGGAATTCGTGTGGCCTGTGCTGCAATGGGCCAGGCCCGGGACTAAGCCCCGTGCTGTTAGCTCCCTGGGTCCCATCCATGCTAGTCAGGAAGCATAGCTCTTGAAACCCAAAGCCAACCAGCCATGGACTCCAGGAACCTAGCACAGCTGACACTGGGGCCCCAATATCATTAAGCAATTCTCTCTTGTTTTTTTCTTTCCCCTCTACCTTTTGACTTACATTTATTTATCTATTGTGTGTGTGTGCCTGGATGGAGGTCAGAGGGCATCTGGTGAGAGTTGATTCTCTCTTTCCTGTGAGGGTCCTGGGGCTGGAACTCAGATCATCAGGCTTGGTGGTGATCGGAGCTACTTCTCGGTCCTCACTCTTGAGATCATTGGAAGAAGGGCATGGGGCCAGTGACGGATCCTGAGCCTCTGCACACAGCCAGTTTCTTCTGATTAGCTTAGCGCTATCCCGGTGTCACCTATGGACCAGGGACAAGGTCATGGACCCTTAGGAAATCAGCACTGGGGAGGAGGAGATCCCAGGGACAGAGAAGTCTACTGTTCCCCAGGAACAACTGCTGTGGTACTGCAACGTGACTGGAGATGGGTTGGAGCCCAGGAGGGTATGACTTGGCAAAACACAGCCGATAGGTGATGGAGCCACATGGCCTTCTGTTTAACTTGATCTTCAATCTAGAGAGGTGGATTCCTCCCTTGGCTTCTCCTAGATACCTCTCCTGGGCCATGGTTGGTGTGTGTGTGTGTGTGTGTGTGTGTGTTTATAGTTCCACCCCCCTGATAAAATCACCGTATCTGGGACACCAACAGCCAGGACAGTCCCTCCCTAGTAAGGTTGAGGTCAGGCAACCTTTGCAGGGACATCCTGCTTCCTGTTCCTTGGTCTCCCACCATGACAGGGAGTGGTTTCCAGACTGTATCATGTATGTCCACAAGAGAGACAGGTGATCCTTCCCATGGACCTGTGTTATGGATAAGACCATTTGCCTTTTCTGTTCAAGAAAGAAACTGAGGCAGGGATGGAAATAGAAGGTGGAGTGACTTGCCAAGGTCACTGGGAAGGAATGGAGGTGACATGTGACACATCTTGTTTTTGTCCTGGTTTATGACCCCTGTCCCATAGGCTAGCGGCGGAAAGCAATCTCTTCCCTGAGGCACCTGCATTAGCGGTAAGGAGAATCTTTAACCTACCCTTATCCAAAATTAGGTCATCAGACTCACATTCCTGCCTCAAACTCTGGAGCAAGACGTGCCACACAGAGGCTAAGAACATACTCAGGCCTGACTGGCTTTCGGCAAGTGGTCTCAGCAGCAGCAGATATGCAGTGAAGGCTCCAGAAACCTGAAAGGTCAGAGATCCAGATAGCTCCCTCCAAAGACACTTCTACACGCCTCGCCCCGGGCGTCTCTCCATTCCTGGCCTCTGACGGCATTGGTAATAGATTGCTTAAGGTGTTTCCCTACTCCGGGGAGATGGCTCTGTCGGTAAAGTGCTTGCCATGCAAGCACGGGGATCTGAGTTCAAATTCTCAGAACCCACATAACAAGCTGAGCACTAACACCAAAGAAGCAGAGACAGGTAAATCTCTGGAGCTCACTGGCCAGCCAGCCTGGCTGAATCCATGATCTCCAGGCTCAACAAGAGACCCTGTCTCAAAAAGTAAGATGAGGAGAGATTGAAGAATATACTTGACACCAACCTCTGGCGTACACATACACACACACACACACACACACACACACACACACACACACACACACATCCTTCTGTTTCCCTGAGTTCTGTCATGCTTCTCAGAGGCTCTGCATGCTATACAAGTATTCTACCACTGAGCTACATTCCAGCCTTTGGTGACAATCTTGGTATGAAGATCAGGTTGGCCTCAAACTTCAGCTGGCCTCCTGCTTCAGACTCCTGAGTGCTGATATCACGGGGTATGCCACCAAGTTCTGCTGTGTGACTCTCTAGAGCAAATGAATACAAGGACAGGGTCATGGGAACCCTGACTTAGAGCCTGTCCTTCTAACACAGATAAATTTGGGTATGGTGGCCCACACCTGCAATCCTAGCACTTGGGAGATGGAGAACAAAGGATTAGGAATTCAAGGTCATTCTCGGCTATATACTGAGTTCAAAGCCAGCCTGGGTTACATGAAACACCATTTTTAAAAAATAACAAGGCGGACAGCGGTAGCCCACTCCTTTAATCCCAGCACTCAGGAGGCAGAGGCAGGCAGAGCTCTGTGAGTTCGAGGCCAGTCTGGTCTACAGAGTGATTCCAGGACAGCCAGAGTTACAGCAGAGAAACCCTGTCTTGAAACCCCCCCAAAAAAAGAACTCCCCCAAAACAAAAACAAACACCCACAAAAATCTAAGCAAGCAAATAAAAAACCCAGAAGCACAAGTAAAACAAGCCAGGGCTGGTGATAGTCATCTAAAGTGAGGCGCTGGCTCTCAAACTATGGGAGAGGACACTCTGTGTAGGTGTCAGGTCAAACCTGAATCAGAGGACACCCAGCTGATGTTTCTGCTGAAGGGCAGCTTCCCTGATGGTGGGCAAAGCCCCACACCTTTATTTATTTTTTTAGATTTACTTGGCTTATTACTTATGTGCATGAGTGTTTGGCCTGCATGTAGGTAGGTATGTGCACCACATGCATGCCTGGTGCCCATGGAGGTGAGAAGAAGGTATCCGATTCCCTGGGACGGGAGTTACAGATAGTTTCGAGCCACCATGTGGGTGCTGAGAATTGAACCTGGACCTTCTACAAGAGCAACAAATACTCTTAGCCACTGACCCATCTCTCCAGCCCACCAACCCACCTTTGAGATTACAGCAATTCTGTGCTGGTTGCTGTGCTATGGGTATACAATAGGGGACAAAGGTGCGGGTCGGGGGGAGAAAGAGAGAAATTGAGAGAAAGAGAGAATCACAGTTCAGCTTGGATCGAGCAGGTTCTTTGGCCTCCAGCTTCACAGATTCCAAAGACTGAAATCTTTGGCTCAGGGCTGCTGCTGAGCAAGGTGCATTTAAAAGGAGGAGCAGGGGCCTTGACATGGGGCTTCCATGTGGGTACCAAGATTCGAACTCAGGTCCTCTGGAAGAGCAGCCAGCCCAAACAGCACTTTTTTGTAAGAGACTAGGAGAAAGAAGAGAATGGGATTCACACAGGAAAACCAGCAGCTGGTGGGCCCCAGCAGCGCCTTGTGGCAGCGGGGTCCACTTTTGCTGCATTGCCACAGCAGAGGGGGACAGTGGAGAAGTCACCTGTGCAGGGTCTCAGAACTGAGCACTGTCTGCTTGCCATGCTTCTTACATATCTTCTTGGTTGAGTCGTAGCTGCCCAAGGAGGCCAGGGTCCTGACACAGGGGAAAACAGGAAGGGGCAGGGCCAGCGATGAGTCTCAGCCTGTGCAGGCTCCAGAGGCAGATTGCAGCTGAGACCCCGTTCTGTAGCTCATGCCAACGTATTGTGCCCCAGCCTGCTCAGGAGAGGGTCCGTGTTTGGTCCTGATGGCCCCTGATGGCACTGTGCTCTTATGCTCTTCAGTGTCCCTCCCCATCCTGGTCCCCTGCACGACCCACAGAAAGCCTCTCAGATCCAGACTGGCCCAACCACCGCTCCCCCCCCTGCTGTGAGTTCGAGGCCAGCCTGGTCTACACAGTGAGTTCCAGGACAGCCGGAGGTACAACAGAGAAACCCTGTCTCGAAAAACAAACAAACTAAGCACCACGCTAGCCTGCATTACTCAGGATCAACAGGAAACAGGGCAAATTAGGAGAACTTGGGCTGTGAACATCTCAGCGAAACAGAGTGTCAGAGTTACGGGAATGCAAGAAAGACTCAGACTAACAGCAGCCGCTGACATCAGAGCTGCAGGGCTCTAAAGAAAAGGAAGAAGGGTGACGTCAGGATTGCGAAAGGGCATGCTAAGCAGAGTTCACCTGCCTTTCAGGAACTGGGGACTGAACGTTTCACAGTCTCCGTTCCTTCCTTCTTACTTCCTGCTGGGCTCACAGGAAGCTAGAGGGCAGGGTACTGTGCCTGTGGACCAACAAATGGAACAAGAAATAAACTGTGTGTGTGTAGGGGGTGGGTGTGTGCGTGTGTGTGCACGTGTGTGTGCGTGTGTCTGTGTGTGTGTTTGTGTCTGTGTCGGTGTATGTGTGTGTGTGTGTGTGTGTGTGTGTGTGTGTGTGTGTCTGTGTGTGTGTGTGTGTGTGTGTGTGTGTTGCACACACACAGAGGCCAGAAGACATCAGGTACCCTCTCTATCGCTGTCTACTTGTTTCTTTGAGGCGTGGTCTCTCTGCAAATGGGGAGCTCTCATATTTTCACTAGGCTGGAAGCCCGCAAGCCCTCCTGATTCCCCCTCCCTCAATGCTAGGGCTACTGGCACACGAAGAAATGACACACCCAGCATTGACCATGGGTGCTGGGATCCAGTTCTCATGCTATGCTCCTAACAGCTGAGCTACCTCTCCAGCCCCAAGAAATCAATTTCTATTCCACAGAAGCCACTGCTTCTTCCCAGGCCTTTGGTAGCAAAGACTCATACAGGGCAATGCCTGCCAAGAAGCTGTAATAATCATGAGTTCGTATGTATCTGGCAGTGAAAATCTAGCTTGCTGAGACATAGAAAGCAGATCTGGCAGAACTGCAAGAAGGTCACGAGTCTCCAAAGCAGACACGTCAGTCGAGCCTCCTTCGAGGTGGTTGGGTCAAGTAGCGGACTCAGTAGTGAGGAATGCAAGAGTCTGAAGCCTGTAACCAAGGTGTTCCATCTACCAGGTGCATTTGTACCCAGCACAAAACCCATTGCTAATGTGCTCATGTGAAACTTTTTTTTTTTTTTGAAGTATTGCACACTTGGTGGAGCCTGGCTTAGAGGCTCACGTCTGTAACCCCAGCATCTGGGAAACTGATGCCAGAGGTGGTGAGTTCAAGGTCAGCCTGAAATGGAAGATCATCTCAGTATACAAAACTAACCAACCAACCAACCAACGCTGGATATGTAGAAATAAGGGAAGCTAAAAAAAAAAAAAATCAGAATATTAACATGGGGCCAGAGGTGTAGTTTAGAGGCAGAGTGATTGCTTAGCATTGCTTAGTATGTTCCGGGCTCTGGGTTCAATACCCAGCACGGCAAACAAAATAAAGGAACATAAAAATAAAGAATCAATACCATTTGGTCACATTTTCTAATCCCAATATAGTAAAATTAGAAATCAGCACTAAAATGTTGGCTAAGGAAATTCAGTATGTTTGGTGACTTACAAACTCATTTCTAAATAATGCATGGGGAAAAGAAGATATTATGATGGAAACTGCGAGATCCTTAAAATGGAATAACAATAAGCTAAAGTGGAACTTGGAGGAAAAATTATAGCCTTCACTGTGTTTATTAAAAACACAAAGGATTGGCAACAAACGAATTAAGCTACCAACTCGAGACACGGGGAGGAGACAATCTGAAAACCCAAAGAGAGCAAAAGGGAGGAAATAATAAGGAGAAAACAGAAAGAGACCGTGTAGAAACAGCAAGGAGTTGAGCCCATTCTTTTAAAAGCCTTAATAAAATAAACAACTCACAAACGCAGAGTGCGTACAGTTAGAGGTTCCATCAGTGTTGAAAAAAAAAGTCACTAGAATATATTCTGGGGACCGGAGGTCCTGGCAAGATGTTGGACTAAGAGAGAGAACACGAAAACTCCAGGAGGTAACATCAGGAGGAATACCTGGAAGAGATGGAGAGGCAAGCAAGTTCAGACTCGATGAGAAAAAGCATTTAAAGGCTGGTTTAAAGGAAAACCGTAATTCCAGCACATGGGAGGCTGGAACAGGAAGCTCTCGAGTTGGTTGGTAGGCTGGGCTACACAGTGAGACTGGAACAACAAATTAAGACCGTGTGGTGTCATCTGTCTGCAATGGCACTTTACTTCAGAGGCTGAAGTGGGAGGGTTGTGAGGTCAAGGCTAGCCTGGGCCCCCCCAGTGTGCCCTGACTCAAAATAACAATCGAATGAGAGGGCTGGGGTGCTCAGCCGTGGGTGCTTGCCTAGCTTATGCCAGACCCCGGGTTCTGTTACCTACACAACAAAAGCAAAGCTAAGTAAGACTAAAAACCTGGAAACCAATAAAATGGGAGGTGGGAAACCATGGTCAGAGTTCAAAGGCATTCTACAGCTATCCTAGATGTGCAAGCACACTCTGCAGATTAAAAAACCTAAGGATGGGGGGCTGGAGAGACCGCTCAGCGGTTAAGAGCACTCACTGGCTGCGCTTCCAGTCCTGAGTTCAATTCCCGGCAACCACATGGTGGCTCACAACCATCTACTCTGGGATCAGACGCCCTCTTCTGGCGTGCGGGTGTGCATGCAGATAGAGCGCTCTCATAAATTAAAAAATAAATGAATGAATAAAATGAATAAAAACCCCTAAGGATGACTAACGACAGAACTAGATCGAATGCATTCTAAACTCTCAGAGAGGAGAGAAGGAAGTGGAGAAAACCCAGTCAGAAACAAGCCAGGCAAGAGCAAGGAAGAACCTGGTGTTTCTGTTCTCCGCTTTCAGAATCAGCTGGCTGGACCTACTGCTCTGCCCGATAGAACCCTGCAGGTGTGAGGGTCTGTGTGCCGCTTCTGAGTGGAACTCCATTCTCAGAGAGCTCCCATGTCTGGCTTCACGTTGTACACTACTTCAAATTCTTTTTATTTATTTTATTATTATTATTATTATTATTATTATTATTATTTTAGTTTTTGAGACAGAGTCTCATGTAGCCCAGGCTGGCCTTGGATTTCCTGTGCAGCTGTGGCTGGCCTGAATCCCCTGAATCCACTTCCTGAGTGTTGAGATTTCAAGTGTGTGCCAACACACCTGGCGATGGCTTCACGTCTTCGAACACAGCTCTTCTCTTCCCAGCGCTGGAGACTGAGCCCAGGGCCGCACGCATGCTAGGTGAATGTTCTACCACTGAGCCACGGCCCTAGTCCTTCTAATTTTTATTTTAATTTATGTACTTATTTTTGAGACAGGGACTCACTGTGCAGCTCTGACTGGCCTGGAATTCACTCTGTAGACCGGGCTGGCCTCGAACACCTAGAAATCCACCTGCTTAAGTGCTGAGATCAAAGGTGTGCACTACCACCTCCCCATCCCTCTTTATTTATTATTTATTTATTTTATTTGATTGTTTGTTTAGTTTTTTTTTTTTTTTTTTTTTCTCGTAGACCAGGCTGGCTTTGAATTCAGAGATCCTCCGTCTCTGCCTCCTGAGTGCTAGGATTAAAGGTGTGTGCCACCATGCCAGCTATTTTTATTTTACAATTTTTAATCTTTGTTTTGTTTTGTTGTTGTTTCTTTTGAGACAGGGTTTTTCTGTGTAACCCTGGCTGTCCTGGAACTCACTCTGTAGACCAGGCTGGTCTCAAACTCACAGAGATCTGCCTGCCTCTGCCTTCCTAGTGCTGGGATTAAAGGCCTGTGCCTCCACTGCCACCACCACCGAGCAATCTTTTACTTTTATTATTTGATGTATATAGGTGTTTTGCTGTCTATGTGCCACATGTGTGCCTGGTGGCCTTCAGAGACCAGGAGAGGGCACCAGATTTCCCTGGGACTGGAGTTACAGACAGCTGTGGATCACATTATAAATGCTGGTAATAGAATCCAGCGCCTCTGGAAGAGCAGACAGCGCCCTTCCTGCTGAGCTGCCTCCCAATCCCATCCCTTTATGTTAATGAGGGATCCTATCAATTGCTGCAGACGCCCATAGGTTCTCTAAGTGGGTTGTATGATCGATAAATTGTGACAACCAATTTGAGATGGGGTCTCAGGTATCCCTGGCTGTTTTAAAACTCGCTCTGTAGACCAGGATGACCTTAAACTTCGGATCCTCCTGCCCCAACCTCCTTGTTACTGGGATTTCAGGCACGTGCCATCATACCTGGTTTTATATGCTACTGGGGATCCAGTTCAGCGCTCTGTGCTAAGTAAGCACTCTACCGACTAAGCTACCCACGCAGATGCTTAATTTTAACGAATTTTCTTTCCAAGTGTTTTTTTTTTTTTCCCTCTGAAATTGCTTTTATGGAAGAGAAGGATGTTTGTCTGTTGAATGGCTTAAACACGTGAAATTTTCTAACGTGAAAATTTCTTGAATCCTGGAAGAATTCCAATTTGATCACTGTGCATTTTTTAATAGTTTGGGATATTTGCATCTATATTCCTCATTGAAACTGTCCACACTGTCGTCATCCAGGTTGGATATCAAGGTTGCCCTCACCACATAAAACACGGCAGGCACTTTCCCCTCTTTTTCTATCATTTGAAGCAATTTGTGTAAGATATGGTCTCTTTGCTCCCTGAATATGTACCTGAGCCCACGGTATTTGGTTGTCATAGTTACATGCAATTCCCCAAAACCTTTCCTTTCCGATGACAGCGGATCGGCCACCAGGTCAAGTTCCCGATGTCTTTCTGCTTGGTCCGTGGGAGGACTCTCTCCCAGGAGGCTTCTCAGCTCCTAAAACCGCCCTGGTCACTTCCCTAACACCGGAGGACACACCAGGACATCCAGAGTGGGTGGGAGAGTGCGGACTGAGAAGATGGCTCACCCCAGGAAAGAGCAGGTCAGGCCTGTGACTGAGGTTCCTGAATGTTCTCCTAGCTCTCACTGACAGCCAGGTCTCCCGCTTTAGAACAGAGATAACAAAAGGGACATTTTGTCTTCTGTCATTACTCATTTAGTTTCCAGTGTGTCAGAATCTGGGCAAGGAGAAGGGCTATTTACAGGTGCTCCTCCAGGGAGCTGAAACCAGCAGGTATGGAGAGCATCGGCTGCTTAGGTAACTGATCCAAAGGCGATCAACACAGTAAACAGAGCCCTTCCCTCCAAAGACTGGCATGAGGGTGGCATTTAGTGACAGATGGATGAATTCTATCACTCAGAGTGTTAGATCATTATTGAATTAGGTTAGAAGATACAGCTCGAGAGCCAGGGATATAACTCAGTCGGTAGAGCGCTTGCCTAGCATGCAGCAAGTACTAGGAAGTGCTAGGTTCAATCCCCAGACCTGTACAAAAAGCAAAAACCAACCCACACCTATAAACCCAGCGGAGTTAGGGGGAACAGAAGCTCAAGGTCATTCTTACCTGCATAGGGAATTTAAGGTCAACTTGGGGTACATGACACCCTTCCCCAAAGGAGAGGTGGCTGGAGGCTGGAGAAAGGGCCCAGCATTTAAGAACACTGGTCTCTTTCAGAGGACCCTGGTTCCAGTCCAGAGCCAGTGTATGTGATGCCATCTTCTGGCCTCTGCAGGCACTGAAGTCTCGAGGGACATAGACATACATGTAAGCAAAACACCCATATGCATACAAATACATACATGCATGCATACATACCAGGAAGATGGGCGATGGCTTGGTTGGTAAGATTCTTGCCACAAGCATGAGGACCTGAGTTTGGATTCCCATAACCCATGTAAAAAAACAAAAAACAAAAAACAAAACAACAACAAAACCCCAGTCACAGTAGTATGTGCTTGTAATTCCTGCACTGGCAAGACAAACGTGGGGGTATTGCTGGGGCTCCCTGTCAGCTGATCTTGCTGGATAGATAAACTCCCTGTCTCAAATGCTAAGATGGAAGGCAACTGAAGAAGATATCCACTTCTACATACACATATACATGTGCACACACACACACACACACATACACACAAACACACACGGGGTGGGGGGGGAACACAGCTATAGCTATAGCCAGGTATTCTGGTAAACATGCTCGCAATCTTAGAACTTGAGAGGTAGAGCTGAGATCAGCAGTTCAGTAGTCCTCAGCTACATAGCTGGTCTAGGCTGTATGAGAGAGTCAAGAAAGAAAAGAAAGGAAGGAAGGGAGGAAGGAAGGAAGGAAGGAAGGGAGGAAGGAAGGAAGGAAGGAAGGAAGGTAGGAAGGAAGGGAGGGAGGGAAGGAGGAAAGTGGAGGCTGGAGAGATAGCTCACCGGTTAAGTTCTCCCTGACTGTTCTTCCAGAGGTCCTGAGTTCAATTCCCAGCACCTACATGGTGGCTCACAACCATCTATCAGATGCCCTTTTCTGGCGTGCAGGGATACATGCAGACAGAGCACTCACATAGATAAAATGAAAAATAAATAAATCTTAAAAAAAGAAGGAAGGAAAAATAGAATAGCTACGTAAACACAGCTTTACTACAACATCAAATGTTCAAATGTACAGATTTTAGGGGGACTCGGATAGTCACATTATTTTTAATGTTTATTTTTTCTCCAAATGACCCCTTATGACTCTATACGGTTATAGACCTTGTGTTCTAATTTTATATGGTGGGGGAGGGTGGGCGTGTGCATTTGGTGTATTTTGCCTGCAGAAGCAAGATATCCCATTTGGAGCTAGTTACAGGTGGTTGCGAGCCACCTGATATGGGGATCGAACCCGGGTCCTCTGGAAGAGCAATACATGCTGTTCACCACTGAGACATCTCTCCAGCCCCTCGGGTAGTCACTTGAAAAAAAAATGCCATGAGTAGTTATAATAAAGGAGTAAGAAAGTGTGGCCAATGGTGAGACATAGTATGAGAATAAGAAAAGCCTGGGGGCTGATGAAATGGTTCAGAGAGTAAAGGTGCTTGCTGCCAAGCCTGAAGACCCGAGTTCAATCCCCGGGACCCACACATTGGAAGGAAGAGAATTGATTCTCAAAAGTTATTCTCTGACCACATGTGCCTCATGGCAAGAGGCAAGATCAAGCTACACACATATACATGCACACACACAACAAACTAACAAATGCAATACAAATACTTTTTAAAGAGAAAAGTTTGGTAAATCATTTTGTAAAGGTTTGCTTAGCTGTAGCAAGTTACCATGAACCTTCAACTTCCCCCTGACTCTCTCTCTCTTCTCTCTCTCTTTCAGTGGTTTTTCTCACGAGATTGGAGTTCCTAGTGCACGTGTTGGTATCCACAGTGAATCCCTCTTCAACCTGACCCTCACGGGGACCTGGGCACTTGCCTATGTTCCAGCTGGTGCCCCAGGCCCCAACCTGCTAGGGATCCTTCCCACTTGGGCAGCTAAGGATGCATGAGAGACATTTGCTTACACACAAAGATTCAGAAGGCCTTCCTTCCATACACTTCTTTTAAAAATGTTATTTGAAGATGCTCCTGGCAAAGCAGATGTGATCCAAGAATGAGAGGCGTACCAGGTCTCCACCGCACTGGAATTGACCCAGCGGTCAATGATGCGAAATACCAGAAGTCCTCAGAGCCATCATCAAAATTAGAACAGGAAGTCTGGGAAAGAAAGTCTTGAAGACAGAAGTGGGCTGCATACAATAAGCACTGTAATTAAGATGTGGGAAAGTTTGAGCGAGTCTATTTAAGAGGTAAGTGTTTCTTCTCTGTAGAGGAAAAGAGAAACACAATTAGGAACCCTGAGAGAGCAAGAAGCGGTATAAGGAAGCCATGACGTTCATGCAAAAGGAATTAGCTAGCAACATGACTCGAGTATTGAAGACAATGTGGGCGCACACACTTGAACCCAAACCCTCAAGAATGTCCCTTCAAGTGGCACTTGTGCTGTGAGATTGTAGCTGCTTTTCAGGGTCCCAACATGCTGCTCTGCTTCACAGAGGACCGTGTTTACACAATCGTATTTTTTAAAAAGGCTTCATTGATTTTCAATATTTGGAATTCAGAGATAGAGGTTTTAATTATGGATACAGAACCGGATGCAAATGCAGTTAACAGAGGCGTGAAGGGGGAGGGCAGGAAAGAATGGCGAACTCACTTTATATACCGGGGAGTCCAGGCTGATGGCTCTGAGGGCTGAGAAGGTGTTCCAGTGGGAGAGCACTTGATTAGTGTCTGAAAGGCCCTGGGCCCTGAGCCTAGCACCACAGCAACTAAACTCAGGAGGAAGTCACCACTGTGAAGGTTGTCAGGATGCTGGACACTGTTGGTTCTTCAGTAGCCACCCCCGGCCTCCTTGAGGCACAGAACACTTCCGTTGCAGCTGGGCATCAGTTGAAATGTCTCTCTGGAGGAAAAAAATTTCCCAGCATCCCTTGCAGCTACATTCATCCATGTAATCAAATTCAGGCTGCAGAAATGACACTTCTTTTCATTACTTCGAATATGAATGTGACAAGCCTTCTTCTCTGGCTCAGGATGTCATAAGTAACAGTAGACAAAACACACACACACACACACACACACACACACACACACACACATTAGCACTGACTACATGGTAGGCACTTTCCTGAGGGCTTAGAACATTTTAACTCACCTAACCTACTGATGTGTGTTCCTTCCCTATGGCCATTACAACAAAGAACTACAAGCTTAGTGGCTTATGACTGCATTTATTTATTTACTGTGTACGTGTGTTGGCACTTGTGTGGGTCCTGAGAATTGAACTCAGGCTGTCAGGCTTATGGCAAGTGCCTTTACCCACTGAGCCATCTGGCTGGTCTGAGCAGTGACTTAAAACAGGACCAAGGAGTAGATGCCTAAAACAGTGTTGGCTGGCATGCTTCCTTCTTCAGACTCAGGGAAAATCACCTGCCCTCCTCTGCTCACAATACCTCCCCCGGGGTCTCCACACCCTGACTACTCCGACTTCAACTTCCAGCCTTCCTCTTGGAAGGACTCTTGGGATGATCTTAGGTTCACCAAGGCAATCTAAAATAACACCCCCATCTCAAGTCTCTGTCTCTCTCTTTCTCTCTCGATTCCCTCTGCCAGGCGTGGTAGTCACACCTTTAATTACAGCACTTGAGAGGCAGAGGTAGGCCTATCTGTGAATTTGAGGTCAGCCTGGTCTACAAATGGAAACTTTGTTTCAAATAAAAACAAAAGCCTTTTAAAATTAGGTCTCATGTAGTCTAGGTTGCCCTTGAACTTGCGATGTAGCTGAGGATGACTTTGAACTTCTGATCCTCGTATCTCTGTCTCCCATGTGCTGGCATTACAGGTATGTGTCATCAAGCCCAATTTACACAACCTGGGGATCAAACCACGGGCTTTGTGCATGCGAAGCAAGCACTCCATCATGAGCCACATCCCAGTCATTTCAAAAATCTTAATCATGTCTGAAAGTTCCTTTTGCTGTAGAGTCTGGCAACCCGTTGTAGACACCCATGGTGCACACGGGTGGGGTGGGGTGGCGGTGGGAATTATTCTTCCCACCACATTTTGGTACCATGTTGTTCACATTTAAAGACGATGAAACCCAAGAACAGGGACATTAAGTTCCCTCCCAGAGTCACACAGCAGGAAAGTCGCTGATCTGTGATGAGGCTCCAGGATCTCTGCACACAACCTGTGTCTCTGTCTCCTAGCTGAGTGCTGGTGCCCTGGTAACGGCAGAGCTGTCTTGCCAGGCTGGGATGGCCTACAGAGACAGACACTGCCATCTTTCTGCACCTGTGCCATCTGTCATGGTAGCTGTATTCAAATGCGAGGATCTGCAGCTACTCGATTAAAAATGATTTTACTTTAGTTTTTTCCGAATGATTTATTTTAAAGAAAGAGAGTGCATGCTTTATTCATCTTGAATGTCCTAAAGTTGCAGGGCAAACCTGGTGGTCTGCCTGCATTGTACCCTGCTGAAGCCCTTCAGGGACTGCACTGCCTTTAGGATGGACTGAGTCCAAACTCTTCAGTCCGTGGGGGCCAGGCCTTTTGTCTCTCTCTCTGTCTCTCTCTCTCTCTCTCTCTCTCTCTCTCTCTCTCTCTCTTCCTCCTCCTCTTCCTTTTCTTCTTCCTCTCTCAAGTTTCTCTATGTATCTCTGGTTGTCCTGGAACTCTCCATGTACAACAGGCTGGCCTCGAACTCACAGAGATCCGCCTGCCTCTGCCTCCCAAGTGCTGGGATTAAGGCCGGATCCGTCTTTCTATCTCTCATTGCTTCTTTTGGGAACACCCTGGGGCAAAACTAAATGATGGTTTGATAGTCCCCTAACTGCCCTGCCCCTCACCTCTGCGCACCCCGCTCCCAGGGGCTAGGCCACCTTCCCTCCGTCCTCGCTCACTCCCACCCACCACTTCCGCCTTAGATACTCCTCTATTGCCATCACAAGGCATCACGGCCGAGGCAACTTATAAAAGAAGGAGTTTATTGGGGGCCTGAGTCTTGGAGAGTGAGGCCATGGTTATCAGGGCAGGAAGCATGGCATCAGGCTGGCAGGCGTGGCGCTGTAGCTGAGAGCTCACATCTTGAGACAACTACCATGAAGCAGAAACGCTGGGAATGGCATTGATGTTTGAAACCTCAAAGCCCCCCTCTCCCCCTCCTCCAACAAGGCCACGCCTCCTAATCCTTCCCAAACAGTTCCACCACCTGTGGACCAAGCATTCAAATGTATGAGCCTATGGGGGCCATTCTCATACAAACCCCCGCAGCACCTCACTCAAAAACCACCTGCAAACTCCTATTCAGGCCTCAAGACCCAGCCTGAGTTGCTTTTGGAATATTTTTGCCTTTTGACTGTCTTTTCTCTCCTGCTTTAAGATTTTTCTCAAATACCTGGTAACTGGGGACATGCTTAGACAATCATTCTCACCCTCGGCCCACTCCTTACCTGTTCTGACTTCCCCCACCCGGACCACCCCAGAAAAACAGGCCATTTTTTGGTTTTGCTCCTACTGTTTTTTCTGTGTCAAAATAGCCACACCGAATAGCCATACACATTTACAATGACTATGGTTCACTAATTGTGCTCGCTAGGATATTGTCAGCTTGCTACACTGTAGTCCTCTGAGAGGAGGGAACCTCAACTGAGAAAATGCCTCCAGAATATGGGCTACAAACGGGCCTGTAGAGCATTTTTTAATTAATGATCAATAGGGGAGGGCTGGGTGGAGACAACCCTAGGCTGGTGGTTCTGGGTCCTGTAAGAAAGCAGGCTGAACAAGGCAGAAAACAGCACTCCCCCATGACTTCCGAATCAGCTCCTACCTCTGGGTTCCTGCTCAGTTTGAGTTCCTGCCTTGGTTTCCCTCAATGGACTGGGAGTCAGGATATGTAAACCA
This sequence comes from Cricetomys ansorgei, assembly GCA_026225945.1. NCBI lineage: Eukaryota > Metazoa > Chordata > Mammalia > Rodentia > Nesomyidae > Cricetomys > Cricetomys ansorgei. Next base: position 7,349,500 of record JAMJFZ010004114.1, read on the forward strand.
AATAAACCCTTTCCTCTCCAAGTCGCTTTCGGTCACAGAGTCTGATCACAGCAATAGTAGCTCTAACTAAGACATGAGTGTTAGTTAGCTCACAATTTAGAGCCCTCGCAGTCCCGAGCACTAACATGTGCTTCAAATGTAAGCAGTACCAAACCACAGGTTAAGCACAAACCTGTTCCACAGTGTTAGTTCTTCCCCCATGACCGCTCTGATTTAAAAATGCAAAACTAATGCTGAAATATCATGAGCCCAAGGGTGTCAATCTTCACCTTGCTGACACCCAGCCCTGCCACTCTGCACACCTGCCTCGTCCCAGGAAGTCCTCCCACAAGCCTTTGGGAAAAGCTACAGCTGTTTAATCTTAACCAGCGGTGTGTGTGTGTGTGTGTGTGTGTGTGTGGTGTGTTGTAGCAGATCATCACAAATGTATTGGCTTAAAGCAATGTAGGCTGATCTTCTCCAGGGCTGAGGGCTCACATCCTAATGAGTTCTTGAGGGACACGATCAAGGGATTGCAGGGCTACACTGCTTCTACGGGCTCTGGGGAGTAACTCCCTCACTTTCCAGGTTCCAGGCTGAAGGCTGTCCTTGGTGTGCATCTGTGCCCACTTCCCACGCTGGTATCCTCAGCCTGGGCCTCCTTCCTCCCATCACTCCCATCTGAGGCTCCTGACTCCCCTGGGAAGCCACTGGGTATACAGCACGCTCTCCTCACCTTGAGAACCTTCCAGAACAATCATATCCACACTATTTTGTTGGCTGTGGGACTCGCGGTCTGGTTCCAAGGAGTGCTGTCATATGGGTTTTGTTTCTGTTTCTGAGGTGCTGGGTGTAGAACCCCAGGGCCTGGTTCATGTTAAGCAAGTACCCCACCACTGAGCTACACCCTCAGACTCCAAATCTCAAAAACTGACCAACTTCACCATAAATCCCCCTTTTGTTCACTGTTAGGGAGAGAACCCAAGGCCTTGCACATGCTCACAATTGCCCAACCACTGAGATTTATGTCAGATTAGGGCCCTTTGAGCTATTATCCAACCTATTACAGAGTTCTGGGGACACGGAAGTGACTGTTCAGGAGCACATATCAGGGAGCACTGAGCTGGCAGCTAAGCCAGGCCTTTCTGGTCCCGAAGTCTGTGCTCCTGGCCTTTCCTCAACAACCTCTTAACCCACCTGGACTCACATTGTGGGTCCTGAACTCATTCCCCTGGAATCTGTCACCATATAATACCCCCCCATCTCTATGTAAGGGGCTCCCCAGCCTAAGATGCAGGGCTCCCTCGGGGGCCGCATGGCCTGCAGGGTTTGTTGAGTAAGTATCTGGGTGAGCAAGCCCCTTCTCCTGCTCCACCCCTGTGTAGAAGGTGCTGTCTAAGTCTCTGAGGGTCCTGATTCCAGACCTGGGGTCTCTCCTTTCTCAGTGCATACTGATTCTTCTGAAACTCCAGGCCTGAAATACGGAGCTCGTCCTCCGAGGGATACGCACGTCCTATGTAGATGCCGAGGCCGTGAGGCATGACTACTTTGGCTTGGCCCTTCCCAGAAATCACTGCCATTGAACTTAGGAATCGAAAACCTCATAGCTACCTCAGTGACTTTCCTAGTCCCAGTCCTTGGAACCCCATTCCTGGAGCACAATAGAGCCATGCACCCCAAGCTACCCTCCGTTTTCTGACTTAGGGCCTTCTGAACAACATCTCTGTGCCCTGGCCATAGCCACCCACCCACAGCCAGGCCTACGGCATCCACAAATTGCAAAGCCAATTACTGTTCAATCGTTCTAGTCCTAGCCAGACAGAGGTTACTGTAAGTCACATCAGAATCGGGAGGGAGAGGGGAGAACCAGCACCTGAGGACAGTGCCCGGGCTGACACTTGAAGACGAATGTGACAGGGACCTGTGGCTTGGAGGCTGAGGATTAGATCAACAAGGCCGGGGCTGGCTGGTTCCAGGAAAAAGGTCATGTGGACACGTTTTGACAGACAGCTCAAGCAAAGCCAAGCCTCAGGCTGGCCTTCCCTGAGCAGAGGAGGCACCAGGGCTGATAGCCCAGACCAGAGATGGAAAGCCTGAAGTCCTTGCTCCCTCTTAGGCACTGGCATTTTTCCAGAAGCTCCCAGAGGCCAGTATCATTATGCCCAATAACTGAACAATTGCAACTCCTGCAGGACTTCTAGAACATACCCGGCTCAGTCAGATATCCTCTAAACAGGCACTCAAATCTCCCTCTCTCTCTCTCTCTCCCTCTCTCTCTCTCTCTCTCTCTTCCTCCCTCTCTCTCTCTTTCTCATGCTTGTCTAGTCCCAAATGAATGATCAGCCACCTGTAGCTGAATTGAGGTACCCAGCTCGGGGTCAGACAGTCCTGGGGCCCACAGCACAATCTCTTGCTGATCAGGGTCTGATTGGGGAAGAACAGAGATCTGCCACCTTTAGGAGTCCCTCATGGCTTTTGTCTCGGGAAGCAGCCATCTCTGGGGTACAGAGGAATAAGGGGGCGGAGGAAGTGGGCAACTGCCGACTCCTGGTCAGCGGAGCTGGTGCTAAGATACTGTGGGTTGAAGGGAGCCGCAGTGAGTCTCCCTCCACACTCACGGACAAATGCACTCCCGTGTACTTGGGAGAAGGGAGGCTCTTTGCTCATTCTAACCATGGTGTCTAGGGGGCTTGGAATCCACAGCTCTGAGCTGTAGTCAGTGCAGAGCCTGGGCTGCCCACCCGCCCACACAGGGATCTGTACTTTCCACATCCTTGGCCGCACCTTGCCTGCAGCAGCTGTGACTTGAGTGTCCTTGCATGATCTGCCTCCCATCCCCCCACATGCTGGAGCCTCCTCCAGGACCCCTACATGGCAAATGGTGGCAGCTCCAGATTGGTGGAGGGGCAGAGCGTGGAAGGATGAGTCATCGCCATGGGAGCAGGGTTCCACATTCACACACTTGCAGAGCTGTGGACACAAAGGCATGCCCACACTCACATTCTCAAACTCTCAGGGAAACACACTGAGAGGCCAAAACCACAGATGCTCACTGAGACCCACACCTCCCTATACACACACACACACACACACACACACACACACACACACACACACACACACACAGAGGGGGGAGGGGAGTCCTTAGACATAGACACCAAAAAACAGACAAATCAAGACCCATATAGACATATCTTACTCAGGTGACCCCAGTCATCACCAAACAGTCTAGTGTACAGAGAGACACAAATAAACATGGCCACAGACTGGACAGACTCCCTAGATACATCCTAACAACCCTTCCATGAACACACAATCTCTAACACACACACACACACACACCACAGTCCCTCTTCTCCAGAGTCCGTCATCCATCCCCTGCCTCAGGCAGCACTCAGAGTAGACAGGACACTTTCAGACCCCTAGAGATCTATGACCCATCATCTTGCATACAAATGCCACAGCTACCCAAGGACAAAGTTCAGCCTTGGGGCCAGACACTTCCATTCTTTGGAAGTGAAGGTCACCAGACCTATAGGGGTGCTGCCCAGCCTCCGCTCACAGACTCCCAGTCTGGCATAGCTATTGCATCTCTAATACACCTGCCTAGGATGAGGATTCCAGTTCCAGCTGCAAAAGGGAGATGGTGGTTACATTGGGGGGGGGGGGGAGAAAGGAGACCTACTTGCCCCTTCCACCTGCCTAGGATTCCGGCAGACCCAACCTGCAATCATTTGCATCTGCTGCCGTCTGCCTTGAAGCCCTCTCCTCCCTGCTCTGCACCTTAAGTCTCTGGGACACTTTGTCATTCTTCAAATTTCGGAGCAGATATCACTGCTCTAGGGAACCCTGGGTGAGCTCCTCAACCCTTTTGTGACTCTCAACCCCCCTAGTACCCTTTCCAGCTTTGTGGGCTCCATAGGGAAATGCCATACCCTCGAAGGCAAGATCTTTTGCAGGATTGGGAGCCTCATTGTGCGCACCCTGGGGGTGGTGGTGAGGTGGGGCTGGTAGATCTGAGTGGAACAGACTAGAACCCCAGCTTTGTCTCTGACCTTGGGCAAAGACCTGGACCGTGTGCACCCAAGGTCTTATCTGTGAAATGGGGACCAATAACAACTACCTCACCAGGCTGATGTGAGGATTAAATGAGATCATGCATTGGGTATCCCGCGGAAATGGCGGCCGTTATAGGTTCGTTGCTTGCCACAGAGCTTGGTAAATATTTACTGAATTAATGAACGCCTCCAGCTTCCCCTCTTCTGCCTCCAACTCACGTCCGTGCTTTAGGAGGGAGGAAGTAGGTGCAAACAAGAAGGATTTGGGGCAGTGAGATCAGGGAGATCAGGCTTTCTGACGTCTCTGGAACTAGCTTCTCCAGCGCGTCCTGAGCTTGTCCGGAGGCGTCACCGGCATCCTCTCGTCCCTGTGCCATCCACCTGTGCCACCATCCCCATCCGGCCAGGTAAGGCAGCGAGCAGAGTGGGCTCCACCCCTGCGTTGTGGCTCCCCGACGTCGACACACACAAACACACACACACACACACACACACACACACACACACACACACACACACACACACAACCTAGGTGCTCGCTGAATGCGGGGTGGCAGGAGCGTAAGTGTCCAAAGGATGCGCACCGTATGAATGAGTCCATGGGCGCGTGAATGGAGGTTGGATGGAAGCTTGAAGTACAAGGCCGGGATCGAGCTGGGCGACCTCGAGCGCAGACAGGCAGGGGCTCCCTCCCTTCCCCGCCCAGCCTCCCGCCCGGCTCCCCTCCCCGCGGCGCGCAGCCCGCCCGAGCCCTCCCGAGCCACCGCGGGCGCCAGAGCCGGGGCCGCGCAGGCACCGAGCGGACAGCACCTCCCCGGGAGGGGGCTGCCCCGCCGTGTCCCCAGCCCAGGCCTTCCAGGCACCAAGGCGAAGTCCTGAGAGCAAGATCTGGGTACCAGCAACCCGAGATGCTCGGGGCCGGGAGCCAACAGGTGCGGGGCGCGAGGGTCCTCAGGACGGGCATGGGGGGTTACAAAGGAGCAGCGGCAGGTGATTGGGGAGCCCAGAGGTTCCAGGGGTGACCTGGGTGCTGGGAGCCTGCTCCACCACCCACTCGGCTCACCTCCAGGAAGAACCCTTTAGCGCACTTGTCTCCTCTGGGAGACCTCCTTAGACTTCCCAAGGAGCAGAGAGATCCCGCTGGGAAATCGGTAGACCAGCGTCCCCGTCCTCTCCCCTAGGGCTCTCCGTGGGCCGTCCACCCTCCTACACCAGTCTGGGGTGGTCCCTGCCCAGCCAGGGGAAGGAGGGGTCAGAGGGAGGGAGGAGGGAGCGGCCTGAGCGAGGCCAGATTTATGAATGGAGAGCGGCCTGCGCGCCGGCTCAGCGACCCCTGGCGGCCGTCGAGGAGCATCGCGGCTCCGGGGACTCCAAGAGACCTTGCAAGGGGGTCTTGAGAAAGCTGCTTCTGGGCGGGGAAGTGTTTCCCCTCTCCCAAGGAGGTGGTCAGTTCCCTCCCGCGCTCTTCTCCTCGCGGGCGCGGGCGCGGGCGCGCGCGAGCGTGTGTACATGGAGGTGTGTTACAAGCACTGGGGAGGATCTGGCATGCCTAGTGGGCGGGACTTAGGTCTTCAGTATCTCCCTGAACCCTTTTTTCAACCCTTGATCAAGGCTTGAGAACTGACTCAGGAGAGAATATTTGCCATCGGGATGGGTTTTCTTCCTAAATCTGTGAGGGCTGGAGGATGCAGACAGACCTGGATTGGCTTTGTGACCTTGAACAAGGGGCTCAACCTCTCAGTTTCCATCTCTTCATCTGCACAGCGGGATTCCCTAATAATGACACAGGTCACTGACCAGGAGGCCGACTTCTGGGTGTATCAGGCCCTGGGTGAAGTAGCCTGCACGCCTTAGAGCTCAATACTTCTCACTGCAGCCCTGGGAGGTAGGTATCTCTATTACTCTGTTGGACTCCATCGATGGGGAAACTAAGGCTGACGGAGGGAGGTAAGACAGATGCCTTTCTCCACCACTCCCCATGACTAAGAATAAAGAGAGAGAAGACAGGCAAAGTCCCTAATGTTTTCTCCTTTCTTTCTCCTCTCCTCCCCCCCTTCCTTCTCTCCTTCAGGAAGTTTGGGCTGGGACCCCAAGACCTGGGTGCAAGATCTGGGCCCCCTGAAGGGGGTGGGCTGAGGACTGATGGGGCCTCCTCTTCTTCCTCAGAGCCCAGGATGCTCCTCAGCTAAAGTGACTCCCAAGCTCATGGAGCCCTCGGCCACTCCTGGGGCCCAGCCCGGAGTTCCCACCGGCAGCCGGGAACCCTTCCACCTGCCTCCAGACTATGAGGACGAGTTCCTGCACTACCTGTGGCGCGATTATCTCTACCCGAAGCAGTACGAGTGGGTTCTCATCGCAGCCTATGTGGCCGTGTTCCTCGTAGCCTTGGTGGGCAACACACTGGGTAGGTGTCCATCTTCTGAAGGCCAAGCTTGTCTTCATACCCCTTCCTGATGGTGAAGAGGGAATGGGGGCTTGGATGGGCATGGCTCTGCTGCTGGCTTTACTCTCCCCCCACCCCCCCGTTGTTCTCTGCAGTCTGCTTGGCTGTGTGGAGGAACCACCACATGAGGACGGTCACCAACTATTTCATTGTCAACCTATCCTTGGCAGATGTGCTCGTGACTGCCATCTGCCTGCCTGCCAGCCTGTTAGTGGACATCACCGAATCGTGGCTCTTTGGCCATGCCTTGTGCAAGGTCATCCCGTACCTACAGGTTAGCTACCCACTCCCCTCCGCAGCCCCTCTCACACCTGTCGAAAACCTACCACTTGCTGGGTCTCGTTGACCATCAGGCTTGCCTTTCAGGCAAGTCGCAATGGCTCAGGACTCTCACAGGGTCATCCAGACCACCAGGCTGGACACTCAGGAACACAGACAGAGCCCCACATGCTCACACAGACATCCCCTTCTGGTGACAGGTACAAACAAGGCCGTGTGTGCACGCACAGAGTTACCTCCAGGTACACGGGCACATGGTAGAGAGGAGACAGAAGCCTACAGTGACAGACCTAAACACTCATTGGGTCAGCTCCCTGACCCCAGCGGGGACCAACTAAGAGAGTCAAAGGGAACTGTCTCTGCTTTCCTTTCTAGTCTCCTTCCCCACGGTGAGCACCTGATGCTCAGATGGGATCAGCAGAATCCTCTTCCCGCACCCTGGGAAACTGGGACGCCATGGAGGTGATGCTTGCCAATGCTACCAGGCAACTCATCTCTGCCTCTCAGAGCGAGGGCTTTCCCAGCTGCACAGGGAGGTCATCCTGGATTTCTCACTGATCCACTCTGTTGAGCTTAGGTGTGGGGGAATCATGGGTCTCGCTTCCTCACCTGTAGCTCAGTTGTCAGAGTGGTGGAGAGGAGTGCCTGCCACGGAGAGTAACATCATTCGCAGCAGGGCAGTGCCTACTGTGTGTCATGTCTCCGCCTGGACGTTTTCCATACATGATTTCATGTATTCTTACCAGAATCCCGCCAGATAGATGCTATAGTACCATTCTGCAGATGAGGCTCAGAGAGGGTGAGTGACTTGCCCAAATTCGCACAGTCACTGGTGTGAGTCACTGGTAGCGCTGTGAACTTGTCCCCTCCACACCTCTGACTCTGTGTCCCCTCGGGGCAGGCTGTGTCGGTGTCTGTGGCCGTGCTGACTCTCAGCTTCATCGCCCTGGACCGCTGGTACGCCATCTGTCACCCACTGCTGTTCAAGAGCACAGCTCGCCGTGCCCGTGGCTCCATCCTGGGCATCTGGGCTGTGTCGCTGGCTGTCATGGTACCCCAAGCTGCTGTCATGGAGTGCAGCAGTGTGCTGCCCGAGCTAGCCAATCGCACACGGCTCTTCTCTGTCTGTGATGAACACTGGGCAGGTAATGGTGGCACGTCTGAGGTGCACGCCCCCCAGGACATGGGTGGGGACCCCCAGGGTAGGTATCTCCTCTAGTGTGTGCTATAGGGGTCCCTCCAGTATGACACCACTGGATTGGACAATTCCAAGCTCTCTCCCTGCCATGGTGCCTATGTGAAATTCAGTTGTCCCCCAGGTTTTGCTTTGGTCCTTGTTGGGACAGGGTGGCATTGCTGGGGTAGACTGGGACTCAGAGGAGAGACCTGACCCTCGCATCTCATGACCCCTACAGATGAGCTCTACCCCAAGATCTACCACAGCTGCTTCTTCATTGTTACCTACCTGGCCCCACTGTGCCTCATGGCTATGGCTTACTTCCAGATCTTCCGAAAGCTCTGGGGCCGCCAGGTGAGGCTCGCTCTGACGTCACTGTCTGGGTTGGGAAGGGTGCAGTTGTTGCTCTAAGGGAGTAGATGGTCCCTGACATTAGACCATGTTATCCATGCTGCAACAACAAAGAGGCCAGGCCCATGGACGTGGAGGGCTGAAGGCCCCAAAGTAACCTGCAGCCTGTTTAATTAATCAGTCAATCAATTAATTAATCGATTTTTGGTATCAGAGATCCAGGGCCTCACAGATACTAAACAAGTGTTTTACCACTGAAGAGCAGCCTCAGAACTCTTCTCCCTCACCCCTGTGCCCTTCTTCCTTTTCTAACGTTGAGTCGGGGTCTTGTTAAGTTGACCCGACTAGTCTGAACTTTCCCGCCTCAGCCTCCTGAGTAGCTAGGATTACAGAGCCAGCTTTAACCACCATATCTGATTCCCTCCTCACCTACATCCGTGAGAAAACAGATCCAGAGAAGCAACATAATGTCCCTTCCAAGCACTCAGCTAGTGAGTAAAAAAATCAGGGGCTAAAACCCAAATCTGAGGCTCCAACGCTCAGCTTGGTACCAGAACGCTAACAATCCCAGTTCCAAATCCCTTGCCCAGTCAGGCTGCACATCCGATATCTTACCGCTCGCTGAGGACGGAGGCACCTTTGTCCATTTCAGAGTGTGAAGGGCGACCAAGTGCCAAGGCCGGCGAGGCCAGCTGGTTCCACGTTGACTTCTTCCCTTCATGACTTGGACCGTAGTGGGTTTCCTGGGGTTGTGTTCATGGGAAGATGGATGCCAAGAGGCATTTGCACTAGTGGCAGTAAGTCGAGGCAGTGAGAGGACATGGGCCACAAGGCTGACTGCTCTCAGTGACACCAACGTTCTGAGATGCCGGGTTCATTATACACAGTGCTAACCCTTGCGTAGGTCATGCAGGGCAACGGGTTGGGAGATGGGTGGGTTAAGCCCTGGACCTGCCTTGCAGGGACACAGTTAAAGCCTTCACTGACGGCTCTGCCTTAAGGAAACTAGAAGTTTTAAGAAGTCACCCAGCTCGTGAATTGTGAGCTGTCTCTGAATTTCTTGCCAAGGCATGGCTCCATGCCTCTTGACTGTGGGGTGACTGTGATGTTCAGTGGCGGGGGGGGGGGGGGCTTCCTCCGTGTGTGCACTGCAGGAGCCCAGAATTATTCAGGCTTCTGGGCATACACCGAGGTGGAGAGCTATGCCCTGAGGTCCCAGGCCTCCTCATGGTATGACATAGACATTCTTCATGATACAGCTCTTCACCCCATCCCCAGAGATGGAGCTGGAGATTCAAGGAGGGTGGAGAGCAGCTGGGAGACGCCACAGTGTGACTGTTTCCTTGTATGTCAGTCCCTTGCCCACCAGGCCCACAGTGGCCCTAGCCAAAGACTCTCTCAAGGAGTGACATCTCTTGTTGTGTGTGTGTGTTGTGTGTGTGTGTGTGTTGGACAGATCCCTGGTACCACATCAGCCTTGGTCCGGAACTGGAAGCGGCCTTCAGAACAACTGGAGGCTCAGGACCAGGGCCTGTGTACGGAGGAGCCCCAGCCCCGGGCCCGAGCCTTCCTGGCCGAGGTGAAACAGATTCGAGCGCGGAGGAAGACAGCTAAGATGCTGATGGTGGTTCTGCTCGTTTTTGCACTCTGTTATCTGCCCATCAGTGTCCTCAATGTCCTTAAGAGGTGAGGACATAGGGGAGCATGTGGGTAGGAAGGAGCTTTGGGGCCTGAGGAAGACGACCATGCCGTCTGCTACTCTCCACCCTGGAGCAGGCGGATGCTCTGCCGTTTCCATCTCCTCTAGTGTTGCATGGGGCTATCAGGCCGGCCGGCCTCCAAGGGTAATTAGGAAAACTCATTCTGGCTATCAAGTTCTAGATGACTGGGTACAAATGACAGACAAAATCCCTGTCTTCATAGAGGCTGTACTCCAGTGAGGAAGAACAGAAATCGATAGAAAAATCAGTGTGTGTCGGGCAGTGAGAGGCTACAAAGAAAAATGAAATACGGGAGACAGAGTGGCGATCAGGGCCTGGTGGGTTTGGCTTTGGATCTGTTGCTGTTTAGAGCTTCCCTGAGAAGCTGCTAGTGTGTGTCTGTAACCTGCACTCTGTGGACCAAGGCTAGAGGGTCACGAGTTGAAAGCACACAAGGTTACACGATGAGACCGTGTCTCAAAGCAAACAGCCTTTTGAGGCTGTGACACTTGAGCAGAGACTTGTCAGAAGAGAAGGGGCAAGCATCGGGGGTCTGGAGGACAGCGGCTTAGGCAGAAGGATACAAGGACACAGCCTAGGTTGTCAGGGACAGGAGCCAGTCTGGGTTTGGCCATGTCCTGACTTGTTAGTTTCTTTAACTGCAAAAAAAAAAAAAAATGGATGCTGTCCGTGACATCTTGTTTCAGTTGGGATGGAGTGGCTCCAGCTGGAGACTGAGCAGATCACATCGGTCCCTGTCCCAAGGTCCGTCTGCTCAGGATCCATGCTTGGGTTATGTGGTCAGATGTCAGGCCAAGTGTTCCACGTGGACAGTACTGAGCAGTGGAGACCCTAACCTTCTAGCTAGAGTCCTGTGGGCACCCCCCCCACACACACACCTGTCCTAATTCCACGCTTCTCTTCCCTGGCTCTAGAGTGTTTGGGATGTTCCGCCAAGCCAGTGACCGGGAAGCCATCTACGCCTGCTTTACCTTCTCCCACTGGCTGGTGTACGCCAACAGTGCCGCCAATCCCATCATCTACAACTTCCTCAGTGGTAAGTATAGATGCGCATGCGCGTCTGAAGGTGGCCATGGTCCTTGGGTCCATCTCAGGCTCGTGGGAGGATGTACCCACTCACTAGCTCTCTCTGGGGGATCCTTCACTTATAGGGGAGACTCAGATGCTTCCCAGGAGCCCTGCCCTGAGCTCTGGCCAGTCAAGAGCACCCAGGGTGGAGTCTGACAAACCTTCAGACCAGTGCCTGGCTTCCATCCCCCAGCCAGGAAGCAGGCACAGAGAGACTTCCTTCTAGTTCCTCTGGCTGGTGCAGACAGAACAATCTGTGTTCCTAGAGGGAGCCAGGCCTCAGCAGAGAGGACCCTGGAGGCCCTGACTGAGGGAAGATTGTATAATCATGCTGAGGGACAAGAGGTAGTCACTAGCAGAGACAGCTAGATGCAGGGTAGAGTGGCCAGAATCTTGGCTACCCCTGGATCCATGAGCCTCAAAGCAATCCTTCCACTCTCTCTCTCCCGGGAGTCTAGGCCGCTGACCCCATTCCTGCCATGGCCTGTACTCCTACCTATTGTCTGCCTCCCAGTCTCAGGGGTCCCCCCCTCTTGGCTCAGCAGAGACTCATTGGACCTCAGATTTGGGACTAGGCTTTGGAGGAGCTGTCCAGATGACTTGCTCAAACTGGCAGACAAATCTTTCAAATAATAGTTAAGATGTTTGAGAAGGGGTCAGAGGTCACCAGTGTAACTTTCACAGCGACTCCATTACTCTACAAAGGCTGCCTGGCTGTTTCCCGGCTCGGAGGTCAGGACAGAAGAGTGGAACATATACAGAGGAGGAAAGAACAGGCACCAGGATGCACACACCATGCCTGGCCTGTGTGTGCTGAGTACCTACTGTGTGCTCTGTCCAGAGCTGGGTACTAGAGAATGGCAGGCAGGAGACACTATTGGCGAGAACTTGGTTGCATTTCGAGAAAGCCTCTGCCCTCCCATATACACATGAGCTGAACACAGGGCTGCTCAGTCCCTCTTCTCCCAGTCTACCCTCCCCTTTATGAGGTGGGCATAGGGTTAGATCCCCAGGTTCAACTTCCGGCTGGGTGGTCTTGGGCAAGCCACATACTTCTGCACCTCTCCTGTGTGATGTGAGACACAGCCTCTGAGCCCCTCAGGGTGTGGGGATGCTCTGGAGATGAAGTCTGAGGTACTGGCGCAGCCCCTGGTACAGTGTGACTGTCACCTAAGGGCTGCTGCTTTCATTTCAACAATATTGGGCAGGGCTGGGGGAGGCTAGCAACAGTGAGATCCCTGAGATCCCTCCACCTAGCAACAGTGAGATCCCTGAGATCCCTCCACCTAGCAACAGTGTGATCCTTGAGATCCCTCCACCTAGCAACAGTATGATCCCTGAGATCCTTCCATAGACACATCATGGAGGGCAGAGGTAACCTGAGGCTCCTGAGCCAGACACCACGTCTTGAGCCAGGCTCCTAGCCAGGGTGCAGTCAAGGAATCAAGACAATTGCATTCTGCTCCAGGAACCCGCTGGGGGCCTCTCATCCTCTCTGGCTGGCAGAGCTGAAGTGGCCTTGGGCGCTCTGTCCCAGCTCTGCCCCTCCCTCTCTGCCCCGCAACGCAGCTTCGACTGGAGCTGTGTGGGTGTTCCTTGAGCTCAAGCCCCTTCCTGCTGCAACTGGCCCCTTATTGGCTGTGTCTTTTGTCTCCTAACCAAGGCAAATTTCGGGAGCAGTTTAAGGCCGCCTTCTCCTGCTGCCTGCCTGGCCTGGGTCCCCGCTCCTCTGCCAGACACAAGTCCCTGTCCTTGCAGAGCCGGTGCTCTGTATCCAGAGTCTCCGAGCACATCGTGTTGACCAGCGTCACCACAGTGCTGTCCTGAGTGGGGCCAGCCCAGGCTCGGGGAGGCACGGCCTGATGCTTTGCCTGGGATCCGCCCATGCACTCCTGGAGAGACTGCTGCTCAGTGAGAGGCTGACTCCAGTCCTGGCTTTCTGCCTGGGTGACTCGGCCAGAGTTCCCTCTCTGAGGTTGTGTTCCCTGAGCAGGGTTGATAGGAGGCTTAAGCATGCTCGAGAAAGCAGAGAGCTTTGTAAACCATCTAGTGCTGTGGACATGGTTACTGTCGTACCTGGCTGGTGTGACTATACCCTACAGTGTCACCCCACCCTTTCAGAGCTTGGCCTTTCTTCCAACAACCTGCCTCCCACTCAATTAGAGGCCTTCCCTGGCTGGAGTCTGCCCAAAGGTCCCCACAAGCATATTCACCTGGCCTGGGGGTCACCCAAAGCCCCAGCTGCACATGGCCAGCTGCTCTGATGTCCGGGTGAACTCAGCTGGGTCCAGCCCTTCTCCGTGGGCTCTGAAGCACAGCCTGCCCTCTCCAGGTGTGGACTGCACGCACCACAGGCTGGACCTTGTTGGCACTGTGGAGTGCTTAAACACTCTCCATGTGGCCATTCAGCATGGAGGCCAGCAGCCTGAAGCAATTGTAATTAAAAGCCTGGCACTGAATGTTCCCTTTCCTTGTCATTACACAAAATCTGTGCCGCTCAGGTTAGTAGAGGAAGGTGGGGCAGCTGGGGGATGGCAAGAGAAGGCTCTGGAATGCTAGTATCTGAAACCCCGCCCCCACCCCAGATGGACTGACTGCAGGCCTTTGCTCCCTCCGTGGTGCCCAGGACTCTGAACTCTGACACACTTTCTGCCCCTGCCCAGTGATCTCTGGACGGGAAGGTAAGGAGGTAGGTGGGCAGACAGCATGCTTTACTGCTCCTAACCTTCTTGGAAGTCAGGGCTTCATTTATTTTCTATGAACTCACAGAACACAAAAAGAAAGCCACAGATTTGGCCAGCCACGCTCCGGCTGCAAGTGAGCTGATTACAAGGCTGCCAAGAAGGCCCCATGCCTGTTGCCAGAGCAGAATGTGAGCACATTCTGGAGTGCCTCTGCTCCGAGGAATGGAGGACACCTGGCTGAGGCCACTGAGGGTGAGCACACCTGCAGGTATTAAGAGATCCACAGGCTTCCTTGACCTCACAGATCAGAAAGTGGGGCAGAGCCTTGGGGCCCAGCCCAGGAGTGCCTAGACATCATGGCTCCTTGTAGGTATGTCATTTTTTCCAGAGAAAAATCTAAGTGTTAAATAAGTACTCTGCTCTTCAGACTCAGCCCCGCAGCCATAGCTGGGCAGCAGGGGTGGGCAATCCCGACCACTCTGTGCTCCCACTGGCCTTAGAGTCCAAATCAAATGTGTAGGCAGGTCTGGAGGTAGAATGTGCTTGGGATGAGGTGTGAGAGCTGGATCCCCCAGGCCTTGAGTTCTCAGTAGCTCCTCTCAGGTTAAGGTAGTGATTGACACTATTCTAAAGATGGATTTGAAGGCTAGAGGTGTAGCTAGGTACTTGTCTAACATGGGAAACCCTGAGTTCCTCACCCCCCCCCCATACCACATAAAAAAACAAAGATGACGTCCAGTGGACACCTGGCAGGGACACAGTGCTAACTTACTCTGCTGGTGGAAGCTAGCACCAGGGGGGCCTGAGACTTCCACTTCGGCTTCTGCCTGGGAAGCTCTGCTGCATTCAGGCACACTGGAGAGGTAGCCAAGATGCCGAAGGTAATGCCCAGTGAGGGGCATCTGATAAGCCCAGGGCTACCTGGTCTATGAGGAAGCTTGGGCTGGGGGTGGGACGGGGAGATGTGGTGGTAGCTCGGCTGTCCAGAAGAATGGCCTGCAGAAAGGAGGGAGCTGCGCTCTGGCCAGCCCAAGAGAACACGAGGGCCACTGGACAGTGTTTCCAAAGTGGTAGGTTAGAACAGGAAGACACTTATACCAATCAAAACAGGTAACCTGCAAAGTCCCATCCTCCTTTTCTTTTGGTTACTGGAGGTTGGCAAATAGGGTACCCTAGGGAGTCTAATCTCCAAAAGGATTCCAGAAATGGATAGGGCTGGCCTCTAGAATCTGGACTCTTGATTCTAGGACTGCAGAGCCACAGCAACCCGGGAGGGCTGAATTGGCTGGCCTCTGTGACCTGGAAAACAGTCGCAGCCACTCTCCACCCCCACCTTGCAGGGAAGACAGCCTTGCTGAAGGCCTCTGAGCCTCTGAGCTCTTATCTTCATGTCCCAAAGCCAGAGGATAATCACACCATTATCTGCGATAAGGCCCCCTAGCAAACTAGAATGTCTGGTGCCTTCAGCTTTTGATTGAAACTGTCAGCTCATTATGGACACAGTGCAGACTGGGTATCATGCTGATCTAGAGATGCAACTGGCAGGTACTGGTGTCTGTGTTTAATAAAAGTGGGGGAAGAGTTATGACTTCATAAATGGAGTTTGTCTGGGAGATAAAATTCAGGCCTAAGATAATAAAAAGACCATGAGAAGTCTGGGGTTGTTGCTTCTAGCCCAGAATGGCAGCTCTAAAACTTTAAGAACCAGTGTCGGCCTTTGGACAGATCCCAGACACGAAAGAGCCTGGCAGGGCTCCACTTCACCCTGGCAAACTAGATGATCACCAGGTCCCCAAAGCCCCTAACACGGCTGCTTTTGCATGGCTTGGTGAGTAGTGGGTGTGTCCACACTCAAACGAGTGAATGAATGGATGGATACAGACACACAGCAGAGAGGTCCTGGTGGGAAGCATGGGGCTGTAGAGCAGCAATTCTCAACATGTGGGTCACGACCCCCCTGGAGGTGGAATGACCCTTTCACAGGGGTCACCTAAGACTATCTGCAGATCAGATATTTACATTATTCATAACAATAGCAAAATTACAGTTATGAAGTAGCAATGAAAATAATTTTATAGTTAGTGGTCACCACAATATGAGGGGTCTCTCAGCATTTGGAAAGTTGAGAACCGCTGCTGTAGAGCGTCTTTCTTTTATTGAAGCTTACAGTTTCATGGACTTTTGGCCCCAAATGGAAAAAAAAAAAAAGCAAACTAAAAACAACATTGGCAGCAGGATGTGACAACTGTCTCCTGGGGTCTGAAGCTGAGTAGAACATGGCAGGCCAGTGAGGGGTCCAAGTTTTGAAGAGCAGGAGCCTCATCAGATATGGCCCAGACGGCAGACTGTCCAAGCTTCTTGAGCAGGGAAGCCTCAGGTAAACTAATGTTAACACAAGGACTGTGGGAGTTGAGGAACCCAGGGCACTGGTCTCAGCAAAGCTCCCTCATACTTAGTCCCATTCCAACTCGCAGAAAGTAGGCGCGTTTGACATGGTGGCCGGCTGATGAACACTTAGCTTTGGGATCAGGGAGTAGAGGGGAAAGCCAGAGGCCAGGAACAACTGACCAGACACCAACTCCACTGCACAACGGGCATTGCCTTCCACAGCCCAGGGTATTCGACCTTCAGTCCTTTCCTAGGTCAGGGTGGGAAAAGCTTTTTGCTAGGAGAGGAATAGAGGCCCACATGCTTCTCCTGCTCAAGGAACCAGGAAAGGTCCTTGGTGTGTTCCACTCCCTTTCAGTAGGCTGGGTC
This sequence comes from Cricetomys ansorgei, assembly GCA_026225945.1. Lineage (NCBI taxonomy): Eukaryota > Metazoa > Chordata > Mammalia > Rodentia > Nesomyidae > Cricetomys > Cricetomys ansorgei. The sequence continues at coordinate 7,366,017 of JAMJFZ010004114.1, forward strand.
AGAGCATCCGAGAAGCTGTCATGGTAACGAAATCCTCAAAGCTGAGCCGAATGTTGCCCTGTACAGCAGTATCCTTCTCTCGGAAGGCCTCGGTCAGGACCTGCAGCTGGGTGCACACCTTGATGAAGCAGTCGAGCTGCATGGCAGGAGTGGCAGAGCGTGAGCAGTAGCGGGAAACCAGGAGCTGGGTGAACTGAGGGCTCAGGTTGTAGCCCATCTGGGACAGAGCTGGAGAGGCAGGCACAGAAACACAGAGAACTGCTGTGAGCGCCTCACTGCTCAGCACCAGAGCACTCAGATGCAGGAGCACAGAAGGAGCTCTTTGGATGCCCCATCCCCCACCCTGGTCTTTTCATTGTCAAGGTTCATGGGATCCCAGAGAGGCCAATGGTCTCCTTGTGACCATCTAATGCATTGGTGCCTCAGAAGGAAAGAGGTGTGAGGACTCAACCACCCTGGCAAGGCAGACAAGAAGACAGCAGCACAGCACAAGGTTACAACCTGTTCTGGAGGCGGGCACTCCTTGGTCCCCCTGCTTAGTCTCACTAGCCTTTCTTATTGCCACTCACGTAAGGATGATACTTAACCTGTGGTTCTAATAAGGACTAAAGGCAATTACGAAGGCACTCAGCACAGTGCCCAGCACACAGGGTCATGTTTTAAATAAAAGTCAGATCCCTGTACGAGACCACAGCCTGCGTACCACTTCCTATCTGCCACTGAGATGCCACCGGCCTTTTCTGTATTCCTTACCTGCCCGGGAGCAGTCTGAGCTCTCTAAGCCCTTGGACAAGGAACTAAGCTTCAGTTTTGTCATTTTTAAAAGGAGAGCAGAGGGACCCTTCACCAATCCATGTGCAATGGCACACAGGATCTAGCCCTGGGGAAGACGAATCTCAGGAACCCACTGCAATGCTCATTACAGTGCCTGGGGTGTGGCATTCAGTTAAACGCTGACTTTGCTGTTGCTCTCAACATCACCAACAGCCATGGAAGAATCTAGCAAGGTGCTATTCACTCCTGATCACCCTTCCCTTCTAGCAGGGGCAGACATAGTATGCCCACCCCACCCACAGACCTTCATCTGAATGAAAAACATGGCCCAGACAAAGGACCTGAACTCTCTGGGCAGCCCTTTCCCTTCTGATGAAACTCCCCACTGGATTCTCATAGCCACATTAGCTATCTGTCCTCGTGAGCTGACCTGAGCCCAGGCTGCAGCCTTGACCTACAGAGTCAGATTGGAACAGATGTGGAGCTGTGGCCCAGGTCATCTTACCCAACCACAACTCTGAGAAGGCTCTGGGTCTCCGGTTGAAAAGAAACCGCCTCTGGGCCTCTGGCTGAGTGGTAACAGAACTTCTCTGAGCCCCGGAGCAGGGCTCGTTCCATGCTGGGACCGTAAGAAAGAACCACACTGCTCTCCAAGTTCCCACCTCTCCGATGCCCGAGGGCTGTCCCACTCAGCACTGCTCAGAGTCCTGTCAGGGAGCTCAGCACTGATTCTACACCCAGTGTGTCCTGACCTCAAAGTCCCACCCAGACTGCAGAACGGGTAGAATGAGAGGTCCAGGTAGGCACTGGGCAGCAACAGGAAAACCCTCTAGTGTGTCTTAAGGCGTGAAAAGGGGTCTAGCCATCCATGCCCACTGTGCCCACCATGGACCGTACCTTGCTGGAGCTCTGTGGAACTAATGGACCCAGAGCGGTCCCGGTCATACTGCTGGAAGAGATTCTTCCACTGCTGCAGGAATTTCCATAGGGCTGAGAAGCCTACGACATCAATGCGGCCAGACTTGGTGTTGTCAAACATGTCTGAGTGGAGGAAGAGGAGGGAGGAAGGCTTCAAGACTGAGGGCCAAGAGCACCACTGAGGCAGCCCTTTTCCCAGGCTGAGGCAAACACCTATGCCTGAGACATGGCACCAACTGTGGCACTGGTCCTTCCCTGGCCACCCTCACCTGTCCATCCAGACTCTGCAGGCCTGGCTTAGCTCCAGAACTTGGGTCCACGCTGACCCCTTGCCTGCAGACCAGGGGAGGGGGTGTCTGGCTGCAGAACAAGAAACTGGACCAGACTATAGCTTAGCTACCTAGAACCTGACAATGATCCAAGGTAAAGGAGAACATGCCTTGAACCCAGCCTCCACCCTATTTTCTCCTCAGACTGACTAGTTGCCCATCTCTGTCAACCATCGGTAGCTCTGACCCAGCTCAAGCCTGCATGCTCCTGGAGTGTGGAACTCACTGATCATCATGAGGCATGTCTCATCATTGAACGAGGACCAGTTGGAGTTGACGAGGGCCTGCTTCAGCTCCTTGAGGGAGATATAGCCACTGTGGTCGGCATCCACTGACTGGAACCAGGAGTAGGCCTCAGGATCCACATTGGGGGGGACACCACCTGGAAGAAGGGGTGCAAACCACGGTACTCAGACCCAAGTCAGAGAAACGCCGGGGAGCCAGTCTGGGCCCTCCCTGGCCGTAGGCTTTCCCTTCTGTCTAGTTAGCTTAAACTGCCAACCTGACAAAGCCGGGAGTCATCTGAGAAGGGAGTCAGCTGAAGGACTGGATTGCCCAGATCAGACTGTGGGGCTTGTCTTGTTAACTGATGTATGAGTGTCCAATGTGGCACCATTCCCTAGGTAGGTGGTCCTGGGTTGTTTGAGAAACTCAGTAAGTGTAAGCCTGCAAGTGAACCAGAAGAAGTGTTCCTCTGTGGCCCTGCTTCTGAGTTCTTGCCCCGACTTCTCTCCGTGACGGACTACAATGTATAGGCTGAACTAAGCCCTTTCCCCCGCTAATCGCCCTTGTCCGTGTTTTACCACAGCAACAGAAACTGGAATGCCTACACAAGGAATCACAGATCTGCCTATTCCATCTCCCACCAAGCCCACACCCTTCTCTGAGTGAGGCCTTTGGTGTAGACTCACAAGCACCTGCAGGTGACTTCTACAAGAGTTCTGCACAACTTCCTGCCTAGTGTACCAACAACTTCTCTACTTGATTTTACATTTCCACACCCCCCCCCATCATCAAGAAATCTCTAGAAAATGGCCTGAGGGACAGAGTGACAAAGGAGGAGAAGCAGAGCCAGGCTATCTTGGTGAAGCAGGGCTAACTGGCCACCAAAGGGCTTCTCCACACAACAGTATCAGAGACAGACAGGGCAGTGTGGAGGCCAGACCCTATGCTTGCCTGACTGAAGGTCTGTTACAGGAAACCTAGGCGGGTTCACCCACCTTAAACTATAGTAGCTGGTTAGTTTTATTGTCGGCTTGACACAAACTAGCGTCACCTGGGCAGAGGGGGCTTAGGAACTGCTCAGAGCAGAAGTGTAAGAAACACATCACTGGAAGGAAATGGAAGGGCAGACTCAGCAGACTTACTGGTCCAGGAGGCACCGACCTGCAGCTGGGCATCTGAGAGTACAGGAAAACATGCCTGCCCTATGGGGTCTGAGAATAGGATGGGGAGGGCCTGGCTTCACCAGGCCTGGGAACTGTTTGTTTGTTTATTTTCTGGATAACTTTTTCTGAAACTGTGAGGTAAGAGAGAAGTCAGACTGCCTGTTTCAGAGACCTGGGGCTCCAGGCTAACTTTCTGGAATTCCATAGGTGGTAGGTCTCTTGAAGCCAATTCATGGCCCTGGTTTTGGAGTGGGGGATTTCCTTTAAGATTGATCTGTGGGAATGTCTGTGGGACATTGTCTTATTTTATTACTGGTTGATATAGAAGCCCACTGTGGGTGGTACAATCCCTAGGCAGGTGGGCCTATGCTGAATACAAAAGCTAGCTGAGCATGAGCCAGGGAGCCAGCAAGAGATCACAGAAGTAAGCAGCGTTCCTCCTTGATTTCTACTTTAAGCTTCCTGCCTTGGTTTCCCTTGATGATGGGCTGAACCTGTAAACCAAACAAACCCTCTCTTCCTCTTGCTTTTTTGGTCATGGTGTTCATCACAACAGAAAACAAACTAGAACTAGCAGGGTCACTGGGGAGAGAGAGCCACCACCTCTGGCAGGAAGTTTCTGCGACAAGTGTGGCTGTGTGCTTCATATAGAAGAGTTCAGCTTTAGAGTCAAGGTAGACCTGGATTCAAGTCCTGATTTGTTTTAGTTGTATAACTGCAGGTGAAATGAATAACCTTCGGGAATGCCAACTTCCATATTTATAAAATGAACCATTTCCAAGGGTGGTTGGAATGATTACATGAGACAATAGCAAAATAAGATCACAGCAAAGGCCAGAATGGGGGTGGTGAGACACATTTCCGGAGAAGGGGTATCTCAGCTGCATCTGAAGGAATGAGGAACTGTAGAGGAGGAGGTGGCAAAGGTTTATGAATTTACAGCACTCTGAGCAATCTCTGCCGGATGGAAGGCCAGGGCTGAGAGCAAATAGTGAAGTTGGAAAGGCCTTTGGAATCTTCCCACAGGCAGAGGAGTGTCTCTAATGGTCACCTCTGTCTTCTACAGTAGTGGTACTTGAACCTTGGAGGTAGAACGTCCCAGGACTCTAAGGCAGGTGATGCACAGACCAGGATGTATGCAGTACAGCTCCCGGGTGTTGCCAGCCACCCTGGAGAGGAGCAATGCAGCCAAATGAGAGGAAGCAGTAGAGAGGGAGGCTGAGTGTGTGAGGCATGCCCCTCCTTTCCTCTCCTGCCCCAGAGATTGCTGTCACTCTCCGGCCCTGGAGGAAAGGCCTGAGTCAGGGGCTCCTTTCCCTGCAGAGACTTTCTATGAGCTCAGATGTAAGGTTTTGGGGGATATGGAAATTCACTGCAGAGCTGCTGAGCTGAAAGCCAACGGCCAGATGCTGGGCTCTGAGAAGATAAATGCCACTGGCTGGCAGTGCTCAGAACCCCAGAGGTTTGGGCATCTCCCCCAGGGCTACCTGCCTGGGTACATCCACTTGGATGCTGCTTGCTTCCCAAGCACAGCATCCCCCAGGGGAACTTCTCATGGGCCGAAGCCATTCTGGGCTCCCTGGCTGGTGCTTGGCCTCCTGAGAACAGCACTCTGTGAAGGCGCTGACCGAAGTGAGTCCAGGAAAAGCAAGGACTGGCACCCACTTTCCCCAGCCCTCTGCTAAGAGAGCCCAGCTAAGGCTCTTCAAGTCTCTGCCCTTCTTGTCTTGTCTGACACCGCTCCTCTAGCTGGCATCTTTCCTCCTCTTCTCTTCCACAGCTACCGTCACACACATGCCAATACCGTTCTGCCCTTTAACAAACGAGTCCTCTCACAGATTTCTGTCCATCAAGCCCAGATGCTGTGCCTGCCTATTTTACAGAGGTGGACACTGAGGCTTAAAGAGGTAGTTTGGTCAGGTCAGAGCGGGTCTGATCTCAAAAGCCAAGCTTTTACGAATGACACCAACTTTTCTTTGTGCAGATGCGGTCAGTCGCCCTCCCACAGGAATGGAGTTTCTCCTCTCATGGACTACACTGCTGTCTCCAATTATCTGCTGATCTCCCTTCCCGGTACAAGACTGTACACCCTCTCCCACTGCCTGGAAGCTTAAGGAACTCGAGAGGAGCACTGCTTCCTGCTGGGAAGGTCTGACCATGGGATGTGCTGAGCAGATGAGACACCCGTACTTCAGAGCAGATCCTTCAGGGCGCCACCCAGCCCTGCTCGCTTCTTACTCTTCTTCTCTACCCGGAGGACATGTCCCCAAGGGGGTGCTCCTTGAGCACTGATCCCAAAATGAAAAGACACAGGGAGCAGAAACTCAGCTACCAACCTGCAGTTGCTGACACACAAGCGAGAGCAAGCAAACAATAGAAAAAAAAACGCTTGTTGTAAGCTAAGCCAAGAGGACTTTGAAAATATTAAACCATAAAAGCTAACTGGTGGATTTCTCACTCTGACAGCATAGGCAAAGCAAGAAGCGAGATGCTAAGGAGCCAAAGACCAGGGTACTTGCATCCACAGGAAAGATAAGGATGGGACATGGGCAGCTTAGACCAGGTCAGAGGTTCTAGATTGGCTCCAGAGCTGAAGACTCTACTTACCCTGTCCATACGATCCAGGCTGATGGGCACCATAGGAACTTGGAGGTGGCTGACCGTAGGGGCCCCCTGGAGGAACACCACCATATGGTCCTCTTGGAGTTCCAGAGGGGAGTCCTCCAGCATTAGGGTATCCATAGGGCCCTCCAGGGGCAGGGCCTCCGTAACCACCACCAGGGGGGAGTCCACTGCCATACTGGCCCCCACCATGGAGAGGTCCAGGGTAGTAGCCCCCTGGGGGTGCTCCAGGCGCCTGTCCTGCAGCTTCTGGGTAACTCTGCAGGAAGAACGGGCATGAGCAGGATGATGAAAGAAGTCACAGCATAGCACTTCACAACTGCAGAGCACCTGCCATTCTTACACTCAGTCTACAGGTGAGGATGAATGTACATCTGCTTGCTCAAGGCTTCAAGGAAAGCTACTACTCACCCAAGGTCATACCAAGGGCAAACAGAATCCAGGCTAGAATCGTTTCCCCCAACTCCTCTTTCCTGCACATCCAGAGGCTCTACAAGGTCTGGGACCATGTCTGGCTTACGGCTTTATCCCTAGCTTCCAGTGTACAATGGGTCCTCAGTAAATACTTATTTTACATGAACAGACAAATGAACCAAGTGGAATGCTCACCCTTTGGGACCTCCACCTCCACCTTCAGAATTCAAAGCTCAAGTACAGTCTCTCTACACAGCCCTGGCCCCCGTGGGCCACCAGTGATGTAACTGCAGCGCGAACCCTCCACAGCAGCTCTTCCTCACTTACATTAGCTGATGATGCACGAAGGTTCCCTATCCTCATGACTCTGAGGCTATCCGGGAGCCTATCCCTGGGCAGCAGGAACAATGACCAAAGACCACAGTTCAGGTTTGTCACTCACTGACTCCCGTCAATAATGCAGTAAGGAAGGAGAACACAGCGATTCCTCTCGGAGTAGTCTGACCAAGATCCAGCCCACGTCCTCTCCCTCTGCCTTTTGTCTGACTCTAACAAAAACCAGTTCGTGAACTAGAAATAGAACGTGTACTTGTTGGAGAGAAGCCCTTATGGAAGTAATGGAATTCTACAGGGTCTTTATAGGAAGGAATGAAAGGAGTTTTGTGACCCAACACAAGCTAAAGCTATTTGCCATTTTGCTGAGGTTTGTGGAAGGAAGTTGAAATTATTTTGAGATATAGAAGGATAAAAAATATCAGGGTCTTGTCAGTGAGTTGGATAGCTCTGGTTCTGTCCAGTTGAATGAGAGTCCCTCTCTGTTGGTTTGGGGTTAGAGAGAGAGCGCAAGCCAAGCGCTAGTTTTAGGAGCGCTGGGAAGAAACAGCCATTCTAAAGTGGCTAAAAAGGGAGTTTCGTGGCTGCCACAAGGGAAAAGGGGAGTGCTCAAGATAAACAGAGAGGGGGAAGTCTAAGCATCCTTGAGAAAGCTGTTTTTGTTCCAGGACTCAAGCCACTAGCTGAAATTGTTGCAATGCAAAAGGAATTAATGTAGGAGGTGAGTTCAAGTCCTCTAAGAAAGGCAAAAAGATGAGAAAAAGCCACTCTGGGAATTCCCAGGGAAGACCAAAGCAACCTGATACTGCCCAAGAGCTAACGGAAAGAATTTAACATTATCTTCTTGGGAACAGATGGTTGTGATAAATGAGGTTTAATGGAACAATTATGGACAATATGCAAAACAACTGCGTAACAGTTGCTAAACTCTGCTGGGGCAGGCCTGAAATGAAAAAAGGTTTGAAGTTTGTAAATCCTTTAAACAGATTTGTATCTTTAGTAGACAAGGTTAATAGGATATCATCCATATAGTGAAATATGTAAGTATCAGGAAACTTTTGTCTAATTGGATATATTAGTGGTAGGTGTGTATACCCACACTGGCACCTGGGGAAGTACTGTCCACTGGAAATGAGACATGGGTGCCTGCTCATTGACAGTAGGTACTGAAAAGGCAATCTGTCCCTCCTCGCCCCACCCTGAGACAGGGTTTCTCTGTTGTAACGCTGGCTGTCCTGGAACTCACTCTGTAGACCAGGCTGGCCTCAAACTCACAGAGATCCGACTGCCTCTGCCTCCCAAGTGCTGGGATTAAAGGCATGGGCCACCACTGCCTGGCAAAAAGACAATTCTTGACCACCAGGGTATAATGGAATAGAAAAAAAGGTAATATTTTAAATCAATAACTATAACGTAGTTTTGAGGGACCATGGTAGGAGGGAACTCCAGGCTGGATGGCTCCAAGGGGTGAAGATGAGCATTATCAGCATGGAGATCATGTAAAAACTACACTTACCAGATTTTTTTGGGAATTCAGAACATAGGATTATTCCACTGGGTCTATATGGTCTGCCTGAAGTTGTTCTTGGGTTAGCTGAGGTACTGTTTAAGTTTGTCCCCATTAATTAGCCACTGATCTCCACAATTGGGGGGCCAGGAGGGAGACCTTCGATCCAAGAAAGTTTGGGTAGGTATTTCTTATGGCCCCAAGGAAAGAGAATATTCAGGTTCACAGCTGTCACAACCCCAATGAACACATTTCTACCACAAGGGAGAAAGACACAGGCAAAATAAAAGATTGAAAAATGGCAGCTCAGTTTTGGAAAACTGCACATAAGGTTTCTATACTTTTGTCACCAACTCCTTGGATGTCTAAAACTGGGGACTGAATGTGCCAATTAGAAGGCTAGAGTTATTTAGCTGTGATAAAAGCACCGGCTGCTGTGTCTCTACGGCCCTTCGTGGGAATCTGGTTGACAGAAACACTAACAGAGTCCACTATACCCTATGGAATCAAGTCCTTGGCTTAGCAACTCTTATCAAGGGTCTGTGGGGTTGGATAAGGAATAATAATCAATTTTGTCATTTGAGACAGAGCTAGAATTTCTTGGAACAGATGTGAATAAACTATAATATGAATCTGACCAGTGTAATCTGAATTAATGACACCTAGAGGGAAAAAAATCTGGGCAAACAAAACTTACGGTCCCAATATGATTTACCTAAAATCAAGTCAAAACACGAGGGGTTCCACTTATCTGTGGGGAGCCTCTTTACCTCTCCTATTACATCTAATATGTATAATGTTTATATCTTTAATTATATATAAATCTAGAGTTACTGTTAGTAAACAAATCTCTTAGTGTTTTAAGGTTTGGAACAGAGCTGGGCAATGTACATCAGAGGTGCCACCAAAAGGCACGGGTCTGTGATTCCAGGCTCCTGCAGAGGCAGCACCGGGCAGGGGCACTGGGACTACAGGCTGGGAACGAAAGGGGCTTCCTTATATCATCCAGCCTTCAGCTCCTCTGGGCCAACACTTTGGCAGGCTTTTATCATATCAGCAATAGTATGAAAAGGATTAGCAACACAGAATGAAGTTTCTTTTGCAGTCAGAATTTGCATCTTTGTGAGCTAACAAAAGATAAGGTGGCAACAGCTTCTTTATTATGTCGGTCTTTCCATAGCTTGCTGTCTAGATGGCCAACAAAACCCATAAAGGGCTCTGTATTTTATCTGCTAGTGAAAAGGACCCTGAGGGAGTGTTAGAGTCAGGAACTTTGATCCCAGCCTTTGTAACTCTGAGGGCCGGCAAGCTGCTAAGCCTCGGTTTCAACGTTTCCTCGTCTGATTAATTGATCATAAGTAATGTGCATGGGGGCGGGGGGGCTGCCTTTGGCTGTGAGCAACGGACAGGCATTTGTCCATCTCGGAGCCACAGACAGTATTAAGCAGTGGTGAGAATTGTTTTAATAAGGGCGGAGGCCTTTCACCTCTGAGCTCTTTTTCCTCACTTATTAATTTAACAGCCTTTTCTCTTCATAGAGGCTTATTTCTTTCTCTCTCTCCTCTTCCTTCAAGAGCCTTCAATTAATACCTTAATCTCTACCCTCTAGTAGCTTCCTTGAGCGTACTTTACTGGGCTCTGTGAGATCTGGAGTTTCTTTCTTTTCTTTGTCTCCACATTGGATGAGCTTGACTTTGGGCTCCATGTTGCAGGCGCCACTTGTAGTTAGGCTGCTGAATGGCTCACCAAGGATGACATGGAGGCATTATCATAGGTGGAAACTCTGCCAGACCTCAGCAGAGGGAACCACTATCATGGCAAGCGCCGACCTGGACAGTGGAACCCGGAGCATCTGAGCTCAGGCATTTTTATTGATTCAGAACTCCTCAGGTGCAGATCATAAGCAATTAAACATCCCCCTCCAGAAATCCATCACCTGTAGACAATACAAAATGTGAAGACCTAGGCAGCCCTTTTCCCAACAGTGAACAATTATTTTATACATACGTAAAAATAAACTTCCACAACAATCACCATCACCATCCCCCAGGCCCAGCTCAGTGCCTGGTACTGCCTCCAAAAGTATGCAAACACATAAGCACCATTTGCAGAGTTAGGGTTTTATGCTGGAAAAAACAGAGCATAACAGAAGGGGCTCCAATGGAGGAGGAATGTGCTCACAGCCTTGTTTGGAGAATAGCCAGTGTGGGTTTGGAGGAGGACCTCTCGGTAGGTTGGGGTGGGGTGGGGGAGCAGCCCAGGTGCTGGGCAGGCAGGGCATAGACCAGACAGCAGGCGCAGGGATGGGAAGAACTGGGTGGATTCTGAAGCTATTTCAGAGATAGGCTAGACATGACTTGGCAACTAATTGGATTAGGCAAGCGATGGAGGGAGAGTGAAGTAAGCAGTGTTTAGAATGACTCAGGTTTCTAGCTTGCACATGATGAAGGCAGAGCCATCAACTGCGGCAAAACAGACTGGGGAAGAAGCTTGTGTAAGGCATTGGGCTGGCCCAGGGTCACCGAGTCACAAGTAAAGTCTGAACCAGAAATGAGAGCCAGATTTTGACTCCATGTTCCGCTGCCAACCCTTCCAGACATTTTCTAACAACAGTTTAGACCCATAAACACAAGACTGGGGGTGGAGGGCAAAAGACAAGAGTTTCAGTAACCATGGTTTCTAAAGCATCACAGAAAAACTATCTCTAGGTCTTTAGCTGATGGAAATAAGCTATATTTGATATTTTTCAGGGTTAGGGACACAATTAATGAGGCTCTGTGATGTGCTTTAAGTTCAATCAGCTCTCACTGGTTCCTTGATCCTGAGAGATAAATGCTTATCCCCATTTTAGAGATGAAGATATGAAGATGCCCAGAGTTAATGATATACTTTAGATCATGTGGCTAAAATGGGAAACATTCAAAATATCACCTGCATATATGAGTACTCAGCATATGCCTGTGCCAGGAGCTGAGCTGAATATCTGTCAAGTACAAGGGTGTCCACAGTGGACACAGACAGAAGGAAAGGCTGAAGGTGATCGTTCAGCACCCAGGACAGAGACTCTCAGACGATTATATTCTTTTTTCACTGTAGCATCTAGACCCCAAGACAGTTCAGTTCAACCTCACACTTAAGAGCAGAGTCTCTACTTGCACTCCTGCAGGGAAAAGAGAGCTCAGCCTCTCCAATTCAGAAATCCCTACATTCTCTGGCTCAGAGGTATCAAAGAGAGTCCATACTGACTCCTGAGGAAGGGTGGAGACTGCATTGCAAAGGCAAGCCTGCTCATGCTCAGAGCTACCTTTCAAGTGCCTGACGGAAGAGGCAGGAGCCTACAGAAGGGGTTAAACAGCCACAAGACGACAGATGGAATGGTCTGAGCAATCACCAGCAGAGCCTTCTAAAATATTTAAAGGACAGAAACATGCAACCAATGAACAGTGAGCCAAGAACTGTCCCAAGACTTTAATTACCACCTCTGTGCTGACGCTCCAAAATCTCTCTCTCCAGCTTCATCTCCCCGAGCTGCAGACCCCCATACCCAGCAGCCTGCTAACCTCCCTCTCTGTTCCCATCTCCTAGTGCCTCCTGCCACCCGGTCATCCAAATCAAAGCCTTAGTGCCCTTCTGGGTACTTCCTTTCCTCCCCTGTCATCTCAAACACCATGTTCCCTCAACTCTTCTCCCCAAAGCCTCTCACACCAGCCTTTGCCAGGTCATTGTCCTCTTTAGGGCATTTCAACAGCTTTGAAACTAGTCACCTTGCTTCAGCCTCTCTGGCTTCAATCTCTTCACTCAAGGCCCCATAGTTAGATCTCTGCAGGACAAAAGCAACAACCCCCTTTATCAGCTTCCCTCCCTCAATGCTCTCAGAAGTTATGCCCTCAAAACGACATATAAGACCTTTTGGGGTCCGGCCCTGCTTACATTTCTGATCTTGTTTTCTTGCCTCCTGGCCCCTCATCATTAAAACCGGACTAATCTGAAAATTGCCCCCCAAATACTGGACTTTCTTTCTTGTTCTTTAAACATGCTCTCAGGTGATTCTGATACAAACCAGCCACTAAGAAAAATGTACTATGGAATGTAGTTTCTTACTTGCTTCCTGGTTTTTCCTGGTGATGCTTCCTGCCCCACCCCCACTGGCTCAGCCCTCCTGCACTATCCCATACTGTATACTCCACTCCCACTTAACACTTACAACCTACATATCTGCATTCCTTTCCCACTCGGAGTGTTTACTACGCAGCACACTTGACATAATTATCTCATTTCACCTTCACAGTAAGTCTGGCTAGGTACTATCCTAAAAAATGGGGAACTGAGCTTCAGATCCTTATGACAGACTTCTGTAAGTGGTAGAGCAAGGATGCCAAAACTGATCTCTCTGGGCTCAGAGACCAAGAACTTAAGCACGGAGATCCATCAAGCAGGCTCCCTCACTGAACCAAAGGGTGCCTGACTTTTACCACTCCAACACCCAAGCAATGCTTGAGTACCCTGGGCTGGAGGCAGTGGAAAATTACAAGAACTGTGACTCCCACCAGTGGCTGTAATCCTCCAGAACCATGCAGTGGGTGGAAGGGAGGCAGCACTGCCTGAGCCTTTGCATGACTTCAAACTGCAGGCTTTCCTTTCTTAGAACACCTGGGATGAGGAGGAGGACAACTGTGCGGTGGGGATGAAAGCACCATTCTCCTTCTGGTCCAGACAGTTTCTCCTAGTGTTCCTTTTCAGCACTTTGCCCTGAGCATAAGCCCAGGCAGCACGCAAAGTAACCGTCACGGCAGCGGAAGCAAGGGCTGCCACCGCACACCATGTCCTGTGCATACACCGTACACCAGTGTCCGCAGAGCTCCCTACATGCTCTGCTGCAGCCCATCCTCCTTTCCCCTTCTCACAGATGCTACTTCTCCCTTTCTACAGGCAAGGGAATCAAGAGCCCTGAAATGGTCTATCCAAGAGCATACAACACTTTTCCAGTGGGTAGAGTTGGGATTCTGGCCCAGTTCTGCCTGCCACTGCCTCTAGAGTGCATACAAACCATCCCCAGGGCTTATTAAGATGCAGACTACTGGGCTAGGAGGATGGCTCCATCAGTACAGTGTTTGCCATGCAAGCATGAGGACCTATTTGCATGCATTTCCAGCACCAGAGTAAAAAAAGTCAGGTGTGCCAAAGGATGCCTAGGGAGGCAGAGACAATGAGGATCCTGGACTCTCTGGTCAGGTAATCTAGCTTGGCGAGTTCCCGGCTCAGTGAGAGACTGTCTCAAAAAATTAGTTTTCCTTGGGGGGTCTGGCCACTAAGAATTTGACCGTACTCCAATGAGTGTATGAGCAGCATACACTTTTTGGGTCGGACCTTTTTCTTCTCTTTTTAGAGAGGGCTCCGGGGTCAGAGGAGGGAAATGGGAAGGGCGGGGGGAGGGGGGGGTGTGTGTGATCGGAATACATTATATGAAATTATCAAATAACTAATAAAAATAGTATGTTTTTTTTAATGGAATTTAAAAAAAAAAGCTGGAGAGCAATTGACGCAGCTACTCAACTCAACCCTTAGCTTCCAGGTGCTCGCCCCCACACCACACAGACGTAAGCACACTCATACCCCTCATGACTCTGCGGTGGGATCTGTACCATTCTGAGCTCAGAACAGGTTTTAGGTGGGACCCAAATCTGTTCTTTAAACAAGCTCTCAGGTAATTCTGATACAAACCAGCCTCTATAAAAATGTACTGTGACAAATGCTCGTCAGGAACACCAGCGTGCCACAGATATGACCAGACATAAGACAAAGTGATGGGGACACGGTGTTCCCTGGTTAAGCAATTTTTTTTAGAACTGTTACATATCCCATGCCTTTCCGGCAGATTACAGTGAATATTACCACGCTGTATTTAGCAAGAGTATTTCCCAAACTTGCTTAACCACAGAATTCTCCTCTGTTAACAGCACTTGTTAACATCTCACAAAAAAGGGAAACACTGCTATGTTATACTTCTTCTGCTCACATCTGCTAAGTATGCAATAAACAGAGTTCAAAGCTCTAATCCTGGCCTCACCCTCTCTTGCTATGTGTGACCTTTAAGCCTCTCTGGGTTTGCCCCTCAGTGGTTAAGTCAAAATAGTAAGCCCTGCAGGATCTTCATATGAGCATAATGGGGCCCAACCACTGTGTAGGGGCCAGCAAGATGACTCGGCAGGTAAAGGTGCTTGCTGCCAGGTGCAAGGAGTTTGATCCCAAAGACCCAAATGATACTCCTGTATGTATGTATATCATGTATACCAATGTACACAATCCTGTGCATGTGTTTGTGTAGTCTCCTCCCCACCCACCCCACACAAGTAAATAAATAAATAAATGTAACAAATGTTCTATTAACTGTACAGGGCTGCACATCTTTTGGTCCATGACTAATAATCAAGGCTTGGTAATAACCCATTTGATTTTGTTTCCCACTTTTCTTGCACGAGATTCGTCTCTTAAACTGCTCTGTGATCGGGGCAGCTCAGGATCCTTCGCTGGGATTATTTTGTCCAATGTGAAACGAGGGGGCTGCTTTGAAAACTCCTACAAAGTAATGGTACACTGTACTGTATAGCACATGCGCTAAAGAATAACATCATTCTTCCTAATAGCTCTGTGAGGGGTGGACTCAACTGCTCGACCCATTTTATAATAGGAAACTGGCTAAGGAAACTGACTTAAAACTAACCCGGCCAAGACATGACTCTACTTTAGACTCAAAACTGCATTAAACGACCTCCCACCACTCTGTCACCTAACAAAGAACTCCGACCACAAAAATCGCACAGCTATGATGGTAATGGCTGGTTCGAGGCAGGCTAGCAACTGAGGAAGAAGCATTTGCAGACAATCCAGGTTCTGACCTGGGCTCTGCCGCCTAACTACCTGGTGACTGCAGATAAAATTTCGTATCTTCTCTGGGTTTCACTTTCCTACGTGTGAAATGACGCTGGGCTACCGTGAGAGGTGTAAGCATCTCACTTCTGGCACCTCCTACCACTGATTGTCCTGATTATTCTGTCGCAGTACGTGATGGGCGACTCGGGAAACCTGTTTTGATCACACGCCCTGAACGATATGGAAGAAACCAGGGCGCTAAGCACCTTGTCCGCAAAGAGGACCCCGCCCCACCAGAGACCTGAGGTGTGCGCCCTGGTCTGGCCCAACCCCGATCTATCCAGTCCAAAGCCCCCAAAGCCTGGCGTGTGCGACGTCAGAGGGGACGCGACACAAACAACCTCTCAAGTGGTCCAAGATGACGTAAGACGAGCGCGACAGACCGGCCCTCTTTGTTTCTCACTCACTAAAGACCTTGCAGGGGTGAACCTCTGCGTGGAAAGAACGCGGATAAAGTGGAGAGAAAGAGCCGAAGATGGAGAGCGTTCCCGAGCCTCTAGACAGAACCCAGACACTGACACAGGGGCTACGACTCACCTGCCCATACGGATAGCTGGCCATGGCGGTTATGACGTCATACGGCTGTGGAGGCGGGGCTTCCTGCCCTCAACGCCTCTCCTCGTTGGGTCTGGGGGCGAGTTTGCTTCTGACTGGACGGCCAGACTGTCAATTCTCCGGCAAACGGAAGTGACACTTGGAGCGGTGGGCGGGTACCTAACAGACCCACAGGCGGAGAAGGGCTTGGTAGGAGTGTCCGGAAGTGTTGGTGGCCCTAGTGGTGCGTCTGAGTTTGCTTTTTGTGACCAGGGGCAGACCTCGGGACTGGTCAGACAAGATTATCTAATGGTCGGTTGTTTCTGCCGTGACCATATTATAACCTGGCAAATCGGACGCATGTTAGTTACGTCACTGGCTGTGATCACTTTATTTTTAGGCTCAGGCGGTTGCTACTGGGAACTAGCCCCTTCTGGAATGCCGGTGCTGTTTAGTACTTGGGTGCTAAACAGGTCTTTGGACAATGGAGAAAGGTCAAGCCGCCAGAGTAGAAGAAAAATTAAGATAGCTTGGTGCTTCCTTCTGAGGAACGAGAAGGCAGTGACTTATTTGCCTGAATTCAGTGAGTTCACAACAAAATATGACCCAGGCCTAGTGTCAATGGATACCTCGGTCTCAACAAGATCTTGTCCCTTCTGTAGGTCAAATCCCAGCTACTAAGTGACCAACATCATGCACTTGTCCCTGAGGGGCGGGGAGGGCAGGTTCTACATTCGTTTGCATGTTTATTAAAATCACATGTGGCCCAGCCTGGTGGCACATGCCTTTAGTCTCGGCACTGGGCAGACAGAAGCAGATGTGTCTACATAGTTCTAGGCCAGCCAAGGCTACATAGTGAGGCCCTGTCTCAACAACAGCAGCAGCAGCAAACTCTTGCGAACAAGAATTGTGTCCGGTTTGCTTGTCATTTTATCCCCGTGACTACAGTGTCATCACTGTACTTTTGAAATAAATGAAAAAGAGTTCTGAGCCGGCCATCTTACCATCTAGGCACTTTGAAAGCACCCAGTGCTGATCATCGTACTGTCCACAGGACAGCCTGCAGCGCACTCTCATCCACACCTGCAAAGGAAGACCAATCTTTTCATTCTGGCCCCCAGGCCCTTTGTGATCTGGCCAGCCTTCCCCACTCTGGGTCTCACTCTCTATTTCTGTGATCAGTTTCTTCCCATCTGCACGCTTGCTTTAGCGGGCAGATCTTGTTATCTTCTTCTTTAAAAAAAAACAAACAAGAAAACAAAATCTGTTTCTATCTGTATGATCTCGAACCAAGTTATTTTATGTTAACCTGAAAATAGTTTATTACAGCCTCTCATGCTTAGGTTTGCGGGGTCACACCATGCATCCATAGTAACCAGTGGCCTCTCCCATATCCAGTCCTTCAGTTCCACCCTCCATTTAGCCCCCCCCCCATGGCCTGCAGCTCATTAGCCACTCCTCTCAGTCTCCGGTTGCACCTAGTACTGCCTCTGTGTCACAGTCTATCCCTGTGTAAGAACTCTCTGGTCATGTGCACATAACTCGTCCCTTCTGTCTCGGAAGATCCGCTCAGGCCAAAGACCCAGGATCATTCTTGGGTATCTGTTTCCTCTGCACACTCCCCAACCTCCATCTGCTCTTGTTCAAAACTACCTACGTCACAACCAGTTTTTCCCCATACTCCCAACTATCACTTCAGTCCCAGACCCCTCTTTACCCTGGCCTCCCCACCAACATGTTTTTATTCAGCGCCAACACTCCCTTCTCCATAGAGAAGCCAGAGTGGGTGCTTTAAAATGTACATTAGATAATGTCATTCTCGGGCTGAAACTCCTCTGAGGGTTTCCCATCGCTATTATAATAAAATCTAAGCTCATCTTTATGGGCCTACATGACCTAGACCCAACCTGTGACAACAGCCTCACTGATGCTATTGCTGTCCTTGGGTCATTCCAGCCATGCTGGCCTGGTCACCACCCTGAGACAAACTGTGCTCATTCTACCTCCAGATCTTGGATTTGCTTCTCTTTATTCAGAGCACTCTCCCCTTAACTTTCCACTTCTTTCTTTCTTTCTTGTTACCTGTGCCCTAGCTGAAATACTACCTCTTGGGTGGCATCCTTGACACTACATCTAAGATACCTTGTCTCCCTGGCACATGCCAGTCATCAGACATACTACTGTTTCTCATTTTGTCAAAATGTGCCACATTGAATTCTCCCCTTTTAAAATCTACATGTACACCGTAAGGTGTATGTATATATTGCAGGATTATCCTGTTCTTTATAAAGATTTGCTTATAATTATGTGTACTTGTGTGTATCTGTGTATGGGTATGTGCATGTGAATGCAGGTGCCTGCGGAGGCCAGAAGAGGGCGTCAGATCCTCTGGAGCTAGAGTTAGAGGCAGTTGTAAGCCAACCAACCTGGGTGCTGGAAACAGAACTTGGATCCTCTGGAAAAGCAGCAAACTCTCTTAAATGCTGAGCCATCTCTTCAGCCCTGTTTGTACTCACTACCTAGAATAAAGCCTGGCATGAATTCAGTAAGTATTAATGGTTGTTATTATCATCCACATGCACTGAATGCTTACTAGCTGTGAGACACTGTGCTAAGTCCTGCATATTGTTCAATTACCAGCACAGTCTTTTGAGATAAATGCTATTACCTGTTTATAGAGGAGCAGAGAACTAGAGAGGCTAAATGACTTCCATAATATAAAAAAGATAAATGGTGAGCTGGGACATGGTGGTGCATGTCTGTCATCTCAGTATATGGGAGGCTGAGGCAGGTGGATCACTAGTTCAAGGTTAACCTGGGCTATATAGCAAGATTTTTGTCTCAAAAAAGAATGGAGCATCTGGGAAAGACGGCTCAATAGTTGAGCACTTGCTGTACTTGCAAAGGACCCAGGTCTGGTTGCCAGCACCCACATGGTGGCTCACAACCATCCATGACTTCAGTTTCAGAAGCATCAGTTGCCCTCTTCTGACCTCTGAGGGTGCCATGCACACATGTGGTACACATGCACATATGCAAGCAAAACAGTCATACGCATAAAATAAGTAAATCTGAGAAAAATGATGAATGGAGAAGCCAGGATTTCTGGCCAAGTTCAGAATATTGTAACAACTCAGTGCTATTAATGTCATGTTGAGTTCTAGGCCAGGAGTCTGGCTCAGTAAACCATGATGCTGTTCAGCTCAATAAATGATGATTCAGAACAGTCATCACAGCAAGGAGCAGGAACCAGTGTCCTCCACCCCATCTCCATTGAGCTAACAAGAGCTTTGAGTTCATGTAAGGAACAAAAGCTGGTGGCAAGAAATGCACAGCCAGGCAGTCTTGATTCACCTGAGGGCTGGGTAATCATTATCTCAGGGTTAGATTATACAGAACTTTCTGGATAGTAGCAAAGTTACTGCTGCTCAGGGCATAGTTTTGACTCCAAACACACAATGTTTATCAGTCAGACCTGTAATTCCTGGAATCCAAGGTAACTGCAGGAGTGCACGGACTCAGGACAAGTCAGAAAGACCATGGAGTCAGATCGACAGTTGGCCCCTTCAGGCTGAAGACAATGATTAGAGACTGCCAGGTGCTGCTCTCGCGGTCTGTTCATTGTGAGAGCACTCGGGAGGATGAAACGGGCGGATTTGTTTTTTTCCTTTGTTCCTTTTGGGGTCTCATGTATCCCATGCTGGTTTAGAACTTGCTGCATAGTCAGGACTGACCTTGAATTCCTGATTCCCCTGCCTCCACTTTCCAAGTGCTGAGATTATAGGTGTGCAACACTTTGCTCCAGGAAGATCTCAAGCTTGAGGCCATTCTGGGCTACATAGTGAGACTCCGTCTAAAAACGAAACCCAAAAGCTAGCAGTTGGCAGTCTACTGGAAAACTTGAAAATCACCCCAGTCCTTGGATGAGGTAGTGTTAATCCCAAAGATGTGAAGAGAAACCACGGACCCAGATCATCATGGCCAAATTAATTAAAGCAAGCTTTTTTATTCAAGCGTATGGGCTGCCTCCCTGTAAGGCGGGGTTCAAGAGTTTAGCATTGAACATGAGGAAGACAAGGTTTTTATAGTTCAAGGGTAGGTAGGGGGTTTCCAAATGGGAGATTCCAAAATAGGCGAGGATACAGGAGCAGAACATAAACGTAAGCTCATCATAATGACCTCCTGAAACAAAGACACGATTTCAAGGTGGACGTAACAAAGGAGTCATAACAAGGTAGTAATTGCAATCCTTTGAAACAAAGAGTTGCAAGATGGTTTTTGAAACAAAGACATGGTTGTCATTTCCTGGAACAGGCAGTACAGAGCCATTTGTAGTTAAGGTTACAGGTGGGCACAGCCCAGTCCTTGAGAAACAGAGGTTTAATCATAAACAGGAATGAACCTGGTTTGTCTTTACTATAAGATGCCTTTTAAGCCCGAGATGGAGGTAGGCTGGTTCATCAGTAGCCTAAAGTTAGGAACATCTTTCCTAGAGCACCTTTGTAGACAAAGACTCAAGACAGAAGGGAGCTTCTGCTGAAAGGAGAGCACAAGGGAAGGGTAGTGCCCTTTGCATGAAGAGCTGGAGAGATGGCTCAGCCTCTCTCAGAGGAGCTGGGTTCAGTTCCCAACACCCACAGGTGGCTCAGAACCGGCTGTAACTCCAGTTTGACTGGATCTAGTGCCCTCTTCTGGTCTCTGCAGGGACTGCATCCATTGTGGCTGTGCTTTACCCTTTAGCTTCCATTGGTTTGGGCTAGGAAGAGACAGCCAATCGGAATATTTACTATCATCAGTTTACCTTTTAGCTTTGTGGACAATTTAAAGTTCCAAGGTACTTTTCTGGCTCGTTTTGAGCATTACAAGCAGAAGATTGCTGGCTGGAATTTCATCATTTGATGGTTCTAAGCTGCCTCTTGGAGTGGACCTCCTCTCCCAATCCCCTGACTCCTAGCTTTCTCCAACAATCATTGCTCTGCAAATCTCGAAGACTGTTAAGTTATCTTTCTGTATTCAGCCTTGAATGGGAAGATTGCCAGTTCTGCAGAGCATTCCTCAAATGATTAACGTCTACGTGCAGAGATGAGCAGGAATTCGACTCAAAGGTTTTTCTTACGTTTTATTTATTTTGTGGTGTGCGTGTGTTCACTCACGCAAGTGCCTTTGTTGCTCATCTACGGAGGTAAGAGGACACCTTTTTGGAATGGATTCTTTCCTTCCACCATGTGGGGCCAGGAAGATCAAACTTGGGTCATCAGGTTCGGCAGCAGGTGCATTTTCCTGTTGAGTCATCGTGGCCCCAGACCCAAAGTTTGAAGTAGCAAAAGGAGACATGTAAAATAAAAGCTCTTATCCGGCTTTTAGTCACCCAGCAGGGCCCAGTGAGGAGCTGATGCTTTTAGCAAAAGCAGCCTCTCAGAACTGATAGTATCTTTAAGAACTGTTGGTTGGATTGAACCGTGTAAGCCCAAGAAGACGTTCTGCGGTATGGGGCTGGAGGTCAAGAACATTCACCCAAGCCAGGTGGTGGTGGCACACACCTTTAGTCCCAGCACTCGGGAGACAAGAGGCAGGCGGATCTCTGTGAGTTCGAGGCCAGACTGGTCTACAGAGTGATTTCCAGGACAGCCAGAAAAATCCTGTCTCAAAAAAAAAAAAAGAAAAATAAAAGAATATTTACCCAAAAAGAACAGTGTGAGGTTGGGTGACTCACTTTCCCACCATCCATCACTTACTCCACTAACACGTAGGTG
Source organism: Cricetomys ansorgei (assembly GCA_026225945.1). Lineage (NCBI taxonomy): Eukaryota > Metazoa > Chordata > Mammalia > Rodentia > Nesomyidae > Cricetomys > Cricetomys ansorgei. Next base: position 7,387,519 of record JAMJFZ010004114.1, read on the forward strand.
CTGAGGATTCACCCCCTAAGGTAATCCTTTTCTTGTTGCATTGTGTGTGTGCTCATTGCATATGTGTTCACACACACACACACACACACACACACACACACACACACACACACACACGTGCACACACGCAGGTGTGCACCTGCATGCCTAATCCAGCGTGCGGAGGTCTTAGAACAACTCGAGGGAGTCAGTTCTCTCTTTCCGCTGTGTCGGTCCCAAGAATGGAGCGAAGTCATCAGGGTTGCCAGCAACCTCAGAGCCAACTCACCCACTTCCTGAAGATTCCCAGCATTCTTTCATTCCAGTGGAAGGCTTAGGAGAACTCACAGTTGGAGGTCTGCATTATTTGGGGGTCAGAAGGGTGTATGCGAGTCTTCTCTCAAGCATCCAGACACCAACCAAAGCCAACGGGGCCCAGGTGTGTTTATTTTGGAGAGGGACAGATGAAAGAGAGATCTTTCAAAGACTGAAAAACAACCAGCTCATTTCCAGACCTTAACTACCTGGGGCAGACAGAGGTGGGTGCGGTGTTCCTGTTATTGTTTCAGCGCTAGCCAAAGGCGAAAGCAAGCTTGGCTTGCAGCCTTTCTTAGGGAAGGGAGAGTCCGGAGGTCATGGAAGGCGTGTGCTTGACCATCAGGAGTAAAGCTGAGCTTGGAAATGGAAGGCTTCACCTCTGGAAAATCCTTTCCACCCTAGAGGAAGACCTTTCTTCCCCAAGGCCACCTGGCTGGGTGCCAAGCTCCATGTGGCATTCTGGGAAGGAACGCCAACACCCACCTCATTATGGAATCCCCTTTGGTTTCAACCAGATCCAGGTTTGAGGCTTAGATTCCTTTTGGGTTTTGTGGACTGGAGGGAGGTTTGCAGCTTTCCACCTCAGGGCCCACTGTAGAATGAGAACAGCACATATCAGTGTCCGGCCCCTGGCCCCTTACATTATGGCACCATGGGGAACAGTACACTGATATACACTTGTTCCCCAGGAAGGGAAAAGAAAAAAAAGAGCTTCTCTTTTAAGGGGCTAACAGACCTCATGTGAAACGAGAATGCAGTTAGATTGTGTTGAAGTGTGGTGGAAGGAAAATATTATGACAAAAGGAAAGATTTCAGCTCCCAAGGCAACCAACATGGGATTTTTCCCCCTCTCTGCAGAATAAATATGCAGTAGTCTTGGGCTTCACAAATTAAGGGCTCTCCAGTCCATTCTTGACACTGCACTCGGAAAACTCCCCATCAGGCAAACCTTTGTTTAAAACTCACCAGCAGCTACTCACTGTGTGACTGGTGCCCATGCCCAGCACCGCAGCCCCACTGCCTGCATTCCCGTCTCTCAGCCCGCTGTGCTCAATCATCTCTGGACCTCGGTGCATGCTGTTCCCTGTGCCCGGATCAACTTCTGTCTAGACAGTTAGGTCCCACAGTGCTGTACCTCCCCTGCCACCCGGTCCCGTCCCCCCATCCTACTTTGTAGTAATGGCTTAATGAACTGCTGGCCCTATTGTCATTGTGGGGGCCGGCTCCATATCTGCCTAGTTTGTTTCAGGGTCTCCAGAGCCTGCCTCGTACAGCTCCTGGCACAAACTAGGAAGAGGAAATGGACTCAAGTTAGACTTCGTCCATCTGAATTACCTCCGTGTTGCCTTGAAAGCCTGGAACAGACTAAGGAGTGGAGACAGAAGGACCAGGGTGGGGTGTGAAGAAGCTTCAAGGAAGAGTGGAAGGCGCCCCTCCTCCTTTTCCCTGCAGCCTCCCCAGCTCCTGAGCCGATGAGCAAGATGCACACTTTTTTTTTTTTTTCCTGCTGACCACAGAAAGAAGAGACTATAAAACTCAGCTTCCCATCTGGTTCTTCACGGTCCAAGAAAATACAGCAATTTCAAACTCCAGGGAGACAGGCACTCAAATCACGAAAGCTTAAAGCTAGCCTGTCGTAGAATCTCCAAAGATCAGCGTGGATTTGACTCAGGAAGGATAGCTAAGGAAACACGGTTTCTAAGGATCGATTCCCCGGTGGCCCTCAAAAGGCATCAGTTTGATGTCTCCCAGGCCAGGCTCCCGCTCTGGCCTTCAGAGCCAACCTGCTTGATTCAACAGCTGGTCCTCCCTTCTTTCTTCTCGAGCCAACAGGCTTCTGATCACGGGGGTCCATCACCAGTCTGCCTCCCAGGCTGGGCCGAGGAGTAGAAGCTGGCCTTCCAATGGGAGCTCTTTAACATCTGTCCTCATCCACTGTCCAAAACCTGGCTGCTACTTCAATGCAGTGATGATGTATTTGCTTTTTAACGTTTTCTGTTAGAACCAGAGTTAACAGAGAATGGCTGGTAAGAGATGAAAAAAGAACCAACTCTCCTTCTGGATCTAAAAACAGCACGGAGGCACTCGGCGGGCCCGGGAGTTTGCCTGTCGGCATTGTCTGGCCACTGGGACACCTCTGTCTCTGGCAGGAATAAAAAATAGGGCAAAGGTTCTGAAGAGCCACCCATAGGTTGGTGCCCAATCAGGGAAAGGAATGTTCAAAAAATACGCTGAGATGCCAGCTCTGGAGAGATTTGACAGCCAGCTTGAAGGCTTCAGGCAGTTTGGATAAACATCTAGACTTTTGAGTACATTTCTGAGCCTGCTCTGTGATCCCTTTGAAGTTTATCCAACTTGAATAAACCCTCCAGAAAGCCAGGGCTAGTTAAAAAAAAAATGCTTTGGAAGTCCCCCTGGACGTCCCCTGTTGCTTTCTCCCAGGGCAGCCGGCCCATCAGGACCGGCCGTCTGAGGATTGGAGAAGAAAGATACTCGAGACCGAGTGTTCCTAGAATATTCAGTTCATTGTCTTCTTCTGTTCTTCCTGTCCTTTTTACATATGGAGGGTGCAGCTGACGGGAAAATCCCTGATGGATTTGGTGGATCACAAGCTTAGATCTAATCATGCTTGCCTGGGACCCCTTCTCAGTGATCTAACCCCAGCTATTTCTAAAGGCCCCACCTGAGACATACATCACACACGCTTGAGTAACAAAAGGTACCATTTACAGTCTAAAAAGTCTCTGCCTGAAGCTGGAAAGCTGATGATAGAGCCCGGGGTGGGCACAGGCGGGAAGGCCCATCTCATCTCCGGGTGAAGCATCCCCCAGCTGCCTAGACAGGGGCCGAGGCTCTTTCCTCCTGTCTGTGCAGGTTTTCTGGTCGTGAAATTCCTGGAGCATTGAGAAGTCCTGCGTGCACGGAGGGGTGTCCAGGTGGATGAGCACACCTCAGCACTGGGTGGTGTCGCCCCAGGTGCAAGCTGGCTCAGCTTTAGGTCACACAAAGGAAAACGGGATACAAAAGATACTAGGTTCCCTCAGGAAGCAAAAAAAAAAAAAAAAAAAAAAAAAAAACCGGCCTTTCTGAGCTGGACAAGGGTCTCCAAACCTGCTTTTGCTTCACTTCAGAAGCTGAGCAGGGCCGCTTCCCGTACAAGTGTGTCCTGGGGATGCCTGCAGAGAGAGCAGGCAAGCGGACAGCCGATTTCCAGCACAACACAAACCTACAAGCGGGACACATACCACGAGGGACACACCCTTTCATAACCTCGGGACCAAATGACAGAAGATGTGGCTTCAGCACCAGAGGAACCCCAGAAGCGGGGTTACAAATAGTTTTGTTTCTTTATTGGTAAAAAAAAAAAAATATTAACAGCAACAACAAACACAAGAACAGCACGAACATTCACAACCCATCAGAGTCCGGTAAGCGTTGGCCATTTATTCTTAACGGAGGAGTCCTCTACCTCAGCGCACTTTCAGCCAAAAGGTCCCTTCATATTTTTCATAGGTGGGTACTGCTGCTCCATTGGCATGGCCCCAAAGCAGTCTGAGGGGTTGCAGTGGCCAGCCTTCCCTGGCTGGCCCACGGGCCCGGGGGGCCAGGGATGCCCGGAATGCCTTGCTGGCCCATTGGCCCTGTTGCGCCCATCTTGCCGTAGCCTGGAGGTCCTTGAGGACCTACAGAGAGAAGAGCCGCAGAAGGGAGATCAGGAGACCCAGACGACAAGAAGGGACAACAGCTGTGGCAACTGACACCTTTGTTCCATGCGTATTTGCCACGTTGACGCATGTTTTCGTGGGGACTGCCTGTGCCTCACATTGATTTTGCAAGGACAACCACGCCTCTGGCTGGATTTATTGGGAGCAGCTGTGCATCAGGAAAAGGGTCGAGAGCTTTTAACATACACGTCATTGCATCCACAAAACAGTTCCCTGGGGAAACGGTACAGGCTCAGAAAAGTTGCACGTGGGTGATGTCCGTGGGGTTTGTAGTGATGCTGGCCTTGGGGTTAGGTCATCAGGCTTTGATTACTCTCAACTTTTTGACTGTCTTGGAGAACGACTCTGTGGGCTTAAGTGACTTCATCGGCATCACGGGGCTAAGATGCTAGACAGGCCCTGGACTTGGGGTTCTGGTTCCTACTGCATGCAATCCCCCAACACACACAGCATCATACCAGCCTAGCTTAGGACAGAAGGAGACACTCAGCCTCTCTTTCCACTCCTCCCCATTCTGGCCTTAGTACAGTATCTTGAATTGGGAGCATTTCTGTAAGTGATAATTAGCCTGACACTAGCTGGTATTCTATTTGATTATGTTGTCATAAAAGAAGTGTGTATGGGGGGCACCCTGCTGCTCTGAATTCATGGTCTAAAAGAGCGGGTTCTCCTACCTGGGGGGCCGGGGAGACCATTTTCTCCTGAGATGCCAACACCAATGTCTCCCTTTTCACCTTTGGTACCAGGCAATCCTGAGACAAAAGGCATGAAGTTTAGTCGCATCCCTAAGCAGGAAAATGACAACCACGTGGGTTGCTAAACACACACACACACTCACAACTGTCAGCCCTCACAGAGCTACATATGCTTAATGCCCTGGAGACCCAGAAGGTAGAGCTACCTCTCATTCCTGGCAAACCCTGGCGTCCTTCTCGGCCTATCTGACCAGGGAGGCCAGGTGACCCTGGAGCACCTGGCCGGCCTGGAGCACCATCCTTCCCGGGGGGCCCTGGCCGGCCTGGAGCTGCCGCCACCTCCATGGGGAATTGCATCCTGGAGGTGTAGTAAGCCATCCTCTCTGCAGGCAAAGACAAAGGCTGGGTCACCGGATGTTCAGACACTCAGATTGGCTGCGGATGCTGCAGACATGCCACCAGCAAGGGACAGCCTTTCTTAGGAGGAGGGTCAGGATGGGGAGTACGGGATGGTCTCCTGAGAGAAGGAGGTCTTGTCATATGGCCTCCATGTGCCTTCCCGTGCAGATCTTCCAGAAGCACAGATCTGATTTTGGCATCTTTTCCCTCTAACCACTGTGTCCGGTTCAACACTGACTTCAGAATATAGTCCAGACAGGCCTCTTTCCCTAGCAGAATGCCCAGCATCCACGTTGCCCCAAGTCCACAGCACACGGGCAGAAAAAAAAGCATCAAACAAACCCAAGCAGCGCCTCCCACCTGCTGCTCGCCCTTCTCAGAGCTCCCTCCACACGGGCTCTCCTTTGAAATGGGTTTTCTTAACCTCCTTTGCTCAAGTGGGGCTCGGGAGGGCAGGAGAGGCCCGATTCATCTCTGAATAGAGCAGGTGACAAGGAAGGTCTGATGGATAGGTGAGCATCTGTCTGTCACCCTGCTGTCTATAAACGTGTGGGGGCGGGAAAGGGGAGGGCACTGGAGCTTTAAGGAGAAGGAAGGCAGGGCTGGGGGGCGAAGTGTCTGGGAAGGGCAGGCATTACCCACTGCCACCCAGCTGGCTGCCAATTACCATCAAACATCTTAATGATCTCTTGTCTGATGAACCTCTTGATGTCATCATAATTCACCATGTCTCCCTGAGGAAGGAGAAGAAACCTGGCCTCGATTACACGTCCAAGCTTGGCACTTTCCCAGTGAATAGACTTGATTTCCAGAAATAAAGGATCGAGAGGAGGGCAAAGGTCCTGGAAGCCTCCCACAGAGTCCTAATCCAAAGTGCCACCCACCCAGAAATAGTACAATGTATTTTGTGCTAAAATTGAGTTTGGGGTGGGAGGGACACCTGTGGCTCCCCCCCCCACACACACACACACGCACACTTCCCCGCGCAGAAGTAGGAGCCACTTGTGGTCGAGCTTTTCCTGGGGAACGTCCGCAGGAGTTTCTAAAGTGACCGTGTGCCAGCAGTGTGAGATGGTGCCCGTGGTTGCTCGCCTCCTCACCATAGAGCCTGGCACGCCAGGCAATCCGGGGTTCCCTGCAGGCCCCGGGGATCCAGGGTGGCCTCTCTCTCCTGCGGGACCCGGTGGCCCAACAGGTCCCATGGAGCCACTCTTGCCAGGACCCCCAGGCATGCCAGATCTTCCCTTCTCCCCTGCTTGGCCCTTCTGTCCTGCAGGTCCTGGGTCACCCTACAAGGACAGCAAGTCACAGCACATCATAATCAACAGTTTCCAAGTCTATGTCACAATACGTGAGCAGCCTGTCCCTTCCCCGGGTGTCCAGCATCTTCCTCTGGGCTGTGGTCACAGCGATACAGGTCCCCTGCCTCACCAAGTCCCACAGGAGGGCTTCTGGTAGGCAGTGCTTGCATTACTTCCGATGAGAAATGCTCATGGCTCCCATACGCCTTCAGTAGGGAGGCCCCCTTCCTTGCCCAGGTAGGGCCATCCCCCACTCGTACCTTCCTCAACATCTCCTTGCCAGCCCTAATTGCCTGTCACGCTCTGGTTCCGCCATGTTGTTTGAATCTGTGCTGTCCGGAACGCCCCCTCCCTAGCCTCGGCACTCGAATGCCTCTCATCTCCTGATGAAATGTTCCTGCCCTTTATGCAGCCCCCCTCCCCCCCACTGAGGGACCCCTTCCTGGGAACCCACGGTACTGCATCCAGTCTTCTTCAAAACCTGCCATACTCTACTGTCGGTGTGACTGGGCACAGGGAGTGTCATTTAGGGATGTCTGTTTACCCCAGGCCAACACAGAGGCCCTGGAGTGAGCCAGGGTGGGAAATTATTAGGGGATTCGAGAGATTTCCATTCCCTGAGCCATAGATGGGACAGTCCAGGTGAGGTCACATCTCCCTTTCCTGTCCATTGGCCACCCTAGTCCCCCGCTGTGGCTGAAGTCACAGCTTGAAGAAGAGTACCTCTTCTCAGACCCAGCCAGTGCCTGCTCACCTTTGGGCCCGGAAGTCCATAGAGCCCCTGCTTTCCAGGAGGTCCCTATAAGAAAGCAGGAGTTTAGGGTCAAGTCTGGGCAGTATCGCTGAGGCCCCTTGGGGTGGTGGGTGGGGAAGGTGCAGCGAGATGACCACATTCTTCCGCCCTGGGACCTTGGTTGTACCCAGCTGGGCTCTGTGCGAGGAAGGATGACAGCTTCTCTGCCCCTGCCGGGAGGGGCTGACAGCTGGGAGGGAGAGCGATGTCCCCTGGGGCATGGCCTTGTTTGATAGCATTGGCTGGGTCCCTCATCACAGATGAACAGATGTGACAAGAAGTCACAGTGGCCAGTCTGAAATAGCAGAGGCCTGGCAGGAGCTGGGGCCCAGGGAGCCTTTGTTTGGAGTTTGTTGTTATTGTCTTTCTGACTAGGAGCGGTCTCCCATAATTCCATGGGAACATGAGCTACCAGCTTCTCCTATGCAGTTGGCACTCCGGGTCTTTAGGGAGGCTGGTTCCAGGATCCCCATGGATCCCATTTGTGAAATTGGATGTAACCTACGTGTGCCTGTCCATGCGCTCTATGTCATCTCCAAATTACTTAACAGTAGCCACTGTGGTGTGAACGTTGCAAAGGGTTACCATACTGTATTGTTTAGGGCATAATGACGAGAAAAGGAAAGTCAGCCAGGAGCGGAGGCGCACACCCGTGAGCACTGGGGAGGCTGAGGCAAGAGGGTCGTGTTTGAGGCCAGTTTGGACTATAAAGTTCCAGGCCAGTCTGGGTACATAGTCTCAAAAAAAACCAAACAAACAAAAAAAGTCTGCATATGGTCAGCACATGTACAATTTTTCCCTGAATATTTTAAGTCAGGAGATGGACTGCGTTCCTGGATGTGGAAGCTAGGGGGTATGGCTTCTGTAGGAGGCAGTTTGTGCCCGTGTGGTGTGCTTCCCGAGTGGATGAGGACCAGGAAGGAATGTCCAAAGGGAAGGAAGGGGGAGGGGAGCAGCACAACAGTACCTCTTTGCCAGTTGCACCGTCGGAGCCAGGTTCTCCCTGGGGAGCAGAGAGCATGGGAGATATGAGCAGTCACCCAACGGCCTTCCAGACCTCACGCTTTGCCCTGCCGTCCATTCCACACCAAGGAGTCCTGATCCTGCGGCTGCCCCCACCACCACCACTGCGCGCCCCAGCCCCAGCCAGCCTGAGCTAGAGCAGAGATGCCTTTTTGCCTGTACGGGCTCCCTGGCTCTCAGGGAGGACCACATGAACTGTGAGCCTCTGTCCTCAGTGAGACTGGCCAAGACCAGCTGGCATCCTTCCTTCCCCCATGATGCCACAACAGAAACTATCCTTCCCTGATCCCAGGCCCAGGCCCTTCTGGCGGGCTGCTAGAGAAGAGAAAGATTATCTGTGATTTCAGGACAAGGGGGAGGCATGTCCAGGGTCCTGGCAGTTTGAGTCTGCAGGGAGAGAGGGAGCCTGGAAGGGAGGCCATTCCCAGGGGCAGTGGGTAGAGTTCATAGTGAGCAGGAGTGCTGGCCCCTGGCCCTCTGGGAAATAGGCCCTGTGAGCATGCCCACATAACTGCAGTCATCCATCTCATCAGGGACGACCAAGCCTGGTTTGCTACTGTGCCCCAGAAGGAAGTCTGGTTGGTGGGAAACACCCAGTCATGGAGCCCTGAGCCCCCGTCATTGGCTTCCCAGAACCATTACATCCCGAGGCCGGGGGTCAGCTCCATCGCACCTGTCTAGACCTCTGTGGAGGAAAGCTTTGCAGGTTGGCTAAGGAATGCAAACCAGGCATGCAGCAGCCTGGGGATCGCGTCTCAGCTCTTCATTTACTAGCTGTGTGACGCAGAGCAACCTACTCAGTCACACCGAACCCTCATTTTCTCATCTGAAAGCCTAGGGACAGCTGGACCTCCAAATAGTGTGGCAGAACACGTTAAGACAAGACACACATCCAATCAAAGCTAAGGCTCACTTCGGCACGGGCAGTGACCAATATAGCAGCACTCTGAATGCTAAACGGGCTGAGATCAAGTCTGGCTTCCAAGGAGCTCAGACGGTTACAGTAAGAGTGCTGTATTTCTGATTAATGACATTTTCAAAGACTTTGTGTGGTTCCTGACAAGCTCCACTGGGGCAGGGGCTGGGGCAGGAGCAGGGGCTGGGGCAGGGGCTGGGGCAGGAGCTGGGGCAGGGGAAGGGGCTGGGGCAGGGGCTGGGGCAGGGGCAGGGGAGCACATGGACCAGGTCTCCTCTTTCTGACACGCGTCAAGGGATCTGCATCGGGCTGATGGTGTGTCCTCGGAAGCAGTGCCCTTGTGTGCAGCTGGCTCGGTGCTGGTTTGCAGGGCTTGTCTTTCTGAATACAATAGGGTCCCCAGCTGCAAGCCTCATGCTGCCACCCTGCCATGCTAACTAACACCCTCTCCTTCTCTAGAGATTGCCAGGCGTGCTGTGCAAAGCCAAGTGACCCTTTCATCTGGGCTGGGCTATAAGATGTGGAGTCTTACCGGAGGGCCAGGGTGTCCAGGTGTCCCGGGCTGGCCTGGGAGGCCTGCTAAGCCCCTTTCTCCAGGGGCTCCACGGTCTCCTTTCAGGCCCTAGAAAATAGGATGAAGATCAGTGGAGAGAAGGAAAAGCAGAGTCCACAAAGCCAGAGGCAGGACCTCACACACACTATGTTCCAGGAGCCGGGCCCCGAGGGACAGATGGCATGCCTGAACCTGTGGCATGGCCCTAGGCTGCCTTGAGCCACCTCCCAAGCCCTTTGCCTCATCACAGAAAGGAGATCTTTAGGGCAGATTAGAGGGTGATGGAGGAGAGAAAGGGGGTGAAAGCAAGTCATTCTCTACGTCCCTGGCTTTGTCTGGAAAGAGACCACAGCAGAGAAGGCAGTATTTCCTCAAGGGAGGAAATGGAAGGGAGCCACTCACCATGGTGGAGATCCCAGGCGGACCTGGCTGGCCCGGAGGTCCCTGAGGCCCCTATGGAGAAGGAGAGTCAAGGCACAGAAAAGGCTCTAACAAAACCCCCAGGCTGGGGGGGATTTCGGCAGCAGGAATATCCCTACACTGCATTAGCCTTGTTCTTTTCCTGAAATCGGTCCTTCCTTTCTGATCTTACTTGAACCTCTACCAGGAGCTCTGGTTCCAGAGCAGAGGTGGGGAGGGGGCACTGGGTACACAGAACCCTTGTGCCCAGTGCTCATTGATTGGTCCACATAGGCCTGTGAAGTGCAGAGGCCAAAGGCAGGAGAGAAAGAACTACTAGCTTGGGTATCTCCCAAGCCTCCATGCTTCCTAAAGGCAGCCTAGCACCCTACTGTTCTATGGAGGAGAGAAAACCAGCAGCCAGGGGAATTAACAGCAGGGGTGAAGGGCAGGGATTATATGTACCAGGCACCATGTCCCCCACCTCCCACAGCCGCAGAAGGGACTCCAGGCATCTCCAAAGCCATTTTGCCATATCACAGAAGGGAGAGATCTTTGGGAAAGACAAAAGGCTAACCCAACAGCCACATGGGAAAGCTCTGTGGTGACAACACTCCAACTCCCCCAGGGATGTCCCCTCCTGACACTGTTGGGGCTGTATCTGAAAGGCTCACAGTCCAGGGTCACCTCCCTCATCAGAGCGACACCTTCTCGGAAGCCAAGAACACTAGGCTACCTCCCAGAGCACATCCCTCTAAACCCCTTCCTCCCAGAATGTTCTGGAGCCATAGCTCCTATACTACTTATGTAAGACTCCTGGGGTGGGAATGCTCATCACTGGGACGAGGACATAGCAGAGGGCCTGGGCTGGACAGAGTGGTGACAGGAGGGACCAGTAGGTGTTCATCCGCAGCCCCCCATGAGTCTCTGCTGGGGCCACCATTCAGTGTATGACTCTTTCAGACTTAATGAGAAGGGGACTGGAGACCTGGAGTGCCCAGAACAGAGTCTCTGAACTCTTGAGATGCATAAAAATGGGGACCTGAGAGTTTCTCTCTCTTTTTTTTCTTTCCTTTCTTTCTGTATTTTTTTTTGTTGTTGTTGTTTTCTGGTCATGAACTACTTTTAATGTTCCCAAATGCCGTCTGAAAATTATACAGTCACGCTGTCCTAGTATACCGGTGGATTTGCTCTCTCTGGAGCCAGCAGCTTGGTGCCGTCAAGCTGATCAAAGGCACCAATTGGCAGCCGTCTGTGTCACTGATGAGAAAAGTGGATGGGAAATGCAATATTGCCTAATAAGTGCTCTCTTTGATTCACCCTAATGGTAAAAACACCACCTGCCCACCCAGGAGACCTGCCCAACTTCCTGGTTCCTCTCTTCCTACCACAGCCCTCCCTTGCTTCAGACCAAGGGAACAAGCAAGCCCTCTACCTCCAAGTACACCCGGGATCCCCTGAACCTTCTGTTCCTCTCCATTCCTACCTACCACCCACCCACCTGCCCGCCACTCACCAGTCGCTCCCTGAGTATGCCTGCCCCAGCCCCAGCTTCTTTCGGGAAGCTCGGCTTCTCTGGCCCCCCTCCCCCATGCACTTCTCAAGCCACCCCCATGCCAGTGTAATGGTCTTCTTGAGGTCCCTCAGACATACCAGGCTCCTGGCAGCTTTGATTCTGCATACCCATGTCCCCTCTCCCTGGGCTCTTCTCCTATGCTACTCAATAACTGGCTCCTCCTGTTATCCAAGTCTCGGCTCAGTTACTCCTCCAGTAAGGTTTCCCCTAAAGCTATCCGCCAGTCCTCTGGAGCATCACCTATCCCTTGAAACGCTTTTTTCCTGTGCCTGCAGGGAAGTCCTGCGGGCTAAGGACCCTTGTCTATCTGGCTCCATGCTGTGGCCCTGATTCGGAGCAGGTGGTCAATAACTATTTTATTATTTAACTGAGTGACTTGTGTCTGATAAGCAAACGCGAACGTGCCCAGAGTACCCCAACCCCCAAAAGTAGTGAAAAGCCAAAACCACTCAATTAGCTGAGTCTGAAGTCTTCTCCCCTTTCTGCACTGCTAGGGCGGTTCCCGTGACCACCGCCAGCTTCTCCCACACCCCAGTGGCATACTAATCCACAGAAGCAGAGACAAAAACAGCGTAACTCACAAGATGACCTGGGGGTCCGGGTCGTCCCTGGGGTCCCATGGCTCCAGGTTCACCCTGCAGGGGTCAGAGAAAGGGGTGACACAAACTGACTCACCTGTACACATGTGGCTGCTGGGCAGGAGAGGGCCACACAGAGCTGTGGGTAGCGTGAGGTAATGGCCAGAGGGCTGGACAGAGCTCTGAACTTTAGACCCTAGCCTTCCAGGGATTAGGAAGGTCAGGTCTGCCTCTTGGGTGGGAGAGGACCCAGTTATAACTCTCGAAGATCAAGATGTGCGATGTGGGGTGAAATTTCACATCAGAAGGCCAAGGAGAGAAGGCAGCCTCGCGGCCACTGAGAAGAAGGAAGAGGCTACATCGTGGAGCTCAAGGCTGTAGGACAGCAGTATGCACAGAACTCCAGTGCTCACCTCTGCGCCTGGCCGGCCACTGCTGCCAGGGGGGCCTGGTTTTCCACAGTCACCCTAAAAGAGAGGGGGGCAGTTAAGATTGGTGTCCCCACCCCGTGACTAGCCTGGGTCAAGGAGGCTCTGCCACCGTGCCCCAGCTTTAGCCAGAGGGCCTCTTGGTGCCCTCCAGCCCATAGGTGGCAAAGTCCTGACCCAGTCACCCAGGCCCTAGTGGCCTCAGAGGCTAGGATGCTAGAGTGATATCTCAGCCAGGGGTCGGGTGGCACCCCAAGCCCAGGCTGGATGGCCATGTCTGCCTGGTGTCAGACCTCAAGAGGACAGGGGAAGGCTGTTGACCAGAAGTACCCCTTACCTTAGGCCCGGGGAGGCCAGGGTGCCCTGTTTTCCCCTTGAAACCCTGGAAGGAAAAGCACAGAGCTGTTTCTCTCATCTCCGTCTGAGATACCCCACCCTCCAGCCCCCGAGCGCCTTCCTGCTCAGGCTAAATCGACAGCGTCCACTGCAGCTACAGCATGAGGACCAGGACATGGTGGTTGTGAGGGTAGCTGGGGGGAGCCTCGGAGCTCCCAGCCCCTTCCTGCAGCTCAACTTACCGGGGGTCCCATGAGTCCAGGAGGGCCAGCAGGACCTGGGTCCCCCTAGGGAAAGAGAAGGGAGCTCATTCCCCATGCCTCTGCTTCTCCTGTCCCCAGATTTGGTGCGGGCATCATGTTGGAGAGGGGGGAAAAATCTCAGCCTGTCTCAGCCTCTGACTGAATGGAGACGTCTCTCTAGGCCTCAACTTTCTTTCTTCGGAATATGGATGGGAGTTGACCTTGATGTCCTACCCCACCCACCCTTGCCATCTTCCCATCTCTCTGATTCCCCAGAAAAACTCAGCCAAGGTGTCAGGGCTCCCTCAGGCCCGCCATGGCTACAGCCTGATTCTTTCCAGAACCCAGCCTACTTTTTCCAGTTGCCTGAGTTTTGGGATATAAATGGCATCTCTGTCGCCTGTCACCATCCTGTCTTTGGTGAAACGAATTCGCCTAAACCTGGCTAATGCCATTAGGAGGGGTGAGAGACTGGAGGAGTCTGGCGCCAGCCGGGGGCGGGGGGAACAGTCCAAAGGGACACTGGGACACCCCGAGGAAAGGGCGACTCCTCCGCTCACGTCAGTAGAAGGGGCACCCGCCCCCCTCTCAGCCCCATCTCACCCTCAGGCCAGGCTTGCCATCCTTCCCGTCCAGTCCGTCCAGCCCAGCAGGGCCCTGCAGACAGGAGAAAGGTATTTCTGAAAAGCTGCACTAGGCTTAGCAGGGGAAGTCTGTCCCGTGCCCGTGGCTCTCACCACCTCTTACCCAACTCACCCCCTTCCCATACATGTGTACACCCACACAGGGACTCCATGCCCGGCACCTGCCAGGCCCAGAGGGCACACGCTCACCTGAATCCCGGGAGGGCCTGGGGGCCCAGGGGAACCAGGCAAACCTGATGGACCTCGAGTTCCTTCACTGCCCTGAAACCAGAAGACCCAATGAAGTCAGGTACATGGGTGCTAGAACCCCTGGAAGTCAGGACATTCAGCTTCCGGCCCTGGTTCTGTCCTGGTCTAACTGACGGAGTCTGCATGCTGCCTTCCTGGGAGTGTATGTCCTCAAGACACAAAGACACACACACCCCTTACCCCACTGCCTTATGGGAAGAAATAGAGCTTGATCAGCCCAGCCTCTTCTCAGGGTTGTCCCAGGGGCTGGCACGCAGGGTGGGTATATGTGTTTAAGTGGTGTCGCTCTAATAATTTGCCACATATGTGGGCTTTGACCTCAGGGCGAAAAAGGCACCGGGTGGGGTGGGGGGAGGACTCCTTGAAAGCCACGGGCCTGCTTAAGTCAGTAGCAGTGCAACAGCCTGTCTGCTTTGTGAGGAGGGGGCTGCAGAGCTTGGGGGTGGGTGTGGAGGCCCATGGTGGCCAGGGCTCTCGGTGATGCAGAAGTGTCACCAGATGGCGGACTCTGAAGGATGCCTGGGGTGAGGCAGGAGGAGGCTAGAGGGAACCTAGGAGAGGAAGATTTGGAAGTGGTCATGTGCCTGTCTGACCTGGGTGTCTGGGCCCTTGTGGTAGATAGTGTAGGAGAGGAGGCTGGGCGGGTGGGCACTGGACTGGGAGAAGCCCGGAGTGCCATGCTGCACCTTGTTGAACAGCAGCTTTCACATTGTTTCTCAGGGCCCTGGAAGTTGTTGTTGGGGTGGGGGTGGGGGGGCTTGAAGCTGGGAGCATGAAGTAGGCTCCTGGCCCAGAGGATAGGACTCCAGAACCTTCTTCCAGGTCTTATTCAGAGCATCTTCACTTGTGTCTGTTTCATATGAGGTTTTACACCAAATTTTTGTCTAATAAAAGGCTTAGGGACCGTAAAACAGCCTACAAACACAGCCACAGCCCCTGGGCAGCCACTGAAGGCTCAAAGCAGGGCAAGGATGAGAGCCCGGTGTGTGAATTGGAAGGCAAGAAGCTTAAGAAGTTGCTACTTCCCAGGGAATGGGGCTGGGGGTGGGGGCGGGGCACTGCCCTGTGTCTGGGGCGGGGGGTGTGGGTGTGTGTGTGGGGGGGGGTGCTGCAGACAGCGAAAGGACACAGCTGCAGGGGAGAAAGCCAGGGGTGCTGCAATACCAACACCCACCAGGAGGGGTCAGCACAGTTCTAGCCAATGTCAGCCCCACTGAGAGTTGTGATGGGGGACCTCCATCCTGCAGTTTGGGGTTCTCTGCAGTGATCAGCCTAAGACTTACATGCCACCTCTCCATCCTCCACAGTCAAGAGATGAGAGGGGCTGACAGCCACTACAGGTCCACCTATAGATGGGTGCTAGCTGGGGGAGGCAGTGTGGGGTGGGGGTGGGGGTTGTCTCTCACAGTTGGCCGGTCATCTCAGCTCTGACACTAAGACTGTGTGCCCTGCGTGGCTCACTACCTTTTGGGTCCCCCACCTGGTTTTTCCTCATCTGTACAGCGAGAGGCTAATGTGTGGCTTCAGAGTAAAGAGTCTCTCAGAGTCTACAGACCATTACAGCTCCCTTTGAGCCCCCGCCTCCACCCAAAGCTTAGAAGTCAAGCTTGGGGTCTCTGACAGACAGCTCTCGCCCAGTACACAAAGGAGCTGCAGCTTCTGCTGATCTGGGGACGCCATCTCCAAACCACGGCAGGGCTATGTGTCCAGCTTATCAAGGCAAACTCAGAAGACTAGTGTGGGGCATCAAGGCTGCTGGCCCTCCCTACCTTAGCACAAAATCCAGGTGACCCAGTGTCTTCTGGGCTTTGGTGGCAGCCTAAGGAGAGAGGCACGCTCCTCCAGGCAAGCCCTCATTAAAGGGATCGCAGTTTTGGGCTCTCCCTTGGCTCCCTGCCCTCCCCGCTTCCTCTTGGCCTGTCAGTGGTCTAGCCAGCCATCTCTACAACTCCTTTGCCATCCTGTTTTTCCCTCTCCTGGCAAATGGGAGCCCAGGATACTCAGAAGCTGCTAGAGGGTGGGGGGAGAGTAAGGGGAAGGTAAGGGGAGGGTGCGGGACCATTCACGAGCCGTGGGGTTAATGAACCCAGCCTTAACACAGTGCGCTTGGTCTGTGGAGTTCCTGAACGCAGTCAGGTCACGGGAGCTGCATGGCTCAGATCTGTGGCTTTGGCAGACATGGGGTTCCATTTACCTTCTCCGCTTGGGGGCCAGGTGGGCCAGGGGCTCCAGCTTTGCCTGGGAATCCTGGGGGACCCTGTATCAACAAAGAAGCAGGCAGGAATAAAAGTAGGGCCCCTCCTCCCTTCCTCCTGTGAGTGATCCATCTATCTGTCTGGCCCTCTCTGGCCACCCATGAGGCCTCGCTCTTTGGGTCTGGCGCCTAGGATCTATCATGGCCACCTAGACGCCACCCTTCCCCAGGTTCCTCTTGATCCAGAGGGCCTGGCCAGATGGGCTCCTCCCAGTGGGACCATGGTACAGGGAACTTTTGTTTTTACTCACCGGTGGGCCTGGAAAGCCTGGCTGGCCTTGAAATCCCTAGGAGAAGTGAGCGGGTCATCAACTCTGCCTGGCCACTCAGGTGGATGGAGGGACAGGTGGAGCAGCCTCAAGTCTATAGGCTTGGTCCTTCCATCTACCCAAGATGGCCGGTAAGTGAAGATCTAGGTGCGGGGGTGGGGGGGCTAGAAAAGAACTAGGGACCAGCCTTTTCATCACCCCTCCCCCAACACTCTTCAGTCCCAATCCCTCCAGCCTCTTCATCCCCTCCCTCTCTGGGCACCACTCACCTGATCACCCTTCTCGCCAGAGCTCCCCTGGGGTCCTCGCTCTCCTCGGGGACCCTGTCACCACATAGAAGAATGCAACTGAAATCCAACCTTCCCGTCCTTGGGCCACAGGGAGGGGCCCTGAAGGCTCCCCGCCCCCCATCTCCGGGACCCTCTCACTCACTCACCGCTGGGCCTTGGGGACCTGGAAGGCCTTCAGATCCGGGTGGGCCCTGGGGACTCAGAGGGACAGAGTCAGTCACTGGGAAACACAAGGAACGAGGCCTGGGGGTGGGCAGGCCCCTCAGCTCCCTGGAACCATCTTGCTAATTAATCCTGCTACCTCCTGGCCTACTCCAAGCCAGCCAACAAATAACAGCGGATCTCTCTCAGGCACAGCTCTGACTATGTCACTCTCCTGCTCAAAAGCCTTCCGTGGATTCCCACTGTCTAATGAGTGAGGTCTATGCTGGTTTTTGAGGCACCCTGGAATCCGTCAGCCACCACCCTTTCCTGCTTCCTTAGCTCCTTCTCTCCGCTCCTTCTGCTGTGCTTTGCTCAGCCCGGAATGCGGTTCCCTGAACGCTGCTCTGCAGGTCCATGCCCCCAGGTACACCCCCTTCGCTGTGCCCTGCACTCTTAGGGAACCAACGCATAGCTCCAAGCTGCTCCTGCTGTGACCCTACTCATGACCCCTGTGTGGACACCACCTAGCTCCTTCCACTGCGATTCAGAACTCCGCGCTAAGAGTCCTCCCTGAGGACCTCCCGCCCCCTCTTCTACACATCATCCTCACGCTGCCCCACCCCCACCCCACTCTGCACGCTCAGGGGGCCTCAGCTCTCATCATTTCTATCTATTTATTCGTGTTTTATCTGCTTCCCGCTGCAGGGCAAAGCATGCAGGGCCTGTTTTGCTCAGTGCAGGACCCTCAGAAGGACCCGCAGCACCCAGCATGCCTAGGAGACAATCTCCGTGCGGGATAAAAGTGCGACAGAGTCGGCGGAGTCCCATGAGGCCTCGCTGACATTTGTGAGGGGGGAGGTAAGTTTCAGCTTGGTGGGTCTGGGATATGAGGGTTGAGGCTCCTCACCAGATGGACTTGGGCTCTAGCCCAGGCTCCTCCCCACTAATTCCCTAGCTGGCTGCAGGACACTGGGTGAGTCATGTCACTCAGGATCCTGTGACCTTGCGTGTGCCAGCAGTCCCCGGCGATTCTGTTCAGTGTGGGGGCCCCCATGAGTGTGGCCTCAATAGAAAAAAGATCCCGGCCCTGATTTGGCAGGGCGGGGGGATGGGAGTTCCGCCAGCTGACTGGGCCCTTCCCCTTCCTCAGTGCCTTCTCTGCAAGAAGCCTGCTGGGATCTCCTCACAGCCTCTGCCTCTGCTCCCGCCTCCGCAGCCACCAGCCTGTGCAGAGACGCAGCTGGAGTGACTCCAGGGCAGGGGCAGCAGGGGTCACAGGCTCCTCCTCACAGCAGAGCCTCCAGCCCTGTTGATGGAGGTGGCTGCGGAGGTTTGAAGCCCTTTCTCCCACCCTCCCATCCATCCTCCTGCTGCAACTTACCGACTCTCCCTTCTCTCCCGCGGGGCCAGTGTATCCTCGCTCCCCCTTGATGCCCTGCCAAGCGACAGCAGAGTTAGCTCTGTGGCCCGCCTGTGGTGGAGCTAATGCAAGAGGTGTGGGTGCAGCTGGCACCCAGACTTGAAGAAGAACGCATCAAAGTAGGGGACTGGAGGGGAGTGAGGGTGGCCAGTGGGGCCTCCCACCCACCACGGTGGCCCCCGCTGCAAAGTGGGACACATTTATCCTGAGGGCTCCTTTGCAAGGGGTGACACCTCTCATCTGTCTCCCTTGCTCTCCCCAGAAGCCCCTTGGGAAGCAGATCTCTGTTCTCTCTGAGTCTGGGACTTCAGTGGGTTCTCAAAGCGTTCCCTCCCTTCCTCCATCGCAATGGCGGGGGAAGCCATATTACCAAGGGAGCCAAAGTGGAGTGGGAGTCTACATGGATAGCATGGCAGAGACTGAATGCTGGGAAAGGAGGGACGCAGCTGAGGACACCCTGCCTGGCCCTGTTATCCCCACCAGCCTGTACCTCCTGTACCCCGCAGAGCCAGAGTCCTCTTACTCACAGGCAGTCCTGGGGGGCCCATGGCACCTGGGTAGCCAGGTTGTCCTGGAGGACCCTGCAAAGAAAGGCAGACACAATGATGGACCAGCCTTCAACTTTTCTGTCATCGCTTCACTGTGTGAGAGTGACCTCAGCCTGCTATCTAGCAGGTGCCCCTCCAGGGAAACAGTTACCATTCTGGTCCACTTTCACCATTATGTGACAAGCCCGAGACTCACTAGAACCCTGGGAGCAGAGCAGGAGAGGAGGTCCAGACTGAGGTGGGGAGGGCCAGGCATATAGGAAGGGTGCACAAGTGCTACGGGCTGAGGGAAGGAGGGAACTCCCCCGCTCCCCGGGTGGGGGGGCGTAATGGTAGAGGAGCTGGAGCTGTATGTGCTCCCAGGGTGTAGGGGCATGGATGGACACCCAGCTCCTTCGATCCCAGGGATGTGAAGCCCTTTCTTTTGAAACCCTCAGCCCTCCTAGATCAGGGCTGAGTAGCTGAGGACTTAAAAGGAAGCATCTGTCTTCCACCCTCAGTGGCCACCCTCCGCCAGCTCCGCGGGGCTCTTACTGGCTCTCCCTTGTCTCCAGTCAGGCCTGTGAGGCCTCGCTCTCCTTGAAGGCCCTTAGAGAGAGAGAGAGAGATCGTGAGAAACTGCAGGGGAGGGCAATCCCTACCTAGCTGGACTCTCCCCTGCCCCATGCCTGCCTCTTCCCACTCTGGGCAAAGGTTGAGGTCACAAGTGGCAACCAAGTGTCCATGGAAGAGTGGCTGTAGTGTGGGGTGTGCTCTGGAAGGGCGACTGTGCAAATCCAAGTGTATGGGTGCCTTTCAGGAGCATCCAGGAGCTTTCAGGCAGGGACAGCGGAGACACAACCCTACAAGCGAGGAACTGGCAGGGCACCTCCCAGGTGACTGTTGCTGTGGAGCATACTGTGGAGGCTGCCTGGGATGCACCTTTAGGAGACTAACTTGTCCGATGGGGGAGAGGCTGTGAGACAGGCCCGCCCACAATGATCTCCTGTGCAGTGTCACCAAGTCCCCAGCACTTACTTGCCCCAGTTTCCACCCAAGCCCCAAATCACCATCTTTAGGGATGCAAGGGCAGGCTCTCTGGGGAGCAATCCCAGGTCACTCATAACAAGGAGAGGGACATCAATTTCAACCAAAGCCCCCACCCCCACACTCCTCACTCTGATCTCCAAGGCTTCAACTCACCGTTGAAAACACCTTTTCTGCCCCCCTTCTCCCTCGTGCCCTCTAGAAACGGCACCCAAACCTTTCCATGACACAAGACAGATGGCTAGACAAACAGATGGCCCCTTCACCCAAGCAAGCGGAAACAGATATGGCCCGGCCAGGGATGAGGACGTGGGGACAGTTGGAAACGCGACAAGGGGGGGCCCTGGTCCCTGAGCCTCCGCCACCAGGCCCGGGAGGGCAGGAGCCAGACCGGGAGCACGGATCCGACAAACAGAGGTTTGGCTTCCACGACCCGGGAGACAGCGACAGTGAGGGTGGGGGGCTGGGGTACGGTTTAAACACACCCGTGACGACGTGACAGCGACGATGACAAGGCAGAGCAATTAACGACACCTGGCAGAAGGGTCAGCCCAAGGCCCTGGGCACAGGGGGACAGGGCCCTCACACCAGAAACCCAACTGGCTGGTATCACATGCCCAGCCTTGGAGCCGACTGGGCCTGGAGCCAAGGAAGAGGGAAGAAGAGGAGGCCATGGGTTTCCTCTCGCCGCAGGGAAGGGTGCACCACGGGGCTGCCTGTAAATCCCCAGGGTGCCTCTGGACAGTCCTACCAGGCAGCAGGGCAGCCAACCTGTGCCAGCCTGCAGTGTGAAGCCCTACAGCCTTGGCATCTCTGCCGGGCACAGAGCCAGGTGTCTGGCAGGGCCCCAAGAACTACTTTCAGCAAATCTTCAGTCCACACGGCGGCGGTGGGAAGCTGGAGGCAGGAGTTAGACGGGAGAGAGAAATGGGGGGAGAGAGGGCCGGAGGACAGGCCGAGGGAGCACAGGAAGACGGCAGAGCCTGGGGTGGTCTCCAAGGCCGCTGGGACTTAGGGGAACCTGTGTCGTTAGCTACCGTGCCTGCAGGGGACGACGGACAGAACACCACACCAGAACACCGAGGCAGAGAGGAGAGGGCAGGACAGGAGGGGCCGGGGAGGGGTGGGGGGGGAAGCAAAGCCACAGAGACCTGGTGGGAAGGGGAGGTGGAGTGGTGCTAGGTTCTTACAGGCAATCCCGGGGAGCCAACAGCACCAGGAAAACCTGGGGGGCCCTGGTGGGAGAAACAGGCAGGTCATATCTCACAAGCACTGTCACCCTGGGGTAGCCTGGAGGCATAGTCTGTGGTTGGGAGTTGCTGGGGTGGGGGTCCTGGGAGTTTTTCAAGGTTGCTGATAAGGAGCCTTATCAATAGGTCCCTCAGACGGCCACTCCTCCCCTAGGTGGGATCCTCCACAGCAGAGACACCAGCAGCACCCCAGCCAGGAAGCCCTTCCCAGTGCTCTCCACGCCTGCCTTCAGTGGAGTGCAAAGCCTCCTGCTCTCCAACCCCCTTCAGGTGAGTAGTTCCAAGGCCTCCATCAGCCATTTTTCCCCCCTCCAAAAAAAACACACTGCCAGCACTTCCTGTTTTTCTAGCCACCTCTTTCCTGCTTCACCAGCGTCCCTGAGGATCAGGATCCTGAGTGGAGACCCCTTGACCTGGTCTTTGTAGACCTCCCTAGAGATGGCCCCACGGAACCACGGAGAGCACCATCCCAGCCCCTTGTAGGGACTGGTGTTACGGGGAGTCGAGATGTCTGGCTGGGCAGCCATCCACCTTGCTGGCCTCTGGGCTACCTGGGTCCCCAGTGTAGCGGGGGTGGGGGCAGGGGGGATGCGTGTCCCTGGGGGCCTTCCCTGAGTGGCTCCGCAGGCAGCGGGACAGAGTGGCGGGGGGGGGGGGGGGGCTTCAGGGCATCCCAGGCTGGAGGCCACAGTCCCAAAAGATGCTCTCATGAGGGAAAGGTAAGGGTAGTGGGTGTTCCTGTCTGGTTTCTTGGGGACAAGTTGACAGAATGGTGTGTGGGTTAGGGCTTTCTGAGATCTGCTGAAACAGACCAGGACGCCAGCGATACTTACGATAGGGCCTGGGAGGCCTGGAGAGCCCCTCATGCCGGGTGGACCCTGCAGAAGAAACCAAAGGAACTAGAATGGAGAACCCGAGGCCCCACCCAGTAACCCATGTTACGGCGCTTTCCTCCATCTCCTGGGAGCCGCAGATGGGAGCGGGCTGCTGATGTCAAAGCAGAACCACTTAGCTGATGTTAAAATGGCCTTTCATTCAGTTCATTCAGTCATCCAACAAACATTTATTGAGCAGCTATTATGTGCCGGGCACAGGCCCAGGGGCTGGGAACATAGCCATAAACAAAACATTAAAATCTCTGCTTCGTGGCGCTTGTGTCCTAGAGGCAAGGTGAGCAGTAACAAATAGAACACAACCGGCACGTAGCTGGTGCTCAGTACCTGTGGAATGTTCCTGAAGGAAGTACATACACAGAATGTTGGATGGTGACAAGTACAGTGAAGGCAAGGAGTTTGGGGGGGAGTATCTGGAGGGGGCTTAGAGAGGGGGTGCATGGGAAAGCTTGGGGAGGGGTGGGAGGCTTCCAACTTAGGAAGTGGGTGCAGGAAGGCCTCGCTGAAAAGGTATCATGTGACCTGACTCTGGAGGGAGGTGGGGAGCAGGCCTGGAGAAGTGTCAGGAAAAGAAGCAGCAGGGAACCATCAGAACTGAGGTGAGGGACAGGGTGGTGGGGGTGGGAACTGGGGGGGCACAGGGAAGCCCAGAGGAGCAGGGAGTGCTCCAGGCAAATATGGATCCCCCCCTCAACCCATGTCTTTAAGACCCCACCAGGGATGAGGGCCTGGCCCTTCATCTTCTTACCTCTTCTCCTCTTTGGCCTGGCAGCCCCGGAGGACCAGGCAGGCCAGGGCTCCCAGGACAGCCAGGTTCTCCCTCAATGTTGTCTCCCTGGGGTGGGGGATAGAGATAGTAGGGGTGAGTAAGAGGGAAGGAGGGGGAGAGGGAAGGAGAGGGGTGGCCAGGGGAAGGGAAGGATTTACTCACCCTGGCCTCCTCGGCTCTCGGGCGCTCCCTTTCCGCGAAGCACTGTGGGAGAGAGAGGCTCTGCTTGGTAAGGGTGGTCAGGAGGCCTCTGGCGTGCACAGGATACCACACCAGGATTGCCAGCTCCCCCAGCCCAGCCTCTACCCGGAAAGAGCTGCTAGGACCAGCACCAGGGAGCCCCCCCCCACACCAGGGCACCCTCCCGTACCAGCCCGCCTCTGCCCAGTTCCTACCCTGGCACAGTTGTCAAGGCCTGGCACGCCAGGGATGCCCTGGTCTCCCTTTTCCCCCTTCTCCAGGAGGAAGGCTGGTCGGGCCGTCTGGTCTTGGGCACAGTCTCCACAGATGCTCTGATGAGAGAAATAGGAGGAACAGAGGTGCCTGGGTCAGAGCTGGGCAGGAAGCGCCCACTGGGGGATGCCCTCTCGAATTCCTGAATTCCGGGCAGGCACCCTGCCCAGCAGTCCTCCGCTCTCCCACTCACACCCTGCGGCAGCTTTGCTCTGTCCTCGGGGGACCCCATCCCAGCGATTGGCTCTGAGTTTCCTCCAGGAAGAGGCTCAGGTAGGGCCAAGCCCAGCGCTTTCCAGACAGGCGGGTGGGAGGAGGCGGAGGCACCCGCAGAGGGACCATCTGTCCCGGCTGTTCCTGCAACCTGCACCCGCTGAGAGGACAAGCCCCGAGGATCCAGGATGAAAAGGCTGGCTCCCCACACCAGCACCTCTGCCTGGGGACGCGAGGAGACAGCTGCGGGAGGAGCAAGCCCTCTGTGGACACTGTGGACACTCCTGAGACGGGCCTGCCGCTCACCAACTATCACGGGCTCCACGGGTCCCTGCGTCTAAACCTGCCCTTCCAGGAAAGGCCTCCTCTCACTGGGGTTTTGCCCTTCTTTGGTCACAGATTCTCTTGGGACACTGATGGAAGATACTGGTTCTCTCCATCAAAACCAGTAAAACTAGCCTTGGGAGCCTGGAGCCTCCCTGCCAGCAGGCATGACAGCTGGGACCCCAGGCAGGAGCCTCAAGCTCACTTTCACCCACCCACCGAAACACCCAAGGATAACGGCCATCGTTTCTCAGCACCCATGAGGCCATGGATTGTAATGGCCCTTGGTGCAGATCACACTTAGTCTCCAGGGCAGAGCCATGCAGCTTATGAACACTGTGGAGATAAGAAAGCTGGTGTTCAAAAGAGGTGGTGTGATTTGTCCAGGTGAGCCTGATTGGTCCCTGCCTCTGTGTGTGTGTGTGTGTGTGTGTGTGTGTAGTCAGTGCTTCCTCTGAACTGGGCATGAGGGCTGCTGGGACTCCTGGCAGGCTCCCCTGGCTGCCACTTGACCTCTGCTACTGGCTGAGTTCAGTTCCTCTGTGGGGCCTTCTGTGGAGCGCTTGATTACACAGCTGGCATGTGAAATGTTAGAAGTGTGTCCCATCAGGGGTTGGAGTCACACCGTCGCACCTGGAGAGCAGGACCTGTGGGAGCACAGGCTCCCCTGAGGCCAGGAGAGAAGGGCTAGGTGGGGGTCTCATTGTCACAACCTCACTGTTGCCAGGTGAACTCAACTACCTCCTACCGGTTGCTTCTGGAAACATCTGTGGTTCAAAGAGGGGCAAGGCAGGCAGCCCTTGTACTGTGACCTGACCAGATCTCCCTGGGGATGGGAGAGGGTGTCCTGAGGAAGCTGAGCTCCTGGAGAGAGTTCCAGGAACGTGATGTCAGCCTGCAGGAATGACCAGCTGGACTGTCATTTCTGGAGGTGACTGGGGAAGAGGGAAGGGGGCTATAGAAACCTTGGTTTCCAGGGGACCCTGAGAGCTTGGTCATCTAGACCAGGTCACAGCCCTGTAGCAGGACTGTAGGCTGACTCTCCCCTGCAATTCCAAATCCCTCATCTTGCTGAAGTCTTTTCAAATCGGCACCCACCCGGGCCCATCTCAAACCTGACCCACGAGGCCCCTAACCACTGCACCTATGCACTCTGCTTTGGAAGCTCCTGGGCCCTGCCTTGGTATGACCCAGGTGTTATGGTGCTTCTTTGCCAGCTGATGGAAGCTGGTTCAGGCTGGATTCTGTCACCAGGCGTGTGCCAGGTGGGGACCTCCGCAGCATCCCTTTAAGCAACTCATTCAGCAAATGCTATCTAGAGGGTTTTTACAAGCAGGAACCCAGCCAGACCCTCTCAGACAGATGCTTAGAACCACCCTTCCCCCCACAAGCAGGGAACCAGCAGGCTCAATCTGCTGCTGTCTGCTAGGCGGCAGGCAACTGAGCACCTGCTGTGAGAATCCCCTTTGGCGACACCTGCCAGCGCCTCTCTGTGCCCTCTTACCTTGAGGAGGTGCTGCTCGATGGGCAAGGATCCCTGAAAGAGACAGATGCATGTTCTAGAAGGTCAGGAGGGGAGGGTTATAACAGCCTAGAGGAGCATCCAGCCTTAAGATGGGGTTGGGGGGGGTGAAGGACAGAGCTAAAGGAATTGCATGGCCAGCTCGGCCCTGAGAAGGACAAGAAGGATGATGGCCGGTATGTACTGGCTAATACCCACCAGCTCAGCAGTGAGCCCAGGCTGTCCTGGCAAACCATTGTGTCCAGGCACTCCCTGAGGCAGAAAAGAAATACAAGATCAGACTCCTCCCCTCCAGCCTAGCTCTCTCCTTGCTCCTGCTCATGTACCACCTCCTGCACAGGTGAGAGCCCAGGGCCACCCTTAGCTTGAAGGTTCCACGCAGTTGGGGGCGGCTGGGGAAGCCAAGGAGGCACAGTGGGGCGGTCCTCAAAAGCAGTTCCGTGGGGAGCATTTCCTTGCCTGGCAGGTCAGGATTTGGGCAGATGGTCTTCTAGGGTAACTGCCGTGTTGGTCTACCCTAAGTCATTTTCCTACATTTCTTCATTAAATCTGCATCAGTTTCCTGGAGGCAACGGGCATTCCGTTGTCATCTTAGAAACAAAGGATCTCAGAGATCATTTGCCAAAGGCCACAGGTTGAGCAAGACAGATGAGACTTGAGAGTGAGGACCACTGGCTCCCAAGCCTCCTTTACTGACTAACTGCGCCTCACCCCTTGATCAGGAGCTTGCCTGATCAGACCAGCTGGGTGAAAGTCCTCACCACCCCGGTAACTTTTGGGAGAGTGCAAGTCCAGCTCTATAAAGCAGCCATCACGTGTGGCATCATGGAGGTGATACGGTGAGACACAGGGCACAGGGCCCGGATGCAGGGCGTTCGGGGACACTCCTTCCTGTTAAAGTGTGCCACCCAGCCTCTGACTTTCTTGCATAGTCACAATGCACATTTGCATATTAAACACTCTTCTGGGGTAGGGAGGATGTTGCATTTTGAATCCCCGGTGCCCCACGAAGAGAAGGTGCACATTAAATATGTGTTGAACGAACGTGTCGCTGCTCGGCCTGTTCCTCCCGGACAGGATTTCCTGGGCCTGCTCTGAGATCTGCACCTTCCCCCAACACCCAGCTCCCAGCACTGGGACAGGTCGGCTGCCCCTGTCCATCCTACGTAGAGCAGCCTCTTCCACTCCTGGGTCACCACCCAGCCCCTCCCGCCTGGAGTACCCGCCAGTGTCCACAGGGTCTGGAACAGTGCCTGGCTTTGAACACTTCTGTTTTGAAATAGGGTCTCATGCAGCCGGGGCTGGCTTCAGACTCATCATGTAGATGAGAATGATCTTGAAATTCCTGATCCCGCTGTCTCTAGCGCCTAAGGGCTGGGATTGCAGGCATGTGCCGCCATACCTAATTTAAGGGGTGTTTGGGACCGGACCCAGGGCTTCTTTCGTGCTAAGCAAGCACCCTACCAACTGAGCCGCGTCGCCAGCCCTGTGGCTACCGCTCACCCACTGTCTCACTTCCTAGAGCTGCTCTGTTCACGCCTGAGAGTGTGATTCTTTCTTACCCTGAGAGAATCACACACCGTGTTCTGTAGAAGTAGGGGGATGCAGCCTGAGTTTGACTGCCACCTACCAGCTACAAAAATCTTAGCTGTATCACTTAGCCTCTGTGCCTCAGGTTCCTCATCTGGAAAACGGATCGGGATAAAATGTCATATGCAGGCATTGCATTGGAATGATGAAGCCCTGGGCAAATAAACGGTGTGCATCTCTGAGCCCAGCTCTCTGAACAGAGAAGCCCGCCACAGGACAGGTGTCTGTTTATGGCACCCTCAGGTGGTGGCAGGCACTGGCATCAGATGCGACCCTGGGTCACGGGGTTGCACTCAGCACGTTTTTCTGCCCCTGTTCCCCCAGTGTGGCTTGGCATGGTTTACACTACACGAGCTCTCCCCGGTTAATGGGTCGCTTTGAAATGACTCAGCTCCCCCAAGCAATCTCCATGCCCCCTGCTGACAGGTCACTGAATGCTGGCACTGCACAGGAAGCTGGACACTGTCATCAAGTGTGGGGACTGCCAAATGTGTGGTGTAGGCTCTGGCTCCTGGTGTGCAAACCCCTGGGAACTGTCCTGAAAGGCAGAGGAAGGTGGGAGAAAACGCTCCAGAGCGGGAAAGCCCAGAGCGGGCTGTTTCATATTTGGCTGGGTGACCTTGGACAAGATACCTCACCTCTCAGAGATTAAAGCTGGGCCATGTGTGAGTTAGGGGGTTACACCATCTTCCTTCTGGGGTTGACATAAGGCTCAAACAAATGAGAGAATGGTTGTAAAATAATAATAGTCGTGAGCACTGTGGGGATAGCTAGTGCCTCCGGGGCATTCACTGTGTGCCAGGAAAGACATCACACACACTGCTCACACAAGCTTATTTAATACCCACAGAAAGCCCACTGAGGCAGGCGCTATAATTATCTACGTTTAATAGTAAAGGCATGGGGACATGGAGGGGTTGAGTGACTTGCCCGGTATCACAGAGCACTTGGCAGAGGAGAGTCAAACTGAGACTGTCTGGCTCTGAGAATGGAAGTGTGACACAGGTCTCGGCTCCTCCTCATATTCTCTCCTTACTATCTCTGGCCTCTGTGCTATTTACCAAACACAGCATAGACATTCTCATCTCTAGGTCTTTGTACCTGCTATTTTCCTGCTGGGCGTGCATCTCCTCAGGGGTGCTCCTCCCCGGGAGTGCTCCTCCCCGGGGTGCTCCTCCCCGGGGGTGCTCCTCCCCCGGGAGTGTTCCTCCCCCGGGGTGCTCCTCCTCGAGGGTGCTCCTTCCCAGGAGTGTTCCTCCCCAGGAGTGCTCCTCCACGGGGGTGCTCCTCCCCGGGGGTGCTCCTTCCCAGGAGTGTTCCTCCCCAGGAGTCTTCCTCCTCGGGGGTGCTCCTCCCCGGGGGTATTTTCTCCCCAACAGATTCACTTGCATTTCCTTTACATTTTGATTCAAATGTCACTTTTATTTGTATGTGTGTACATTTGTATGTGCGTATGTGCACATGTGCAGATTCATGTGCGTGTGTACGCATGTGTGCTGAGGCCAGAGGTTAACAATGGATGTCTTCCTCAGTTCTCCACCTTATTTTAATTTGTGTGTGTGTGCATGTGTGTACATGTGTGTGTGATTGTGTGTGTGTGTGTATGCATGTGTACATGTGTGTATGTGTGTGTGTGTGTGTGCATGTGTGTGTGATTGTGTGTGTGTGTACATGTGTACATGTGTGTGTATGTGTGTGCATGTGTATGCCTGTGTTTGCACGGGATTTGGTTTTCTCCTTCCCCCGTGGGTTGGGGTCATGGGAGTCAGTCAGGTTGGCAGGCCTGCATGCCGAGCACCTTTATTAGAGGAATGATCTCACCAGCCCTCCCTAACTTTTGAGACAGGGTCTCTCATTGGAACTGGAGCTTACCAATTCAGCTTGGCTGACTGCCAGCAGGCCCCAGGGCTCCTCCTGTCTCTGCCTCCCCAGCACCGGAGTTGCGAACACAGGCCACCACGTCTGGCTTTTCACGTGGTGCTGGGGATCTGAGCTCAGGTCCTGAAGCTTGCATAGCAAGCACTCTACTGACTCCGTGTCTTCCCAGCCCCAAGGGTCACCTTTTTCTTTAGAATTTTTCACAAATATCTTCCCTGTTCTTCTCCTACTGCCCATCCTCATGTCCAGCTTTACCTTCCGCCTTTGCGTGGGCCACTCGCTAACATATGAGACTTTCTATTTCTTGCTTATTGCCTGCCTCTCTTGCAAGGATTCTAATGTTTGGTCCACTGCTACAACCCAGTGTCTAAAACAGTGCCTGGAAAAGATCACACAGGCAGGAATGCACGTCACACCAGCAAACACTGCTGCTCCAGGAGAGCTCTCTTTACCAGTATAAAGCTCTGCCTGGGTTCCTGCCAGGTCTGGCCTTGGCTCCTGTCAGTGGGGTGCCTGTGCTAAAACACAACAGGACATTCCTCGAAATGAGGCTGGGAGTCCACAAACCTGGCCCTGGGGTCTGTGAGCACTCCATGCCGTGCTGGGGAGCAATTACACAGAGGAGTCAGGACAGATGCCTGAGTAAGGAAACAGCACACTCAGGCCCAGCCTGGGAACAGCCCCAGTGAGTGCTTGGACCCTGCCCCCCTCCAAACTTCAGATCCCTCTCTCTGTTCTCTTACCTGCAGCCCAGGCACTCCGGGGGGACCTGGTGGTCCGGGGACACCTGGGGGACCCTGTGGGAGGAAAGACAAAAATCGGAAGGGGAAGAGAGCTCTCCGCCACCATGGAGGGCAGTAGTGTCAGGGTGGGCAAGCCGCGACAGGAGGCAAGACAAAGGAGACAAGCCACACAGACCTGCGGGCCTGGCTGCGAGGAGCTGCCCATCCACAGTCCCGGAGCACCCTGGGTTGGGGTGGGGGTCGCAAAAGAAGGGGAGAGGTTATAGGCAACAACGTCTACACCAAGCACAGAGCTGCATGGGGAAGGGGGCTCGCTGGGACACAGAGCCTGGCAGGGCTCCTGCCGACTGGCACCAGGTTGAGGCTGTGGAGCCAGCCTCTCCCCTAGCTGGGGAAGGCAGGAAAAGGAGCTCAGCCCCACTCACCGGCATGCCAGAGAAGATGGGCTCTCCTCGAGAAGGACAGGAGCACTCTCCTGGTTCACCCTGGGAAGACAAGAGCCTTGGTTTGAGGTGGCAAAGACAGAGGATCCTCTGGAAACCTCATCTGGGAGGTGGCATGGGCCTCAGGGATGGAGAGATCAGGGTCAGCCTCCTGTCGTATCTTCAGGCAGCCCCCAGGCCTCAGCCTCCTCCGCTACCAAATGTGGATGGTAAGTGACTCCGCAGACTAGCAAGGGATGGCTGTGTACAGCGTGCAGCGGTCACTGTCAACTGCTGCCCACATGGTCTCAGTGTAGTGGTCCTGGCTCCATCCCGGGCAGCCCCACTCCCCAAGGCCCTGCCTGGCTCTGCACCCTCTGTCCTGGTCCCTCATCCCTTCGCCTTCCTCTCTTCTCGCCCCATCTCCTGAGCTGGCTTCCGTGTGAAAGTGCGGCTGCCTGCTAAAAGGGCCCTGGAGCTCTCTGGTCTCCCGAGATCATGGTTGAATTCTGAGCCATCATCACCTACATCAAGTCAAGGTAGTTCCCGGAATCAGGAAGCTTGTGGACAGCAAGGCGACCCACCCATCCTCCAGCCTGAGGGGCGACTGTGGGGCTATGGGACTCTAGGAGCCATTCCCAAAGAGCAGTTGGCCCTGGGCCCTCGAGTCTTACCTTCTCTCCTCGAGATCCCTTTTCACCCTACAAAGAAAACACGCAGAGAGGTGAGTGGGTGGGAGGCAGGTCCAGCCACAGCATCCCGCTGCCTGGGGCACCATACTCACGGGTGTCCCTTTGGCTCCTGGAAGTCCAGTCTGTCCTTTCTGCCCATCTTGGCCCTAAAGGGAAAGGGCCCAGATTCAGTAGGTGAAGTGGATAGCAGCCAGTCATTTGGCCTGCCTAGAGAAGAACACCACAAGAGGCAGCCCGGGCTCCTTGGTGCCCCGTGTTCCAGAGGAGAGATTGTGGCCAGGAGGTAAGGAGAGGAGGCAGCAGGAGGGGAGAGGACGACGGAGAGGATGTGGCTCCCGGCACCAGGCACTGCACCGACTAGCTGTCAGAGAACAGTGAACCCGGCCCCCACTCCTGGCCCTGCAGGATAGTGTTCTGCTTTGCAGACGGGGAAATTGAGGCTTGAAGACATTTCAGAGTCACAGGCCCAAGCAACAAGCCTGGCCCAGGAATCTGTGGGCCCAAGGTCCCTGCTAGCTTCTTTTTCCCCTTTGCACACAGCCTCACAAGTCACTCTGTGGACTGAGCTGGGAGAACGGAGTTTCAGACCTCGTTTTATCAACTCTGAGATACTCTCGCTTGCCTAAGGTCACACAGCTAGTGAGTGTGGAGCAGACCAGCAAGCCTCTTGGGTGGGATTAGGACCGGAGGGGTCTGTATGCTTCTGGCAAGGAACACAGCTTGAGCAAACACACAGACCTGCTGACAGATGGGCCGAGGCCCCGGAGGTCGGCCTTGCTGGCTGCGTAGCAGGCATCCCCGCGACTGCCTTCCCCGGGGGACTCGCCACCTTTGCATCCAGGGCAGCCCAAAACCATCCTGGGACAGGTCCCCAACTCCACCTTTACCCTGGAGCCCCCTCAGACAGGCAGGGGTTCTCACTGCCCAGTTCTGCTGGCCAGAACCAGCAGACCAGCCATATGGGTTCGGGCGAGTGCCTGTCCCCTCGAGGCCTTGGCACGCCACCAGGCAGACTCTGTCAGTGTTCTCCAGACTCAATTTCTCTGGGGGACCTACAAAGGGTAGGGAAAGGATAAGGCTCACTGGGCTACTTTCAACGTTACCACAAGCTCAAGAAAAATTATACATTTGCCCACAGCCCAGCATGGCACGGGGCTGGCTGAAAGGGGGCATTTCTTTGATTCAGGCTAAAATTATCATCTTGTAAAAATTCTAGTGGGTTCACATAGAGTAGAAGCTGACTATTAGACAGGTCTTTGATGACTAAAATGAGAAAATGCACTTATTATCACTTAATCTATGCAATTTGCTCAATAGACACGTCTTTTAAGCATGGGCGTCATTGTCTTGGGGAGCTCAGAATAGGCCCTTCTGGATCCCCATAGACGTTCGTTCAGTGGATGGTCCCTAGGGGCTCCGGGGATTGGAATAAGGGATGGGGTGAAGTTCCCAGCCCCACCACCTACTCTCTGGCCTTCGCCCTCCTTGTGCATGGAACTGGGAAATGACAGTGGCCCCCAGCCCATTCTGGTGCCTCATGCCTGCGACACTCCCCCACCCCACCCCAGCACTAAGGAAGTCGAGAGAGGAGGGTTGCTAAAAGTTCAGGACAAGCCTGGGCCACACAGGTTGAGTTCCGGTGTCGGACCCCGTCTCTACAAACAACGATTAATGATCACAACAGACCACAACAGCAGCTGCTCCATGGGGCTGTCCGGAAGAGGAAACACACGTCTGTATGTTCAGAGCTCACTGAGCACAAGGCTCAGCGGGCCACCGCTCCCAAAACGGGGATGACTGTGTTCTCTCTCTTCAGAAGCTAAAAATGTGGATCTCCAAGCAGAGGGAAGTAAGGCAGTGATTCCTAGAGGCCGAGAGGCTGAGAGGAGGGAGAAACCGAGGGGGCTGGACGATGGGGACCAAGTCCCTATTAGTTTGTATAAATAATTCCTAGTCCTCCACAGGCGGGAAGGTGACCACTGTTTACAAACAGTGGAGTGGCTGAGGGTTCTGGGCACAAAGACGTGCTCCGAAGGTGGAATGCTAATCACCCTGATCTGTTCAGCATGCATCGTGGGGCTGGACTCTGTAAATGTGGATAGTTACTACAAGCCAATTTAAAAAAGTAAAGCGTTGGGCTGGAGAGAGATGGCTCAGCAGTTAAAAGGACTGACTGCTCTTGCAAAGGACCCAGGTTCGAGTCCCAGCACCCACATGGTGGCTCACAACCATCTGTAACTGCAGATCCGGGGAATCTGATGCTCTCTCCTGACCTCAGTAGGCACCAGGCATCCACATGTAGGCAAAAACATTCCTATACATGAAGTTTTTGAGACCGTGTGTGTGTGTGTGTGTGTGTGTGTGTGTGTGTGTCTGCAGTTATGTGTATGGGTACTCATGTATTGTGTGCACGCATGTGGAGAGGTCAGAAGTCAGCTTAGGCTATCGTTCCTCAGCAGCCATTTTACCTTGGTTTGTGTCTTAAAAACAATCATGGTGCCTGGGACTCATGGGTACCTGGGACTTTCCAATTAGTCTAGACCGACTGGACTGAGAGCCCTGGGAACCTACCTGCCTGTCTCCACCTCCCTAGTATTGGGATTATAACCGCGTCTGCCTTTTGTTTGTTTGTTTGTTGTTGATGTTGTTGTTGTTGGGGGTGGTTTGTGGAGACATGGCGTCTCCGTATAGCTCTGGTTGTCCTAGATTTTTTCTGGTTTTTTCCAAGACAGGTTTCTCTATGTAGCTCTGGCTGTCCTGGAACTCGCTCTGTAGACCAGGCTGGCCTTGAACTCACAGAGATCCATCTGCCTCTGCCTCCTGAGTGCTGGGATTAAAGGTGTGCGCCACCTCTACCTGGCGAAACTATAGTGTTTAAAAAGAACAGAGGCAGGCTGGAGAGATGACTCAGCAGTCAAGAGTACTCGTTGCTCTTCCAGAGGACCCGAGTTCACTTGCTAGTACCCAATGGCACCTGCACTCATGTGACATACGCACGCACATGCACACACGCGCAGACACACACCCCAAAAGAAAGAGAGCAAGAAAAGGAGAAAAACATGGCGGTGATATATTATCATTATATATAATGATATAATGGCAGTCCCATTGTGTCTCCCCCTCCCTGGGGATGGCCCAGAAGGCTTGTCTCCTCCCACCCCAGGCTGCTGACACAGGCAGGGTCAGCTCCGGGGCCCTCTCCACAGCTGCAGTGTCATGGTCCCAACGATAGCTCCAGCATAGTCATGTGTAGGAAAGGCTCTTACCGGAGGTCCAGAGACACCAGCGCCAGGAGGTCCCATGGGTCCTGTGGCTCCTTTGGGCCCTGGAGGTCCCTGGTGGGAGAGGCCAGATAGGCTGCTGAGGCATGATCTGAAGTCAGCAGTGAGGTGGACACGACCAGATCTCAGGCATCCCTCTGACAGGTGTCACTCAGCCCTAAGTCCCCATTCCTGTAGCCCCAGCAACCGAAGTGGAAGAGGCTCACCTGGGTGCCTTTTTCTCCAGTGGGGCCAGGTGGTCCCCGAGGTCCCCGAAGACCCTGCAGAGGAAGCACAGTTGTTTATCCCTTACCTAGAACAGCTTCTTCCCCTCAGCCGCCTCCAGTGATGTAGGAGAACCTACCTGGGTGCCAGGCAAACCTTGGGCTCCAGGCTCCCCCTGAAAGTCAGAATGGGCTGTCAGCACAGCCGCCAAAGCGACCTGCCGCCTTGAACCCATGCCACTGGCAAATCTGGGAGGGTATCTGCCTGTCTGAACTCAAAAGAGCTCTCTAAGAAGACTCAAGGGTTCTAGAAGTGGCGGGGGGAGGGGGGTTGTCAAAGCCAAAAGCTGGCAGGGCATGGTGGTACACGCCTTTAATCCCAGTACTCAGGATCTCTGTGAGTTCAAGGCCAGCCTGGTCTACGTAGTGAGTTCCAGGACTGCCAAATCCTGTACCTCAGCAGTAGAAGCAGGCCAAGGCTGCTGTGTGACCCCTGGTCACAGAGCTGTGCCTTAGCATCAACTGACAGGCAGAGCCCTGGGATTGGGGAGCTGGGAGCTATGGAAGGAAGTGTGGGAAGAGAGTGGGAAGACAAAAGTGAGGTGAGATATTCACCTGGGGTCCCTCAGCGCCGGTGCCTGGAGGTCCAGGTTCTCCCTAAAAAGGCAAAACATGATAACCCCTGGATGGAAATTCTCAGCCCATCCCCCACCCCGTTCCAGGCCTTCAGCGCCACATGTCCATCCTCCTCCTCCCCAAGCTGCAGCCCAGAGCCCCCATTCCCACACATACCTGAGTCCCCTTCAGTCCTGGGGGCCCTTGAACTCCTGGTAGACCAGGCTGGCCCTAAAAGGCGCAAGGGAACCCATGGATACCCTTGGAGTTGGGCGGGGAGAGAGGGCAACACTCAGGCAGGAGTGGATGAGAGGCTGAGCCTCTGGCACTTACTGGTTTACCAGGCCGACCCACACCTTCAGGACCTGGCTCTCCTTTGGGACCTGGCTTCCCAGGCAGTCCCGATACATCTGTCAACGCCCCCTGCAGGCTAGGACAGGCAGTGCAGCCATCGCCCTGGTCAGACAGGCACAGTCACAGGGAGCCTGTGAGTCAGGGCTGGTAGCCAGGCCAGGAGGCATCACTAAAGGGGCCCCTGTATCCTCTGAGGGCTCCACCCATATTCTGCTGCTCCTCGGCCGGCGGAGAAAACAAAATAGATCCCTTATACTCCAAGCTGCAGTAAAGAGCGAGGAATCCGGTGCTGCCAGACTCCCAGAGGCTCCCTGCAGTCCCTCCCCTCATTAACATCCCTCCCCTCACTAACAGCTCCTGATTTCTATTTGCCCGTGCAACAAACTCCTCCCCAAAACCTGGCCCACTGACCTTTTCTCCTTTCGGCCCAGAGGGACCCCGAACCCCAGGCTCTCCAGATATTCCAGGCTGCCCTGTGGTGCCTGGTGTACCAGGGTCTCCCGGATTCCCAGCATCACCCTGTAAGGAGTAGGGTTTAAGGAGGATAGGTGTCCTCCAGCTTGGGGCAGGTTGCCCCCTTGAGAAGGGTGGGCAATTACAGTCCTTTCCCCGGGCTGGGGGCTGGGGGCTGGGGTTGGGGACTGGGGGCTGGGAAGGAAGTGGATTTTGGTACAAGCAATCAAGAAAACAGATTATTTCAGAGAGAGAGAGAGACAAGGCATGGAGTTGGATGGTGGGGGGGAGGATCTGGGAGAGGTTGGGGGAAACTGTGGTCAGAATATATTGCATAAAATGTCTTTTCAACTAAAAAAAGGAAGAAAGAAAAGGGAACAGAGAGGCCTCCAAGACAACCAGGTGCCCACCCGCCTCCATGCCCACCCATAGCCTCTCACCTTCTGCCCCTTGAGTCCACGTTCTCCAGCTTTTCCCTGAGGAGAAAATGGTCCCGGAACCTGTTCACTCAGAGTGGACGCCCCGGGTACCCAGCACTGTGTGAGACCCTCGGGATCTGGCATAATATGAGACACCACCCCCTTTGTTCTCTCACTAGGGAATCAGTCTAACACTGTAGCCTGTATGGTCCAGGCAAGGTACCTCATCTAGCCCCTCGCATAGCCTAAGTTTCCACATCTGTCAAACGGGGATGATAAAATTGTGTAGGCTCCAGCACCAAAAGGTTCTTGTGAGATTACCCGTCTGCTGGGCCAGTGTTTGCTGTCACCGTTAAAGCAGTGACCACCACGCCACAGCTAAACTGTCATTTCCCCAAAGTTTCATTGCTTTGTGCACATCGTGACTGAGCTTCATCACAACTCTAAGGGCAGGACCCAGAGGGACAGAGAACCAAAGTGACTCGCTCAGGTCGAAGATCTTATAAAACTCAGAGCTAGAATCGGGTCCCAGCTCTGCCGAGGCTGTACCTTGTTCTTGCTCTACCACTCTGTGTCCCGGGATAAAGGGCAGAGGCCTGTGCGTGGGCTGCAAGCAGCATACACTAGACACAGAGATGTTGATCCCGCCCTGCTTGGCCCTTCTGCCAGAGATGTGGGGGGGATGGGGATGGGGGGGTGACCACTGCTCTTCTTGAATCCTGCCAACATCCATCTCCAGAGATCCCAGAATTCACCTGCTTCCCAGGCAGCCCGAAGCCTGGGGGACCAGGCTCTCCCTTCTCTCCAGCTGGCCCAGGCAAGGGAACCACATGGCTGTCCCCATCCTGAAGCTTGGACAAGGCTGCACAGGGCTCACAAGGCTCTCCCTGCAGAGCAAGAATACTGGGTGTTAATGGGTTCCTGGGTCCTGGGGCTTGGGATCTGGGACTGCAGAATGTAGTCCGCTCTAACACAGCGCCTCTGCTGAGAGAGGAAAGGAGCAAGGGAGCAAGGGGAAAAGCAGAGATGGAAGCAAGGCCATGTTACTAAGAGCCAGAATTTACCCCTCCAGGATCTGGAGTCGAACAAGCTAGTCGAACAAAAGCATCTTCATCAGAGGCATGCCCCGACAGCATGCAAGGGTTGCTTCAGACTCACCTTTGCCCCTTTGGTACCCGCTGGTCCCACTGGTCCCGGTGGCCCCTGCATGAGAAGTCATATGAAATGACACCCAGCACCAGCCTAGGCTGGGCAGAGGCACAGCCCAAGCCTGTCAGTCCCCCCACTCACCCACCGAAGGGCAGCACCTCCCACCCCGCTCTCCCCCAAATCCACTGTCATCCAAAGCACACTTACTGGAACTCCAGCTGGCCCTGAATCACCAAAATTACCCTAGGGGCCAAGCAGAGAGCATACAGTTAAAAAAGGAAGCAGGGCAGAGGGGCCGTGTACGTGAGACCCTTCCGATGTCTACTGGCAAGGGAACGTGAAGCTCAAAAGACTAGGACTCCCCTGAAGTCCCCAGGGAGTCCTTGACACAGCCATGGTCTTGTAGCTATGTTTCTACAGCCGGCTCTGATCCCAGAACCCCAGCTCCAGCTTCAGGTCTAGCCAGGCAGAGACCATGAAGTCGGTTCTCCAGCAGGTTGATGCCTTTTGGCCCCGAGCTCTGGGCTAGGTGCTGCAAACAGCACAGGCAAACATGCCTCATTGACCTTGCATGCTAAAGAGCTTTTTTTTTTTTTTTTTTCCTTAGGAAAAAACAAAGCAACCCTATGCTATGCAGCCAAGGATGACCTTGAACTTCTGGTCCTCCTGCCTCGGGTATATATCACCTTGTCTGGTTTATATAGTGTTGGGGCCCAAACTCAGGGCTTTGTGCATGCTAGGCAGGCACTCTGCCAACAGATCTATATTCTCGGCTTTTCCCCCAACTTGAATGTGTGAGTGTGCATGTGTGTGTGTGTGTGTGCGTGTGTACCCCCATGCACGTAGGTAGAGGACAGAGGTTGACACCGGGCACCTTCCTCAACCATTCTGAACGTAATTTTTAAGATCGCGTCTCTCGCTGACCCTGAAGCTCATCAATTCAGCTCTGCTGATCGGCCAATGAGCGCCAGGGTTTCGTCTGTCCCCTCCCCACTGTGCTGGGCTTGGGTTATAGACACATACTGCTGCCCCTGGCTTTTTATGTTGACTCTGGGAATTCGAATTCAGGTCCTCAAACTTGCACGGCAAGCGCTTTATGACCGGGGCCTTTAAAATAAGTGACTTAAGAGGTAGTGACCGCTATGAAAACAATGAGGTAATGACACAGACCAAGAGGGGGTCCCATCTGTACGGGGTGGACAGATCAGTGGGACCACAGTTATCAGAAAGATGAGAATGGGCCAGCCGGTGAAAGAAGGTGGGGGCCTCCTGCGTTTTACGGGAGTCGCCTGTGTGAAGTCAGGAGGTGGGAACAGTCTCCCCATATTCCAGAATGGGAAGGAGGTTTGGATGGCGAAAGCGAAGCGAGGCAAAGAGAGAAGAAGAAGACTCTAGAAAGGAAGGTCATCCGGGAGGAGGCCCAGCAGGACTGTGGCACAAAGTCAAGTCCCAGAAGGCCTGTGAGCAGGAAGTTCTGTCGTTGTTCTTTCTAAAAAGGTGCATTAACCGCTCAGTGATAAACAGGCTGCTGAAAGGCTGCAGTGGACACATGCAGGCCAGAGGAGGTCACTCCCGTTGGGAGAGAGACCATGGGGACCCAGTGGCACAAATGGAGAGAATCAGGGAGAGACGAGGGAGATGTTGTGGGCAGAACCATTGGGACTTGTGTCTGGGATGGATGGAAGGGGAAAAGATGTGGAGAAAGGGGGAGTCAGGGGATGATGTCAGCTTTGGGCTTTGAGGATTCGGGTATATGCTATTTGCTGTAATGGAAAAGGCTGGTCACAGTTGGCACAGGCCTCTAATCCCAGCTTCTAAGGGAGGGTAGGAAGGAGGATCACAGGGTCAAGGCCTATCTGAAGTATGGTGAGCTCAAGCCAGCCTAGGCAGCTTAGTGAGACCCTATCTCTAAATAAAGAGTTAAAATAAGGGTTCCTCGGGTCTCTATGGGCCAGGGGAAGCAGCTCAGTGATTACAATGCATGTACTAGGCCTTGGTTCAATCTCAGTAACACACAGACAGACAGACAGACAGACACACACACACAATGGAAGGAGAGCAGGGGTTGGCAAGGGGTACTAATTCTCCATTTGAGAAATGCCAAGTGTGGTTTGCCTGTTAGAGGTGAGTCTGAACACACATCCCAGCGTGTCTCCTGCCTGAGCATTCCCACACCCACAGAAACCCTCAATTTGAGCAACACTCTATTAGGAATTCAATGCCGTCATTTATCTCTAACACAATCATAAACACAAATGTTAACATGGGTATTGAAATCTAGCGACCCAGCTGAGTAGTGGAGATTATAGACTCTGGAGCCAGACTGCCCGGGCTCAAATCACAATTCTGTATCCAAACACCCACGGGGCAGGGAGAGTCCCTTGGTCTTTTATGTCTTCTTTTCCTTATCCATAAAATGGGAATAGTAGGGAAATGTATTCCGCCAGATCTGGGGAGAATAAAACGGGAATAAAACTCGCCCAAGGCTTGGAACTGTGCCTGGCACGTAATAAGTGGAAAAGAAGAGTTAAATATTATTTTGCTATAAGGTAGTACTAGATGTGCTTAATAGTTTTAGATTACCATCAAATTAAAAATACAACACTGAGGAATTCTCTTGGAGAACATGAGGCTCTTGGAAATGCATGCCTTGACTCTGCTCTGGACACCCCTGATGGATGCGTTTTGCTGTGAAGTTACAGTTTGATCTCTGCCTCACTTGGCCCCCACCTCCAACTCCATGCCTTGCCTCTGTCCCTGACATCCTCCACTCAGAGCTTACCTTCTCTCCTTTCAGCCCTCTTGGCCCAGGAACTCCAGATTTCCCCTTAAAACAAAACAAAACAAAAAATAAGATGGAGTTACAGCGCCATTGCCTGACCCCCCCCCCCCTGCAAGTTCCCAGTGTCCAACCAGCAAGAGAAAGGAACGAGGGAAATTGCTAGACAGTTACTACTTTATGAGCCTGGTACAGGGACAGAGGAAAGTGCCAGGATGCAGGCTGCTTCATGGCCTATCTCCTGGTCCCTGCCCTAAAGCAAGGGACCTGAAGGGCCAGGACAGCCACCAGTATGCCAAGGGCAGGTCACTCACCGGAAGGCCTGGTAAGCCATAGCCAGGGGACCCTAGGTCTTCATTAACCACTGTGGAGGGCCCAAGATGCTGGGCCCCAACACCTGAACTGCAGGATGAGCAGGGTTCTCCCTAGGAAGGAAGGGAGGGATCAAAAATCTCTCAGGTGGACAGAAGGCCAAGGGCAGGTCACAGGGGCTTCCTACCTTCTCTCCTTTCATGCCCTGGAGGCCTGGATCTCCCTGCAGGAAAAAGTGGTTTGTGGGCTGAGACTAGGCTTGTTGGGAAACCCCAAATGCTCTAGCCGTATTAAAGGACAGCAGTGTGACACACCACAAATTTGAACAGCCCCAGTCCTGTGGGATTCAAAACCAGAACCCCAGAGGCAGGACCCATCAACCCATATAACAAACAAGGTTCAATGTCCGCATCAGAAAGTTCCTCACATACCCGGTCACCTTTCAGTCCAACAGTCCCTGGGCCCTCCTGAAAGAGAGGGTATATGAAGGAGTGGGGTGAGGAGACTGGGCCAGAACCTCAACTCTGGCCCTAACCAATTTCTTCCATCATCTCTAGCTAACACCCAAGCCCAACACTAGGCTTCACTCACAGTAAGAAATGGCTCCACTCTATCTTGCCCAAAAGGTATCCTAGAGTCTCTTGTGGGGGGAGTGGAGGGGGAAGTGCTGGGAGGTTGCCATGGAAACATGGGCTGACACTCTAGCCAACCCTAAGCTCTATGGTTCAAACCCCTTCTGGGCTACACTCTGCCTAATCTCTCTATGGCTTTGAGAAGTACCCAGCCCCTCTGCCCACCTCCTCTCTATGATCATGGCCACTGGGGTCTGTTTTATATAGGTCCCTCAGTGGCCACTTGGGCACTCACCCTGGCTGGAGCAGGATCACCTGGTTCCCCTTTAGGCCCTGGTTTTCCAGGGAGCCCCACAAAATTCTGGAACCCTTCGGGCAGCGTTGGACACACTTCACAGGGGTCACCCTAGCAGAAGGGAACAACCACAGGGGGACAGAGTGGGGCTGAGACCTTAGGAAAGATGAAATCCTCCTGTCACACCGGCTCTAGGTGTCCCTGACATCAGGAACACTGCAGGACGTCCTGTCCATGTGACTCGGTCATTCAGGAAAGGAGTCCCAGACTTCCTTAAACTATGTCTTCAAAGCAAGCCAGGGGAGATGTGTGTGTGTGTGTGTCCCACTGACAAATGTGAAATTCAGCTGAGAGAGAAGCTGACTGACCCTTCATGCTCTTAAACCACACAGGTGGCAGATGCAAGGTCTGAATGAGTCTGGCCGACCCCCTCAAGCAGGCTCCTGATCTAATCACATGCTTTGCACAGTAATAAAGACAGGGTCTCTGGAGACCGACCTTGCACCGGGGCAGAGCATCCCCGCTGCTCAGAGCAGATCTGGTTCCCACCCTAAAATGTAGGGCAGCCAGGCCTGGGGCTCACCTTCTCTCCCTTAGTCCCTGGTACCCCTGGCTTCCCCTGTTGAGGAAAAAAAAAGCAGAAGCATTAATGCCAGGGCAGAGGGATCGGTATGCCTGGAAAGAGCTGAGGGCCCAAGCCCCTCCCCACGGAGGTCCTGGAAAAGCAGACCTGGGCCTGGTGGGCAAGGACCCCCTCCCCTGCTTGTAGTCACTCACAGGCTTCCCTCCAGGGCCTTCCTTTCCTGGTATCCCAGAGCTGCCCTGCAGTCAGAAGAAAGGTTAAAGGGGAGGCTCCCACTGACGTGACCTCCACCCATTCGCCCCTTCATCTGGCCCTCTCAGCCCAACCTCCCATCTCCATTTGGCTAGATAACCCTCTCTTCCTGTTGCCCATCTTCCTGTGTGTATAGCTCTGGAAAAGGACAAGCGATGACTAGGGCCTTGAGTGCCCTTTCCCAGTACAACAAGGAGGAGCTGACAGACAGACAGACAGACAGGCAGACATTTCTAGGGCTCGTTGCTCGATAAGGCCTAGGCCCCCACCCCTGCTAGTACTGGAGTAGAGACGCCCCCTTCAGCACCCTGACTGAACTGAGCCTCTTCAGCTCAGCGCCTGGCACGCTGCATGATCATACTCCCTGCCCTGCCTGTGTCCACACTGCCCCTGGGCTTACCTTGTCTCCCTTAGGGCCTGGTGGGCCACCTGGGTCTCCCTGGTGGCAGAAAAACAGGGTGGTACAAGTTTCCTCTCTACAGCATCACAAAGGGTCTTGTCTTAAGCCACCCTCCAACCTGCACCCCTGGGACCAGATCCTATCCCCAACTCAGACCCACGGGTGGGAGGGTGTCTCAGGAGAGGGCAGTGGGAGAGGTGAGGGGATACTTACAGGGGTCCCAGGCATTCCTACCCCAGGCAGCCCTGGGAGGCCAGGGGGCCCAGGCTCTCCTGCCAGTCCCTCAGGCCCAACAAAGCCCGGGTCTCCCTGGCAAACAAATAATTGGGTATGAGGGATCCACTACCTTAGTTCTGCCACCCCTTCCCACACCCAGGCCTGCGACTCACTTTCTGCCCTTTGGGCCCAATGACACAGATCTCTCCTGGCCGACCCTGTGGGGAAGAGGGCGGAGGTAGGGACAGCCAGACGCCTGGCACCTGCCCCCCCGAAACAGGAAAATAAATACACAATTGTCCCACTTTTACTGCCCTTCTCCCATGCCAGACCCCAACCTGGTGCCCTAAGACCATCGAATGTCACCAGGATGTTAGAGGCTGGGAGTCGAGAGGCCCAGGTTCAGGCCTTCCTTGTACCAGCTGTGCTATGCCTCCTGGGTATTAGCACCTTGGCGCCTTGGCCAGAAGAAGGGGGCTGGAAGTCTGGGTTAGATTCTAGCATTCTGAGGCCTAGGGAGAGGATCCCCAGCAACATACATCTCGGCCTGGTTTTCCTGGCAATCCTTTGAGGCCTCCATCACCCTTCTCTCCTTTCTGGCCCTGGGGAAGGAAGAGACAGTGACCAGGACTGAGGAAAAGAAGCAGGGCAATTCCAATCAGGGAGAGACAACCACCTTCCAGAGCTCCCCTCCCAGAGTCTGCCTCTCCTGGAAAAGAATGTCTTCCACAGGAGGGCAGACAACAGAAAGAACTTCCAAACCAGCCAGACCAGATGTTCCACAAGCATGTGGCATTTTCTTCTAGCTGAGGTGGGTGTTTAGACTAGGTAGAGGACTAGAGGGATGGGTAATGGATAGTCAAGTCCCCCGACTGTCACCATCCTCTAGGAAGGCCTTAGACACTTCCCTCCTTATGAACAGAGGGCCTGCGGTCCATCCAGGCACCCACCTCTCCAAACATAAACCCATTACCTTCTGTCCTGTTGAGCCTGGGAGTCCTGAGGGTCCCTAAGATGAGGAGGGGTACAGATGAATGGTAAGACTGGTCCAGGGCCCGTCACCCCACCTTATGGTAGGGTCCCAGGCTTACCAAGTCTCCTGATTCTCCCTTCTCTCCCTTCGGGCCTTCTGCACACTGATAGGGGAAACAAGGGGTTAAGTGTCCAGACCGGGTCTGCCTCAGCCCTGATGGGCCTCACCTCCCAGTCTTACCTGAAGTGGGGCATCTGGGGAGACTCGAACACAGTCGTTGCCCTATGAGTAAGGAACAGAGTCAAGGCTAGGCCCTTCTGGGGGAGTCACCAAAAACTGTTGTTAGGAAAGGCCCAAGTGTCCTTCAAAAATAGGATTCTGCACATAACTCCTACAGAACTCGGTCTGCCCACTTGACCAGGCTTCCCACGGAGGTGATGGGACTCTGACTTACATCCCCCTCAGCCCCGGCTAGGTGGGAGAGGCCCTGATGCAGACTTGGTTAGGACACTTACCCGTGCTCCCTTCTCTCCCTTAGGGCCTAATGGTCCAGTCAGGCCTCGCTCACCTTTCCCTCCCTGTGGGTGAAACCAGAATGATGGTTGTGCCTGAAGGGGGCCACCAGGAAGTGCTCCCCACCCCTGCTCGCCTCCATCCATCTACCATGCGAATGCACGCACACGCGCGCACACACACACACGCACACATACACACACAGTATACGGATTCCATATACACCAAAAGGCTGTTTGCCAAACCTAGTCTCATGCAGAGATTATCCCTTCCCCCACACCCACAGGCACGCACGTTAGCACACACACGGCATATCCAGGGCACGTGAACACATTGCTTAGACATGCAGGATGACATAAACCCCTGACAGCTAATTGTCAAGTTTCCTGAGCTCAGGCCTTGCGCTTGCTAACACAGGACTCGGATGAGTCATGTCTTCTCTCTGAGCCTCAGGTTCTTCATCAATAAAGCAGGATCGATGCAGCACCTGCCTCCAGGTACTGTGCAAAGAAGGTGGAGGATGCTCTAAGCAACATGATGGACAGAGCCTCACGTGCTAGCCAACGGACCACAGCTCATGCCTACTGGAGCCATGCGCACGCCATCACTCACGGGCCTTGAGGCCCATCAGGCCCACAGAGGTATATGGGTTCAACCCTCAGCTTGTGGACTAC
Source organism: Cricetomys ansorgei (assembly GCA_026225945.1). NCBI lineage: Eukaryota > Metazoa > Chordata > Mammalia > Rodentia > Nesomyidae > Cricetomys > Cricetomys ansorgei. The sequence continues at coordinate 7,432,416 of JAMJFZ010004114.1, forward strand.
GCAGGTGCAGACGTGTGTTCCAGAATACACAAGCACATCCACTCACAATCACCCTGGCACATCCGTGACCTACATCTGGCACAGTGAGCCTTCGGTCTCCCATGAAGTCAAAGGAGAGCCCTCACCATCTCGGATAGGGATTGTATACACAGGGCCTGGTACATGGAGGGCCTCAGCAAAGGGTAGTTCTGGACTCGACACGCACAATCCACTCACTCCAACACACATTAAAACAAACCAAGGTAGTCCTGATATAAACGCATGACCACAGGGCCACATGAAATGGGAAGGACCAAGGCCGAGGAAGACAGGAGAGTTCTGTTCTCTGCTGGGTCTTACCTTGGGTCCGGAGGGACCAAGTGTGACCTGAAGGATGGAAGAGGGAAAAGAACATTGAACTTTATGGGGCAAGAGGGAACCAGAAGGGGCAAGCAAGTCAGCTAGGCTCACACAGCAGGGCTAACCACCGGAGTCCCAGCCCCCATTCCTCCTTCTAGGCCGATAAATGTGACTCTATTTTCCAAGGCTGTAAAGGCAACAGAGGGGTCTAATCTACTTTCTCCAACCTGCCTGCCTTTGGCTAGCCCCACCTCAAGTTGTTAAGCTAATGGTGTCACTCGGTTGCCATGGCAACCCCAGCACATCTGGGAACTATGGCCTTACCAGATTTGATGGGAGACTGGATAGAAAGAGAGGCAGGCAGCAGTGTGGGATACTTCTAAGTTCCCCCAAAGTTAGGGGGTTCATGCCCTTTGTGAATCAATATAGCACATCTTGCTGCCTGTGGAAAGGGCACAGTAGGTACCAAACGGCTCACACTAAGTCCTGAGCTCTGAGCCTTCCAGACCCCCCCCAAGGAAGGGTGGGCTAGCTTTGAAAGAAGAGAAGAGGAGGATGCTCAGGTCTGCACTGTGTGACACCAGACTGCCTCTCCCCTGCTCTAGGCCTCCAAAGTGACTGTGATCCCTTCCAATCAAAGTGGATCTGAGATCTGGAGGCAAGCTCACAGCTGGAATTAGCAACCAAGGTCTTAACACCCCCCACACCCCAGCAGGCTACCACCCTGGATCATGACACTCCATTGAGATTTCAGGCGGCCCTGGCTTGGTGTGCTTAGGGGTGGGGACAAGGGTAGCTCTGGAAATCAGGCAAGGAGTGATGGGAAAGCGAACAAAGCCCCCCTTGTCCTCAACCAGGAAGCTCCAGTCTACTCCAGGCAACAACCACTCCCAGACTGTGGCCACACCACCCACAACCCTCCATTCACTCACATTGCTCTCCCGGGCACCGTGGGCACAGGGTGGGCACTGAAAAGGAAGAACAGCCCTTCGGGTCAATTCCAAGCCTCTGAGATTAGCCCTGCCCAACACGAGTGTGCAACACACATACATGCACACATAGACAGTCACACACACACGTACACACACATACACACACATAGGCATGCACACACATGCACACACACATGCATGCACACACATACATAGGCATGTACACACACAGGCATGCACACACATATGCACACATGCACACACACAGGCACACACACATACATGTACACACACATACATAGGCATGCGCACACATAGGCATGCACACACATATGCACACATGCACACACACACATACACACACATAGGCACACACAGACACATGTACACACACATACATAGGCATATACACACACAGGCATGCACATACATATGCACACACACACACACAACTCTCAATGCCCAAGCATCACCTCACTTGTCCTTAGCATGATCTGAGATGAACATCGAGGCAGAAAGCATAAAAGGCCAGCCTTGCCCCTCACCTCCCACCAACACAGACCTACAGCCATCTTTTCAAATGAAAACCTAAAGCCCAGAGAGGAACAGCAACAAGCCCAAGGCCTCACAATACGTCGGTGAAAAAGGGTTTCATGGCTAAGACCCAGGCTCTTCCCATGATGCCCATGGCCATTGGCTTCCAACTCATCAGGAATGGCTTTCAGGGCAGCCACCTTACAATCTAGGGCAGACAGGGCCTAAAGTTGGGTCCTAAGGAATATTGGGTATTTCACAGTCACCCACCACCCTCATACCCAGGCTCTATGCCTCAAAGCTTTATCTAGAGTTAGGGCTGACACCTCCCTTCCCAGAGTCCCTTAGGCAAAAGGCTCACCTCATTGATTTCTGTCTCCTGGTGGGCCTGGGAAGAGGGAGGCATAGGAGTGTGGGGTTGGGGGGAACCTGGCATCAAGCATTGCTCCAAGCCCCTGTACAAGAGCAGGCAGGAGCCAGCTCTCTAGAGAATGGCCAGTACTGAGTCCCGCCCTGTCTGTCTTCCCTTCTCAGAGCTGGCACCGCACAGCCGAGCTCTGTCTGGGCAGGAAGAGAGTGGGTGTACACCATCTTCTCCGAAGGCTTTATAGAGGGCATGCAGGGCAGACAGAGGGCACTGTGCGCTCCCCCCCCCCACACCATCTCTACCTTTGTCCCCCTTTCTGCCTTCTGGCTGCTTCTTCCCACCAGCTGCGTATCCACCTGGGCAGACAGAAGGGACAGTTCTGGGGTCTGTGCTGGAAAGGGGAATCTAGGCAGAGCGCATGGACTCCAGGTACCCCTTATTAGGCACCTGTCACCTCCAGGACATCAAGGGCCTGCTCAGGCCCCTGAGGCTGCCGCTGCAGGCTCCCCTTCTCCCCACCCCACCAATGTGATGTCGTAGAGAAAACAGACGGTAAATCAATGAATGAGACCTTGTGTTTCTGCAGCCAAAGGCGGGGCATGGTGCCTGGCTAGGCGCTGCCCAGTCAGAGGGTGGGGCTGAGGGAAGGATGGGGCTTCCCTGCCACCTCCAAAGAACCTGGGAGTGGACAGGGCAGCTGGCCACGGTGCTGGGAGAGTGAGAGGACCCTGGGCAAGAAGGGTGCAAACCTGGCCTCTGGATGCAGCTATCTCTGTGCAGGAAGAAACTGCACAGTGGGTCCTGCCTCTCCATAGGAGGGCCTAGATGGCATTATGAGGGTCTGGCCACAGTCAGAGCTAGAGCAGCATAATGTTCAATGCCGACAAGTAGCAGGCACAGGGTTACCCCATGTGTCCTCTCTGTATCCCTGAATTCCATAAGGGAAGACAGAAGTTGAGCCCACATTCAGGGCTCTTCCCTAGCCCAGGCACACGGCCAGCTGAGCCTAGTGGCAGGCCTAAGCCAGGTCAGGGGTGGAACGGTTTCCCTTGTACCTCCCCTGCCCACCCACCTTGGCGTTCTGAGGCTCCTCCAAGCAGAAGCAGCGAGTGTAGACCTTGCCTTCTGTCTGAGGATTGATTTCAATGAGCTCATTACTCTGGGTGTCCCGGCGGGCCTTGGAGGTCTCTGGGGGACACTGATCAATGTCGGGGAAAGGCCAGGGTCAGTACAGAGGCAGAAGCATCCTCAGACCTCTGCCATCCCCGTGCAGGCTGCACTTCCTCCGGCACAGCATGAGCTAGGGGCCGGCTACTCACCCCTCCCGGTAAGATCTCACAGCAGCCTTCCTCCAGCACCAGCTCTGGGTCACAGTAGATGTGCGCCTGCTGAAGGTCAAACTGCAGGGAACACACAGTTCATCTTATTTCAGATGATCAAATAGCTCTACCGTGGTCCCTAAAGAAGTTCAAAGACGTCTTCGCCCCAGGATTTAACTTTAGGGTCTTTCCAGGTTGGTCAGGGAAGCCATCAGGAATAGAGCTGTTGCCAAAAGCAAAGAAGGGGGAGGGAAGAGAAAAGAAGAGAAGAGAAAGAGAGGGAGGAAGACAGGGGGGGAGGGAGAGAACATATTTCCAAAGGAAGATGGAGAAGGGAGCAGGAAGAGGGGGCTTCCTTCAAAGTGGGCTCATCCTGTAAATGAATATGCAAGGAAAAGTATTGCAGATAAAGGGGAAACATTCACAAAGGCACAAATATGAAAATTCAGTAGGTGATCCATCAGATGGAATTGACCACAGTGGTCAATAGATGTAAGGAAAATGCTGGAGACGCTCAGAATCCAGATGGTGGAGAGCCTGGAATGTCAGGTCAGCATGGTCAGGGCACATACGGAAGGCAAAGGAGGGCTCTGAACACAGACACGGGTTCCCAGGTCTCAAGGCTCCCTGAGAGGAACAGAGACCAGGATCCGACACTCACCGAAACCGGCTTGCCCTGCTCAGCGTCCAAGCCCAGAAATACATGTCCCCCAGGCTGAACGGGTTTCCGGAGCCCCAGAGGCTGGGAGGAAGCTGAGATGCAGTCCACATGCACAGAGGCCACACGGCCTGCCACACTCAGCATCAGCTTGTGCCAACGCAGATCGAAGAGCTGGGGCACTGGGAAGACGCAGGACACAAAGTCACCATCTTGGCCCTGTGCCCGGAGCTCTAAACTCCGCTCCTGGCTGTTGACTTCCAAGGAGATCTGTGGCAAATTGAGAGAGAGAAAGGACAGAGATTCAGAGCTCTAGAGGCCAAAGTCAAGGGCCTTGAGCTCATCTCACAGGAGAGAAGAAGGCTAGCTGGGGTCACAGAGAACACCCTCAAAGAATATGATGGGCACTGGGGGGGTAGTCTAGAGAGTGGGCACTGGGATGGAGCAGGGAAGCCCCAGAAGCCACAATGTGGATAGAAGCTGAGCTGGACGAACATAATCCCTGCCCAAGGAGTGGGGGAGGGGAGGGAGGGCTCACCTGTGGGTACCCATTTGCATCTGTCACTTGGAACAAGTACCACGTGTTCCGGAAGGTGTGTTTCTTCAGCAGGACTGTCAGGACCAGGGCAAACTCCTCTGGGAGGCCCTGAGGGAACACTCGTCTGCAATGGAGAAGAGGGGGGCGCTCTGAGACTCAGTTACAATCAGCCACTGAGCACTCTGCTCTCAGGACGGAGGAGCCGGCCCGAGACAAGCACACACCTCACCGTGTACACAGTCATCCTGACACATTCACTGAGCACCTTCTGGATGCTAAGGGTTGGCTGGCTGCTGGGAAAGCCAGTGGTAAAATCATGAAGGAGCTTGTCCCTGTGAAGTTTCATGGGGTCTGATGGGGCACAGGGATCCTTGAATCACCATCTCAGGGGACTGGGAGAGATGGATCAGTGGTTTAGAGCACGGGCTGCTCTTCCAGAAGACCAGGATTTGATTCCCAGCACCCACATAGCGGCTAGCATCCATCTGTAACTGGAGTCTCAGGGTATCTAATGCCCCCTTCTGGCCTCTGCGGGCACTGCATGCATGTGGTGTACAAACACGCAGGCATAACACCCATACAGATGATAAATAAATAATTAAAAATTCTATCTCAGCATTTCATTCCAGCTTTGGCAAGGGGGCTCCCAAGGAAGCCAGAATGCTAAGGAAAAGACCAAAGTGTTCTGTATGACCACAACAACAGGGATAAAAGACATTGGGCAGTAGGAGCCAGACTGCCCAGGGGCTGCTGGGAGTTGGGCTTCACACAAGGGCACACTCACATAGACACAGGCTCTTGGCACCAGCCTGGAGTTCTCATGGTGATAATGGGATGTAAACCGGGTCTTGACATTGCCAGCAAGAGCCAAGCTGGGGTTGCCAGGCACCACACACACAAAGCCCACCCTGCAAGCCCAGGGGGTGGAGAGCAAGCAGGTTTTTGGCAGGAGAGTGCACAAAACAGCCTTGGGGAGGCGCTGGGCTTGGGCCTCACATCAGAGTTTCGGGGGTGTGGCTGAGGTCAGTATGGATTTCCAGTGGTCACCCCAAGACCTTTACCGCGTGGGCTGGGTCAGCGGGGCAGTCCCCAGTCGCAAGATAAGTGGCCCCTTGGGGTTTCGAATCTTCTTGATGGCAGATGTCTTCATGAGGTTCAGTCTTCGGATTAGGTTGAAGCCTTCGGGAGAGACACCAGGGGAAGGGCTGGTGAGAAGTGCAGGCTACTCCAGGAAGGGGGCAGAGGACGGTTGAGGCCGTACTCACCAGTCCCATTGGCTGATGGGTCGCTACTGTGTTCCAGCTTGAGTCCTTCTTGTTGTGAGGTCGGACACCGCTCACCTGGGAGAGAGTTGGCCTGCAGCATTAGGAACTCAGGAGGGCAGCTGCCCAGCAGGGCTCCTGGGGATCCCAGGAGGGGAAAGTTCATAGTCTCCCTTCTGAACCTTTAACTTTGTCTTGAATCTGTGCTCACACTTGCCTTCTGATTATGGCTGCGCAGGAAGAACCCAGCACATGGTTGAAAAAGACTGAGGCCCATTCCAAAGCCACTGAGTGAGCCAACAGCAGTACAAGATCAGACCCCCGGAACCCCAGTCTCTCAACACCTTCAGCTGGATTCAGGCCAATGAGAGAAGGAGTGAAGGAAACCCCGGGTGGTTCAGAGCCCCGACAGTGGGGAGCCGTGCATATGTACATGGTCCTCCATGTGGTATGTCTAGGTGGGAGGAGAGGAATGAGCGGGGATGAGGAAATGCTAGCTTCCTGCCCACTTGGCATTATGTGTAACTCTGTGTACATGACTATACATGCATGGGCTATGTATACATAAGCATGTCCCCAGGGCTGCCACGTGCACTGGCACGCATGCCCTAGGCAATGGGTGATGTTCTACTTCCCATATTCAAAGTAGAAAATCCAGACACAAGTCTGAGCTAACAGAATGATTTTCACCTGCATACCTGGCTTGTGAAACAACAAAGACTGAAAAACCAAGGGACCCCAAGCTCAAGGGTATCCCCAAGGCCTTAGGTTCCAGACAAGGTATAAAGGTTAAAAGTTATATGCTAAAGGGGTAAAAGCTTCTGAGCGAGGGACAAATCTCTAAATCCCCAAAGGGACAGGCTGGTGGCTATGAGTCTTCTTCTCCCTGGGGCTATGCTTCTCTCCTGAGACCGGAAGTGTTGATGGAGGTACCACTTCGAAGAGACAGAGACTAAGATCTAATGGCCTTCCCAGCAGAGCTGATGGAAAAGCTGGGCCAAGCCAGTCAAGTCACCTCCCAGAAGATTGCCAACTCCCTGTCCAGCCTAGCTGAAAGACAGAGCCCTGTGTCCCTGGGCACAGTGACCCACTGGAATCTCCACCCCCAAGTCTGGCCGGAAAGACCATCTCTGTCTTCAGCATCGCCACTGCAGTGAGTGACTCACCCTTGGCAATGGGCCCAGATTCCTTACAGATGTTGAAATCCTCTGCCCCAGCCCCTTTAGGGGACCCGGTGAGGGAGAGGAGAGCAAAACTATCCCGTACACATGGAGAAACACATGTGTACACATGCATGCGCACTCATGTGCATACACACACACACACACACACACACACACCGGCAAGCCCGCCCACCCTGGATGCCTGAACTTGGGCCCTAGCAGTTCGTTTCTTTCCTGGCTAGGTGGTGTAGCTACTGGGCCCAGAGGGCACCCAGCAAGGCCAGGCAGCTTGCCTGATCAACTTCCCTTGGCTTTGGGCCCTGGAAAGCTGTACCCTCTCCCTGTCCAGAGTCTGGGCCATGCGGTGGGCAGTCATCAGAGATCCAGGCTGGTACAAAGGAGGAGCCTAAGGCTGGAGGATGGAGTCACCATCATGAGAAGGAACAGAGGGGCTGGGCAGCTTTCTGAAAGTGCCTTCTTCTGTACTGAGAGAGCAGTGCCCGCTCCTTCCCACCCTGTTAGCCAGCAAGAAGTGCAAGGATGGGTTTGTGCTGTGAAGGGGCTGTTCTTCCCAGGAGTATGTGCTGAGCTTCTCAAGATGCAAACCCAGAGACACTCAGAAACAAGACACACACGTGCACACACACACACACACACACACACCAGCTCACTCACACAAGCTCAAGTGTGCAAACACTTCAGGCTAACCTGAGCTTGGCCCCTACATTTGCCCATGAATGACCACATGACTGAGACATACATGATCACATATGTGCAAAGACCCCAGCACAGCACCTCAGAGAGCCAGATGCAGGGCCATGTCAGCTCACCTTTATTTGTCCCATGGCTGAAAGTGACCCAGAGTCCAAGCAGCCACAAGCCAGGACCCCAGGGTGCCAACATGCTGGCCCGGAGAGATCAGCTGCAGCTTCAGCACCTGACAACCAGAGACAGGGACGGTGGGCTCGGAGGGTCCGGAGGACAATGGCATGTGTCAGTAAGTAGCAGCAGCCTGCAGGGCCCACGCACCAGGGACTGCAGTGGGAAGGGATCTGGCTTCAGTCCCTCTCAGGGGCCCCACACAGGCCTGGGGTGAGGATCTGGGCAGAGGTGATAGTAAAAATATTTAACTACCGGTATGGTCCAGACACCCACCAGAGGAGAAGGCTGACTGGAACCCAGGAACAGGGCCGAGGCAGTACCTGGCTGTGTCAAGAACTGGCTTCTGGGTCCTGAAAGACCAGAGAGGCTGGAAAGTGAGGGGCCTTGAGCAGAGGCAATTCATCAAAAAGCTCAGATAAATCCCAGAGCGTTAACAGCTGTGTTCTGTGCTGGCACACAGTGGCCTGGTACCTGGAGAGCTCTGCTCAGCTCATCACAGGTGGCCCTGCCAGGCACCCACAGGGCCAGGGGCTAAAGACTGGACTGAGTCTCTTGGCAGGGATCCCAGGGCTGTGTATGGGCCAAGAAAGTTTTACCTTGAGTGCACAAGGGGTGGGAGAGCAGGTCAGCAGGCCTCAGGACCTTGCTGCCAACTCCCCTGCTGATGGATGCCCGTCTTTTTGTTTTATTAAACGTTGATGGATGGGCCCAGATAAATCAATGCAGGCTCAGCAAGTGGCCACCAGAGTCATATATCATCTGGCCTCTTCCAAGACAGGCAGATCATGAACACATAAAGCCATGTGTGTCAGTACAACACATGTAGGCATACAGGCACAGAGGTACCATGCAATCAAGCCTATATGCAACACAGGCATGCTAACAGATATGAAAACTGATACACCCGGAGTTTACATACACACTCACGCCCAGGACCAGCCTATGAGTGCCTCTCCCTCAGGTAGAGGGACTTTCTCAGGCAAGTCCAATTTCGACCAGTGCAATCCAAACTTCCCTTGTTGCTGATACAGACTGACAAGAGAAAGGATCCCTCCTCCCTTCTCCCTGGGATGGAACTGCGCCCCAACCCTAGTCATCTCCATTCTAGAGGTGTGCGTATCCCACTCTCAAACCCTACCCTGGCCTTCCCCTCCCGCCAGCCAATGGAAGGGTAAGCCGGCTGTGATGAGCATGTGAGTGCATGTGGAGGCGTGAACACAGATGTGTTCATCATGTTCCCTTCTGGCTCCCAGTATCTGGCTTCCACTCCCAGACCTCTCAGAAAGAGAGGAGGGTTGTAGGCTAGAGAGATGCTTCCGAGGAGACCCCACCCCCCCCAACCAGAAACATCTTGAGACAGAAACAGCAGGACCAGCATGGAGTTTCCAGATGACCCTGATGCAGAGAAGAGCACTAAGACCCTCAGAGATGGGATGCTGCTTGTCCTGGGTCACACAGCGGGTCAATGGCAGGAAAGTCTTTTCAGTCTAGATCGAGAAGCAGCCCAGTCCTGGCCCACTTACCAACGGGCCCGGGGAGCCTCTTACTGAGCAATCCTGGCGGCCTCAAGGCCACCAGCTAGAGGAAGCAGGGCTCCGGGTTCATCCGGCCCGTAGCGGGATCCTGGATCTCTCCCTGCCGGTCTGCGCAGCTTCTCTGCGTCCCGAGTTCTCTCGGCGCCCGTAGCGGGATCCTGGATCTCTCCCTGCCGGTCTGCGCAGCTTCTCTGCGTCCCGAGTTCTCTCGGCTAAGTGCCGCGCGGCGCACGCCTGCCTGCCGGGGACTGCCGGCCGCCCCTGGAAGGGGAGGAGGGCGGTTCCAGGGGTTTGGGGACCTGCCAAGAGGCTAATGGAACACAGCTGGGCCGGCCCGCCAGGCTGGAGGAGGAGGGAGGCCGAGAGGGCTAGGCGGCTGCGGAGGCGCTGGCCGCTGGGCTGCACCGCCGCGCTCCTGGCCTGGCCCTGCGCCCGGGCGCGCCCGTCCGGCTTCCCCAGCCAGGTGAGCCCGCCGGCGAGCAGGGCAAGACGGGACCCTGCGTGCCCGGAGCTGCCCTGGAAGGGGCGCCTGCGGCGGGCTGGCGGGAAGGAGGCCAGGCCAGGCAGGCGCGCCCAGAGCCAGGCTTGTGGTTTAAGACACCTCCTTTGTGCCCCCACCCCCTTTGCTCTTCCTTGGCTGAGACCCCAGAAAGCTGGAGAGGGCTAAGGACCCTCCTCCATAGCCCTGGAACCCGCGACGTGGCTGCTGACCAAGCCTCAGTGGTCAGCTTTTTCCAGTGCCTGGGCCTAGCATTCCTAGGCTGTAGTGCCTCTGTCTGAGCTGGGAGGAGAAACAGCGGCAAACACACTCCCCCAACCCAGTGCTAAATTAACCCATTCTGCCCTGCCCTCATTTTTACAGAAGTAGAATCAGTGAGTCTCGTTTTTCCTCTTGGACTCCACAAGGTTAGAAAGGCTCAGATCCCGGCTCCCTGCTCAGCTTTGTTACTTTAAGTAGACTTTTAAAAAACTTAATAAAAAAAAATTTTATTTTGAGTGTGCAGTCGCCTGAATGCGTGCACAGGCATGGTCAAAAATGCCATATTGCATGTGTGACAGTCAGAGGACAACTTGAGAATCGGTTATCTCTTTACACCAAGTAGGTTCTCGGGATCAAACTAAGATTGTCACCATGTGGGTTCCAGGGATCAAACAAAGGTTGTCAGGCTTGGTAGCAAGCTCCTTTACTCACGGAGCCATCTCATTGGCTCTTGACTTTTTTTTTTTTTTTAAACTGGAGATTGTACCTAGAGTTTGCATATCCTAGGCTAATGCTCTACGCTGAGCTACACCCCAGTCTTTGTGTGGTGTGGTGTGGTGTGTGTGTGATGTATAAATTTGTGCAGGTGTGCACAGGTGTGTGAGCTCGTACCTGTGGAGTCCAGGAGGCTCTCACTGAATCTGGGATTCATTGCTTCAGCTATGTTAGTTGGCCGAGGGGCTCTAGGGATCCACCTCTCTCCACCTCCCCAGTGATGGAACTACAGGTGTGCCCTCCAGTGCCAGCTGGGGACCCGAACTCAGGTCCTTGTGCTTCCAGGGCAGGCACTTTACAGAGCCATCTCTGCAACCTCCCTTCTTCACACCAGCCTGTTTTTTTTTTTGTTTGTTTGTTTGTTTTTTTAAGACAAGGTCTCACTAAGTTGCTCAGGCTGGCCTTGAACTGCTCTGTATCAGAAGCAGGCAGACCTAGAACTAACTTTCTCTCCCTCCCTCTCTCTCTCTCTTTCTTAGATAAATTCTCACTGTGTCACTGGCTGTCCTAGAACTCCCTTTGTAGACTAGGCTGGCCTTGAACTCACAGAACCCCTTGTCTCTGCTTACAGTGCACTGGGACTAACGGTGTGGGCAACCACACCCAGCCTAGATCTTTCAACCCTCCTGCTTCAGCCTCCTGAGTAGTTGGGCATAGCAGGCCCGGCTACTATCTATTTTTTAATCTCTAATCCCATTTGCACATCTGTGAGGTGAGATGATGGCATCTGGCCAGTGTAGCTTCATTAAAGGAAACTCATTAACATCTGAGAATGCTTAGCTGGGGTCTGGCATATAAGAGCAAAGATACTTGCTGTTATTTTCATTATTGGGATCCATGGTAGAGGACAGGGGATGGGTGGGGGATGGGCATTAAGTGATGAGAGGGGGTGTTGCTTTATATCCAGGGTCTAAAGAAGCAAAAGCAGTTGAGGTTAGATGAACTGTAGACTTTAGAGGAGGAAAAGGCTGGTGAGTCTCTCCACGGAGGCGGCAAACAAATTTTCTTAGCACCAAGTGGGGGTACCATGGAGAAGTGAGTAGCAGGGTGGATGCTGGGATTCGAAAGGAAGCAACTGAAGATCGTCAATCTGTAAGAATAGGCTTCCCTTTGGGGTAGGTGGTATGGCCGTAGCCCTGTGATCCAGTCTAACCCAGGCAGAGCCATGACAGCCGGCCTGGGATTTCCCACTTGCACCCCTGGAGGCGCTGAGTCAGTGGAAACCCTAACCAAGCTCCTGCTACGCCACGAAGGCGCCCCACTGTGGTCCCCTCACTGAGCCTGGGCCCAGATGTGTGGTGGCAGTGGTGGTGCCTGGGAAGCGCTGAGCTCAGCAGGCAGGAAGTGCAGGAGGTGGGGCTTTCTGAGGCTGTGCAAGGAAGAGTGGGCAGGCACAGTTGGATTGCTGGATTGCTGCGTAAGGCTCAGCTCTGAGACACGCAGGAAGAGGAAGGAACACACGGGGCAGGCTCTGTGGTAAGAACTCCACCTAACTCCTGCAGTCTTTCTAGCGACTGAAAGGGCAGAGTTCTACACCTACCCTGCTCTCACTGAAGGGAAACCCAGCTTACAGGAGCAAGCTGCCTGGTGTCACATGACCCATTGGTGGCAGAGTGGAGACCATGGCCAGCAAGCTGATCAGCAGAAGTTATCACACGCTGTGTCATCTGGCTATGCACACTCCCCACTCACTCTCGCCCCAGGCCAGAGCTCTCAAGAGTTGAAGATGCAGGAACCTGAAAAGGTGGTGCCCAGAGATCTCCCTATAGCACCCCAGAGGTGCTCACAAGAACAACCAGATCTAGGGAACACCCTCTGCCTGGGTCCATCACCACAATCTAGAGATGTCTTCATGGCCCTGAGCCACTCTGACACATGCGCACACAGCCTGGGTGTGCTCAGGCCCTGTGAATCTATAGGCACGTAAGTTCATTACAGACATGAGCACACACATAGCACACCTTTTTGTAGGACAGATGTGACCCCCACAGAATTAGATTCCTGGACATACCCAAGCACAGACAGGTGCATCTTCTTAGAATATATATGGCGCCGGATAGGGTAGTGTACTCCTATAAATCCAGTTACTCAGGAGTGTGAGGCCAGGATGATTGTGAGTTCAAGGTCAGACCTTCTCTCAAAGCAAAGTTTTTTGTTTGTTTTTTTGTTTTTTTTGTTTTTTAAAGGGCTGGGAATGCTACTGGGCCAGTGGTAGAGGAGTTTCACACACAAAACTAAACTCACTTCCCTGTGCTTAAAAAAAAGTTCTGTATAGACTGGAGTGTGCACGAACATAGACGTGTGCACACAGACATGCACATAGAAACACAGACATATCCACTATGCAAGCAGAGATACGTGCAAGAATCGTGGCACCCACAGATGTGCACACAATGCTATACATACACTCATATGTGTACGCACATTTATATGCATTCGGCCCCAGAAAGCCCCACACATCCACAAGTCGGGTATCCCTTGGGGCTGGGCTCAGTGCCCTCACCCCAGATGGCATCACCACGAGGTAATCAACGCTGCTAATCGCCACCAGCTGCCCTGGAGCCTGCACGCCGCTGCTGGGAGGGGCTACCGAAGCCTCCTGGGCCTGGGGTAATGTGCACAGATGTCGGCAAAGCTCACAGGCCTTTTCATTACCCCAGCTTGCCACTGGAACTCCCCACCTGGCAGGGGCAGCCCCTGGGGCCGGGAGAGGGTTAAAGGCCACGATGGAGCCTGGTCCCAGAACAGACCCAGAGCCCCACACACTCCCGAGCAGAAATGACCCAGTTGTCTTAGGCTTGCTCAAGGATCCTGGGCCACACATGCGTACCTAGGTTTTGGCATAGATGAACACAGATGCATATTCACCCTGAGACATATCACACCTGATGGATTGCTCATCAGAGATCCGCTTCTGCTTCTTCCTCCCAGTAAATGCCACCATAATTCATCTTGATGCTCAGCCTGAAGATTACAATTGGCTCCTGCCTTCCATCGCCCCTCCCCCACCCGAGCCTGTCACCTCTACCCCCATGGTACAGGACACATCCATCCACTTCCACTGCTACCACCCTTGCCCACACCACCAGAACCTTTTTGTTTGCTCATTTGTTTGCTTTTCGAGACAGGGTTTCTCTGTTATAACTCTGGCTGTCCTGGAAATCACTCTGAGCACCAGGCTGCCCTTGAACTCACGGAGATCCACCTGCCTCTGCCTCCTGAATGATAGGATTAAAGGAATGCACCACCACCACCCAGCAACCAACACCTTTTACCAGAGCCACTGCAAAAACTCTTGGTTTTCTGCCTGCTGCTCACTGCCCCACTCACCCCACCCTGACCCTAGCCCAGCAGACAGAAAGCACTTTCCCAGCTCTGTCAACTGCTGTCCAGCTCTCATTATGTCTATGTCTCATTATATTTTGGGGGTTGGAGAGACAACTCAGCAGTTAAGAGCACTGACTGCCCTCCCAGAGGACCTGGGTTCAATTCCTGGCACCCGCATGGTGGCTCACCATGGAACTGTCGTTCCAGGGGATCAAATGTATTTTTCTGGCCTCCATGGGAGCCACGCACACAGACATACACACAGGCAAAACACTTCTACACATAAAATAATAATAGTTTTTAAAAATTTAAACCCCAGGTTTCCCCTCCAGCCCTACCATACCCTTCATGATCTAGCCTCTATTTCTAGCCCTCCACCTTACCTCCACGAGCTTCCTCCCATCTCCTTTCTCAACCATGAACCCCCCCATTGGCACAGGAATTTCATACCTATTCTTCTTTCTTCCTGGAGGGGCCTGCTCTTGGTCTTCGCAGGCTCTCTCTTTGAGATCCAGATCTCTCCCGAGTGCCTCCCTTGACTTCCCAGTGTGGAAGAGTCCCAGTGGGCATTTGTCACGTGATCCCAGTGGAAAGCTCTGCAAGGCTTTGGTGTGTGTCTGCATGCTATCTTTCTGATTGACCCTGTCCGCCATTCTTGGCACACTGTGGCTGAGCCTGGCACCTTGCAGGCACTTAACAAGCTATTGAGTGGGTTATACTTGGGTCTACCCTGTACCCAACAGATTGCATTTTCAGGAGGCGCGCACATACACATACACAGAGAGAGAGAGAGAGAGACAGACAGACAGACAGAGACAGAGAGAGACAGAGAGAAAGGAGGGTGTCTGTATGCAGACACATGTACACACATGCACACACAGCCCCCGAATCAGGAAAAAGAGACTATGAGCCAGACAGAGCTCTTCTCGTCCTCCTCCGTGTCTCTGGTGTCTCCACCCTGCATCTCTCTCTTATAGCTCTACTTTTCTCTCTGTCTTTTTCTCATGTTCCCTCTGAGTTTGTATCCCTACATCCTATCCCTGTTGCTGACTCTCGAGCTAGGGTTCTCTCTGTCTCTTGGTCTCTCTCTCTCTCTCTCTTTCTCTCTCCCTCTCTCTCTCCCTCTCTTTATCCTGATTCTATCACTGCATCTCTAGCTCTAATAGATCTGCCTATGGTGTTCTCCCCACCCCGCCCCCACCTGGATCTTACTGTAGCCAAGGCTGTCCTTGAACTCATGATCCTCTGCCCACTACTTCACCACCACATGCAGCCATTGCTGTTTCTAGGTCTGGCTTTCCATCTTTGATGGTTTCTGTCTTTTGTTCTCCAGGCCCCTCCCCGTCCTAATCAGTTGCAGCTCCGCATTCCCACAGCTGCCTGTGTCCCTGTAGCAGAGAGACCTATTTTACCACTGGCTATCAGCTTTATCGTCCTGGTGGGAGGGCCCATGCCAGTGTCCACCTGTCCTGCAGAGCCACAGCAGACTAAGGACTGGCAATAGTCACCCACCACCCAGGGACTGGTCAGGGCATCTTCCTTCAGGTTGCTCATGTTACCAGGCTTTTACTCAACATGGCTACCTTGGATCTTCTAGAAAGGTGAGCCCAGATCCCAGGAGGCTAAGCTGTAGACGTGATGATGGACAGAACAGATGGATGCTGGGAGAGGGAGACCATGAAGAAATGGCAGGTGCAAAAATCTCACTTCTACCTATGCTGCAACCCTAGTCCCCCGTTCCCCTTGTAGCATAAGGTAAACTGTCAATCTCAGCTTGACCAACCTTGTCGGGTGCGGAAGCAGCTAAAAGAACTTTAGCTAACTGCTCTAATCCTGTGGGTCTCAGCAGAGAGGCAATTTCGCACCATCCCTCCAGATGCACATGAACAATATATGGAGACGTTCTCACAATAGAAGACAAATGTGCCCCTGGCATCTAGAGTAGAGGCCAGAGATGTTGCTAAACATCCTCCAGTGTCCAGGACATTCTTCCCAATAAAGAAGCATCTGGCCCCAAAGTCAAGAGTGGAAAAAGAAACGCTCCCTGCCTCCCAGGGCCAGAACAGCTCTGCAGAATCCCATGACCTCCTTTAAACTCTGACCAGGGATGGGAGTCATTAGAAGACCCAAGACTCCAGAGTTTGACCCTACTCCTGCCTTTAATAACCTCCGCTAACATTTATTGAGCATTGAGCCCATATCAAGCACTGGCTGGTACCGTCTACGGAAAACTCAATTTAGTCTCACACCACCACAGGAGGCCCCAGCGCTATTACCAGCTCTGTTCTAAGGGTGAGGAAACAGGCGGAGAGAAGGAGAGCGATCAGCAGAAGGTCTCACAGAGGACACAGATGGAACCTGGATTTGAACTGGTCATCTGGGGACAAGTCCAGAGGACAGAGTGCTGTCCAGGAAAGAGCATGCATAATAGGGGTGTCGGCAAGTCCTTTCTTCCTTTCACTCCTTTGTCTAAAGGGACGCCCTAGGCAGTATGGCACTTCCACAACCACCGCTGCTACACCAGGATTGGAGACTTAACTCTCAGAGCGAGGGCCAGGAGCTCAGCTCTGCTCACAACTTCTGTCAATAAGGCCATCACAGCCCCTGTGAAGTAGGAGCTGTTGCCATAGGGAAGGGCACAGACTGCTGGGCTTCTAAGTCCATAAAGTTTGCTTTTCTTTCAAGTTTCCAGGTGACACTGACCCAGAGAAGCACACTGAGAATCCTGGCTGGATGTGGTCAGAGTCCGGACCTGAGCCTCGAACCCTGCTCTGGCTCTTGCTGACTGTATCTTGGGGCTCTTGCTCAACTCGTCCTCTCAAAGCACAGATAGCTAACTACCTCATCTGCCACTCATAGTTACTGAAAGAATTAGAGATGGTAAGGCTGGGTGTGATGGCAAGGGCCTGGATGCCCAGATAACCAGGAGGGAAAGTGGGTCACAGGTTCAAGGCTAGCTTAGGCTACACAGTGAGACTCTGTTAAAAGAAAAACAAAGTTTATTCACCTATAAGAATCAAATAAGAGCCAAGCAGCGGAGGCACACACCTTTAATCCCAACACTTGTGAGGTAGAAGCAGGCAGATCTCTGTGAGTTCGAGGCCAGCCTGATCCACAGAGTGAGTTCCAGGACAACCACAATTACAACAGAGAAACCCTGTCTTAAAAAACAAAACAAACAAACAAGCAAAAAAACTAAAGAATCAAATAAGAATTCAGCATATTGGCCCTGGGACAAATGGGGTTGAATTCTACCCCCTACCATCTAGTTAGTATGGAGTTACTCCATACTAAATACACACATGACTACATACTAAATGACTATACATACTAAATAACTAAGTAACTACAAGTTACTCTTCACCATGGAGTCAATGTTCTCTTTTTGTTGGCAAAAATAGCACTGTCTGTGCTCCACAAGAAGGGTTGCTAAGAGGGTGCCCATAAAGTACTGAGCATAGTTCCTGGAACCCAATAAACATTAACTATTCCAGACATACAATGTGTGTATGCAACCTCAACCCCGCAGTACACACAAGCCCCTGGCTGCCTTCCCCTTCCCTCTCCTGCTCTCCCTTGGCATCAGCTTTAAATTGCTTTCTCTTCCTTCCCACTTGGGGATGAGGAGGGCCACTGGGACTAGACTTCCAGATTGGTACCTCTGAGCAGATGCTTGGCGGAGAGAGGAGAGAGAGAGGAGATCTGAGAGAGGTGCTTGGGACCAGGAAGCAACAGCCACTGATAGTTAGCGCATCCAGTGCGCTGCTGGACGCCAGGCCTAGAAGGACCTGATTTGGGTACCATTTCCCCAAAGCCAGTGACAGAGTCTAAGTGTTTTCTCAATACAAAGTGTAAAGGAGGCACCCGGCCTCCTTCTAGGACCAGATCAAACCAGCTAGTGCCTGGTGAGGCATAAGAGGATGGGAGTAGCCGGAGACACCTCCCACATTCTTTCTTCACATGCAATAGCCTCAGACATTTGGACTCATGGATTCATAAATTCGTAGAATCCTGGAATTTCTGGGTACAGAGAAGCTCTGACCGACGCTTGGCCTCGCCTCCTTCCAATGGTGCCCACAACAGGCTGTGGAGGCCTGACGACTTGGCTAGCAAGACAAGCTGCTGCAGCGAGGCAGGCGCACATCCAGCTTTTCTGCCAAGATAGAAAATAAAAGATCAGAGAGGGTCTGACCCTGGTTCTGCCATTTTCTGGCTTTGTTCTCTTAGGCTAATTCATTCAGTTCTCTGGGCCACCATCTCCCCATCTGTGGAATGGGGTGATCTGTTGAGAGGATTAAATGAGACAATATGTGAGAGTAAGCCAAGTCCATAGGAAACACTCAAAGACGCTAATTATCACAATGGTCCTGTCACTGTCCAGGGGCTGGCAATGCACTGAGGACTCTTGCCCGCACCTCACGGCCATGTTCATCTGACATTTCCTCCAAGCTCCCCTTCTGTCCTATTTTATTACTTACCTAGCTGCCTTTACGTAGCTTAAGAAGCCAATGATATTTCTGAAAAATATGATAGTTTTTTCCCCTGTGAAATGACCTAAATGACAGATAAAGAAATGAAAAATGACTTCAGGGTCTGTCAGCCTTAGCCTTTAGTAAAGGCCTGACACCAGGATTTGGGGGCGGAAGAGTGCAAATGTGTGTTTGGGTTCAAGGCCAGGGTCTGGTGGGGTACATTTGCCTTTAGGTGGCTCCTTGCCCCATTGGCAAAAAGGGAAGGCTGAACGTGGGGACTCTGAGCCCATTCATCCTCCAAGCCTGGGATCTTAAGGGCCCAAATGTGTCCACTCCCTGGGATGAAGAATGGACTAAGGAGCCAGACCTGTGTGAGGCCCAGGATGCCACCCCTCTCCCAGGACATGCCTCAGTTTACCAGTTGTTCCATATGGATCTAAGGGCCCCATACCACTTCAGCTGAACCCTGCAGAGGAGGGCAGAGACATATGGCAGCTAACTGGCTGAGCTGGTACTGAACCAAGTACTGCTCCTAATCTGTCACTGCTGCTTAACATTTTTTATTACTGAATGTGACGGAGGGGCAGATACACACACCACAGCATTCATATGGAGGTCACAGGACATCACTGTGAAGTCAGTTCTCCCATCTTGACATGGGACTGGGGTTGACATTGAACTCAGGTCTCCTGGCTTGTGCATCAAGTGCTCTACTGACTGAGCCATCTTGCCAGCACCTACTGATACTTTGTAAAATTATTTTCAGCTGCAACATAGTACTTTGTTCTCATCTTACAGATGAGCAAGCCATCGGTCTGGTGCCCTCCTCAGGGTGAACGCTTTACTGGACAGGCAAGGGGCCAGCTGAGAGATAGAACAAAAATGTGAATATCAGAGTGTCACAGTCTGCAGGGTGATCCCTTCTTCCATTCGTAACTTAGTTTTCTCGTCCGTAGAACGGGAGTGTTTGCTCCAGAACCTTTAAGGTCCCAGATGGGCCATTCGTCTAGACCAGATCCACACCCAGAAGCTCAGGACACTCAGAATTTTGGTGGTGAGGGGCAGGTGCAGATGTGACTTGTCCAGCCAGGGGTGGGCGCAGTAGCCAGACACACAGAAACAACCAGATAAATCAGGCCAAGGAACTCCTAATCCTTCCCGGCTGTGGCTGCTACCGCTCACAGGGCTTGGAAGCAGGGCACCGCATCGCCAAGAGCACAGTCTGGCCAAGAGACTCGGAGTGATGCCGGGCCATCAAGACTGCCTCTGTTCCCGCGGGGGATGAGAGAAAAAGCCCTCTGGACTGGTGACTCAGACCTCCCTGACCCCCTCCTGGGTGGGCACTTTCCAGCGCCTATGTCTATTTTTAGACCTGGCTCCAGGTCTGAGCACAGAGTGGCAGGAAAGGGGGCGGAGGAAGCTTGAGACGCCAGCTCCTGAGCAGCGCCTCCTCTGGGGCTGAAGCCTGAGGCCCTCCAGCTGTCCACCTAGAAATGAATAGAAGCACGAGGGTGAGAGCGTCATCACCTACGTAGGGGTGCAGCGCAGGCACAAAGATGAGTCCTCTCTCCCCCTCCCACCAGGCCTGGAAGTTCGCGAGAGCTGAGTGAGACCTCTGTTAAGTGGGGTCAGGAACCTCCCGCTGCTGAGATGTCTGTCTATTGGACCAAAGGCCAGGGCTGGAGGGCCTCTGGCTACTGAGCCCGCTAGAGTGAGAGTAGAGAGGGCTGCCAAGTTCACGAATCCAGATCCCATCCTGCTGTCAGTCACGCCCCCAGCCTCACTAGAGCCACGCCCCTACTGTCCACGCCCCGAACTGCCTTTGGCGTTCCTAATGGAAGGCAACTCTCCCTCTCAAGGACCTCACGCTAGGCCCCGCCTCCAACTTAGCTCTTCCCACCCCTAGTCAACTTTCCACCCGGTCCCAAAGTTCAGTGGGCCTGGATGCGGGAGCATGGGACAGATGTGAGAGGAATGTGCCCCCCACCTTCCACCTCCGCCCCAACCTCTCCGCCTTGGCATTGGGTCATAGAGGACAGGCGTCGGGGGTGGGGGATAGGAAATGAGCAGTCACTGGACAGAGGTCATTGAACACCCAAGATATATAGGACGTATCTGCTTGAGCCAGACAAGACTTAGAGGCTGGAGGCTCCGAGACAGCTCTGAGGACCGAAGAACCTTGTAGACAGACCCCGGGGTGCCACAACGATGACACTAGGCAGAGAGAAGTCTTTAGCCCGATGCCCCACCACTAAGCCCCAGAGTCTGAGACCACATTTCTGAGGGACGGAGTGAACTGAATACACGTGGAACCTGGCTTTTGGGAGGTTCCAAATCCAGGCCCATCCTTGTAAGGCGAGGGGCGGAAGATGGGAGGCGGAGCCCGTTCTCCCGGCACCATCTAGTGGGAAGTTGAGGAATCGCCGAGGACAGATTGGGGGCGCTAAGCCTCCTCCCTCACCCTCGACGTTCCTCTGGGACCTGCATACCGCCGTTCTTGGGGTCCGGGGAGGATATCCTCATCTACAGGGTTTCCCTCACTGGAAACAGGAGCCTCATGGCTGTCTTCCAGCTCCAAGCCCCGTCTGTCTCTTGTGCACGATTACTTCCAGCCTGCTTTCTGTCTACCCCAGCCTCTGTCCCCGAAGCACCTGCCAGCTGCTGCCTCCTATCTTACTCTTGTCCCATCTATTCCTGATAGACATGCAGAAATCTAGCAATATCACGCTCACGTTAGACTATCCTGGTGGTTTCTCAGAGTCTAGATAAATGTCCCATTGTGGACTTAGTGGCCTCTTCTCCACTAACCCCCACCTTCTGTGGCCTTCATCCCTCTAGTAGCTTCCTGTCTTTCCATCCCATCTGAGAACTCCCTGAGATTGGCCCGATTCTTGCTATTTTGGGGGGAGAACTCCCATGACCCCCTGCACACCTCTACTGTTACAGAGCAGCCTTCACCAAGGGCTCCAGCTGCCAGTCATTCTGCGGGACAGCTTATGGAGATATTAATTGCTTTGTTCTTTCCTGTCTCCCTCCCTCCCACTTCCAAGCTGGTAGCCAAGGCCTTTGATTTTCCTAGCCTGGGGGGACTGTGCTGGGTAGCATACAGAAGCTGCTTGAAGTCTGATGGCTCCTGCTTACTTTTGAAAAAGCTAACCTTCTGGAAGCAACTGTGCCAGGTGTTCTCCAGGGATGAGTGGAGAGGACAAAGAAGAGGTTGGTAACTAGTTGCACAGGGAGCAGGAAAGGGGATGCTATGTGTAGGGATGTCCTTGATAGAATGACAGGATCTGGGAGGGGGAGGCGTAATGTACCTGGGGAAACAGGAGTCCGGGCATTGAGAGACTGGCCTCAGTTTTCCCAGGTGGGACATGGGAAAAGGTGGGACAGTGTGTCTCAAGAACCCCACAGGGACCAGCAGAGTATCTCCCCATGGGGCTAAGGTAAGCAAGGACAGGAGGCAGCTCTTCCATGCACAAGTGTATGGAGAAAGAAGGATGGAGAGTCCAGTAGTGGTTGAGATGGAAGGAACTCATGGAGATGGGCTTGGAGTGAATCGAATTGGAGGATGTTTTAAGAGAACACAGACACAGGCTATTTTTGGGGCCAAGATTCTTACCCACTACACCTGGCTGTGTACATCTCCGATACAGAGCCAAGACCACGTGTTTCATTCAGAATTGCCACCTCGGGGTCTGGTGTGGGGTCTGGATCATAGTAAGTGCTCAAAATGTTTTTTTTTTTAATTCATTTTTTCTCAGTAATGTAAAAAAGTCAAGTCTGCTTCAGCGGTATACACAAGGGTATACCTATAGCCCTGCAAATTAGCTAAGATGCAATCCCCTTCCTTGGCCCGTAAAGCCTCCTGGGACTGTAGTCCAACTCCCTCACAGCCTTGTCTCTGCAACCCACCCTCCATGCAGGCGCCTCTCCAGCCAAATGGCACTACTTGTAATTCTCCAAACTTGCCAGGCTGTTTCATGCCTCCACGCCTTTGCTTATGCGGCACCTCTGCCTCCCCTGCCCTTTCCCCTCTCTCTGCCTGCTGAGCTTTCAATTAGTATAGGCTCAGTGCAAGTCTTCCCTTCCCGTCTTCCCTGACACACACACCCCCAACACTGCGAAGCAGAAACAACCCCTCCTGCTCATATCCATGTCTGTCTCTTCCCCAGGCAGTATCCTAGGCTTCTCTGCTGTGGCAAGTCCCCTGTGCCCAGCATAATGACATGGCTTTCTGTCCCCCTTGGACTAGTGCTGTGATCCCAGCATCCCTTCCAGCCTCAGTTTCCTTCAATGGAGGGAATGGAACTCAATGGTCCCTGAGGTCCTCCTTCCCTCATTTGAGCTTGACAGTGATGGATGTAAAACCCAATTCACCTGTGTCCCTGCAGGTCAACTGAAAGCAGTGCATGCTCAGACGTGTAGATGCACATAGCAAAGCACACAGCCACCCCGGAGCAAGCCCCTGCTAAGCACGTGACCCACACATTAAAAGTATGTGGCCTTCTGGATGCAGACACTCAGTCCTCCCAACCCCCCATCCCCAGTCAGCCTCTGGCCTTGACAGTGAAAAATTCAGAAGCAGTCAGGGCTGCTGGTCCAGCAGCGAGTTAATATTCAAGGAATGAGCCTTCTGCAATATGCATGCCCCGAGGCTGGTGTCCTTTGGGGCTGCCCCTTTCCCAGGCCTGCACAGGCTTCGGCCTCCTACCCTACCCACCCTAGCCATAGACACAGACACAGCCTGCCTGCAGCAGGTCAGCCACAGCCCAAACCCTCAGTTTTATTTGCTATCTGGGCACTTCCCTCCCAGTGTCTCCTTGTTCCTTCAGTCAGGATGATCTCTGACATTCCTATGGTGTGCCGAACAAACAGCATTCATGTCAGTGACTATAACCATGTTCTGTACTCAGGGGCTCACAGGCCAGTGAGGGAGGCAAGAACACAGTAGATATAATCAATATAAACAGTACTATGGAAAGATTAAACTGATGCGATTTTTTTTTTTTTTAAATAATTCAGGACCGGTGAAATGGTTCAGTGGGTAAGGGCATTTGCTACCCAGCCTGACTAGCTGCATTAATCTCTGGAACTCATAGTGTAGCAACAGAGACCTGACTCCCACAAGTTGTTCTCTGATCTCCACGTGCACATATGTGCATGCTCACACACATAATAAACTGTGCGTGTGAGCGCGTGTGTACGTGCAATTATTGTTGTTTTCTGATTCAAAGAGGGCAAGAGATAACCATGGCCATGTAGGAGTTGTCAAAGGAGTAAGCAGACTGGAGAAATGACTTAATGGTTAAGAACACACAGAGGACTCTGCTTTGTTTCCCAGCACCCACTTGGTGCTTCACAACCATCTGTAACTCCAGTTCTAGGAGATCCAGTGCCCTCATCCGACTTCCATGGGAACCAGGCATGTTCTGGAAGACAGTTTCTGTGTGCTGACCCTGAGGTAACACTTTCCAGGTTTTAAGAGTGTTGCAGGGAAAATAACTGGTCCTTGTCTGCAGGAAGGGTTCCCTCCTGGGTTGGAGTTCTCATCACCATCAGGTGAGTCTTATCAGGACCTCTTGTAGACAAGTTTGCAGGAGAAAAAACAAACAAACTATTTATTCAGTTTAACTAAGTGGCTTTTTGGCTCTAAGCCTTGGCTTCCATAACAGGAGGGGGTCCTGGGTAGGTGGGAAGAATATCTGGCTGAAAAGTACTGGGGGGTTGGCATTTCCCTCTGCCACCGCTTTGGAGAAACATGTGACCTTCTTTATAGACCTCAAACACAAGATCTGGAGCTTCACACACACAAAAAAAAGCTATCAGAAAACTCAGTTTATAGAACAGCGGTGTGCTCTGGTCTCCATTTCCCATGCCCTGGCTGCTGCCGGTGTCAGGAGAGGGAGCACAGGAAAAGCCATTGAAACCTTCTTTCCTGCTCCCAGCTGAATTTTTTGTTTTTTACCATGAAAATGTCTTTCTCTAAAGGCCTCTCTTTTTTGTCTCTCACTTTCGAGCCCTCTTTCTCACTTAATTTTCACAATTTTCTCTTCATAGAGGCTTATTTCCCTTTCTCTCTCTCCTCTTCCTTCAGGAGCCTTCCATTAATACCTTAATCTCTACCGTCTGGTAGCTTCTCTGAGCGTACTTTACCCAACTCCCTGAGGTCTGGAGTTTCTATTCTTCCTTATCTCCACATTGGATTAGCTGGTGTGATCTCGTGCCCCACGTTGGGCACCATTTGTAGTAGTACATCTTCTGTGTGGGCTCAGCAAGAGAGACAAGGAGGCATTTCATAGGAGTAAACTCTGTCAGACCTCAGCAGAGGGAGCCACCATCCTGGCCAGCAGCAGACTCCAGAGTGGAATCCCCACGCTCTCACCTCAGGTGTTTTTTATGACTCAGAACTCCTCAGGTGCAGATCATAAGCAATCAAATGTCCCCCACAGAAATCCAACACCTGCAGACAATACAAAACGCTAAGACCCAGGCAGACCCTCACCCAACAGTACATAAAACAATATTTTAAACACAACTAAAAATAAACATCCCCAACAGGCTTTTACCTGGGCCAATGACTTATCTAGACTCAGGAACTTGGCTATTTTAGCAGTGTCAGGTACGGGTTCCATCTCATGCAGGGGTTTACATCCAATCAGAAAGTGGTTGGTTACTCCCGCAACATCTGTGCCGCTATTGCACCAGTATGTCTTACAGGCGGGTCACTGTTGAAGGTTGGAGGAATTCTAGGTGGGAGATACTGATGATTACCTTTCTCCTATGGAAGCCTGCAGAATACCTTTCAGTGTCATGGATGCTGGTCAGTAGAGTTGACCAGCTCAACTAGTTAGGCGCCAATTCAACTACTCTGTGTTCAATGGCACATATAAACGTTGTCTTCAGCAATAGGGCTTTACCATCAGGTTGTGGAGGGAAACCGATATCCTTGGCAATAGCCTGTGATGTTGGGGTTTTCCATGGAGCCCCTTTTTGGCTAATGACTCAACAAGAAGATATAACCCATTCCTGGCACTGGATATTTTATTTAGTGGAATAAGATGTCTAGTTGGGACACTGTCTCCTCTTATTATTTGGTGACTCCTTTTAGAGTCCTTTGAGATATATATTATATGTTATATATAATATACCTATTAAATATGTATGTATATGTAGTAGCTTTGATATATAGATATATATATTGAAGCTTCTACAGTAGTGGGTTTCTATACAATTTTTCAAATGTCCTTTCGTATTAGTTGTCGCTCCCCATATTTTCTTATTTGCCCTTCTCAACCATGCCCGTCCCTGTTCAGTCCTTCTAGTTTCTCCTTTGTAACTCCATGACAATGTATTCTATTTTCCCGTCCTTGGGAGAGCCTCTCCTCCATTTAGAAGAGTCTGGCTTTCCATTCAGATCCAAAATGGAAGCCACGCTAGTCCATGAAGTGTAGCACATCCACCTACCTGAAATAAAAAAATACCCTCTTTTGGATTTTCAGTGACAAAATTCTGGATATGTTCATCAAAGCATAGTTTTATGTGCAGTGTGGCTACCTGGCTGATGTGTTCCAAGCTGGACATACACTGCCCACCAAGTCACCCAGGGCTAGGTGTCAGGGCTTGCCCGCCAGTGCCCTCAGTGATATGGTATTGGTCTGAGAGGTACAGTACAACATCTAACCCACAGAACCAATAAAAACAAAGTGTAGAGACTGGAAATGTAGCTCATTTGGTAGAGTGTGCTTGTCTAACATGTAGGAAGCCCTGAGTTCGGTCCCCAGTACCACATGGCAGCTCATGCCTATAATCTTACTACTCTAGAGGCAAAGGCAGGAGGATCAGAAGTTCAAGGTCGTCTTTTGCTACCAGGAAACAGATAGATATGGGCATGAACAATCAGTTCCAGAGCAGGAGGGGTCTGTGTTGGAGCTACATAAGAGCCTGTGTTGGTGAGAGGTGAGGGGAGACTAGCCCAGCCTTGAAGGGAGCTCTGCCCTTGCTCCAACCTACCCGCCCCCTGGTCTTTTCTTTTTCTTTTTTTTTTTTTTTGCTTCTGGGCTGAGTTCTGAGCCTCTAAGTGCAATACTTCTTACAATCTCCCCTCTAACATCTATAGAGACCCTCATCTCAGGACCCTCATGTGGGTTCACAGCATCATATACTCTGCATGTGGAACCTAAGGGAATTAGACCCAGTCCCCAGCTAGGAGAAAAGTTGACACACCTCCACCCCCTCCCCAACCTCATTGTCCTCTCAGGAAACTCAGAGCAGAGTACTGATTCTCAGTGGGGATAGGAAGCAGGGTATCCCAAAACAGCACCCCTATATAGGCCAGCCTCTCACAGCCAACTCCAAGCTGAGCTGTGCTTCCCCTGGGTTCCAGCATCCTACCCTAGAGCTTGCTGTGAGTAGGAAGAGACAAACAAGGCTGAGGAAGTGGGGGTGGGAGGGGGGCTGCCAATCGATGGCATTAACATGGTGCCCAAATTAAATATTGACTTTCCTGGTTGACTCTAGGGACACCTGGATTGATGGCTGGAGCTGTTCAGTGCCACCATAGCAGAAGGGGACATACCAGCCTGGAGTGAGCACTGTGGGAAGCTGAGGCCTGTGGAGAGGATTCCCCCCTGCTCTTGCCTGCTTAGGAGCAGAAGCAGGGGCTGCAGGGGCTTGGACTTGTTTCTCCTTCTCATGCCTGGGAGCTTCCTCATGGAGCCCAGCATCCTCCCCCCAGAGGCCTTAGACCCCAAGTTTATCAAATGCCCCCACTCATTGTACCCCACACACACACTCTAGGCACTGTGGCTGGCCTATAGCCCAACCAAGTAGCTTAAATCAATCTCTGTGATGAACCCCATTACTGGGTCTCCAGACCCTGCTTCAGCATGGTAGGGCTGGTTATATCTCATTATGTAGAAACTTGGAGGCAGGGGAAATGCAACACCCTCCCCAGAGAATTCACCTTCAGCGTCTACAGCAAGCCCTGAGTTTTCTCCTCTCCCCTTTTCAAAGCTTTGTGTCAAGAACTGTTTTCTTACCTTTCCACATTGCTTTCCTATCTGTAGTCCTGCGCAATGGAACCTTCTCCTGTCACCACCACCAGCCCCTTCATCCAATTTTAGGCCACCAACGGCCTGCTCCAGGCCAAGAGGCTTGGTGGGGCGCAGCCGCCACATGGCCAGGGGTCGCAGGGTTGTGGGTTCCACCTCATCCTGCTGTGACCTTGGCGGGCCTCCATGAGTCAATGAGCGGACAATGACCACCCAGGACACGCTCCGGTGGGCATCTCCCTTTATTGGGGCGTACACCCTGTATATCAAGGACCACTGGCCGGGCAGAATTGATGACCCTGAGAATTCCCATTGGCTTAGGACATCCTATGTGGGAGTGGCCTTGCCTGTGTGTGAAGTTCGAGTCTGTGTATCCAGTTCCCAGAGGAGAGAGGCATCATTTCTAAATCTGGCTGGGTTTAAGCCCAGGTCTAAGGTATGGAGCAACGAACACCTACCGTTCCCACCCTCTGGGGTGACACAGGGTTCAAGTCAGCTTCAACACATTACAGTCCTTGGACAGGCCCACGCAGACCTTCCCTTCCCACTTGCTCAACAGCCAACTCCAACTCAGCTCCCTACCATGTCACTGTCTCCAGCCCTGGAATTCACTCTGTAGAGCAGGCTGGCCTTGAACTCACAGAGACCCTCTTGCCTTTGCCTCCCAAGTGCTGGGATTAAAGAAAGGCGTGTGCCACCACCACCACCAGGCTACCCCTTAAGTATCTTAAAGTCTGCGTGTCTTTCCCAAAGCAAATCACGGTCATCTATCCAGGTGGATAAGAGAGAGGACCAAGTGCCATCACTCTGCTCCTCACCCCGTCCACAGCAAGGGGCAGAGGATTCTGCCTATGTGTGCACACAGACCACAGTCCTCAGTAGCAATCCCTGTCAAGTCCCCTTCCTGTGGATGGCTTCCTTGCTGCTCTCTCTGCGGTCACCCTCACTCCAGCTCCCTCCCAACTCCTTTCCCACCCACCCAGAGGAAGGCTGTTAGTACAGACTTCATCGTGTTGGGCCTCTGCTCACATCCTCCTTGGCTTCCCACTAACAACCCAAGCCCTCAGTGGAGTTTGTCTTGCCCTACGTGCTGAACATAAATCTTTAGGGATTAAGAGGTCAGTGGTCTTGCTGGAGCAGGTGGCCTTAAGGGAGTGAAAGGAACACCATAGAGGCCCTGAAACCATAGAACACCATAGAAAAGCCCAATATGGCCCCCATGAAGTAGACAGCGTGGGCATGAGGAAGCCCAGAGAAAAAGGAGTCCAGAGGCAGAAGTCAGCAGCAACCGCCACAGGTCTTCCCTCAGGCCACCTAATTTCTTTTTAATTGGTGCCTAATGAAAGAAAATTAAGCACAATTGAGTTGTAATATGTGCGTTCAAACGCCAGCCCCAACTTGCTTGTTTTCTTCCAGGGGTGTGGAGTTTCAGGTGAAAGTAGATATGGAGAGGGTGGGGCTGGGAGAACGAGCACCCTTTTCGGCCCCCAAGGCAATCAGATCCCAGCCCTCAGGTGCCCTCAGGACGTTCTGCTTTCCCACACCACCTCCTCCCCTACCTGTATCCCAGAGACACCAGATTTTTCACAAGCACTCACTTGGGACCTTCAAAGCTGGCATTGTTAGGAACGTACCCTGTATCAGTTATCCCTCTGTGGTCCCTGTGGGGCCTGTCACAGTGAGGCTCCTCCTTTTCAGAGGACACTGTAAGGACCTGCCCAAGAGGTTCTGCCTAAGCCATGCTGTGTCACGTGACAGGCACCGGTCACATGTGCGTACTGAGCATGTATAACTGGCACTGAGATGTGTAACACAAACATATGAGCAGCCAAGTATGAAAAGAATACACGAGGCAGCGGATTGTGAGTTCAAAGCCAATCTGAGCTACATAGCAAGACCCTGTTCTGACTAAAAATAAATAAATAAAAGCAAACTTTCTTGGTGATTTTTATATCGATCTTATTTAAAAAAAAAAAAAGATCACATTTAAGTGAGTTATAGCGGCACATACCTGTAATTTTAGCACTTGGAAGATGAAGACAGAAAAATCAGGAGTTCAAGGCCAGCCTGAACCACCTGAGACCATGGCTCCAAAAATATCATAATTTTAATATGTTGTATTAAGGATATAGTTACAGTTACTCTCAACTTTTTAAACTTTGTCTTTTCAGACAGACTCTCTCTTTTTTTTAGTTCAGACTGACTTGGAACTATGTAGCCTAGGCTGGCCTCTAACTCATGGTAATCTTGTCTCAACCTCCCGTGTGAGGGGATTCCAGTTGTGAGCCACCGTGCCTGGCTTAACTTTAAAAAGCATTTTTTTTTAAATAGCTATCTGAAAATTGTAAACAGGATGCATCATTTCCAGGGCCTTCTCTCAGGGGAGGAAGACATGGTGCGTCTGCTCTAGGAGCTCTACATCTGCAAGGCAAGGGGAGTTGCAGGTGAGCTCAATGGGCATGCAGTCTGCCTGCTATCTTGAAGCAGGAAGTCCTTTCAGCACCACGGGCAGCACCCCGCTTGGTGCAGTGGAGATGCTACAGTGCTGCAGGAGCACTCACCACCTACAACACATTCCCCAACTTCCCTCCGCACTCCCAGCTCCCTCCACTCAACTCTACCACTGAGTCACACCCCCAGCTGGTTAGAATGCGTGTCTAGTATACACAGGCTCTGGGT
The DNA here is from genome assembly GCA_026225945.1 of Cricetomys ansorgei. Classification (NCBI taxonomy): domain Eukaryota; kingdom Metazoa; phylum Chordata; class Mammalia; order Rodentia; family Nesomyidae; genus Cricetomys; species Cricetomys ansorgei. The sequence goes on from JAMJFZ010004114.1 coordinate 7,462,728, forward strand.
TTTACCCCTCTCAAAAACTGTAGGGATTGTCATCACCATGCCATGGGGCGGAGGAGGAAACCAACAGACTATGAATTCCGTCCTCTTTGTTGCTGCTGTTGTTGTTGGGTTTTTGTTTTCCAAGACAGGGTTTCTCCGTGTGACCCTGGCTGTCCTGGAACTCGCTCTGTAGACCAGAGTGGCCATAAACTCGGAGATCTGCCTGCCTCTGCCTCCCGAGTGCTGGGATTAAAGGCGTGCGCCACCACCATCCAGCAAATTCCATCCTCTCAGAAGTCTGCCGAGATCTGCTTTCTGCTCCCTGATCAACTGCACAAGCCTGAACCAGGTGGGTGCCCAAGGCAGCCATTCTGTGTGGCAGCAGTAACAATGCACCCAGGCTGTAGTGGTGTTTGCTGAGCCAGAGACCCAGAGGTAGCATTACAGATAGGGCCTCCTAAGCTGGAAGAATGGAGTTTGCCAATTCAGTAAGCAAGAGTACAGGTGGAGGGAAAGGCATGGAGGTGAAAGGTCAGGAGAGACGGGCAACAGCCATGTCACTGAGGAACTTGCCTTCTAGAACAGTGGTTCTCAACCTTCCTAATACTGCAACCTTTAATTCAGTCCCTCATGTGGTGACCCCCAACCACAAAATTATTTTTGTTATTACTTCGTAACTGTAATTTTGCTACTGTTACAAATCATAATGTAAATATCTGATATGCAGATGGTCTTAGGAGACCCCTGTGAAAGTTTGTTCGAATTTCAGGTGGGGGGGCGGTCACGACCCACAGGTTGAAAATCACTGTTCTAGGCTGATCTTCAGACCCACACACAGTTCTTGCACTGGGAAGTGACTGGCCAAATCTGTGTTTTGGAATATATGTGAAGGACTGGAGATCGGAGGCAAAGAACAAGAGGAACGTCGAAGGGACATTCAAGCCCAGGAAAGGAATGCAGGGTGTTAGCAGTCAGTGCAGATAGGACAGTCAGGCCAAGGTTGGGAGCCCAAGTCTGGCGGCGCAGCTGGTTGAGCGGCAGCATGATTAAAACCTCTGGGTTCAGTCTCCAGTCTCGCCCCTCAAAACAAAGGAAATTCACATCAGACAATGTCCAGGAACCTGCCCAAGGTTATGAGGCAGGTCAGTGTCTGTGGAAGTAGGGACCAGGGGTCAGGCAGGGCACAGCCCCACCCTAGAAAAGCTCAGCCTCTGATGGTGGACCTGGTAAGTCTCCAAACTGTCAGGAGCCTCTGCTGGCAGCTGTGGCTGCTGAGGAAGCAGAGTCAGCAAGGTGGACCTAATTTCAATGAGAAGAAAGCAGGGGTTGCACCTCACAGCTCAGCCCCAGAGAAGCCATGGGAGGTGACAGCTGGTGCAGCCCAGGCTGGGAAGGAAGGGGCAGGAGCAGAGGGAAAGGCAATAAGAAATCCATTAGTGATGGCAGGGGGCAGCTCAGAGGAAGGCCTGGCAAGTGTGCGAAGTGGGATCGGCTGGCACAGAAGCAGAAATCTGTTTGTGCAACCCTATCACCCCCTTCTAGGAATAAGCTCCCCTGACCCCCACTTTGAGACTAGTTTCCCTCACCAGGGCTTCTAAAGAGGCTGCCAATCACAGTGTCTGGGACCAATCACAGTTTTTCTTTCCTTGGACATTTTCTAATTGGAATTCAAGAGAGAAATTTCTTCCCCTTCGGGGCCAAGGCAGAGTGAAGGCAGGGGAAGCCTTGTTTGGCCCAGGAGAAAGAATGCTTAACAGAATGGAGCAAGCCGGGAGGGAATGAAAGATTCAGCCCAGGAGGGAGAGAGGGGATGGGAGGGAGAGAATATGGAGAGATGACAGGAATCGGGAACAATTAGGGGGTGATCAGGAGACCTGGTGTGGTGGAAGCTCACTGGAATCTATGAAGGAGAACCAAGCAAGGACCTCTAGTAATCAGGGATAGGGAGCCTCAACAGGCCATCTCCTGTGGCCAGGCAAGGCTTCCAGCGGTGGGACTGAGACACCATCCCAGCCACAAAACCTCCAACCTGTGGCCTATCCTCCCAGCAGGATCCGCTGGGACAATGAAAGGGCAGAACCTCATGCCAAAGGAGGGAACCCCTCCCTGCCTGATACTGCAGGTCAGGCCAGAACTAGGGACTGGACAGCCCAGAGATGATTTCTAATGATGTCATAGTCTGCTCATAGATCAGTGCCTAGCTCAGTCTTCATCAGAGAGATCCCTGCCAGCAGTGGAGCTCGGGAAACCCCATGGAAGACGGGGAGGAAGGGTTGTAGACACCAGGAAAACACGCTCCACAGTGTCAACTGACCAGCACCTCTTACGGGCCCACAGAGACTGTAGCCATAGACATGGAACCTACAGGGTCCCCTAAATATATCTTATGGCTGTCTGGCTTGGTGTTCTTGCAAAACACCGACAGGCCAGAAAGGGGGAGTCTCTGGCCCCTTTACCTGCCCTTGGGACCCTTTTGCTCCCGATGGATTGCCTAGTCCACCCTTCATGTAGGGAGCAGTGCCCATCCTTGTTCCGTCTGGTTAAGCCATGCCGTGTTTGAGTGGTCACCCTGAGAGGATTGTTCTTCTCTATGTAGAAGTGGGGGTTGAAGGGCTGGCTGGGGGAGAGGGAGGCAGGGAGTAGGCCTGAGGGTGAGGGGAGATGTGGAAACTGGGAGGAGTGAAGGGGGAACGAGGGGAGTCAGGATACACTGTACAAGAGAAGAAAACAAATAAAAAGAAAAAAGACTCAGCCCATCACCCACAGCCAGCCTTATACACCCACGCCTGTCCTTGCCCTGCATGTGTATTCCTGAGTGGGCAAAGATCCCCTGTGTCTAGCTGGCTGCTACCAGGTTCTGTCTCCTCTCCACCACATCCCAGTTAGTCACTCACAAGCTGTGAGAGATTCCTTCTCCTTCTCCCATCTCCTGCAATGGCCAGGGATCGAACCCAGTACCCCTGGTAAGCTAGGGGAGTTAGGGAAAAATCATATCTCCCCCCTTGAGCCTCGATGTTCTCATCTGCAAAACAAGGAACTTAAACATCTGTCTGGAACTCAGACAGATCAGTGCCCCAGTGAACACTGTTCTAACTCAGCACTGGGGGGTAGGCAGAGTAGGTAGGGCTAGGAGCACGGTCCTGGGAGGACTCTGTTCCCACACCTCCTCTGACCAGGGCCCACTTTTAGGCAGGATTCCAATGGGACTGAGAAGCCCACATCCTTCTTCCAACCAGTTTGAGGCCATCAGCTTCGATAACGCACCCCAGTAGTCAGGTCCATTCCTCCTGTATTCCCAAAGTTCCACAGTAGCTCCCTCAGAGCCCCCAAGGGTCGCTGAGGGGCCAGAGGTGGTCATGTTACTAAACATCCAGGCTAGCAAGCAATGCCTGCGGCCACTGCTATACCTTTAGCTGCTGCTGCCTGGAAGAACCACAGCATACACCACGAGACCTTCCACATGCTGATCCCATGCCCCCTTGTACTGGTGCCCAGGAACTCAGACGTGTGAAGAATGCAATCCAGCAATGAGTCTCAGAGCCACGCCTGCCAACACCAAGCCAGACTTGCTTCTCCACCCTAACCTCATTCCACAGCAGAGGCTCCATCACGATCCAGCTCCTCACAGCTCCCCGGCAGCCATGAAGGTCAAGTCCCCGAAAACTGAACTGGACTGGTACCTCCACCAAGCCTGGGCGTGAACACAGGCTCTGCCTTGGACAGTGGCCCTGAGTACATCGTCACTTCCAATCTCTTAACTTCATTTTATAGCCACAAAAACGTGCAAACTTTCCATCATGGATACTGCAAGGAGTCGGGGTCATTGTGCAGTGTTCCTAGGACTCACCTAAGATCCTGTCTCCTGACAACACAAAGTGAAAGGCAGCCGTGACCGGGACAATCACCCAGTTGGTGTCCTACCTCACATTCCCAGGCTTCTTACCCCAGCCCAGATGAGGTAAGGGATGTGTACTAAGGGAGTCAGAACCAAAGACAGGGTCAGCATGCAGCTAGCTCTCACAGTCAGGGCTAGCCTGACCCCATTATACAACTAAGGAGCTAGAGGGAAAAAGATGGAGTTCCAGGGCTGGATTCCGCCTAGGGCAGCAAACAACTCAGCAGCCAAATCCACAGAGTGAAGTTTATTCCCAACAAAGTTTCCCTCCCCCCTCCCCAGCCCAGGACAGGGACAGACAGGCCGGGGGCGATGAGGCCCCAGTGGGTGGCTGACGGACCTCTGAGAACAAGAAGGGGCCCTGGCCCCCAGGCCCTGCCGGTCTGGCTGCCCCCAGCCAGGCTGAGTCCTCTGCACCTCCTGCCCAGCCTCAGGAGGGGGAGGGGCGCTGGCTCCTGGTAGTTCCAAAGTGGAGTGTGAAAATAGATATATATTTCTGTGCAGTGGGCAGTCCGGCGTGGCACTCACACCTCTGTCTGGAAGTCACCGTCTGGAGGTTCTGTGGGCTCCCAGGCTGCTGTCCGGTGCAGGGCCAGCCGTTCTCGGGGCTTGGGGGGCAGTGAGCCCAGTGTCATAGATTTAAAGGTGCTCCAGCCCTGGTGTCTTCTGTGCTGGGACAGGCCAGGGCGTTCCCCGGGGCTGGGCTTCTCCTGTGGAAGGAGCGGGGACAGCCTGTGGTACCCTCACATCCACTGTACAGAGCAAACCAAGGACACCCCAGGAGGGTGAGACTGCCCAGTGTCGCTGAGTGATCAGGTCTCAGGCTCCTGACCCCGGTTGACTGCTATCACAGTGGTGCTCCCCTGACGCCGTGCCTCCTGTCTGCATGCCCAGCCCAGGGGCACCTTAGCAGTTAGTACATGCCACTCTGCCCAAGAACACACTCCACCACATCCCCTTCTACCCACAGAGACCTTACCAGGGCCCCACCTCAGAACCATGCACTCTGCCCTGTGAGGCAGCCACAGGGGAGTCCTCACCTTGGCTGAGGACTGGCTACGGTAGCGGTCGAAAGTGTGGAACTTCTGGTTGAGTTCATGGTAGAGTTCCGAGTGCCGTTTCCGGGTGTGCATCACCTTCTAGGGACCACTTGGGTATCAGAGGAGTGCTCCCCAGGGCAGCACTGTAGATGCCCTCAGTCCCCTCTGCCCTGGGCCTGCTGACCCCTCTGGGGCTAGGCTCTTACTCTCGTTCTCTTTCTCTCTCTGACTCTGTGTGTCTGTTCTCTGTCTCTCTTTCTCTGTCTCCCTCCCTCTCCCCCCACCTCTTCCTGCTCCAGAGCAATAGGTATGGGTGGGATAATGGGGGAGATCCCAGGGAATCCAGAAGCTTGGTGGCCTGGGATTGGGCTCTGCAATGGGGCTTGGAGTACTTGTAGGAATCAACCTTCTGGGGACACAGCCCTCTCCCAGCAGCAACACTCACCTCAAAGTCCAAGTCTGAATACCGAAGCTTCTTTCGCTACGGAGCAACAAGCAGGCTATGAGAGAAGAGCTTTTCACAGGCAACCTTGGGCCCCAGAACTCTGTGGCACCCTCCCCAGACACTGGAGTTAGGAATCCTTATCCTATGCACTAGCCCTTGGGGTCACAGCTCAGCAGCAGAAGTCTGTGATGCACGTATATGGTAGGCTGTGCAGGCAGGTGCTCCTGGGAGCACACACATGGGTGCAAACACATGTCAGCCAGGAAGAGGCAGGGATGCTACCACGAAGGATCATACAGCCGTGCTTGTTCTTTGGGCCCTGGGTTCTAACCTTCTCTCCTGCCCCCCGTTCCTGAATCCTGCTCTTGCCCTGCATAGAGAACCTTGAACTTTTTATGCCCAGCCTATCTGCCCCCACTTTGCCTATTCTGACTTCCTGCTTCCTCGTGCTCTTCTGACCCTCACCTGGCCAAGACCACCGTCAAGGCTCCAACAAGCTCAGTGACATCCAGTGCCACTGAAGGAGACCTCAGAGTCTTAGAATGCCGGCTTTGGGAAGATTCATGAGACCAAGGCCGATTGTTCCAGTTAGATGGGAAAGCTAAGACCCAGGGAGGGAAGGGAAGCGGGCTTGGCCCTCAGTCCCAGGACCTCAGGGGTGATATTAAGATGTAGATTTCCAACCTGACTCCACTCTCTTAACTTTCCTCCTGCTCTGCCTCCACCATCAACCCTGCTTCCCATCGCTACACCTGACCATCCCTATCCACGTCTCTCTTCCTACAAGAAACAGCCCCAATCCCCCTACCCACAGTGCTCCAGAGGCATCACAGACCCTCGCCTGGGCCTCCACTGGGCCTGGATTATTCTGGACACCATCCTTGACCCCTCAAGCTTCTGCCACATTTATTACTACCTCCCACACAAGAAGCCTGGCACTGGCCCCTCCCCAGCGGTCCAACCATGGGCAGGTGCCCACAGAACAAAACCCTAGCCTGATGCTAAGCACATTGCCTCCCATGACTGATGTCATCTTTTCTGTCTTTGTTACCGCCTTTGTTGCCATCTGCAGCAGGAGCAGGCACCAAATGTTCAAGAAACGTTTTAGGCACAAAACTAAACTTGTGACCTCCCTAGCTGCTAATTTAATTGTCTTTGTTCAGAGGACAGAGAGCAACTTTTCCAGGCCAAACAACAAGCAGCTAATTGTGTATATGCTGCATCTCCAACCTCTTTCCTTACCCACATCCCCCTCATCCCTCCAAGTAAGAGTTCTAGAATGTCCTAGAGTTCTACTTTGGGCTTCTGCTAATCTATGCATTCCCAGGGATGATCTACAAGAGACGGGGCCAGAGGACTCAGGAGCTTCCATTTTCCCACCAGAGCCAGTTTCTATGATCCAGCATCTTCCAATATTCTAGCACTTTCTATGGATTCCACATAGGAATAAAATCCCATTCTCCAAACAATGCTACAGAGGTCTCTGTGCTATCCCCACCTTATACACCAGGAAGCCGAGGCTCAGAGAGGTCATGAATGTGCTCAGCATCATGTTGTCAGTCGGCAGAGTCCAGACCGGACTCAGGTCCACGTGCTGCAGAGGTCCAGCTCAGCCTTTTTCTTACCAATTGGGCACCTGAGCCACAGTTGCCTTAATGGAAGGCTCATCCTGACCAGTCACTCCAGAGTGGGTACCAGAGCACTAGTGAATGAATTCATGAAGCCTCACCCATGTGGGGCATTCAGACACTCCAGAGTTTCGTTGGAGCCCAGCTCTGTGACCCCAATAGAAGGATACACATGAGCTCACAGCACTGCTCTGGGGGAGGCTGACAGCTGTCCCTTCCTGGCTGCAGCCTATGACTTAAGACACGGTCACGGGCACACAGTAGGCAGACTCCCTCCCCACTCTCCACAGCCCCTCACCTCAAGGGAACCCAGCTTCATGGTGGAGCCAGGCACTGTACGGGGCATGGTCCGGCTGCGTTCCCCTGGCTCGGGTACTTGGCGGGCGCTGGGTGTCGGTGGCGGTGGTTGGAAGGTCATCCCATATGGGTTCTGGAGAGACCCATAGGCAGGGCCCAGCCCTAGACCCGAGTGCTCCACAGACAGGAAGCTAGGGTAGCCTTCAGTGTGGGCCACTGTCTTGGCAGCCCGCCGGGGGGTCCCCTCAGGCCGGGCCCTTGGGGCCTCCTCACCCCCTGTGCCCCCACCACCGGGCTGCAGGCTCAAAGTCCGCCGGGGCAGCACCATGTAGTCCCCCTCAGAGCCCGGGTCGCTTGGCCTCAGCCACGTAAGGTCCAACTGCCGCAGACCACCCTCCCCGCACATGTACACAGGGTTGGTCTCTTGAGGGGGTGGCGGCTCCCCTAAACCTGGCGAAGCCGCCATGGGCACTAGGATGTTCCCAGGCAGTGGCGAGAAGCTGAGGCCACCCTCGGGACCCACAAGACAGGACTTGGGCTCCTCGTCCTCATCCAGGGACAGGCGGGACAGAGTGCCGGTGATGGTGGACGGGTTGCAAGTGTTGACCTCCTTGAACAGAACTGGGGGTGGAAGTGGGAGGGAGGAGTCAGCCCTAGGGAAGAGAGGCCCTGTGACGCTCTTCCCCGGGTCTGGGTGGGTACTACGCTTCTGAGCTTGGGCAGTGAGGGAAACTGAGTTCTGGGTTGGTGGTTGGTACCCCCTTCAATATCAGAGGGACAGAAAGGCAACTGGAAAGCTAAAGCTGAGCTCCCACAAGTGCCATGGTATAGGACCTAACTCCTACTCCACAGTCCCAAGGCTGCCAAACGGCCCTGCTCTTCCCCACTCCCCAGGACGTATATGCCTTAGAAGTCTGGAAAGAGATGCAGTGAAAGCCGCTGAAGGATGCAGCAGGCCACATATGTCAAGGCCCCTACTGTAAACTCCATGTCCCCTGACTCATGTAGGCCCGAGGCCTTCCACCTGACCTGAGACAATGTCATTTTCGCCTTCACAGGAGTGTCGCTGACTGAGGCTTAGGGAGTTTACCCAGAGGCAAGAGGCAACTGGCCTTCCTAGATGTGACCCAACCTTGCCTGTCTAATGCCAACGCTGGACTCTAGCAGTCTGGTCCCCATCAGGGCTGTTATGACAGTGTGGGTCCCTGTCTTACCTATGCCTATGGCTTCTTAGCTCACTCCAGCAGACTCACCTGTTTGACAAGCCAGATCCACATCCTTTTCAAAGTCTGACTGTAAGTTGAGAGGGAGAGAGCAGGTTGGCAGAGGGAAGAGAGACACATCAGGGTGGGAGAGGTTCAGGTTCGTCCCTCCCCAGCTCCTCAGTACTCCCGCCTGAGGTGCCACCCAACAGAACCTCAAACTATAGGGAGGAAGCTGAATGGGGAAAGTCTTTGCCGAGTGCCACCCTGCTGTCAGCAGGTGAGTCTGGATCACACCCAGACTCTGTCACCTTTCTGTCTCAGATGGGCTGGGGAAAGTAAGGGGCTTCCAGCAAGAGGGGTCTGCTCAGGCCTCCCACTCACCAGGATCTGCAGCTGCCCATTCTTGCAGGAATCAGGGGAATCTTCACTCTCGTCGGCCCGACATACACCCATCTGGCACTTGACCACATCCTGGACCTGGGAACAGGAAGCCCCTGCTGGGCCCAAGGCCTCCATAATAACCCACCATAGCAGGCTGGGTTTCCCACCCCAGGTACCCAGAGTAGGTGTAGCAGGAGAGACAGGCATCCAGCCTTGAGACGATGCCACCTGGGCTGGGATGTCAGGGAGAAGGAGCCGAAGGAGGCCCAGCCCTTCAAGGCTGCCCAAGCTAGAAGTCCTCACACCAAGGGCCCGTAGCACCCTGGTCACCCTGGACCGTTCAGTGGGGAGAAGCCAGAGCCCAGCATGGGGTGGGCAAGCAAGAAAAGCCCAGCCACCTCTCGGCGCAGGAAGCAGTGCACAGCAGTGATGACAAAGCCTTGGGCAGAGTTGAAAACGGCAAAGAGCGCCTGGAAGAGGACGGAGCGGCGGTCTGTCATGGCCAGAACAGCGGACATCCAGGTAAGCGCTAGGAGAGGCAGTACCACGCAGGAACTCCAGAGCGAGGCCCTGAGAAGGACAGCAGCAGAGAGTCTGTCAGAGCAACACTCTCCAGGACAGAGCAACAAGAGCCTGGGCCTCCACTCAGCATGGGGATTGGTAGGACCCCAAGCTCCAGGGTCTTAGGAGTGCTTCCAAGCAGAGAGAGGCCGAAGAACTGGAGGAGAGACAGGACAAAGACAGAACTGCAGGGCCAGAGCAGGGGCCATGAGAGGTAGGAGCGACGGACACACAGACACAGTGGGATTGAGCAGGCACAGAGGCGATACCAGGCAGCATGGATGAAGAAGGGAAAAACAGGAGGGAAGTTGAGGCAGACAGAGGCAAACACGAGGCGCTTCAGGCCCAACTTGCACAGAAGCCCCTAGGAAGCTTAGGAAAAAAGACACAGGTCAGAACCACATCCTCAGAGGTTCCAAGACGAGAGGCTGGGGAGAGAAGGAGAGGAAGAACAAAGAAAGATGGCGGCCACAGTAAGAGGAGGAGACAGGCAGACCCCCAGACAGGAAGTCTGAACAGACAGAGTATAGGAGGACACCACAGCACAAATCCTCCTTGCAGAAAAGATGGGGCCAAGCCCAGCCAGGGTGAGGCTTAGAGGAGCCTCTGGCCCCTGGTGGTTGCTCTGAACCCAGGGCGAAAGGACCATAGCTGGGGTCGGAACCAAGCCTATGTATCCCTGGCCTCCTTGCAGAGACAAAAGGCACACAGGCTGTGGTCAGCAGACTGGTCTCCATCCCCAACATGAGGAACAAGAGATGGAAGGGGCTGCCTTGCCCTGCTGGGTAGGGAGCCACACCCAGCCTACTCTGGCCCACCCCCAGCACCCCCAGTGGACAGCCAGGCACAGCTCCAGACAGGGCAGGGTGGCATCATTCTGCAGTGACAGCCAGAGGCCGAGGCAGAAAGATGGGCGGGCAGGGGGCCAAGACCTGTCCTGTGAAGAGCGGTTCAAGACCTTGCCTGTTGAGCCAGGCAAGGTTGGGGTGAAAGGAGGCACTGTCTCTCAAGCCCTGGAGGCAGAGCCAGGAACCAGAGAGGCCCTAATCACAGTAATAAGAGCTGCCGTGGATTAACCAGCAATTCACTGCCAGACCCTACACTGAACACTTTACATAGATTATTTCAAATTGGGATCAAAACAACCCCAACACACAGGCCTGGGGGCTAGTATCCCAATTGACAGATGAGGAGACTGGAGTGTGCCCAGCTGGACAGGAAGAAGGGAGCTGGGACTCAAATCCAGCTTGGTGGACAGACTCTAAGGCTCACACGGTGATCTGCTGGTTCAGCAGACTGGGCAGAGGAAGCTCACTGCTCCTTCAGAGTCATGGGGCTCTGCAGTGGTGGCACCAGCACCCCCACAGGCTCCAGGAGGTGTGTGACGAGGCTGTGCCCTCACTGGTTGGGGTGGCTCAGGTGGACTTCCAGCCCTGGTAGGAGGGTTGGCCCTGTGGCCTTCTACTCTTGCATAGCTGTGGTTTTTAAAGATCCTTAGCTGCCAGATTGGGGTGTCTTGCCTCAGTGAAATAACTGTCTTCCTCCGTGGTTCTCTCTCTGATTGTGAGATTCAAGGCCTCAGAATTTCAAGTCAGAGACAGTGCAGAGTATGATTCAATCATTCTAACATTCTTACGTTTCTGATTGTCTTATCCTAAGAGTACACCGTTCTAATTTGAAGGTTTTATAGCTCAAAATTACTAAAGGCCCGAGGTTCTCAGGGCCTTCGGGGTGGTGAGAGGAGGAGTCTGTAGCTGTGCCTGTGTAGAAAATGAAGCCAGAGCAGGGGCAGGAACCAGAGGGAAGGTGAGCAGGGCCCTGCAGCACCTTGTGGAGGAATTCACTCCCATAGCCCTCAGCCATCCCTGAGCTCAAGAGAGCACAGCTGCAGTTAGGGTAGTGGGGGGCGGGGCCAGCTCTCCAGGGCACTGGGCTGATATCCCTCCCAGTCCCCACCATGGGCACTGCCCTCCCATTCCTTAGCCCCTGCCCGCCCCCACCGCCCCCCAGGGGGCACGACTAACATGGCATTCCTGGCCGAGGCTGAGCTGAGCAGGGGGCTGGGGACCGCTCCACACGCTGAGCAGGGGAGGAGCAGGCTGGCCCAGGGGCACCGCTCCGACCTCGGGGGGGAGGGGCACAGACACGGGAGAAGGGGGGGAGACACATGGGAAGCCGGGAGATGGGGCAAAATGAGCCCCGAGAAGGGTGGGAGGGGAGGGCAGAGAGAGAGAGCTGGGTTAGGGTGGGCGAGGGGCTGCTGCTGAGCACTCCGGGTGCCCACCTTGCTTGCACCCCTGATACCCCGAGGTTGAGGAGCCTGGGTTCGCATCAGCAAGCCCTGAGTCTCCGAGATGCACTCGGCTCCCCCTCCCTGCACAGCTCCCGGAAAGGCTGAGTTGCAGAGACCCTCCCCTTACCCGGCCCTCTGCTTCTTAGATTTGTCTGAGACCCCATCACGAGCCATGAGCTTGTTGAAGACGATAATTCCGATGAGCATGTTCACCTATAGGGGCGGTGGAGCCAGAGCCGGGAAGCCAGGGTCACCAGGTGCCCTCGGGCCGAGGGAACCCCCAGGTGGGATCTGGAGGTCAGGGAGTAGGCAGAAGAAAAACGATGACCCCCTGGGGCCACATCCCTCCCTGGGCGCTGAAAGGGGGACATACCAGGACAATGACTGCTGCTGGGCCCACAAAGGCGTAGAGCAGGCCACCCTCCAGGGAGAGCCAACAGCTGGGGTGGGGGAGAAAAGAGGAAAATCAGACGCCCAGCCCCCCACCCTCCCTCATCCACCACCTTAGGCCAGAGGCAGCCATATACTAAGCCACCAGGGAAGGAAAAACACAGCCAAGTCTTGATGAGTCTGTTTCCTCTCCCACAAAGATTCACATGAGGGCGGGGGGTGCCCACAGAAATGAAAAGTATGCCAATCCCAGAGTGCAACGGTGCTTAGAAATGACCCAGTCCCAACACATCCTCTCACAGCCAGGGAAAATTGTGGCTCAGTGGTAAAGAAGTTTACCCAAATATCTGCAAAAAGCATAGGTCAAGACCTCAGGCTGAGAAGACCTAATGCCCAGTCCAGTTCCCCTCAACAGACCCACCAGTCCCTCCATCCCCACCCTCACCACGGGAGGGGGGGCAGGGCATACGTACTAGCTGGATGTACCGTATCCTTTGGTGCGTGTAAAGCCAACAGACACAGCCACCACCAGGGCGGGCAGACCTGAGGATGGCAGGATCACAGGTGAGGAGGCTGCAGGTGCTTAGGGGACCCTCCCTGTCATCCTCCAGCCCAGCTGACCCCCATCCCCAGAGAGCTGGGCCAGTGTCCAGGCTTCCCCTGCCACTTCAGGCCCGACAGCGGAGTCCAGCACTGGCCTTGCTCACCCCAGCCCAGGCAGAGGAAGCGCTTGCGAACCAGGCGGGTGCGCATCCGCCCGATGACAGCCAGATAGGATTGCCAGGCCTCTGTAAGCACCCAGCAAAAGGAGGACAGAAAGAAGAAGTGCAGGAAGGCAGCCGTCATGGTGCATACGCCCTGCAGGGAGAGGTAACAGGAGGGAGTGGCCCTGAGCAGTGGCCAGGGTGGGAGCTGCCAGCTTCCCACACTGACTGCTGGGCCTAGGCGCTGCATGGCTGGCCGCCCACCTGAGCCCTCCCCCCCATCAGAGCCCTGCCAGGCACCCCCGCCTTCCTGCACCCACACACAGCACGACACAGGCCTGGTGACATGCACACAGCACTAGGCATCCGGGGAGGCGGGCAGGCAGGCCACCCACGCACAGACAGGAGCGCTTGCCACGTCATGGCCGAGCAGAACCCCACACCTGGCTCTCACAGTGCCGGCATTGTGCAGTGAAAGAAGGTCAAGGGGGGGTCAGAGGGATGGTCAGCGTGGAGCATCCGCAGGCAGATGGCGATGGAGGACCCACAGGTGGGGGTGGGATGGGGGATGTCCCATGCCTCCCACCCAACACACATGCACCCCAGGCCCTCATGCACACATTCACTGCTGTACACAAACATTCATTACACACACACACACACACACCCTCTCCAACATGGGGATTCTGAATGTACATCCATATCCATCCCTCAGGACAGTCATAGAAACATCCATCCTCGGGGTTAGAGAGATGATGGCTCAGTGGTTAAGAGCACTGGCTACTCTTCTAAAGGACCCAGGTTTGATTCCCAGCACCCACATAGTGGCCCACAAAGGTCTGTAACTTCAGTTCTAGGGGATCTGACACTTTTATACAGACATCCACGCAGACAAAAACACTAATGCACATAAAGTAAAAATCCTTAGAAAAAACAAAAACAAAAACCACCCACCCTCACCATCAGGCACCATCACCTTCACCTCCTCCCTTTATGCCCCTCCCCCACACCCCCAGGAGCCTGCACCTGCCTTGCTCAGCACCCGGGACTGGCCCACGAGGATCAGGATGTTGGAAGCCAGGATGGACAGGCAGAAGTTCAGCAAGATGATGGAGCGTTCTGATTTTATAAACCTGACAGGGCACAGTGGGCAGAGGCAGAGGCATTGGCTGCCTGCCTAACCCTGGAGAGCTGGCCACCTCCCATCCTGCTCAACATCCGACTTACCTCCAGAAGGCTGCATAGATGGCAAGCAGTGTGAGCAGGGCCATGCAGGACACCGCACAGCCGATCACCAGGGGAACCGAGGGAGCACCTGCCAGTTCCAGGGTCTGTGGGAGACGGGTTGCTGGGGGGAGGGCAGAGGTAGGGCACCCAGGCTCCCTGTCTGATGCAAGCAGGCATGCTCCTCACGTGCAGAAGGGCACATGTGCACAGATGTATTTACTCTCAGTCTCCCACACTCTTCCAGACACAACCAGATGCACACACATACCCACGTGTGCACACATGCTCACACTCACCCACTGCCATAGACTCCTGGGTAGGTGTCACAACTAAAACACCAGGGCCCCCCTTCCATGTACAATCCCACAAGTACACGTGGGGTCACCCAGATGCCTTGACCAGCCCAGGCACCTCTCTCCCACTTACCAGGTCCTTGGGTGGCTGGGCCAGGACAGCAAAGGTGGACAGATGCTGACATTGGCAGCGGGTGTGGGCCGCCTGGGTCTCCAAGGTCTGGCAGCTCTCAGTGTTCCAGTCCCCTGAGCTGGCATCTCTTGGATGAGGGAGAGGTGCCGTGAACCCAGTGCCCCGCTCGGTAGCCCCGAACCCAGTGCTGACTACTACCCAGAACAGGTGAAATCCCAGGCAAGGCTACATCCATGAGATGACAGCAGGGAGCCCCAAAATGAGCTCTAAGAGTCTCTCAGACCAAGGACGGCACCAAGGAACCCTTTGGCCTTCTAGGTGGGAGACCATTTCTGAGGAGAGGGTCTAGGGTTGCCAACTCACGCTCTCGAGTAGTCCCAGCTGGCACAGTGGGGATCGGTGGTGCCCTGGAGAGCAGAGGATGTGTACAGTCTAGGGTGAATAGCACACTGCCCCTGGCCATCAACTATCCGGCCACAGCAGCTCCTACATAGCCAGGCCCATCATCCACCACAAACCACCTCCCTGAGACAGGCCTCGGGCCCTTTGTTGGCAGATCTCTGGGGTCCCCACCTGGGCCCCTACTCACGTTGATGATGTAGGAGAGCTCCACTGTGATGAGGGGTTCAGCTGGAGGCTGGGTGGGGGGACGCACAGTCACTGTCATCACCCGGGAGGTGACAGCGAGTGGAGGCCTGGGGGACAAGTGCTGAGGTCAGCTCCTGCCGGCAGGTGCCCAGACTTAGAAACAAATTTGTTGTCCTTGTTTGCTTGCTTGTTTTTCAAGGCAGGGTTTCTCTGTGTGTAGCCCTGGCTGTCCTAGAACTCACTCTGTAGACCAGGCTGGCCTCAAACTCAAGAGATCTACCTACAAAAAGTGTGCGCCACCACCGCCCATCACAGACTTAGAAAAATTAGAAAAATCTGTCATGGATGGGGACTGCCAGGGCCAAGGTCCAAGGGAAGGCACAGAGTTCTGCAGATCCCAGCACTAAGTCTGCAAAGTCCTAGACACCAGCACAGCCTCTGGGAACTGCCTAGGTGTTTTGTTTTTTGTGGATCTGTGTACGCACACGTGCATGTATGCAGGTGAGTCTACATGTGTGTTCATCAAGACAGCCCCAGATGTTGTTCCCATCCACCTTTTCCTTTTGAAGTCAGGCTCTCTCTTACTACCACTTTTGAAGCAGGCTAGGCAGGCTGGCCTGCAAGCCCCATGGATCTACCCATTCTTCCTTCCCAGCACCAAAAATCTAAGTGCACTACCAACACACCCGGCTGTTTTACATAAGTCTTGGGGTCCTCGGACCTATGTGAAAGGCAAGGCAAACACTTTACCTTAGGCTCTGGATGTTTCTGAGAAGTGATTATGCCCACAGCCAGGCAAGGGAGCCCTCCAGGGGCATGGCTGCAGGTGGAGGCACTCTCTGATGGACTCACCTGGGGGGTGGCAGGATGAGGCCAAGGGTGCGGTAGAGCACAGCACCAATCACGAAGTAGGAGGACTCATCTGGGTCAGCTGGGAGAAGGCGCTGGTGGGCATGGCCTGGACCAGGGGGCACCGTTCCTGGCCCCCTCCCCCGGCCTGGGCCGCCTGCTGTGGCTGCCCCAGGTGTGGCTGTCTTCCCTGGGGCAGACAGGCTGAGCACCTCCTTGGGTAGGAAGAGGCGGTCCTCTGAGTGTCTCACCCAGTCCTTCATGCCCCTGCGGCCCCGCATGGGAAATGTGATGTCACTGGACACTGCTGAGATGGGCTCTCTCTGAATGCTGATCACTGCAGTGGAGGGAGGGTGGGCAGGACACACCAAAGACACACGGAGAGGTGGGGGTGGGGGGAGCAGGCAGGGGAAGAGACAGACATGAGGGAGACACACCACGGAAGACACGGAACGGGAACCGACACAGAAGTGAGGTGCATGAACACAGAGAAGACGGAGTGGGGGAGGGAAGGAAGACAGGCATCAAGACAGAAGAACGGGATTAAGTTGAGGGAAAACAAGACTTATAAACAGAAGAGCAAAGCAAAAGCACCCACCAACACCACCCTGTACCCAGGGAAGTACGGTGCTATCTTATCCATCCTCCTCCTCCTCCCACCCCGACCCCAGCCCCGTATCCTTGTACCCAGATTGTCCGTGACAATCAGAGAGCTCTGGAAGGCTTTGAGAGCATCGCCCACGAGGTGAATGAAGTCTTCCACAACACGCAGCAAGTGCACAGAGCCAGGCGACACCTGGGGACAGAGAGGGTGTGAGGAGGGTCTGAGGTTGGGGAGGGGGTGTTAAGCTGGAGGATGAACCCCTCACCTGCTGGGCGTCGTCCCACTTTTCCTTATTCTCCGAATCCACCATGAAGCTCACCACCTGGAAGAAACGCTGGGGAGAAAGGGATGTGTCAGGAAGCAGGAGCCACCTCCCTGCTCCAGCGGGCCCCGCCACCGCGGAGTGGTACCTGTACATCATCAGCGGAGGGTACATAGGTAGCCCTCTTGAAGGTGTCCGTGACATTCCTTAGAATGTCCACGGAGAAGAGCAGGTCCCCGCTGTAGTAAGTGCGCCGTGCCAGTAGCTCCTGCAGGCTCCGCACCACCTGTGACATGCCCTCACCCGCCAGCATGCGCTGGCCCTTAGCCAGGTGTTCCCGAAGCTGCGGGTGGGTGACACGTGTACCCCTGTCTTTGGAGCATCAGAAACCCGGACCAGCCCTTGGCCTCTCCCCCTTCCATCGACCCACTGGGGGCATCCAGGAAGAGAGAAGGGCAGAGAAATCAAAGAGAGGCTCCCAGTCTGAGGAGTTAGAGGCGATGAACTCAGATACACAAATGATGAGCCAGTTTGGGGACTGGGTACCCCCTGTCCCTATGAGGGCTTGAATATACCAAAGCACCACACACAGACTCTCTCAAACACTCACTCTCAACGCTGACACACCATCAATACCCAGTTTATCAGAAACATGTACACACAGGTCACATTTGCTGACACCCTCGTTACCCGACGCAAGCCCTGGGCTGGGAACTGGGGACATGAAGATAACTTCAGCTTTGTCCCTGCCCTCGAAGAGCTCCCAGTATAGCAGAGCACACTTGAGTGTATCCTTTGTGTTTTCACTTTTTGAGACAGGGTCTCTCTCTATAGCCCTGGCAGTCCTGAAACTTGCTATATAGACCAGGCTGGTCTCGAACTCAGAGATCCACCTACCATTCCAGCGCTGGGTTAAAGGTGCGTGCCATCATGCCCGACGCATTTTTAACTCTCCTTGTCTAAGAAACTCGAGGCAAGGAGTATGGGGTTATGGGTCGGAACTCAGAAGTATGTACCAGAGACAGAGGAAGGTACCTGAGAGGCCCTGACAATGTGAGTAGGAGTTCGCCCGACAAAGAGAAATACAGCATATACCAAGGCATGGGGGAATGGATGAGCCTTCAGCTCCTGCCACCCTCTACCAGGGACACATCATACGGCACCCCAGCCCAACCAGGCACACTCACCGACAGGTACAGGTAGCGGTATTCATGGGAGATGCAGCGAGCAAAGCTGGGCAGTCCCCAGTACGCCACGCCCTGGGCACTGAGGAGACAGCGGCGGCTTGCAGAACCTGAAGAGAGATAAGACAGGGAAGGGCATTAGGGCTGAGCTCTCAACTAATCCCAGGGCTTGGGCCCGGGCGAGGGTCTGCAGGGACAGCTGCCCGCCCTTACCCGAGGCATTGGGGGGACACTTGTTGTAAATGATCTCGCCGGCTGCTGCCTTCTTCCACGTCATCAGCATCACATATTCATCCCTGCACATCTCGTGGAAGGCTGTGGGGATGGGGCAGGGGGTGGGGCTCAGCCGGGCTCACACGCACGCCCGCAGCCCTGGGGTTGTGTAAGCAGTACCTGGACACCTCTTCTCACTGCAGGGTTTGACCTCCTCTCCGGTGCCCTCACAGGGGTAGCCCTGCCCGCCCGTAGCCTGACACATGCGGAAGCGGCGCTGCCAGCCCGTGTCACACGTCTTGGAGCACAGGCTCCACGCGTTCCACGGCCCCCACTTGCCATCAGTGGCTACGAGAGAAGGGGGAGTGTGAGAGGCTGTAGGTGCCTCCGAGACCAGGGCTATCACCTGCTACCCTCACACCAAGCACTCACCCGGGCAATCAAGATTGCTGCATTCACGAGTGTCGGTGAGGGCACCAGTGCATGTGGCCCAGGCTGGACCGGCCACACTGCACTTTCGGCTGCGCTGCTGGGTCCCATTGGAGCACGATGATGAGCATGGGCCCCAGGGACCCCATTCTAGCCACTGGCCTTCCACTGCATGGGGAGACACAAGCAGGGGTGGCCGTTGAGCAGAACGTGGGTGGGCTAGTGGGAAAGGAGTTCCACAGGGAGGTGGCAGAGCCTGCTGGCCACTCAGGCTTGCACCAGGCTAGACCAACTAAGCTGGGCGTGTGAAAGGGTCTGCAGTGAGTGAGTGGGTGGTGACTGGGCCTCTTTCTGCCTGCCTGTCACCAGCTCCGGGAATACACGACACCTCTCCACGCAGCACCAAGGACAAGCCCCAGCGGCGAGTTTTGTGTGTGAGTGTGAGGATGTGGGTTGTAAGGGCACCTTTTGATCTTTGACTACATATAAGCCCAGCTTTGTGTCCATCGTGCCACGGTCACCAAATTGCTATTTACAGCAAGGGCAACCGACAGCATGGAGGAACGGGCCCTAGAAAGCAGGCCCCTTCTGATGGGGTCACAGTGTACCAACCCTAAGTCAGGGCTGAGGTTCACCCCCTATTGGTTGCCGACAGGTATACTTCTCCAGTCTCCCCATGCATGGTCAAAAGTTATGGGACACTCCCTCCCCCTCCCGCAGGGACAGGGCACTGGACCTGACTGCCTCCCCTAGGTTTCCCGATCCCCCCACCCGGCTGGGCAGCGCCTGCCTAGAAGCCCCTTGGCGCTACTGACCCGGGCAGGCGGCCATACTGCAGAGTTTAGTCTGCAGCTCGGGACCCTCGCAGGCCTTGCCGCCGTGCTGGGGGGGCACGCAGGTCCGCATCCGGCTCCGGGACCCCCGCCCGCAGCTGCGGGAGCACAGGCTCCAGGACCCCCACTCCTCCCACACGCCGTGCACTGCAAGGAAGCACGTGGCCGGTGGCTGGGCGGCACCTTGGCTCCGCCCACAGCCAGCGCCTGCCCATCCGCCCACCAATCAGGAGTTCCGCAATTCTATGACCACTCCTTATTGGCTCCGCCCCGGGTTCTGTTGCCAGGGAGATGGCTTAGGGTCCCAGGATGACCCCCCCTTTATGGGGATGTGATCCCAAATCACACAGGACAGATTCTGTGGACACCCGGATAGGGTGAGCAGGACCAGCCTGAGGAGCCAATGGTCTTCCTCTCCCGAGGGCACAGGAAAACCCAGGAAAGGATCCAAGATCCATCCCTCTCCTCCCTTTCCACCCCCAGACCCAGAGCCTAAATTCAACAAGGCAGGCCTGGGGCAACATTAGTGCCCCCTCCCAGCCCCAACTGCATAGACACACAGACAGACACGAACCTCTACATAGACACTGATGGACACAACGAGCTCACAAGCTGGAACACAGCTCTGCCCCCGTGCTCCACAAGCTCCTTCTACAGCCCCAAGCACCGAGAGCCTCCCTGGCAGGCCCTACCCTAAAGCCGCCGCCAGCACTTCGCCCCAGAGAAGCAGAGAGCAGAACTGGCCGACACTGCCCTATCTCTATCACCAACTGACCCAAGCAGACACATGCATTTCCTCGGATCCTGCGTGCAACACCTGCGCGTTCAACTGACTTAAGCCTAATGGTCTAGCTAGCAGTGGCACCCCGGGGGAGTGGAAGGGGTGCCCGGAGCAAAGTGGGAACCATCAGGGAGGGCTTCATTTTAAAATAGAGTGGCATACATCTTAGATCTAAGGGGCCGGCTGAACTCTTGAGCTGAGGCGGGGGGAGGGGCGGGGCAAGAATAAGCGAATGCATGAAGCCGGGATGCGGCAGGAGGCGCTGGCGAGGCCGGGAGTAAGGGAAAGTGGAGGAGGAAATGTGCAAAGAACAGCCTTGACTACTACGAAGATGGAGGCATCAGGGGAGTGAAGTGCCCAGAGCACGCCCCACCCCCATGTGTGTTCTGATTCTTCTGTAACCCCAAGTGCTGGCATAGAGCCCGGGTAAGGCATGGTGTGGAGAGCAAGCAAGTTTGCTGAAGGCAAGTAAGGGGTAACCAGCCGTTCTGAGAAGCTGTATGTTTTAGGTCCTGTTACAGACAGGATCTGACTCTGCCGGCAGATGGCACGGGGTGGAGGACGCCTACCTGGGCAGGTGGCTGAATTGTTGCAAGGCCGGGTCTCCCGAAGGGGCCCGCTGCACAGGGTCCCATAGGGGGAGGACACGCAGGAGCGGGTCCGCACCTGCAGACCCTGCCCACACGTCAGGGAACACACGCTCCACGGGGACCACTCCTCAGCTGCCGGGTCGCCTACGAGAGAGGGACAGCGTCGGCGGCAGGGGACACCTCCCCCAGAGAGTTGCATGGGAGCATGTAAGGACCAGCAAGATGGGGAATAAGCATCAAAGGGACCCTCCTTACCCTGATCCCAAATGGCAGGCTCTATGGAAGGCAACCCGTCCCTGCCCACAGGCCTCACATGATAGCAACATAACTGAGCTCCAGGACATAGACACAGACAGGCACACGCCAGCACACATGCTACCAGACGCCACATTCGGGCCCCGCCACAGAGGAAGGGAGGCGGGCCCGAGTTACCTGTCTGCGCCATGTATAGCCCAGGCTCATCTGCAGACCTTGGCCACTGTGTTTTCACCTTCGGTTCCTCTTCCGGCTCCTCACCTGGAACACGGAGGTGGTGGCAAGGGGCTCAGCCAAAGCCAGCTCAGGGCTGCCACAGTGGTCCTCAGCCCCGAGGGCCTGGAACCAACTGTAGGCGATGCAGAGAGAGCATCATATCTGCCCCCTGCCCCACCACCACCATTTTACAGATAAGGAAACTGAGGCTGGAAAGGCCACATGGAACTTACAACCACCTTATCCACCTCTTTCCTCGGCCGGATGGGAATGGAGGGCAAAGGTGAACATATTGAGTTCTGCGGAAGCATCTGTGCTAGCCCAAGCCATGCCCACCGATGGCCTTTAACCCTCCCACTGGGAATGTGTGACTGTCATCTCTGTTGAGAGGTGGGGGAACTAAAGACTAGAAAAATGACTTGTCCACAAGTATACAACCCACTGAGCCTGCAGCTTGGCTGTTTCTCCCCCCACCACCCATCCACTCCAGGACCGGCCCTAAGTGACAAAGCAGTTTGACTGTTCCAGACCTGCTCTTGGGGCGCTGCTTGCATGGGGTGAGCCATGGGCTTGGGGGGTGAACATAGAACAGTAACGGACTCCGGCTTGTCTGAGATCTGGGGGAGGGGGCTCTCAGGCAGAAACCTATACCCAGCATTCTCTCCTCCCACGAGAGGACTGGTCCAGGCCTTGGCAGCCCCGCTGTGCCTTGAAGTTTGAGCCTGCCTTGCTTTAGACAGCAGCTCCTACAGCCTCTCCCCTGCTGCAGTGTCCTGCAAAGGCCTGTGTTTAAGGTTTAGTCCTCAGTTTGGTACTACTGGGAGGCGGTACTATCAGGTGGAGCCTTGTGGTTGGGTAGGGTCTGGTGGTTACTGGGGACAGAAGGGGATAAGCAGACCTTTGCCCCTCCTTCGTCTCCTTTTCATTCCCAGCCACGAGATGGTTTCCTGATGCGCATTCCCACAATGATGTGCTGTCCTACCACAGGTCCCAAAACAACAGGAAAACTGACTGAAACCTCCGAGCTGTGAACCAAAATAACCTTTCCCACAAAGTAAGTAGATAGCCTCTCTTCTTTGTAAGCTGATCTTGCAGGCCTTTTGTTACAGTAAAGGCAAAGCTAACCGCCTCAAACTGGGTGGTCAGGTGAGAACCAGCAGGAAGGCACAAGGGAAGGCCACACCCATAGTGGGGCCACTGGGTAGATGACTGGAGGAACATTTAGGGATAGGGCTCAGCTCATGGTGTAGCCTCCAAGGAGAAAGAATTGCTCTCCTTCTCTCCTAGATCTCGTTTCAGAAAGCTAGGTCAGTACCCAAGCAGGCCCTGAAGCCTCAGAGGGCTCCTCCTGCCCCATGCTGCTCAGTCAGGACTCTGCACCTGAGGGAAGGCTCCTGACCAGGCCAGTCAAGTAGCCACCTCCAGAAACCCTACTGCCCAGGTTTGAACTGGCCCCAGCACAGCATCCAGAGCTTGCCGTCTCCATCAGCCTCAGGACCTGCACCACTTCCTGTAACTTCAGCACCTTATCTGAAGCCTGGAGACCACAAGGGCATCTATCTCCTGGACCATGGGCACTGGGGGCTGACACCAGGTAGCTACATGGCTCTGGGCAATCCCTTCCTATCTCTGATCCTGACTCCTAGCACCTCACAGTCAGGACTACTAACTGTAGCCCCTCCCCCCAAAGAAGCTTGGAAGCACAGTAGGAATTATGTGACCTATGGCCTTGTCTCCTCTCCGGCCACTTCAGCCTCCATGCTTTCTCGACAGACTCAGTTTATGCTGGGTCCCCACCCCACCCCACCCCTGCCCCATCAACTCAACACAAACCTCCCAGATAAGGAAATCTCAATCGAGAAAATGCTTCCATCAGAGTGGCCTGCTGGCAAGTCTGCAGAGCATTTTCCTGATCAATAATTGATGTGGGAGGACTCAGCCCACTGAGCTACAGGGAGCCCTGGGGTGCATAAGAAAGCAAGCCGATCTGAGAGTGGTGGTGCATTCCTTTAATCCCAGAACTTGGGAGGCAGAGGCAGGAGGATCTCTATGAGTTCCAGGACAGCCAAGAATATGCAGAGAGACCCTGTCTAAAGATAGATAGATAGATCGATCGATCGCAGGCTGAGCAAGTCATGAGTAGCACACCAGTAAGCAATACTCCTCCATGGCCTCTGCTTCAGTTTCTGCCTTGAGTCCCTACCCCGATTTCCCTGGATGATGGACAAGCTGTAAGATGAAATAAATCCTTTATGCCTCAAGTTGACATTGGCCGTGATGAGTTACCACAGCAATAGAAACACTAAGACACCGTCCCTAGCAATCTTCGGAGGGGTTGAAGCCAGGCCAGCAGCTGTTCAGTCCCCTCTACCCAGCTCCTCTGTCACATCACGCCTGCTCAGCCATCCCAGCTAGAGCCTTGTGACAAGCCACTTTCTCCACGCCCACTCCCAGGCTGCTCAAGGCCCTAGAGCTAAGCCAGCTGGCCCTGTGACAGGCTTGGGGCTCTGCGTCTGCTAGGCATCCTGGCTTCTCAGGGGCCCTTGTGGGCTTCACTCATCTCCCCACCGCCCCTCTGTGGTCCCTCTGTGGTCCCTCTGTCCGCTCTCTTCCTCAGTCCCAACTCACCCTCCCTGTTAGCCATAGCCTCCTTCACGGGGAAGAGGAAAGCTGGGGTGCACAACCCTGACTTGTGACCACCCCTCATTCACCTTCCCAGAAGGACCCATCCGCTCCGTCCCCTTCCAGTGAGCATCCCTCTCCGTGTAGCAAGTGACTGACCCAGGCCTCCTCTCTTCTCCTCCGCTAGCTGCTGCCTTGGCTTCCACCCAACACCGCCGCTGAGTGGTCCCCAGCTTTCCTCCACTTTCTCACCTGCCACTCACTTCCTGGCTGGAATGTCACCTCCCCCGTTGATCCACTGCAGTCTCGCTGCTGCCCACATCTTCCTGCTGAAACTGGTCTTGACAGAGTCATCAGTGTCCTCATTGCTGCTAACTCCTGGGGACAGTGTGCAGGCCTCGTCTCGCTCAACCCTTAATACCGCTGGAGGTCCGTTTCTTGTTCTTGTCCGTTTCCTCCCTGCCTTTCCAAGGGGCTACTCTGGCGCCTCCCCTGACCATTGACCAGGTCACCTCTCACGGGCGGGCATCCAAGCCTCATTCTACAACCGTCCTCAAAGCTCAGTGAATCCCTCAGAGCCAGCACTCCCATCATCCTGCCAGCCCCCCCCCCCCCCGCCTGTCCCATGCGCCACAGCGAGGGGACCTCCTGCTTCACATCAGATCCCATTCAACACATCATCCCAAACATCTCCCCTTCTTTACCTAGAAAACTCCTATCAACCTTCAAACCCCACCCTCAATACCCTCTCATCGCAGAAGCCTTCCTTGTTGGTTACTTCTAGGCATTAGCTAAGTCACTGCCCCTTTTCCTACGACCCTTTCATCAGAGATGGTTCCACTTCCTTCTTTGTAATGATTTATCTTTATGTGTATGGGTGTTTTGCCTGCATGTATGTCGGTGCACCATGTGCATACAGAGTCCCTGGAGGCCAGAAGAGGTGGTCTGGTCCCCTGATACTGGAGTTATAGACAACTGCAAGCAGCCATGTGGGTGCTGGGAAGCAAACCCAGGTCTTCTGGAAGAGTAGCCAGTGCTCTTAACCACTGAGCCACGCCCCCAGCCCCTGGTTCTGCCTCCTATCTGCGGCACCCACCTCTCCCTTTGAGCCCTTTCAAGCTGAACTTTTATCCCCCTGAGCCAGCCCCCACTGGGACCACCCTTAAGCCCAGTGTCAGTCACAATCCACATTCTGGGGACACTGTGCAACTGGTCGTAAGTGCAACAGAACACTCTGGGTTCCGATCCGATTGGACCTTGTGCCCATCCCTAGGTCTAGAGGGTACCCTCCCCACAGCCTGGCAGTAAACACAACTCAGGACATGTCAGAGACCTTCTGACCTGTATGCTGTGGGCTTGCCTCACTCCCTGGGGACCCAATATCTCCTAACCACTCACTAGCCATGTGGTGGCTAGCGCCATAACCAGAGGTGAGTTTGTGGCTTTCAAGAGTCCACCCTATTTGAAAACAGAAGATTTCCCAAACCTAGCTTTGGGGTCTCTCTCTCAGTCTCTTGAGCTTGGTAAAGAAACAAGCCTTGCAGATGCCCAGCTGGGGCCTCCTCCGGCTGCCTTCCCAACCATGTACTACCCCACCTCCCTCAGGAGAACCCAGCAATCCATCTCCCCGCTTGGGAGAGCCAGTTGTTCCCGAAGGGGACAAAGACAGATAAGACCAGCTGGGACTTACTGCCAGGAACATTTATTCAGTGTGCATGCATAGGTCCAGAACAAGGCGGGCCTATGGTGAGGCTGAGAGGCAGCGCCCCAGAGGACAAAGAGGACCCAGGAAGGGAGTGAGTGACCCCATAATCTCCAAGTATCCTGCCTGTGTGGCAGGTGCGTATGTATATGTGTGCGTATGTTGGCACGTGTGAGTGTGGGTTTGTGTGTGCCAGAGCACATATATGCTCACCTCCCACCTTGCTTGAGAGAGGAGCTCTTGTTGCTCACCACCAGATACACCAAGGGTAGCTGGTCAGCAAGCTTCTGGAGTCTTCTATCCCACCCCCTACTTTGTTGCAAGATCTCGGGGATTATAGACGTGTACTACTACCGTGTCTGACTTTACACAGGTTCTGGGGATC
Organism: Cricetomys ansorgei; assembly: GCA_026225945.1. Taxonomy (NCBI): domain Eukaryota; kingdom Metazoa; phylum Chordata; class Mammalia; order Rodentia; family Nesomyidae; genus Cricetomys; species Cricetomys ansorgei. Next base: position 7,488,712 of record JAMJFZ010004114.1, read on the forward strand.
CGAACTCAGGTCCTCTGGCTTGCGTAGCAAACACTTTACCCACTGAGCCATCTCCCCAACCCTAAATGTCATTTATTAAATAGATCCAGGTGCCCATCCCCATGCACTCCCACAATGCCTCACTCAGTACCCCTTGGGGTCAGTTCACCCACTTCACTAATGAGGAATGAGGCTCCTATGGGAGACGGCTGAGCCGGACTCGGGTTTCCTCTACAGAACTGCACTGCTGTGACAAGATGAGGCTTATTCAGACCTTCTTGAACTTGCCTGCCTAATGCCCATGGGACCTCACCGCAAACCGTACTCTCGCCTGTTATTCTGCACACGCTGCCTAATTGTTCCGTTGTGCCTCTGCTCCCCCTCCCCCCAATGCTATGCCCTGCCACCATAAGGGTCTAGCTCTCCTCTGTGGCCTCCAGGAGCTGTTTGGGATCCCAGCTCCGGCCACATGACTCCCCTCCTGAGGGGGTCTTCAGTAGCCCCACACACATACACTATTATAGCTGCACCAGAAACCTCCATATAAACCGCCAGCTCCTGTCAGCCTGCCCAATCCTGCTCTCACTTCCCACTGGACAGTCAAGTACCCGGCCTGGACCAATGAGAAGGACCCCGATTCAGGAGCTGAACAGGTGTGGGTGTAACTCCCAGCCCCGCCACCCATCTTGCTGATTGCTCTTAGCCAAGTAACCTGACATCTCTGAGCTTTGGATTCTTCAACTGAAAGTTACTGCTAACTCTTACCATGTGTCTCCATAGTGAGAATTAGAGACTGTCTGGAGCACAAGATAAAAGGGGGCTATACCCCCTTCTCCTCATCCTTCAACCACACAAATATTTTATTCTCTCGATGCTTCTGTTCCCTCCTTGCAAAACACCCTTCCCTCTGTCTTAGTCTGCTGCTGCTTGTACCCATCCACGGGACCCTTCAGGGCGAGGGGGTAGAGTTGGCAGGTCCGTCTCTGGATACGTCCACGCGGGTCTCAGGCCTTGTCCAGTTTTCTCCTACAGTCTGCCAAGTACATAGCAAATGTGGTTTCTTCCAAGAAGCCCTCCTAGACTGGCCACACAACAATTTCGATGTGCTGACCCCCTTTCTGTGGCCTAGTTCTTAGATCATCTTACACCAGCTGTCAGTCTCTGGTACCCAGAGGTTCCATGACACCAAAGTTCTCAGTCTTCGGTGCCCTGTGGCACAGGCCTGGACTCTGGGCAGCCAGGCACAAGGAAACCATCCAGATCATCCTGGAGGGGGGGTCCTTCCAACCCAGCCACCAGGGGCTATCCTTGGCTCACCTTGGCTCTATAGGCAGGATCTATGGGCTCTCTGCCACTGGGCCACAACTGCAGATACCTGCCATGCTGTGCTCCCCAAGACTCGTATGTTATAAACATATTGTTCAACCGCAATAATCACCATGTCTTTGGAGAGAGGGCTGTGACTTCCAAAGCAACCCTCCTCCCCAGGGCCCTCCGCACCCTTCCGCACACTGGCCCCAGAGCCTTGGTGGCACCAGCTAGCCCCCTGCTGTGTTCTTCCATGCCTTCCTGGCTCTAGCAGCACACCCAATCCCCAGGCAGAGGTGCAGATAAGGAAATGGCTTTTGAGAACCCCAGGCTCTCCCCTGCGGCCCGTTGTAACTGGGTCTTCCTATGGAGGATCATTCTTCCTATGACCTTTCAACCCGGCTTTCCCCCTGATCTGGGTCCCTGATTCCCTCCCATGTGATCATACCCTCCTGGAGAGCCAGGGCAGCTGACATGGCCAGCCTCCTCCACAAGGGCCCCTGTTTCTTGCTAACTTCAAGCCACTGGTCAACGGGATGAGGTCCCCAAACAAGGCCCATCTCTCTTGGGACAGCAGTCAGAGCCCCGGCCCCGCCTCCCTCCACAGCCAGCAGCTCTGCTCCTTATAGCTCCTTCCTCCACGTGCTATTTCACACTTCCCGCCCTTGCGCAGGCTGTTCCTTCTGCTAACAAGGCCCTTCCAGAGGCTTCCACAAAGTGCAGCGGGATGATGAGGTGGCAAAGGGGTCTCTTTGAGGACAATTTGCTGGTGTGTTGAGACAATCCTACTGGTGCCTGTGGTCCTGCTGAAACAGGGCACAGCTCCTCCCAGCAACTTCAGATGCCCTGCCAACCACACGGGGATGATAAAGTCTCCGAGAGGCCCAGACTCGCGCATGGCCCCACCCGGTGCTAATTTCTCTTTCTAGCAAATGGAGAAGCAGGAGAGCAGCAGGCTAGAATTTAATACCGTTGCTTTGTTTTTCACTGTGGTTGTTGCTTTTGTTATCTTCTATTTCAGATAAGTGATAACTCTTTCCATTTATGATATGAAATCTCTTTTTAATATACTAAATTTAAAAGGCAATTCAATTTGAGGAGAAATTTCACAGGCTAGTGAATTCCTATTCATTCCTCAAAACCCACCTCAGAGTCACCTCTTTTAACTGCCTTTCCCACTCCTTCATAGCGTGATCATGCGCTCTCTCTCCCTGCCCTCTGTGATATCCAGGACAGTTACACCCAGAACATTAAATTATGATAACACAGCAACTGTTTACTGGCCAGCATTGGCTTCGGTGTGCATCCCAAGGGTTCATGTATAGAAATTTAATCCTCATTGTGAGGTATTAAAAGAGTAGAAATTTAGAGCCAGGCATGGTGGTGACAGAGCCCTGTAATCCTAGATGTATGGAGATGGAGGCAGGAGGATCAGAAGTTCAAGGTTATCCCCAGCTATATTGTGAGTTTGGGTCCAGCCTGGGCTATATGAGACCCTGTCTCATAAACAAAAAAAGGGATTTAAGGATGTAACTCAATTGGTAGAGATCTTGTCTAGCAGGAAGCCCTGGCTTCAATCCCCAGCACTGCCTACACCCCAACATGGTAATCCCAAAACTCAGGGAATAGAGGCAGGAGAGGAAGTTCAAGGTCGTGCTCAGCTATCTAGCAAGTTCAATGGGATACATGAGATCTTTCTTAAAAACAAAAAAATGGAAACTTAACTTGAGCATTGTATTAAGAGGGTTTGGGGAGGTGACTAGGATTAGTCTTCGTGGCTTGATAAGAACTGAGAGATGCTGGGTGGTGGTGGTACACACCTTTAATCCCAGCACTCAGGAGGGAGAGGCAGGTGCATCTCTGTAAGTTTGAGGCCAGCCAGGTCTACAGAGTGAGTTCCAGGACAGCCAGAGTTATAACAGAGAAACCCTGTCTTGGGAAAAGAGAGAGAGGTGAGGGGTCAGGTACAAAGGACCATGCCTTTAATCTCAAGTCTCAGTAGGCAGAGGCAGGCAGATCTCTGTGACTTTGAGGCCAGCCTGGTCTACATAGCAAGTTTCCAGGCCAGCCAGGGCTACATACTGAGACTCTGTCCTTAAAAAAAAAAAAAGAATTAAGAGAGAGAAGACACATGCACACCCACATGGTCCCTCTCTTGCCGTGTGACACATACTAGATGTCACCTAGGAACTTTGCCAGCAAGAAGGTCATCACCAGACGCAGGCCCTCAGCCTCTCTTCCTTAGCACATACCCAGTCTGTGGTGTTGTGACAGTTGTGCAGTTGTGACACTGCGGGGCAGAACTCTCTCTGGCCTCACTTCACAGACGACAAAATGGCAGTGGAGTCACTTGTCCATGCGACTCCAGCCCGTGGCCTTGACTCTCACTGTATGCCAGCAGCCACTCTGCGACAGGAGAATGCATAAAGTGTGCCTCGCAGCTTTCTGGTCTCACTCGGAGCTGGCCCGAGGCTTGGCAGGAACTCTGAAGACAAGGGCATTGGCGATGTGTACAAGGGGATTCAGGCCTTGCTGAAAGGCCTGAAAATTCTGGGATGCACTGACAGGACCCCCAGGAAACGGTGTGGGCTAGGTCCCTCCCACTCTGCAGAGAGGAGACCCGCCTCCCTACCATGGGAGACTCAAGGAAGCAGGTGAGAGCCCGTTTTTGTCACCAGGCTAAGTGGGCCGACACAGAAGACCTGAACTTGAGCGCTGAGGTCTCAGGACCTGGTGGGGCAGGCCGCTGTCCTCCCTAGCAGCTACAGCCTGGTAAGACGTGTGTATGTGAGCTTAGCGGAATGGGAGAGTTCTGGTCACCACAGGAGAAAGGCACCCCAGGGAGGAGAACAGGTTGGGAGTTAGAAAGCTGGGGCTCGAAGGACAATGAGGAGGTCGGTTTGCCAACAGGAGGGAAGTGGAGAGAGGGTTGATAAAAGCAGGCAGCTGGACCCAGGAAAGGGTTCAAATGCCAGGCTGGGGTGCTTGGGTAGCACTGGAGGCTCAGGCACTAGGTTGGGAAAGTGGCACATAGAGATCTGGGGTTCCCAAGGCATTCTACAAGGGGCAGCAACTTGTCTAAGTGACATGGTGGGCAGAGGCAGGGGAGGGAACAGAAGCCACTCTTGCCTCCCAGGAATCCACAGCCTCCCTGAGTGCAGATGAGTGGGGGGTAGGGGGTGGGGATGGGGGGTTGGTATACTGGGAACATCTGTCCCAGGAGGGAGACTGCCCTGAGGGGAAGAGAGTCGTGCAGCAGAGGAAGGAGGACGGTAAGGGGGAGGTGGGGAGCTCTCCCAGGTATCACCGAGCACAGCCCTCCCTGTGCACAGGTGCTGCAAGCCCTGGAGCTTCAGTAGGCAGGAGCCGACCCACCCCTCAGCAGCCAGGCCCTGCAGTGGGCACCACTGACTCGCCCCTCAGTTCTGGCCTCAGCCAGCCTCTGTGTCTTCTGAGAGCTCCTTCCTGCCTGCCTTCTCTTTCTTCCTCTCCCCATACTTAACAGATTGCAGCAGCAAGATGGCACAAATTTATGGCTCAACTCACCAAAAATAACAAGAGATCTATCAAAGGCAGTTTGCGTGAAATTAACAGGCGCCTGTACCCTCTTGTCAAACGCACTCAGCTCTGAGGCGGGCCAAGGCACCCCACTGCCCCTGGCCTCCTTATTGTCTGGTGCCAGCCTGGGCCCATCTTGCTTTGACTTCTGCTGACTTCTCTTAAGGATGTCCCAAAGACGGTAAAGCCAGCTTCCTTTCCTGCCCCAGTTCCTGGCAAAGGGTCCCTGCTTGTTCACCATCCCACAAACCTTGCTCTCTGTCTGGCAGCTCCTTGTGCCAGCCCGTCCTGCATTCTAGGGCGTGGCACAGAGGATGGTGCGGAGGAAGCCCAAGGTCTTGGGTAGAAGAGCAGTAGTTCTGGACCCTGACAAGGCCTCTGACCAGCAGACACACCCTGACACGTGAAATGAACTGAGTCATGTACCCGCCGTCTCTCACATCAGAAAGGCTGGGCAGGAGGGAGGGGGTGGCAGAGAGGAAGGGCTTCCCGCCTGCCTGGGGGAGTGGAAGGGGTTGTGTCAGCCAACTCTGGGTACCAGTGTGCTGGGTAAGTTCAGCTCACTTATGTCAGCTGATGCTGCAGCCCCTGTGCCAGCTCTCTACAGCACCCCCTCCCCCGCAACTGCAGAACGGCCTCCTGAAGAGGTGTAAGATTAAGGAGTAGAGTAGAGGTCAGGCCCAAACAGCCAGAACCTCCAGTTCAGGGATCTCAGCTCCAAGAGACTCAGGAACAACCGGCCATCCAACCTCCATCAACTCAAACTCAAGAGTGCCCTTCCAGTCACCAACCCTAGCTACCAACCAGATCCTGCTTCCAGCTTCAACCAAGCCCAGCTGGCTGCTCCTGGCTCTGTGCTCCACATGGCAGCCTGCCCAGGCAGTGCCCATCCAGGAGGGCAAAGCCTGGTTCCATCCACTCCAAACCACTGGGCCGATGGACCACAGGGAAAGCCAGACAAAAGAACTTGCCCTTAGCTGAGCAGAATGGGGGAGGCCCTACAGAGTGACAGCAGAGGTGGCCATGCAGGAAGCCATAAACCTCCTGATATACGCCTGGCGTTCTCCGCTGATGTTCGACAAAGAAGCAAAATTCAATTTCTTCCTGCAGGCACTAAATCCCAGGCCAGCCTCCAGGGCCCGTAACCTGCCCACGGCCTGCCTGTCACACGGATGGCTTCATCGACCGCTGTTAGAGGCCAAGCTGGCCTGGGAGAGAGGCCACAGCAAGGCCAGTGGGTGCTCGCTGTGCCCAGGTGGGCATGATGCCAGATGTCTCATGGGGGAGGTCAAGAAGGTCACCCCTGCAAAGTAATGGGAGGGACCATTGTCATAAAGCCCCTTCTAACTCATTCAGGGACACTTCCCAGTTTCACAGAGAAACCAACGCCTTTGTTGGTGATGCTAACAGTCAAAGATCACACCCAACCCCTGTGATCTTCAAAGCAGGGATAGGGGGAGGTTCTGCCCTCCTCCAATCCTTCCAGTGTCCTGACATGAGCCTCCTCCCCCCACTTGTAAATGCTCAGTGAGACCTAGATACATCCTCCAACCTCCATCCTCTTCAGAGTAGGCCAACATTTGGGGAAACTGAGGCCCAGAGACGCAAAGGGCCTCCCAATACATGGACCAGCTCTCAGGTCTACTTTTCTCTCATCCATCTATCTCTGGGGCCCGTTCCCTGTTGTTCTAAGTCAGTCCTTGGCTCAGCACTGGTCACCAGGCATGGAGGGTGCAGCTGGCAAGGGGAAACGAGGGCTAGAAGCTGCAGGAAGCGGGTCAGTGGAAGGTGGCCATGGCTGTGAGGCTGGGGTGGATGTGGGAACAGGCAGGCGCAAGGACTCCAAGAGCTTTTGCCCAGTCAGCAGGAAGCACCAGCAGCTGGCAGCCACGGTCCCAGAAGACCTGGGCCCAATGGGGGAAGATGGGACACTGGGAGCTGAGCCAGAGCCCTCCGTGGCATCCTCAGAGCTTGGGCCTCTTCACCCAGGCACACTCTTCCTCACCTCCTTCTGCCCTGACCCTGGGGTACTGCCAAAAAACACTGACCCGTGTGAGCAGGAACACATCTCTGCTCCCTGCCTGTTCCAGCCTCCAGGCAAATTTGTCAATTCACAGTGCCAGGGTCTGCCACAGCCACTCCAGCTTTGGGCTCCGGTGCACTCTGCTCCATCTGCCCGGGATGTCCTCAGCACTCCTGTGGCCTGACTTCCCCTCCACACACACACCTGTTCTGCAGGTCTGTGCACCTCCACCACTCTCTTCAGCCAGAGATCTCCTGACTGATGGGTATCCACACTACTCTGCACTCCCTCATCTGCATCCCATTTCTGGTAAGATCTGATAGCGATGACCTTTACATCTGGACAAGGCTGAGCACAGAGGTGACATCCATGAATGACTCTGCAAATGACTGGGACCGGCCAGGACGGACACCAGCAGTCACCATCGGTCCCCTGGATGCCCCACCCCACTCAGGCCCTTGCTCAGACTCACCATATCTCATCTCGGTGGTGAACAGGTCATTGCTGCTCCCCGAGTGCAAGTCAGCCTCAGCAGGTGGGGCTGGGCCCCCAGGCACCAGGGCATTGGATAGGGTGTGGGCAGCTGGGGGCCCCGGAGGCGTGGTGGTGGCCGGGCTGGCCCCAGCCTCCCCAGGACAGCTGCACCCTGGCTGAGCGAAGCCACAAGCCCTGCCCGCGGCCCGGCCACACTCCTCACTCCAGCGGCAGAGCACGCCACAGGTGAACTGGCTGGAGTTGTTGTTGTTGATGAGCAAAACCTCCACAAAGCGGAAGGCTAGGGCAGCAGGCGCTAGCAGACGTGGGGCCTCTGAGGGCTCAGCCGACAGGCACAGCTGCACGAAGTTCTTGTCGAAGTGCAGGAAGGTAAAGGGGCCTGAGCCGCCACACAGCTCCAGTCCGGATGCTGCCGCCTCCTCCTCCTCCTCTGGCCGCCCCACCTCTGATTCTGCCTGGGCTGCTGCTTCCTCGGGACTAGGCCGCAGGCAGGTGAAGTTGACCAGGTAGTGGTCCAGGGGCAGCAGGCGGGGGGCAAAGTGGGTGCACACCTGCTCCTGTCGGTTGAAGCGCAGGTAGAGGGAGTACTTTGTGGGGTCAGGGTTCTCCAGGGTCCAGGAGCAGCCCGAGGCGATGGTAGGAAAGAGGTCCTGCAGCGAGAAGGCCCCGTAGAGCACGCCCGAGGCCAGGGCGGAGCAGGCACTGGGGGCGGGGTCGAAGGCCGTGGCCAGGCGCAGGGACAGAATCACAGACAGTAAGAGGGGACAGGCTGGGGTCATCCTATGTCCCTTGCCCTGTGGAAGAAAGCAGAGGTCAGCGGTCCCCAGGTCAGTCAGCAAGTGCTCTGAGACCCGAGAGGCCAGTTACGGGTAATGGGCCTGTGGTTCTGACCACGCTCCTTTAGGCCGCTTGGATCTAGGCATATGGCCTCTCTGTGCCTCGGTTTTCTTGCCTGTAAAATGGTTGTGCCTATCTCACCGCATCCTACAAGATTACCGGTCTCATCTATCCTACAAGGGCAAAATGCTGTAACTAAGGGAAAAGTCCCAGGAGGAGGCTCGGAAACATGTGGACCTTTAGTTTCCTAGAGCCTTGGTTATCAGTCATTGTACAGTGATATTCAGCCTGCCAACCAGAGGTGCCCAGGCCTGACATCCATACCCAATGCCATCCCTACCACCACCCCTTTATCCTCCAGAGCTCCTTCCCTCAGTCAGTGTGTCGTGATCAGCTGTGAGGAGTGCCGTGTGTCATCCAGCGGTAATTGTCAAAGTGGCGTTGTTTGACAACCATTTGCTTTTTTATAAATCAGCGAGATCCAAGGTTATTCCCGGAACAATGTTCTCACTCCCTTCACGGAGGAAGAGAGGAAGGGGTGGAGTCACTGCCAGGCGCCAGGAACTGTGCCCAACCTGGCCATGCCCATGGAAGAGAGGGTATTGTCGGCGTGGATGCCGTGGGTACCACTGCTGTCGGGGATAAGAAGGGGCATCACCCAGCTTCAGCCCAGCTGCTCAGCTAGCCATTTGCTGGCTGGGTAAGCCTCAGTTTCCTAATCTATAAAATGGACACAGTGGTTTCCCATCATAGCCCCCTCTTCCCCACAGGATTAGCTTCCAAGGCCTGGCAAAGGGCCTGCCACCCTCAGTGTACTCTTCCCCGTGGCTCATTTCAAAGCTCTAAGAATGAAGAGCAGGCTGGTGACTTCCTTCCCTCAAAGTGCTATGCTCAGCTGATCTCCTAGCAAGTGCGAATGCATTCCAGGCAGGCAGAGGACACACAGGACCCGGGACCCACCCTGCAGGGCAGTCAGGCTAGAAGCTGCATCTACTTTCCCATGAATCAGACCAGGGCAGAAGCACTGGCCACTCCCACCCAGCCTCTACCCCGCTGCCAGGAAAACAGCCAGGTGCAAATCTAGATGAACCTCACTTCCAGTCCAACTCTAACATGACCACACGTTCTCCCTCCTTCCTGCCACCACACAGCCCACAGGCCTGCACGGGCCCGTATAATTCAGAGCTTCCTTGTTAGGGAAAATATAAGGCCACCTGCTCAAGATTCCACCAAGATGGACTAGTTAGGACTGGAATTCAGGACCTCAGCTCTCCCCCAAGATTCTCCCCCAAGAGCTTCCTGAGCCTTCCCTTAAGCTTGTTGCTTGGGATTCGGGCCAAGTGACAAGGGATTCCTTCTGAGAACTCAAATCACAACCACAGAACAGCTCACAGGTGTGGCTAGGTTTTCTGAGATACAGATGCTCCCTGGGGACTAATTTCCCCAGGACTGTTCTAAATAGTCCAGGAGCAAGGGATGGGAACCAGAACCCCAGAACTAACTCCAATCCCGCTGCAGCATGCACAGAGCTCCAAAAGCTATTTTCCCACATGGGGCGCCTCTGAGGCAGGCCCAAGCCCCCTTCACAGACATGCACCTGTCCTTCCCCAACCACCCTGGAAAGGATAGAGGTTGGGCAGATCACCAGGATCACTCCCTGAAGAGGAGCTGCCCCACCCTCCTCCAAAGGCCAACAGAGGCCAGGATGGGCTCCTGTCTCTGCCCTGCCCTCTCTGCACAGCTGTTCCCCCTCCTGCAATCAGGCCTGTCCCAAACTGTTCAGTCTGCCCAGACTGCTGCGGCAACCACCGAAACCAGCCGCTGCTGAGTGACATCCAATCCCCCCCGCTGCCCCCAATTATTTTTAAGCAGGCTGCAAAATTCAGGCCATGGCTGTAGCTCAGGAGAGAGAGGAGGTGGGGGCTCATTATAGCTGGCCTCCCCTCCCCCACCCAGAGCAAGGCAGGGAACCTCTTTCCCGTGTATACCTCATCAGACCTGGGCTTCAACAGACATGGGTCTGGAGATGCATACATATACAAAAGCATGCAAGCTCAGATGTGTGTGCAGACAAGCATTCACAGGTGTTCTACATACGAACAGGCACACATGCATGCAGATATGTGACGGGCACAGCATTATGACCTCAGATGATGTACACAGGGGTGCCCATACCACACATACACACACACACACGCGCGCGCACGCACGGCATACATACAGAGATGCATCTATTCCCACGTGTAGACACACACACAGGTGCTTGGCCCTGAAGCTCTGTATATGACAGCTAAGGATTGGGCGGGACTGCCCATTGCCCCTTCCCTATGATTTTAAAGCTGGGGCATCACAGAGCCCTGGATCCATCTCCTGGACCTCTGCTGCTCCAAGCTCACCAGGAAGCATTGAGTCCACACTGGTCCCTGCCAAGGTCTGGCTTCCCCAGAAGGGAGCCACCTGTACACACTGGTCAGTTCCCATGCCCACTCAGTCTCTTTCAGATACCTCATACCCTTCCAGGATTTTACCCTGCCCTCAAGGAATAAGAGCCTTCATTGTTGCTCCATAGCTCCTGCTTCAAAATGAGACTGAGGGTGAGGGTGGGTGTTTGTCTTCCTCCCCTTCACATTAAGGTAAAGACTCAACTGATGGTGGATCACAGTCATGGCCTTATTCAATTCAAGATCTTCCTGAAGTGTGCGGCTTGACCTGTCCCTCTAGGGGCATTGACCCACCTATGATTATTACCCATGCGTGGCTACCTGGTCTCAGTTTCCCTCTCTGGGGGAATAGAGTGTCACCACTGCCCTGGGAATGGCACATGCCTTCTCCCTTACATATAGCCTGACCCACCAACTGATGAGCTCCGTTCCTGGTCTCTTAGAACCATGTTGATACTCCTGTAGTCCGGATCCCTGCACCAGGGAATGCTCTTGGGGTTAAACCAAGAGAAATGTTGTCATCTCAAAGCCCAGGAAGGCCACAGAGCCTTCCAAGGTACAAGTGCTTGAAAGTAGAGAGGCCAAGGTCAGCTCTAAGGTAGAACTTCCTGGGTCAGAAAGGGCTGGTGGAGAGAGTCAAAAGGCTTCAGGACCTTTCTGGGCTGAGACAGGAGAGGAGCTGTCTGGAGGAGTCTCAGTCTCAGGGACCCAGTCTGAGCTCAGCTAAGCTCCCCAGAATTCCCAAGAGTCCCTCTCTGCCTAAGTTCGGGAGAGAACAGGGATCCTCGAAGACCCCATAGGCCTACCCAGCCTTGGGCTGCCTCTGTGCCTCAAAAATGGTCCCCAAGTCTTTCTCTCTCGGGTGCTGGAAAAGCCACTACAAGCTGGAGTGGAGGGTGAATGAAGGGGTGGGGGGCACTTCTAGGCCAATTGTCGGAGGTCCCCGGGATCAGATCAATTCCCGTCTATCGAGGGACCAGCTGTGAGCTTGGGCACTGGACAGGGAGGAGCGAGCCTTGGCCCTGGGCGGGGGAGGGGCGGCGAGGGGGGAGGGGGCGCAGCGAGGCACACATCCGTCGCGTTTATCCACCTGGCAGCTCCAATTCGCTCGCCCGTCACTCATCCTCAGCCTCACCGGTGCCTGCTGCGGGGCCTCCGGGTCTCCCTCCCGTGCTCCGAGCTGGGGGCAGGGTACTCAAGGACCCCTCTCCAAGAGCTCTGACACCCAGGGAGGCGCTCACCCTCCATCCAGCCTCTCGAGTTAGGGGGCGGGACCGAGGGAGCGGGCGACCCGGGTGCGGCCTTCCCGGACCGATGGCAGAGAGGGTCGCTCCGGAGGCCTGCCGCACGCACGCACACACCGAGGGAAAGGCTGGCCCCAGCAGACGGGGACGACGGGCGGCCCCCGGGGGCGGGGGGCGCGCGGGTGGCAGGGGAGGGGGCGGTGACTCAGCCGCCCTCCACCCGCCTCCCCGGAACTTTGCAGCAGCTGGAGCGGTTGCTACAGGAACCGAAAGCTTTTGTTCCCCAGTGTCAGGGCTACCCCGGAGGGAGGATAGCTTAGGATGCTGTCACTCCCCGGTGGAACCCAGGTCCGGCCGCACCGCCAGAAGATGAACAGCCGAGCAGAACGCCACGAGTTCGCGTCTCTTCCCTCCTCCTACCGGCCCTTCACTGAACCACTCACGTCAATGCTAGGCTTCTCCGAACTCCATGGCTTTCAGGCCAGGCTGCCCCTGACTCTGACCTGCAGCGCTAACTGCCCTGGAAAGTTCCTAAGGATGTCTGATTTCCAGAGGTTGGGAATGGAGAAAGGCTCTGTATCTCAGAGCGGCTCGTTTTCCGTGTGGGCCGCCTCTGCCTACCTGCCTACCTTTCGGCACCCTGACTTGGATCCCTTCTCTGTACTGATTCCACTTCCCTAGCCTTGAATCTAGACCTCAGAGCCTCCCTGGCTTGGCCAGCATTGTTGCCCCTATGGCCAGGGAAGATCCAGATGTTACAGAACCAGGAAGGAGGAGAAGGACTTCCTGGACCCTTTGGGGACTAGAGAGGTGAAGGATATTTCCCGTCTTTATTATTCTGAAGGTTAGCGTGAAGGAAGTTTTATGTTCCTCCCTGGGGTTAGCAGTCGAGAGGGACCTGACCTTGGGTGTGGAAGGAAACAGCACAAGACATCATTATTGAGTATTGACAGGGTCTACGCTACATTAGAATCCGATTTCGTTTCCCAACCACTATATGGGGCAGTGGTCACTGACCCATTTTATAGAGGGTCAACTGAGGCTCGGAAAGATTAAGTAGCTTGGCCAGGTTCAAAACACAGGTTTTGAACCCAGATCACCTGATCAAAAGCTGAGACTCAGCTACTTACCTTCAATAGCTGAGGGTTGGGAGGGAAGGAGGAAAGGAGAGCAGAGACTTAACTAGAACCTCCCTTTGTGTTACAGAAATACCCACCACTGACACACACACCCTAAACGAGACCTGTCCCTTCCTGAAGAGAGATGAGGGAGCGAACAGGGGGTGGGTATCGAGAACAGGAGGCAGAAGGGAAGGAGAGAGGAAGATCGCCTCTGGCAATCTTGATCCCTCATCTCCCCCGTCACCAGGGCATGCCCTGTGCTGCGTCCACACTGACCCCCCCCCCCCCACTCTCCGGGTGCCTCCTGTTCCCGGGTCAGGTGCTTACAGCCTTCTTCGTGCCCAAGCCGGATAGAGTCTACCTTTGCCTCTATCGTGTGAGGAACGTGATGGGGGTAGACAGACAGAAGCTCCCTAGAGACACCTACTCAAACCCAAAAAGCAACCAGGGCATTCTGAAAACCAGGGCCAGCCCAGCTATAGCCTAGTGCCCAAAGAGCTCCCGACTCGCTGCTGGGATGCTGGGATGAGCCCTCTTCCCTACACCATCCCTCTCCATCCCCAAACCAGGAGTGTTTGGGCACCTGGCCTCGCCCACCAACCTCATCTCCCCAGGGACTTTCCAGCGCCAGTCCCGCAGACACCTAACGCTCAGGGTTGCGGAAACCCCGGGTTGCCCGCGAGAGAAGATGCGGTGGGTCCTGGGCTGCGGGCAGGGGGCGCCAGAGGACGCCCAGGGGCCGGGCAGGCAGCTGGCAAGGCGGGCAGGCGGGCGGCATCTCTCGGCCCGGGCGCCCCTCCCCCCGCGGGCAACAGACTGGTCTCCGGTTCTGCACTAGCCATGGCGCGGAGGGTTTCCCGCGGCTGTGCCCTCGGACCAAGCCGACTGCAGGAGCGGCCACCAACTTCACAGCCTACAGCCCCTCAAATCATGCCAGCGCCCAGGGTTGCAGGAGAGTGCGTCTAGTGCTTGGCTCTGAGACCGGTGGTGGGAGGATAGGGATGGGGGGCGGGGGTGTCCGGCCAAAGACGAACGCGGGAGTCGGGTGCGGGTCCGATGGAGATCTCGGCCAGAGGAATGGGGCTTAGGGGAGCAAGGGGGACACGGCCCCAATTCCAAGCTGAGGGGGAGGGGACTTGCAGCAGAGATTGGAAAGGAAAGGCGGGACTCTGGGCAGATATGGGGGAAGGGGCACTTGGGGCAGAAATAGAGGGGAAGCATGGTCGCTGTCAGGAGCGGGGGAGGGCAGTTACAGACGTGGTTGGGGACCGGAACCACTCCGGGCAGAGTGGAGGAGAGGTCTAGGGTCCGGCGGCCAGACTAGGAGGGGAGATGGGGGAGGGGGACAGCCGAGCTGCAGGTTGGAGAGGGGCTCCAATCAAGACCGGGGGGCGCACTGCCCGGATCTTGGCCGAGACAAGACAGGACTCGAGACAGCGGTGTGGCAGTCTGGGTCGGGATTCTAAAGGTGGGGGGGGGGGGACTTTGACACAGACAGGAAGGGGTCGGTGCAGGCTGGGGGAGGGGGCGGCAAAGGGGCTCGCGGGAGACTAAGGGGGTTCGGCCCCGAGCTTGGGAGTCAGTCCTAAGACGGGGATCGGGTGAGCGCTGGTCAGACTCAGTTTGGGCCGGGGGAGAATGGAGCAGAGATGGGCCAGCGGAGCACCCCGAGTGCGGGCTGGTGCGGAAACTCGGGACCGCGCGCGAGGGCTCGGAGCGGGGCCGGCCGGGGTCTGGGGCCGAGCACTCACCTGGGCGCCGTCAGCAGCAGGAGCGGGGGCCGGCGCTGGTGGAGGCGGCCGCTGGGCGCAAGTTTGCCATCCCTAAGGCGGGGGCCGGGCCGGGCGCAGAGCAGCTCGCCGCAGCCGCGCCGAGGCCCGAGGCTCCCGCTCCGCCGAGCGGCGGGTACAGAGCAGGCGCCGCGGAGCTGCACGGGGCGGGCGGGCGGGCGCCGGGCCGGGCGCGGGCTCCTGCCGCCGCCGCCGCCGCCGCCGCCGCCGCCTCCTCGCCGCGCCGCCCCCCGCTCCCCGCCCCGAGCACCGCCCGCGCCGCGCGCCGCCTCCTATTCGCGGGCGGCGGCCGCAGCCCCAGGCTCCGATCGCCGGTGCCGCATCCTCCTCCGTTTCCCAGCGCCGCCGCTGACACCGAACCGGATTCCTCCGGCCGCTCCGGCCGCTGCCCGCAGCGCGCGCCGGGCCGAGTGACGGCCGAGGCGGGACGCGGCGCCTGCGCGGGCCGGGCCCGGGAGGGGGCGCGCGCCGGGCCGGGCGCGAGGAGCCGCGGGAGAAGGGGCGGGGGGCGGGGGCGACGCGCGCCGCCTCCTGTTAAAGGGGGAGCAGCGCCAGCCGAGCCAAGCGCGCCCTCCCCCTACCCACCCTGGGCCGCGGGCGCGGGCGCGGGAGAAGCCCGGGGTAAGCCCCCGCCCTGCCGGTGACCGCCTGGACCGCTGAGTGAGCCTATCCGTGATACCGCTCCAGCGATGATACCCCAAGGCAGAGGCAGCCAGGTTCTCCTGGCTGTGAAGGCGAAAGCATTTTCTCCCCCTCCCCAATATGCAATGCATATTTCCTGTCCCTATGCATGCAGGTGCCACTCGAGCACTGAACTTTGCATATGCATACAGGTGCCCTGCGTGTGCACTGCAATATTGCCTGGCTGGGTGCATGCAAATGCTGCACACATGCATAGGGCATTGACATGCTGTCAGGTCCTGAATGCATGCTGCTTTTCCCTGTGCTTTAAGAACACTGTATGTGTAGAAGCTCACAGGTGCCACATGTGTGCAGAATGCTGTGATTAACTCGTATGTAGAAACAGCACATGTATCCCCCAAAGTGTGGCATGTTTACGGCGTACTGTGGCGTACTGTGGTGTTAATCGCTGTGATGTTGCATGTCCCTAGGCACGGGGATGCTACACGTGTGCAGTATGTTACATGTTTTCCCAAGTCTCTTCTCCCACAAGTGCCTTTCTCTGTGCCAGGGCGCCCCCATGATGCATCTGTTTGTGTAGAAGCCACAGAGATGCACAGACCCACCCCATCCTGGCACTGTGCCCAGGAACAGTTGGGTGGGGCCTAAGCCCACATGGCTCAGGCGGTACCCAGAAAGATGCCCATAGCTCAAGGCTCTGGTCAGGCGGTTTGTGGCCTGGGCATGTTGCCACCACGAAGGTGGGCCGACTGGGGACACACCACAACAGCCAAAACAAGTAGGTTAATCCGATGATTCTGGGCTGAGAAGCTAGCAGGGGGCAGCTTTGCAATGAGGGTGGAATGGTGTGGGGGGGGCATGCTTTGGAAGACTCACACATGTGGAGGGGCCAGTCCCCTAAGCACCCTAAGGACTGGTTGCTCCTCAGCCCGTCCACTGCTAACTTCACCTTCCCCCCCCCCCCCCCATAACTCAAGGCTTGTCACCTATAGACTGTGACAAGATGAGAAAAACCCACGTCTTCCCAGAGGAATTGTCAGAAAGAGGCAAAGAGAACTTCCCCTGTACCTTCCCTCTATCCCTCCCCCCCAAAGCGATCCTGGTGACATTTGTTGTGAGTGATTGGGAGAGATTATCGACTTTAATGGAAGGAGGTAATAAGGGGCGATGAGGGGATCTCACCCGTCACCTTAAGGGAATTTATGAAGCTGTGTGCAGCAGGGAGGCGATCTGGGCCTACACCTCCCCTTTCCCTCTGGGAGCCCTGAGAAGGCCGATGCCTTGGGCCTAGCACTGGCAGACAGAGCTCCCAGATTTTCGCTAGGCACTCGCAAACATACCCTGGCATAGTTAGAAGGCTCAGCTGCCACCGTGGAAACTGAACCAGGCAGGCCTGGCCATCTGCAAAGCACTGACAGCCACGGGATACAGTGGGAAATCCCGGGCCCCTTCCTTATTCGGCTACTGTGAGAAGCAAAAGAGCTGCTGGAGTTGGGAGCCTTGAGGGGGTGGACAAGAGTGGGGAAAGTGATCAGGACATGGCCTGCCCACAGGGATGCAAAGACCAATCCTTAGAAGTCTCTATAACCCTGTCCTCCAGAGCTCCGGCCCCACCCTCTCCTACAGGAAGCCCGCCTCCCTCTTTATGAATATCCATGATCATTTGAATGCTAGAGACCCAGCACGGAGAGAAAATGCAGGCAGGTCTCTTACAGATGTGATGCAGCTGGATCTCTAAAGCCACCCTCTTCCTCTGCTCTGAGAGATCCAGCTGGGTAAGGGGTGATGGGAGGGGCCACCTCCAGAGAGACGGAGATGTTATCTGTTTCTCTGTTCCTCCGTAGTCTTCTGACTTCTTGACCTGTTATTCAGCCATGATGTATGCCCTAGGAAAAAACGTGGGACGTGACGAGGGGCTGTTAAATCCTTGATACCCCGGGGACTCACAGGGCAGGCTTAGAAGAAGCTAGGCAAACTGCGTAAAGACAGCGGGACTTGTCAGGGGTTGTACAGAAGCTGTCTTGGCTAGGACAGATGTTGGGAAGGCTCTCCCTATATCAGGGCTCCCACCTGCTTTTCAGGAGCCCCTGTCCTTGCCCGACTCACTCTGGTGATAATACCACCCGCCCGCCTGCCTGCTCACCCGCCCAGGAGGACTTGAAGTAATTACAAATTGTTTCCATATTCAAATCCAGCTGGTTGAAGAGAAATTACTTCTCTGAACAGCCCAACCAAGTTGCGGGGGGTGGGGGGGGAGAAGAACACATCTTAGCCCCAGGAGGGGATCCCCCTCCCCCACTCCCCAGGAGCCTGAGACTGAGGCAACCTGGGAAGAGACACCATCCAGATCTCAACCTCAGAAGGCTTGGGTGGAGTAGAAGGCAATCCCCTGCACCCTTCCACTCTGGGCCAAGGACAGTGACCCCAGTCTTTGTGTCCCATGAGAATCTGCTCTGGAACCTCTAATGAGATGAAGGGAACCCACTACACGTGGGCAGAAGGGGCCAGGCTCCCTCCCTTGATCTACTGTTATGCTGGGTGACCTTGAGAAAACTCCTTTGGCTTTCTGGGCCTCTGTTTTCTCATCTGTGGAATGGTGTAAAGCACAACCTGTCTCAGCCTGCGGTCCAGTAAGGGCCAAGGTATGGGTTAGGAAGTGCTAGGCCCCGCAGAGGAGCCTTTTACAATAATGATCTTATTTGCAATTAACTAATATTTTTGTTAAGAACAACAACCATCAATACCCCAGCTGGGAGGCAACACACCATCAAAGCCAAGGCCAGCGGGGCAACTCCTGAGAGGATGGGGGTCAACCAAGGGAGCTCCCTGGCCTCACCCGCCTGGCCTCAGCCTCGCCTCCCGCTGGGCCAGAACTGCTATGCTTCGTTGCCCTTTAAACAGATGAGAAAATGTTCTTCTTCCCTTCCCAATGATTTATTTGGCCCAGAGCCTAGGCAGGTTTCCTTCCAGCCGATGAGACCCAGAGTGCCCCTCACTCAGCCCCTGCTCACCATCACCAGGCAGCCAAGCATTCCAGGGCCACCCGTGTCCAAGGTACCAAAATCTTCTTCCAATCCCACAACCACCTGGGACACTTATAAGGAGCTCACAACACATTCGCCAAAATACCCAAATCCATTCAACAATCTCCTCACCAAGGCCTTCCCCAGAGCTCACATGCATACCATGCCCCATACTGTGGGGGTCATAGGTCCTGGAGGGCTCTGCTGTGAAAGGCAGACTGTCTTCTTTGCCTGAAGAAGTCCTATGTGTCTAACTAATCGAGCGTAGGGGCCTTGGGTAATCTGGGCTGGGTGTTTGTCATTTTCTGGGTGTTGGAGGCTGGGGAGAGAAGGGAGGAATTGGATGTTCCCTCACCAAATCCAGAGGTTCAGTGCCTGATTGTGTGCAGTCCATTTGTGCAGAGCATGCGTTCTCAGGCGCCAGGGGTAGAGAAGCCTTTTAGGGTCCTGGGTGGTCATCATGCGTGTCTCCGGCTAGAGGGTACATGAAAGCGATTGCAGAGCCTGTGCCAAGAAGGCTTCTTTTGAAATTATTCATCCAGCGAGTATGTTTTGAGAGTCTGCTCTCTTCTAGGCACTGGGACTCAGTCTATCAGCACGTTCATGGCTTCCTCCACCTCCAGAAATATCCCCAATCTACCCGCTCCTCACAACATCACTGTCAACGACAGAGTCCAAGTGTGCGGATCCTCAGACCTCCCCTCTGGGCTCCTGTTCCTACCTCTTTGATGCCAGCACACTCTCCCCTGTACCCACTGAGCCATCTTCAGTGTAAACAGAAGTGCCTCTTCTAGTCCCAGGCTATACAAGTCCCTGTTCCTGTCAGCCTCTCCAGATGCATCTCCTTCCCTCACCCCGCATGCCCTGAGCCCCAGCTGGTCCCGTGACCTTCTTGCTGTTCATTGAAACCTCCAGACTATTCTCTGGCAGTTCCCATGGTCACCCCTTCTGACCAGCTTCCATAGTATCTTCGAGTGTACCTCTAAAGTCACCCCTCCCCACATTGCTCCATGTCCCGCTTCAGTTGAACTTTCTTGGTAGCATTCATCACTCCGAAAATGTGTTCTTTCTTGGTATACACATCCCCTGTCTCCCCGCCTACCAACTGTGAGCTGTGAATTCCACGAAGACAGGACCTTGCCTGCCTAGTCACAGCTGGCTCTCCTGGCACCCAGCACTACAGCAGGTACAAGGTGGGTACTCAGGAAATACTTGCTGACTAAATGATAAAAGAGCCAAGAGAACTGGCTCCTCCCAAGCTTTTGAGCTATGACCCTTGACCCTTGCTCACCAGACACACAACATCTCCCTTTCCTTCAGAATGAAATAGAAGAGTCTGGGGTCACAAGAAGCCTCTATCTGTTACTAATCGTGTGATCTTAGGCCACTTATGCTCTCCAAGGCTCTTTTTTTTTTTTTTTTTCTTCTGTAAGGTAGTAATAACTGCTTGGACTTACCAGAGCCATACAGATGACAAGGCCAAGGTGCCCAGCAGGGTGCTGTGCCCAGATGGGCTCATCTGTGTGACTACAGGCTGCTCTCAGATTTACTCAAGGCCCAGGACCAATCTAGATTCTGGGGACTTGGAGCTGACTCAGAATTTGGGTCCTGAACTTGACCCCCTTCCCAGGGCCCTCCACAATGGGAAGGATTGTCAGTTGGATGTATACCTGCTGAGACCATAGAGAGAAGGGCCCAGTGAAGCCCAAGTACGCAATGCCACGTGGGAGCTGCCAGTGTGGTTGTGCTCTGGAGTGTGAGTGTGCATGTGTGTGTGAGTGTACGTGTGTGTGTGTGTGTGTGTGTGTGTATGTGTGTGTATTTTCTAAATCTGGATCCTCCATCCTGAAGAATCCCCCTCCATTTTTCCCTCTCCAGGTCTGTGTTGACATATGTGCATATGACTACATACGCAGGTGACTCTTATCCACAGACCGCCACAGTCGGGGATTTCCAATTGTATATACAACTACACATGCAACTCCAGGATGCACTCCTCCAACCTTATTTTTCTGGTCTAGGGGCACACATCTGTTTATCTATGTCCTCACCTATTGCTCTAAGCTGGGGTCAGGAACCAGACACAGTTGCCCGAGGGAGGCAGCCCAAGCACTCTCTTGATGATTTTCTCTCTAGTCTAATCCCACAGTTCCCCACTTCAGGCCTTAAGGACTGGCCCTGGCAACCATTCCAGGCCATGTCCATCTGCACCCAGCACCAGTTACGCACAAATCCTGCCCTGTCCACATAGATCACATTCACCCCGGCACTGAGTAGATACACGAACCCCAGCACTACACACGTGTTTTCTATACCACATATACACACAGACAGAAAAAAAGAAATGCATGAAAATACTATCCATCCTGTAGATATCACTCACAGCAGAGATCTCAGAGCAAGAGCCAAGCTCCTGACGTACAAGGCCTAGGCAGACACACACAAAGACTGCACCCAGGCACACCATACACACACAGACTCTCCCCCTACACATTGACGCATACACACACCCACTCGTGTACCCGCACCCCCACTCTGATATGCAGAAGACTGGCTTAGCCAGGCACTCTGAGCCCCACCTCCTCTGACCATAACCTCAGGAACCTCTTCACCCTCCTCAACTCCTTCCATAGGCCTCACCCCCAGCCTGGAGCAGACTATCCCAGGGATGGAGGTTAGACAGAAGGACCACTCCTTCATCCAGCACTCAGAGCCATATTCCAAGGGATGGATGTCCTCCTGGGGTGTGTGGGTAGGGTGTGCGATCTGACTTGCCAGGGAACTGTGTGGGTGACGGTGGTCCTGTACATTGTTCTCAGTGGCCCTCACCAGCTCTGACCACCTGTCCTAAAATCCGGTAGCCATCTTCTCCCAGGATCCAGTGCCAGGAATCAAGCCCGCCAAGTCTGTCACCTGAGGGAGCAGGTCTTCTTGGGAAGATCAACTCTAATCCTGAAATAAATCGTTTTCCACAGCTGTTGCTCAGCCTGTCCTCTGGGGGAGGAGGAGGAGGAGGACAGGGCAGGGCTAAAGCAAGGTCTTGCACAAACCTTGGATGAGGCAGAGGCATGGATCTGACTCTGTCAGTCTCTCATTTGTGAAATGGGATGGTCGTAAGGATTTTAGAGCCTGAGGGCTCTTTTAACAGTAAATGAAAGGCATCTAGCATTGTGTTGGCCCCAGAGGGACTCAGCAGCTTGAGCTGGTGCCCTCACTCCCTAGGTGTCTCCACCAGCCCTGTTCTGGCCGTTGTGTCCTGCTTGGCATAAGCCTATTTGGCAGGATCCAGATGGTACAAAGCCCAGGGGAGAGGACCCAGGGCAGCCAAGATGGATAGATGCGTCAGTCCCCCGGGGCTGCCTAGACTTCCCATCCTTCTGGAGGGAGTCTCCTGTCTCCCCCTGAGCCAGAATCTGGGAGCCTCTTCACAGATGCCTCCATCCCCTTGCAGGCTCACAGACTTTTCCCTTGTCTCTGTCTCTCTGTCTCTGGTTGCCTCTCTATTTCCCTCTGTGTATGTGTGTGTGTGTGTGTGTGTGTGTGTGTGTGTGTGTGTGCATTTATGTAAAGAAAGTGTTAAAGGCCTTTGTGTGTTTGGTCTTTGGTGAATCAGGATGTGGTGTGGCTGTGATACATCCAATGGGTTCAGTACATGTCTTTGCCAGGCTGTGTACAGGTGGTGCAGGTGCAGGTCTCCAGCTTCCAATGGGGACCACGTATAGCACTGGTCGGTATGTGCCTGCAGCTGCCTGGGTTTGGGACATGTGTAAGTACGTGATGTGTCTGCAGATACGCGGGATAGACCTGTGATTCTTACCTCCAGGGACCTGTGGAACAATTCTCTGGGAAGCACCCTCCCTCTGGGGCTGAAACCTCAGCCATGCCTGCCATTGCCAGGCAACATTGTTAGCTCTGCACCTGCCTTCCCCGGGGTCCCTTTACCGTGGGAATTCTAAGACAACTGGCCACCAGATTGGGTCAAGGTCACACAATGGGGAAGACTGACTGACACCTTCTCCGGTGTCCTGCACCTCTTCCTGCTCATAAAGGGACCCATCCCTGAGGCTGCCAGCACCTCATGCAGAGCTGGATCTCCCCTGGAATGAATTTTAATTTCCGTTCGCTCAGGGCTGCTAGTTGGGTTGGCAGCAGGGGTGCTGGGCCGCCAGCAAGGCCAGGGAGTAAAGGAAGAGAGTGAGATTTGAATTTCAAAGGCAGCTTGGGTTCCAAGGGAGGCTGTGCGCGCAGCATGTTGGTTTGTTGTGTGTATGCGTGTATCCATGGGTGTATCCACAAACATGCGCCTGCAGATGTGGTGTGTCTGGATGAAAACACGCTTTGTGATTGTTCCTCTGTGACCCAGTGTCAGTGTTTGCAAGGGGCAAATGTGTCAATGCAGTGAGATTGGGAGTTTATGACTGTTGCCAAATTAACGCTCCTGAAAGCCCGCCTCGTGTCCGTGGTGCTCTTGGGCATCTGATCTACGTGAATGTGTCAGTGTGTTTGTGTGTCCCTGTTTCAGGTCCTGAGTTCTTACCGGCACATAGCTACATAGCTGTAGACATGAGTGTGTGCATATCCCTGTTCCAGTGTGTTTGGTCTCTGCTGTCTCTCAGTATGTCTTGGTGACAGCACGTGTGTGTGTGTGCGGTGGGTGGGTGGGAGCCCACAGAAGTACTGGAACAAGTGAGAGAGGCAGCCAGCACCACACTTGCCACTGCCCTCTCTGGGCATCCAACAGAAACCAGACCTGGGCACACCCCTCCTCTGGGGGCTGGGCACTGACCCAGTGTGTCCTAGATGGGCTTTTGGAGGCAACAGCCGGAGAGGATGGGCCGTTAGTGGGAGGGGCGCCTGGCGCTGGTTTCTCCACCTTGCTGGCTGAGGGCATGGGGGTAGCTCATCAGTCTCAGGCAATGGGCCTTCGCTGCTGTGACATCTTTGCTGACTGTGGCTGTGCTGGAGGCTCTGCATAGAGAATACAGGAAGGACCACTCGGTCCAGAAGCAGCAGTGTCTCTGAACATGTGCCCAGAGAGCACACTGCATTCCCAAGCACCTCTGACATCTTGAGTATCTTCACAGGAGTCTAAGATACCCAAGAGTGCAAACACACACACACACACACACACACACATACATGCACGAAGACTCAGGCTACTCTATGCATACACTTCAGTCATTTGACATCCTCCAACCCCAAATCTGAGTCTCTGAGGAAGAAAAGCCCCAAGGCTAAAGTCCCCGAGAATAGGGCAGCCTTGAGTCATACGATGGCCCATCTAAACAGTCATGCTCTATGCTAGGCCCTGGGGACCCAACGAGAGATGGACGCAAGGGCAGATCCCAATTCCAGCCTTTCCTATAGGGTGTCAATCCACAGCTAGACACAGGCTGAGGGCAGGGGCTGTCTCTATGTAGGGCCCCCAGAGACCTGGCTGGACCAAGGGAGGGACATCAGTTTGACCAGGGACAAGAAGGGAGGCCCTAAGGAAGGAACGATAGCGTCAAGGCTCCTGTCCCGGCAGATGGGCAGCATTTTGAGAAGAGGGAGAGAGTCAGTGCTTCAGGAGGGCTGAGCACAGGGCTGGCCCAGGGGCTCTCTGAGCTAGAAATACTGATTGCCCAAGTGAAGCAAAGATGTGAAAATGTAGGGCCATGGAAGTGAGAGGCACTAAACAAAAAGCAGAAACAGTACACCCGGCTCTGTGTGTGTGTCTGTGTCTGTGTCTGTGTATGTGCATTTGTGTGTGTGCACATGTGTGTGTGTATGTGTATGTATGTATGTATGTATATGTGTGTATGTATGTGTGTATGCATGTGTATGTATATGTATGTGTGTATGCATATGTATGTGTGTGTACATGTGTATATGTGTGTGTATGTGTATATGAGTGCATATATATGTATGTGTATGTGTCTGTATGTATGTATCTGTGTGCACACGTGTGTGTGTATATGTGTGTGCATGTGTGTTTATATGTGTGTGGATGTGTACCTATGTGTGTGTGCATATATGTGTGTGTATGTGTATGTGTGTGCATGTATGTGTGTATGTGTACCTATGTGTGTGTGTGTGTGTGTGTATGTGTGCGCATTTGGAGGCATCTATATGAAGCAAGGTTCAACTGAGAATACATCATGGAGGGCCTTGTAAGCAAAACCCAAGGTAGGTTTTATTCTGAAGGCAAAGGAGAACTATGAATGGTTTGGGACAGGACAGAATCACAGGCAAGTCTGTTTAAGAGACAGCTCCGTAGACAAAGCACTTGAGAATGTGAGGACTGGAATTCAGATCCCCAGCATCCAGGTAAATGCTGGTGACCATGGGAACCTGCCTGTAACTGCAGCTGCAGTGCTGGGGAGACGGAGATACAGCCGGAGTACGCTGGCTAACTGGACAAACCTTCAATGAGCTCTGGGTTTAATTGAGAGACTTTGCTTAATGAATAAGGTGGAGAGCGACTGAGGAAGACTCCCATTGTCAATCATGGGCCTCTACACGTATATGAATATGCATGTATCCACAGCACATATGTTCCCACACATACGTGAAAATGCATACACATGCACCACACACATAGACACATGGGGGAAAAGTAGAACAAACGAGTAGGGCTGAGTGCGGTCGAGCCCTCCTTTGATCCCAGCACTGAGAAGACTGGCAGGTGGATCTCCGAGTCCCGCGCCAGCCTGGTCTACACAGAGAGTTAGTTGTAGGCCATACAGAGCGATATAGTGAGACTGTCTCAAAACAGAAGGAAAGGGGAGCTGCGGAGTTGGCTCAATAAGAGTTGGCTCACGGAGGGATCATGTGTGATAAGGACAAAAGAAAAACTGCAGGTCGAGGGGGCGGGGCGATGGAGCACGGCGGGGGCGGGGCGATGGAGCACGGCGCGGGTGGGGGGTGCGCTCGCGGAAGTTCTCAAGGAAGTTGTCTCTGAGAAGGTGACATCTAAGCAGACACCTGAGAGACCAGATGGAGGAAGAGCTGTTCAAATAGGGGAAATGCAGGTGCAAAGGCCCTGGGGAGGAGTGTGCCATTTACTCAGACTGGGGAAGACTGTGGGAAGTCGATCTTTCTATTTTGGACTCTCTGCATTGAGATGCCTTCAGGACATCGAAGAGACAGTGACCAGGAAACAGGCAAGATAGGAATTAAAGAGAAGGGACTCCTGAGCACCGTTGCAGAGGAGAACTTGGGGACATGAGAGACTGGAGGCAGGAGAATCAATTGTGAGGAGATGGGTTGCTCGGGTCGGGACAATGTAACTAAAATGCTAGTCCTGTCTTCTCCAATTCCACTGTCTGCTGCCTGAGAGAGAGAAGCAGGCCAGGCCATTGACAGCAGGCCCTTCCTAGATGACCGCCTAGGGTCCTGCTGCTCTCATCCTGACCATCAGAGCCAGTCTGCCACCAGCTGAGGCAGGATCTTCTAGTCTCCGTCCCTGCTCAGCTGTTATCAAACCTCAGAGTAGAGGAGCCCAAGTGCGAGTTAAGAGGTCTGGCCAGATTTCCCAAGTGGCCTCTGGGCCTGCTTCCCCCACTGTTGGGATCTGGGGTGATACCTAAGCCTGACCTTCCAGCCAGTGTGATCAGGATCTCTGGGAAGAGTTCCTCATGTTCAGATGGGTTCTGTAGGACGCTGGTACGTGTCCAGGGATTGACACAGATAGAGCTAGGAGCTCTGCTCTGCATTTGCCAGTTCTCATGGCATCAATGCTCCCAGGATAGACAATTTAAACTACCAATGGGAACGCAACTGCCTGCGCAGTTCCAGAAAAGCTGGAAAGCGGCACTGCCAGACTGGGGGGAGTCAGCTCCAGCACTTTCTCCAAGAGAGAAGGGGATCCTGGGACTTAGACCAGGAATCCACCGGTTGGTGGGGAGCAGGCTAGGCTTCCCATCCGTCTTCTCAGCACCCACACCCCAGAGAGAAACTCTCTGAGCCTCATGGGCCCAACTGTCCCTCCAGCTC
Organism: Cricetomys ansorgei; assembly: GCA_026225945.1. Taxonomy (NCBI): domain Eukaryota; kingdom Metazoa; phylum Chordata; class Mammalia; order Rodentia; family Nesomyidae; genus Cricetomys; species Cricetomys ansorgei. The sequence continues at coordinate 7,515,150 of JAMJFZ010004114.1, forward strand.
TGGCTACTTAGCATCTTGGTCAAGCTCTGTATCCAGCTCATTAATGAGGGTGGGGTCCCTACCTCCACCCACTTCCTCTGCCTTTGGAAACATGGTACTTACTACCCTGACCCCCCAGCTAAGGTCACTATAGACCAGTAACCTGGATGTCAGACCTAGCTCTGCCACTAGCCCCTAGGAGGTTCCCTCAGCCTCAGTTTCCTCATCTGTGAGATGGGCAACAAGGGCCAGCCTCTCCAAAACCCTTTTACCTATGAGATTCTGCCATTTCTGTCACTCTTTGCCTTAGCACCAATGGGGGTCCAGGGCCTCCTCTCTCAAACACGTCCCCAGCCTCTTAGACCCTCCATGCTGTGGTAGCCCCCCACTGCCTCTGGCTCCCCAGGCTCCCCGATAAGGGGCCCAACTAATTACATTAGGATTTCATGCCAATTAGCAAACAATTACACGGACAAATTGGTGCCTAATTTGGAGCAATAACAACAGCTCCATTGGCTGGGGAGAAAGATAGCTGCAGAGGAGACTGTTCACCCCACCCGGGGCCTATGGGACCCCAGGAGGGTGGAGCTTTCCATCCCATCCCAAACCAAGGGCCTGGCTCCTCTTTTAGGATCCTTAAGCAACTGTTGGTGACTGTTACACGCTCCACCCAGACCTGTGTTAAGAGAGCAGAGAACTGGACGGACAGGGCAGGCTTAATGGGGGAGGTGGGGAGGCAGTGGGGAAGATGGCCTGGGTGGGGGAGGGGAGCAAATAATGAATGTGAGCAAAAACCTGGATGCTGAAATGAGCCAAACGCATTCAACATTCAATAGTAAACACAGTTGGCCAGAGTATAGGATGGGGGGGGACAAAAGTTGAGAGGTGACAAGGAACCAATGGGACCATTGTTACAGGACATTTTCTTGGAGGCCTGTGGGAACCACTGAGAGTTCAAAGGAGGATAAAAGAGGCTGCTGAGACTCATCCTGGATGAGAGCAGCAATCGCATGGTCTAGTCTCCCTTCTTAGCATCCCTACAGCTTAGCTCTCCTGTTCCAGCCCCAGAGTCCAAGAGACCATAGCTGTGCTTCCCTACTACACACTGGAGTGTGTGTGTGCATGTGCACGTGTGTGTACATGTGCCTGGGTGTGTGTGTGTGTGCGCGCATGTGTGTGTGTCTGTGTGTGTGTATGTGTGTGTGTGTATGTGTGTGTGCGCGCATGTGTGTGTGTACATGTGCCTGGGTGTGTGTGTGTCTGGGGTGTGTGCGTACGTGTGTGTGTATGTGTGTGTGTGCATGTATGTGTGTACATGTGCCTGGGTGTGTGTGTGTGTGTGTGCGCATGTGTGTGTGTCTGTGTGTGTGCGCGTGTGTATATGTGTGTGTGCGCACATGTGTGTGCATGTATGTGTGTATGTGTGTGTGCATGTATGTGTGTGTGTGTGCATGTATGTGTATATGTGTGTGTGTGTGCATGTATGTGTGTATGTGTGTGTGCACGTGCATTTATGTGTGCACCTGTGTGTGTGCATGTGTATGTGTGCACGTGTGTGTATGTGCCTATGTCTGTGTGCACGTGCATGTGTGTGTGCACCTGTGTGCATGTGTGTGTGTGCATGTATATGAGCATGTGTGCGTGCACGTGTGCACGTGTGCATATGTATGTGCACACATACACGCGCGCACACACATGCACACACACGCACACACGCGCCACCCACAGCATGCAAGTGGCACGTGAAAGTCAGAAGACAACTGTCAAAAGTCTACTCTCACCTTTGTCTCATCAAAGCAGGGTCTCTCTTATTTCTGCTGCTGTGCCGTGTGTTCCAGGCTAGCTGGCCAGTGAGCTTCCAGGAGATGCTCCTGTCTCCACCTCTCATCTACCCAGTGCGGTGTGGGGATTACAAATGTGGACTATGGCATCAGGCTTTCTATATAGGGTCTGGGAATCCAAACTCAGGTTGTCAGGCTTGCTGGGCAAGCACTTTTACTCACTAAGCCATTTCCCTGCCCATCCCTCCCGCACCAATTCCTACCCAGGTCTCTTCTAAGCAACTATTCTGATCACAAACCCAACCATATTCTTTTAAATGCTCCATGGCTCCCTGGTGCTGTCAGAATAAAGTTCAAGTTTCCACCCTCTGCATGGCTGATTTCTACCGTCTGACCCCCGGGGACCTCAGCACTTCCCTCACCCACCTCCCTCCTGCTCCACGAACTGGGTGTTGTGTACAGATCAGTCGGGCCAGGCTCCTGCACCCCTCCAAGCCTTCGCTGCTCCCCATGCCCAGGCTGTTTGCCAATCGCCCTTGCTTGTCAGCAAGTGCAGCTTCCTGGCCCTTCCTCCACCCTCCCTCCCCCTCCTACCCCTCACTCACCCAACATCAAGGACAGCACATGACTAAAGAAAACAATGAGTGGGTCTCAGGGTGTCCCCTTGAGGACAGTGGGGTCACTGAGGCAGAGATCCAGAGAAAATATCACGAGACAAGTTCCTCTTAGGAATTGAAGCCGGGTCAGCGTCCAGTCTTCTGCCCACTCCTGTCCCCAGCTCCTCTGGGCTTCTTCCTGAACATTCTGACAAAGCCTACAGGAGCTACTCTCTCTCACGCCCATCCAGGCATCCTCACCTCAGCCTTCAATAAATACAGAAGAAAAAGAAATCTCTATGGGGCCTAGGAGATGGCTCAGTGGATAACATGCTCACTGTCCAAGAGAACGGATGGCGAGAACCCGCGCCCAGATCCCCGCGCCCAGATCCCCGGCACACACATGAAAATTGGTGGGCGTAGCGCTCGTGCGTGTACACACACACACACATGATCCCCACAGTTGAGGATCCCCAAAAGTAATGGCAGATCTCCCTTGGAGGCAGCAGCAGAGTGTGAGCAGCATGAAGGGTGGGCAGCCAGCCTTAAAGAGAAACCGCTTGACTATCTGTGCTTTGGGATTCTTGGAGGAATAACCAGCAAGCAAGAAGTGTGTGTGTGTGTGTGTGTGTGTGTGTGTGTGTGCGCATGTGTGTGTGTGTGAGGGGTGGGGGGTTGCTCAGTCCCAGGGAGCCCAGGAAGAAGCCATGGCTAGAACACAGACCTTCCCTGAGGCAGGGGGATGACCCAGCCAACTTCCCTGAGATCTTTGTTCTCACTTGGGGGGCTACTGTTCCATCTCAGGCCCCATCACTCACGTTAATTACCGAGAAAAAGCCGATTTCTCCTCATTCCCAGACTCCAAACGACAGTATCATTAGGCTGGTAATGTGCAGAGAAATTGTGCGTGTCTGTCTTGGAACATGTCCTGAGCCAGAATGGGTGAGGACACCCTGGCCGAGGTTTGCCTCCAAGATGTTCCCTGTGGCAGAGGGCCAGCTCCTGAAGAGATGCTGTACCACCTAGGGAGAGGTACTCTCCTTCTCTGTTCCGTGGGCACCAAACATAGTAATCGAATCCTTCCAGCCAATAGCATAGATTAAAAAGTCCACAACACGCAAAACTTGCTGATTTTAACAGAGCTGTGCCTGGATTTACACAAGGACACAGACCTCCTTGTCTCAGTTCAACTCAGGCCTGTCTGCTGCCACAGCCTTCCCAAGCCTTGCCTGTTCCCTTTCTCTATGCTCCTGCCCACTTCTGTACAAGGGAGGAGCTAGCTATCCGTACACCTTCCTTCTTCCCTGGGGTAGCCTGTCCATGAACACTAGCACAAGTGGTCTCCTCACCCTGGACCACTAGCTGCTGTTCACGCACCCACTCCCACATGGGGATTTGACAGCTGGTCCTAGGAGAAGTCAATCTCAGCACCATGTCCTGCTGACCTCTGGCTTCATCCATGTACCTCTGTATTACCTTCTTCTACACCGCCAACCCCAGAAGGTGAGAGACAGAGAGGGACTTCCCAGGAAGCCATGATCAGACCCTTCGATGAGCACATTACATCACATTAGGCCACACTGAAACCTGCTCAACACCACGAGGAAACCCAGGCCCACACAGGCGAGGGGAGTCGCCCATGTTCAAGTCTCAGAGCTAAGCTAGCCCAAAGCCCAGGCTGTTGGCAGAGTCTCAATCATCTTAGTCCTCCAGGTAATCCAGGAACATGGTCCCCTCCCTCTCTGGTCCTCGAGCTGAGGAGGGTGTGGCAGAGGCCCTGAGTACAGATATAATTACACTTCCTGGGATGCTCGCTGCTGTGGAGGAGTACAAAGGGCTCATCTCGCCAGAAGCCAAAGAAATGCAAATCAGAACAACAGCACAATACCTGTTTCCATCGGCTGAAATTAATACAGGTTTTTGTTTTGCTTTGTTTTGGTTTTTTTTTTTTTTTTTTGTTTTTGTTTTTAAAGACAGGTGCAGTTGATGAGAACTGAAATCCTGGCAGTTAGGCTCTGAGGATGGAGGGGAGTCAGAGCAACTCTCCCGGAAGGCTGCTGTGCAGTGAGTGTCAAGAGCTTTAGAAACCCACAGGCCTCTTCACCTGTTTAGTCTACTTTCAGGGACTTGATCTAACAAGTAACCAGAGATGCTTAAATAAATAAATAAATAAATGAATAAATAAAAGCGGGCCATGTGCAAGGATGTTCAGTGCCATTATTCATAACTGTGAAAAATTATAGCTGACAAAAATGTCTAGCGGTGGAGGGTTGGTTAAATAAATTATGATCCATCCATATAGAAGAATACTATGCAAACATTAAAAATCATGTTCTTGAAGAATTTTCAATCACCTAGGGCAGGGAATGCTCACTGTAGAAGAGAAACAAAGCAAGAAACAAAACACTACATGAACCGGTACGGAGGGTACCAGTTGCACATAAGAAACAGCTAATCGATGTGCGGAATGTCTGTGAGAGATGGGCTCGGTTGACCTGGGAAGACCATGGGTGATTCCTTTGTTCCAACTTATACTTTTACCTTTCCTCCAGCTCTTCCCAGATGTTCGGGAGAAGTGTTATTAGAAATGCATGCAGGCTGGGGAGAGGCCAGCAGTAAAGAGCTGTCACACAAGCACCAAGATCTGGGCCCGGTACCCAAGGAAGCACCGTAAAAAGCCTGGTTTGGCGGTGCATGCCTAGAGTCTCCAAAGAAAGGAAGCAGAGGCAGGAGAATGCCTGGCTTGCTGGTGAGGCAGCCTGCCAAGTCAATGAGAGACTCTGTCTCAAAAAATAAGGTAGAAAAATCAAATAAAATTCGGAGAAAAAAAATGAGAGCCATTAAGGTATACACCTGATGCCATCTCTGCCCTACACACACACACACACACACACACACACACACACACACACACACACACCTGCAGTGTGCCACAGGCCTGGAATCTCAGCTACTCAGGAGGCTAAAGAAGGAGGATTCAAAGTGCAAGCCCTGCCTAGGCTACAGGGTGGTTTCAAGATTAGGTTGGTCTCAATATAAAAAGCATTTTAAAAAAAGGAAAGAAAGAATGGGGGAAAAAAGACTGGGGACAAGGCTCAGTGGAAGCATGTGCCCTAGGTTCAATCCAGAGAGAGAGAGAGAGAGACAAAGAGAGAGAGAGAGATTGAGATTGATTGTGTATGGAGAGACAGCAGCCAGGATGTCAGGAAATCATAGGCCTTGGGAACAGAAGGGCCGTCTACTCTGAGTCCCAGAGTGGCTTTGCCTAATGCAGGAAGGTTCACATGCAAAAGCCGCGCACAAAAGCCACCCTGACACTCCTGGAAGCTCTCTGTAGCTGAAGCTCAAAGAAGTTGGGAGAAGAATCTAGAGTGGGGAGGCCCAAACAGCAGGCTGAAGAGGTGCCTTTGGCCTTGAGTATAAAGTCAAGCACGATGGGTGAAAGAACACAGGCGGGACAGGACAGGAGAGACAGGGTGTGTCAACAGGTCTAGAAACCAGCGGGTGAACCTGAAGAGGCAGCCACACGGCCTCCTGCTTGAGTGGGGTTGAGCTTGGTCTGGCAGTGGTGGCTGAGGGGATTGAGGGGCTGCTGGAATAGCGATTACAGCAGAGAGGACAGGACGTGGTGATCGATTGGCAAGGGGAGGTGGGCTGGGAGAGGGAAGCTGTGTCATTGACGGTCTGAGGCACACACTTGCACACAGACACATGTACACGTGCATACACACATCCACTCGCTTCGAGGTTTAGTTTGCACACTTGAGGTATTCTCCTCCCTTGCTCCCACCTGGGGAGTTTATGTGGGATTTGACAGCTGGTCCAAGGACAAGTTAATCCCAGCACCATGTCCTGCTGATCTCAGGCTTCCTCCAGGTACCTCTGTGCTACCTCCTCCTCTATGCTGCCAACCTACAGCCCCGGAAGGTGAGGGACAGAGCAGGGACGTTCCCAGGAAGCCATGACCAGACCCCTCGCTGAGCACATACTGTCACACATGGGTGTCGATGCACAGAGACAGAGCATATCACCCACAGGGACTCTGACAGTCAAGTCACAGGCTTTGATATACACACGGGGAACCAGCCCAACAGAGGCTATATCACAGTCACACACACCACCACACAGGCAGACCCAGCCTGGGTCTCACATACAGGCCACTGTGCTCTGTCAGAGTTCCCAAGGTCCCCCTGCCTGCGCTACCCCCGCTCCCCACCCCACACCTGCTCCCCCCCACCAAGGAAGACAGGACAGAGGCTGGCTGGCAGAGGGGCCAGCACAGGGGGACTGGCAAGGAGACCTGCAGCCAAACGGGGCAGCCCAGCCAGGAGGGAGGCCTCTGAGAAGGGTTGCCACGGTAACAGGCTCCCACAGAACCAACCAGAGGCTTCGATCCTCGGCTCTTATTTTTAGAAGTTGGGCCTGGACTGGTTGGGCCTGCCAGGGGCCAGGTTCCCACAGGCAGAGACACCAGCCAGAACCTCCAAGGCTTTGGTAGGCACTGCCCACATTGGGCTCCTTCCCCAGGATTATGGCCAGGGGATGGTCTTTGGCTTGCCTGTCTTCACCCCGACTAAGTGACTTTCTATCTGAAGTACTTTCACTCTCTAGTCCCAGAGTGGGGACACAGCCTGATGACCAGTGTACTGTGTAGCCTGTGGATGGCTGTGGCTTAATTTATAGTGTGTCAGGGAAGGGAAGGGGCAGGACTTTGGCTGATTTATACAGTACAGTGGGCAAGGCTGTGTGTAATTGGGTCTGAATGAGTGTATTTGTGTGTATTTAGCTGGGACTCTTCTACCGTGTGCATGTGTGTGTGTGTGTGTGTGTGTGAGAGAGAGAGAGAGAGAGAGAGAGAGAGAGAGAAAGAGAGAGAGATGAGAATTCCCTCTTCCACCTCTTCCACATGAACAAAATTAGGAAACACCACCCTAATTACCACTCCTGCCATGATCTGGTAACCGCGGAGAGAAAGGCCGGGAGCACCCCCCCCACCCAGCCCCTCTTGCCCAGCCCCTTCCTATGTCTGAATAGACAGCTTTTAGAGGGTGTAAGGATGGTGGCCCAGGCAGATCCAGGTGGAGGAAGCCTGAGAAGGGAGTAATAGGGAAGCTAGAGCAAGCTGACTTTGTGGTGACTCCTCCAGCTGCTGGGGATTTCTCTGTTAATCTGGGACTGCTCTGTTTGCATCTCATTTGCCTACATTTGCATAACAAGGGCCGTGCTGGCACCAGGGATCAAAATTCCTGGCCTGGGTAATTGTGTGAAAAAGCCTCTGGAGACTGAGCAGGAATCCTGGGGCCCTAGAAGTAAAGTCAGGGAGTTGCCTATAGACACTGAAGGTCTCCCACTAATCCGCCGAGGAGCCCCCACTTCCTCCTAGCCCCTGGGGCAGGAGGGGTAGGGATGAACTGGGGATAGGTGACAAGACTGGGAATCAAGTCATCCTTAAGAGACCCACCATGGATTCTGGCCTGGAAGTGGACCCAAAGTATTTTCCTGGGTGCAAGTGTCCTGAACCTGGCAAGGTCTGGGCCAAGGTGGGCGGGGACCAACTCCTGCAGTGACTCTGCATACATTCTGGACCAATCACCTACAACTTACCTGCGAGACTGTGAGACCCAGGCAACAGACATCTCTTCTGTGGGTACTCTACTTTAGGTGACCCCACTTTAGCCCTTTTCTGCCAGAGTTAAAGAATTCGTAGGTCTACAGAACCAATGGGTTGTGTCACTTGGGACTCCAGCCCAGACGCCCTCCCTCATACCTCCCCCCCCTCCAGGCTGCAGGACGGGGGCTGGAGGACTAGCTCCCTCCTTTGGAATGTCTTAACCTCTCTGACAAGCTATTTGACCTTGGCCAAGTTACTTAACCTCTCTGTGACCACAAATGGGGTTAATAATAGTCCTGCCTCTGCGGGTTGTTGTGAGCGTGTACTGAGCTAATTCATGTAAAGCACTTAGAACTTGCCTGGCACCGCGTATGAGACATGCCAGCTATTATTATCCATCATCCTGGGATTTGGCGCTTTTTCCTCCAGCTGCAGAAGCAGCGTTTCCTCTTTCATTTCGAGAAACTGAGGAAGAAGCAGGGTTGGGATATCCCTTGCGCTCATCCCTGCAGTCCAGACAGCCTCTGGCCCTCACCCACTCTGTATGTCCAGGCCAGGATCCAGAAAGGCAGGGCACTGAATGTCATGTTTTGTTTAAATGTCTTTATCGGCTGAATAAATGAGAAGGCAAACAAACAAATGGATGGACGAACAAATGAATGAAAAACCGACACTAAGTGACAGGGCAGGACAGTCTGCCAGGCACACATTTCATGATACATGTGTGGGGACCCCAGATGTATTTTACCCACCACCACTTTCTGTTACTTTCATTAGATAGTGGTCAGCAGGGAGCAGGGAGCTTGTGTGGTCTCTGCAAACCAGTCCTGGCTTTGGGAGGTGGCTCTTCAGGAGGGAGTTAAGAATGCCCATCTAAGCCCTGGGCCCATTTGCGTCCTGTAGACCCTGCAGAAGCCTGACTGTAGGGGGCGCTCTGGGCCAACTTGCTGTCCATCCTGGTGTGGGCCAGGGAGGCTGGACTCTGCTGGTGGGCCTTGTTACCTCCTCATTTACACTCTGCCCCTTCCGCACAGCCAGGCCTCAGTGCACCTGCCTGTCAGCAGGCAGGCTAGCAGTGATGGAGAGCCCTCTTGGGACCTGCCAGCTTCCACCATCTGGCCATCTGAGGGTGAGGGAGGTGGAGGGACCTGTCAAAGGACACTCTCTGAGCCGCTAGGCCTAGCCCTAGGCTCACTGCAGACAGTGATGGTGTGTGGCCCTATGGGAGTGAGCGTGTGAGCCTAAGCATGGTGGGTAGGTCCTGGTGCACACGTGAGGCACATTTCATATGCCTATATTCACTACTTTCTGTTTGCATGGTGGTCTGTGTCCTTTTACACAGTAGAGGTTTTGCGTATGATGGTATGCGTCCAGACTGGAGAGCTGGTATAGGGATTTTCCTGGATGGGGTGGGGAGAGTATTATTTGTGTATGTGTTGGGTGTGTTTTGTGTTAGGTGGGCTATGTGTTTTGGGTAACTTGTGGGTGTGTTTTGGGTATGTTTGTGTTAGCCGTGCTGTGAATGTATGGTGTGTCTGTGTACTGGGTGTGTGTGTGTATGTGTTGGGCGTGTTGTTAGTTGTGCTGTGTACGTGGTGTGTGTGTATTGTATGCATGTTATGTGTGTGTGTGTGTTGTGTGTGTGCTGTGCGTGTGTGCTGTGCGTGTGTATACATGTGAAGGCCAGAGGGCACTTGAGTATTGTTTCTCAGAAACTGTTTACTTTGGGTTTTTTTGCTTGTTTTTGTTTTGTTGTTGTTTTCTTTCTGTGTTTGAAACAAGGCAGAGTCTCGCACTGGAATATGGGACTTGCAGATTACGCAAGACCAGCCGACCCATGAGGCCAGGGACCCTCCCGTCTCTGTCGCCCCAGCGCTGGAACTGCAAGTACACATCATGCTGGCTTCCATGTGAGTTCTGAAGGTTGGGCTCAGGCCCTCATTGCTACACAGCAATGTTGACTAATTAAACCATCTTCCCAGCCCCGGATATTAGTTTTGTTTGTATAATTTTGGCCTAGAACTCACACTGTAGCCTAAGCTGGCCTCAAACTTGCCATCTGTGCTGGCTAGTTTTATGTCAACTTGACACAAGCTAGAGTTATCTGAAAGGAGGGAACTCCAATTGAGACAATATCTCCATAAGTTCTGCTATAAGTTCTTAATTAGTGATTGACCGGGGGGGGGGGGGGGGCGCTCAGCCCATTGTGGGCGGGGCCATCCCTGGGTTGGTGGTCCTGGGTTCTATAAGAAAGCAGGCTGAGCAAGCCATAGGGAGCAAGCCATGGGGGAGCAGCCCCCCTCCATGGCCTCTGCATCAGCTCCTGCCTCCAGGTTCCTGCCCTGACTTCCTTCAGTGATGGACTATGATGTGGAAGTGTAAGCCGAATAAACCCTTCACTCCCTAACTTGCTTTTGGTCGTGGTGCTTCATCTCAGCAAACGTAGCCCTAACTAAGACACCATCCTTCTGCCTCAGTGTCACAATCTGAGGGTTTTCACGGGGACCTTTTTCAGATCAGGAGAAACTGAACCTTCAGGTCCATTTCTTTAGAGCAGCTGAAAGACCTATAAGGGACTCCAAGTCAGCCAACGAGCCCCAAGGCATCTCTGACTGTCCTCGAGCCCCACTTCCTGGAGGTGGGCTCTAGCTTCGCAGGTTCACGGATGACCAGAGTGCCTAGATTCCTCAAGGCATCCTCCCATCACTCACCCCCATAAAGAGACAAGCCACATGTAAATCCCTTCTTATGCACAGTGGTACAATATGCGGAAGTGAGTATGAGCCAGACATACACACACAGAGTCACAGATCCACCAGACCCAAGACCATGATGAATACACAGCCATGTTTACATCATGAGACACTAATGTAACTTAACATAAATGTAAACATATAGGTCTGTGCACATTTACATGTTGGAACATGTCTACACACTGATAACGTTCACACACAGATGTGAATGCTTAGAATCACAAGCATTCTTGCACATGTACGCATGTACATGCTGCCCTTTTCCTGTCCCTGCCTACCCTCACTCCACTTCTCCTGTGCTTTAGCCTGACCAAGGTGACCCCATGAAAAGACGGACATCAGAAGAGAGCACACATGATATGCCAATATGACCCCATGTGCTTGACGCTGTGTGTTGATATGTCTACGTTTAGGTTATTATATGTCCCATGTACAGCGTCGTTCTAGCTCTGTGTGACATGTGTCTCTTTGTGACACAAGTGGGCACTTTTTGCAGCTCTGTGTATTTCTGAAAGGACTTCTATGAGTCTGTGTGTATCCATCTGTGTGAATGTGAGTTTTATGATTGGGCTGTGTCTGCGTAACTATGTCCTATGGGCCATCTCTCTGTGTGTCTGGATGTATATACCGATGTGTACATATCTGGGCATGCTCCATGTGTCACTGGCTCTGTGGTCTAGGCTCTACAGACTAGCTCAAGTGTCTCCACTGCCAGCAGAGGCTACGGCCCAGGGTGGGGCCAGGTGAGACTGGACTGAATTCCCCAGAGGTTGACAGTCGTATTTACAGAGCTCCGAGTAGGACATAATTGCTTCTATTAATCTTTCTCCGGTTGTTAATTGCTCACTTATCGGGTTGTGTATTATGCTGACTGTTGCTCTTAATTCGCCTCCGTAGCTGCAGGTGTTTGCTGCCTTATTAACTGTTAATCGGCGCGGCTAGGGATAGAGACTTAATAGGCCCCTAGAGTGGGACACAGGCGGGCCAGCGGGCACTGCCAGGGTCGCAGCCTATCCTGGAATTCTCACCTGTAGAGCACAGGTGGCTACAGGGAACGGGCTGGCCTACTGCCAGCAAAGAGCAGTCTTACGTACAACAGTCAGAATGACAACTACGGAATCTGGTCCCTATGTAGTCTGATCTCCTCCCAGAAGCCAACTGACCAATCGGAGCCAGGCTCCTATGCCCTTCATCATCATCAACAGCCATATTCTACCCAAGACAGGAAGCAATCTCATTTATTTTAATTAAACCTGATGAGACCTATCCCCGATGCGATGGAACTGGGCTTTGCCCTTTAATGTCTCTTCTGCCTCCTTGTGGCTCTAGTAGTGAAGGCTGTTAAGGTTAGAAGGACACTGGGAGAAAGAAAAGCAAGAAAGAGCCTCTACCAGAACATGAAGGCAGAAGAAGTCAGACCCAGAAGGACTCCCCACCTTTTGAGGAGGCAGCTTTCAGGAAGTTCTGCTCCACCCCAGACACACTGCTGCTTGCACAGTTCCAAGAATGGGGAGCTCACTCCCTACACTGCTACTGCAGCGGCAAAAAACAGCAAAAAAAACCAGAAAACAAAAAACAGTTCCTCCTTTTCAGTCAGCTCCTCCCCGCCCCCGCTGTGTTGCAGCAGAGATTCCCAAGTGTCCAATAGGGAAACTGAGATCCAAGAAGGCAAGGGAGTTGCCCCATAGCTCTTCTTTAGTCCTCTATGGTGAAAGCTCAGACATGCAACTTTCCGGGCAAAGTTTCTGCTCTGGCCTTCCCTGGCCCCTGCTCCACCACAGGCGGGTCAGTCAGCTGCTGCTGCTGCAGCCACCTCCAGCTCCAGAGCCTGGGTCGGGTTACAAGGGTTCCTGACACCGCAGACTCCCAGAAAGCGACAGTAGAGAGGGAGGGCAGCATGGTGCACCAATGGGGCCTGGCCAGTAGTTCCCATCCCATGCCTGGAACCCAGTCCGCCCTGACATCTGGAAGTTCTTCCTGGTGCCTAGCTGTCATGTCTGGAGCTGCAAAGGAAGTTCATTTGCTTTAGCTAGATTTGGAGCGGAGGGAAGCAGAGAGCAACCATACACTGCCTACTGTGCACCAGAACAGCAACGAGTGCGTGCCACAGTGACATGCCATGAACCCTCACATAGCCTAGTGAGTTAGTATGCCTATTTACAGAGAAGGAAACTGAGTCACAGAGAAGGGCACCAGCCTAAGACGACACAACCAGGAAAGGCAGAACTGGGATCCAACAAGTCTCAGTGTTGCTTAGGGAACTGAGTCTTCCGTTAGGATGTTTCTGTAAGGGCGTGAGTGAACCAGAGCTGATGGTCACCGTCAGAGGTCTCCCACCCACCTCAAATTCGAGAACACGGAGAAACACTCACGCATGCGCAGTCCAGGTGGCCAGCGGACGGGATGAAAGCAAAGCAAGGGTAACTGTCCAGGGATAGTTGCCCAAACAAGTTCCGGCTCCGCCTCTATGTTAATGACATGCAGATATATGTAAATTTGCACACGCAACTGCTTAAACCTTTGGGAGCAATAGGGTGACACGGGAGCAGTTGCTATGGAAATTCAAAAGAGACATTCTACCCCCACCCCCCCGCACCAGCAGGCGCACAGACACGTGTACAAAGACCCAGGGTTCCTCGCTCTGGAGCCCAGAGGATCACGGAGTGACAGAGGGTGTGAACCGGAAGGACCCCGGAGACTGCGCCCAGCATGGGGGTGACCACGCTGGTCCTGGTGGGGGGCGGGCGGCGCCCGTTAAAACCCTTTGGGCAGCGGGCGACTGACTCTTCCTCGGCCTAGCAACCAGAGCCCCGCCCGGCGTTGCATAGCAACATCCCTAGAACCTAGCAACGGCCGATCACGCCCCCTAACAACGTCATGCCAAGCTGCGTTCCTGGCCCCTATCAAGAGATAAGCAAAGGGCTTGTGAACCAGGAGTAGAAGGTGGGTGGGGGTCATGTGACCCAACCCCCACCCCGACACAGGCTATAGGGTTTCGGGGTCCACCTATATCCAGCTCTCCGGCGGGCGCAGTGTCAGAAGGGAGGGTTAGCACCCCCACCTATGGAAGGGCAAATTGAAGCTTGAAAGGCAGGCCTCCGTGGATAGCAGAGGCTAGCTCTTCCCCCATGCCTCTCCTGTCTCCCCAGGAGAGAGTCGCGACCAGGCAGAGGCGTGAGCCGCGGTCTTCCCAACCCCGACTGCGTTAGGAAAGCCACCCAAGTTGCAGGCTCCTAGAGGAGCTGCAGGTTTGCATAGTAATTTGCATCATTTGCATTTAGTGCTGAGGCTGCGGCATTCCCGTGCCCTCTGAGCCAGAGGAGTTTCCTCAAGAGGCCCGTTTCCTTCCCTGGTTCACGTGTCCAGCACCCTCTCCCTGCTCCCACTTACAACCCACCCTCGCCCACCACCCCCGCTTCCAACCTCTCCCGCTTTCTCTCACTCGCCCCCAGCTCAGCCTCGGTCCTGCCGGCCCCGACCTCCATCCCAAGGCAGAGGGCCCCCTCTGCTGTCGGCTGGGGGTAGGGCAGCCGCAGAGCTCTTGGGGTAGAAAGAGGGGCTCCTCTTACTAATCATGTCCTCTCCCTTTCCAGCAGGCTCCAGAATGAGGCATGCTTCGGATGCTGCAGAGAAGGGCGGGGTCCTGGGTGAATCAATCTGGGGCATCTAGTTCCCAAGTCAGTCCCCAGACTCGCAGCTGCTGCGAGGAGCTCACTCCAGATCCAAGGCAAAGCAGCCCTGGTCAACCCTCATACCACCCTCACCCGGTTTGAATGTCTTCTCAGTACTCGACCCTGGCTGTCTCTGGGAGTTGTCAGGACCTGCAGAAAGCAGTCACCTTCAACAGAGACCCACACACAGGCCTGCAGTCCTACACATGCACACGGACACAGACACCTAGGGAGCATTGTGGTATTTTGTGCCAACTCTCGACCTAGCCAAAAGAAATATCACTGACTTCAGAAATTTAAAATCACTCCTGGAGCTGGAGAGAAGGCCCAATGGCCAAGAGCCTGTTAACACCAGCATGAGCGGGACCAGGATAGCAACTAGCTAATTTGCAAAGCTTGATGGTGGCTGGCCAGCCAGCCTAGCCAAAATGGTGAGCTTCTGGTTCAGTGAGAGATCCTGTCTCAAAGCAATAAAGTGAACAGTGATCAAGGAAGACACCATGCTCTGACCTCCATGACTCACAGGTGCACGTGCACACGGTAACTAAATGAATAATAAAAATAAAGTCACCCCTTTAGCTCTCCTATCATCTCTACTTGCTTGTGCCCTTTCCGTCTATCTGTTTCTCTCTCTTCCAACCCCAGTCCTGTCTTCGCTCTCTCTGATTCTTCCCCTTCATTCAGATTATTTTTGAGACAGTGTATTAGGCAGGGTTTTCTAGAGGAACAGAACTTATTGAATAAATACACACATACTATATGTGTGTGTGTACGTATATATGAATATGTGTATATATGTGTGTGTGTGTGTGTGTGTGATTTATTAGAGTGGCTTACAGGCTGTGGTCCAGCTAGTCTAACAATGGCTGTCTACCAATGAAAGGTCCATGTGTTTTGTTTTTTTTAATGCCTCCAGACGCCACATACCAATAGCTTTATCCTGAGACAGAATGATGATTCAGGACCCCTAACCAGCAACTGGGAAGGTCACACATCTGTGCACAAAACTCAGAGAAGCCTCAAGCCACACCTGGGTGGGACTAGAGACACAGCCATCAGATGCAATCCTTATTTTGCCAAGTTCTTTACTGAACCAAAAGAGTAACACCAAAAAGATTGTACAGATAAAATCTGGGCAGGTTGGGGAACGCTGACTAGTCTTCCTCTGGTTCAGCATTGGTAAGGGAATCAACCCTCCTGTTCTGGTGGGTCAGAAGGGTCAGGCATCTCTGGAAGGGAACACTCAAAGCCACCTCCATCCACAGGGCCCAAAGAAGGGTTAGGGAGTGGCCCAGGGGCCTCTGGAACTTCAGATACTGAGGTTGGGAGGAGGGGCTCCTGGCCTGGGGGCCGAAGGGAGGCCTGGAACTGGCGACTCATGGTCATTAAGACCTTGAGGTGCTGAAGTAGGTCTTGGTGGAAACAGGAGGCCCTGTGGAGATGCTGTCCACGGCCAAGGCCAGGGACAAACGGTCCTGCCGAACTGGGATGCCCCCATCCAGGTTCCTGCCTCCCTCTGCCTCTGGGGAGGCTCTGCCAAGCACAAACACCTGTTGGAGCCAGGCTTCCCTTGACCAAGCTCTGCTTTGGGGTCTCCTCATGGGGAGGTGGTCCTCTTGGGGGGTCCTCTGACCTCCGGTCCTCTGGCTGGTAGCGTCTTATCTCCACTTTTTTGGCAAAGGAGACAGTCTTCGGAACCTTGCACCTCACGGGGTTGGAAGCAGCTGTGTCTGGAAGCCCATCCTTAGGGAACAGCACAGCTAGTAACAGGCTTGAGTGAGTAACTTCAAGACCTGGGAAGAGGAGGAGGAAGGGTCCCAAGACCTGGACTAAGTCAACATGGATTCCCCAAAAGCTGAGTGTGGGGGAGGTGTCTAGAGGTTTGATCATGAGAACTTTCTGGCAGTGAGATGTCGAAAAGCAAGCAGGCAAGTGAGCCTGTCCCGGAAGGCTTGGTCTAGGTGATCAAGGGTCATCTGGCAGAGGGTAGGGCATTGATGGCTTGAACTCAAGGCTTAATGAAGATATCCCACACCATCCCAGGAGTTGGGTTATGGTCTGTGCCCTCCACAAAGTGAAGCAATGACTTACTGAAGGAGAGATGAATGGCTGTGGGCCAGGGGATGTCGTTAAGGGAGACCTTAGAAACAAAGGTGGTGGGACCCGGACAAACTGGCAGCTATGTCCCAAAGACAAGCTGGGCTTTTGCCCAGGACCACCTGATGAAGGACATGTCAACCTCTTCCAATACTGGGAACAGCAGTCCAGAAAGTTCTCGGAGCTTTGCTCATGAGTCCCTAAAGTCCTCTTCCCCAGGGGCTTCCCTAGGGCTATGCCTAGACTGATCCCTGCCCTGAAGCTAGACCTAGCCAGTGCAGCTGGGGTCACACCTACTCTTCCTGGCTGCTGTGAGTTTTTCAGTCAGTTGTCTGGATCTGCCTCTGTCCTGCTACACTTGGGTCAAATGTGGCTGCTCTGTAGTTCTATTTGAGTGTATAATTGGCTCTCACCTGGACCCCCCAGAGAGCGCAGTCTGGCTGGCAGAGGCTGAAAGGCGGGCAGAGGCAGCAGGACCATCCTGACTTGCAGCACAGCTGCCAAGCAGTGGCGCTGCTTATTGTTGAGGTAGGAGTAGAGCAGGCGGTAGTTCGGGATGTCTCGAGACCCATGGGGACACAGTCTGACCACACAGATGTCCTGGAGGACACAGAAGGAAGCGGCAAAGGAGCAGTCATCCTCTGGGCTCGCAGGCACAATCAGACTCATGAGACCTAAGCGAGCCCATTTCTGCTAGGAAGAAGAAGGGGAGGAGGGAACTTGCCCAGGGCCACTAGTGAGCCTACCATCCATACCTGGGAACTCGGGCGGGAAGGGAAGGAGCTGAGAGGGGGACACAAAAAGGGAGGGTGCCCTAAGAGCTGGCAGATACCTTTGCCCTGGCTGGGCATATGCTGTCTAGAAGCTCCCAGACATCGTTTGGACGGATGCAGCCAGCTGAATGAATGACCTCCGGCAGAGCCTGGGGACAGGTGGATGGTCAAGAGCCAGGTTCCCACCCTCTTAGGCAGATTTATTTCCCATTACCTCAGGCCAAAGCCCGGGGAGAAGAAGGACATAAAGTATATTCAGATCCTCAGGGACTCCCCCAGAGGGCTCTAACTGCCCCTGGAGGCCTATAGCCTATCTTGGGCAACCTCTCACATCCCACCCAACAGCTTAGCTCATCAGTCAGTTCTTTGACCCTCCTCTGAGCAGAGAGGACCCAGTGTGCTCCCCCTGAGCTTCTCTTGCCTCATGCTTTGGTGTAGAGAGAGCTATTACCCTCGGTGTATCTCAGAATCAGACTAGTGTGTCGTCCGCACCCCCCCCACAATGCCTAGTTAGCACAAGGCTCACTGGTGATTTGTAGAACCGATGGATGAAATGCCAACTGAACTGGGGCTGTATGTGAGGGAGTCCTTGTAAGCAGAAGTGGAGTACCTGAATAAGCTGACTGCTGTGTCCCGAGATCAACTGGGCCTTAGCCCGGAAATGCTTGATGGAGAACATGTCTAATGAGCCCTCCCAGGGTGGAAGGCTAGGTAGGGTATTTTTGGGTCCATCAGGCATCTGGAGCCTAGAAAAAGGGACAGAGGAGGGCCAGGCAGAGTCATGCATTAAAACGTCCTCAGTAACCCTTCCTTTGTAGAGCCAGTACTGCGTTCTCATTGCAGAGACCTGAACACTGGTCCGAGCATGGCCTTGTGCAAGAGGGAACCAGAAGGCTGCATGAGTTCCATTTCACAGATGGAAAAACAGAGGCTCACAGACATGGGAAGACATAAGGTCATAAAGGAAGGATGCTCCTGCAGTGTGTATGTATGAGCTCCAGCTCATGGTCTCTCCCACCGTGCAGTGGGCTGCTCACCTCCTGGCTCCAGGTCCCATACCTGTCCTGTGGTCCCTTGGGAGGTGTCTCCCCAGCTCTGAGCATCTCTGGAGAGGACATGACAGCTGGACTGGGGTCTTTCTGGATGGCATCTTCTTCCCTGTTCATGAAGGCTCCGGAGAAGCCTGGCAGATTAGTTGAGGATTTCCCATCTGCAAACAACAGAGGCAAGAACTGTATAGGAAGAGACAGTAGCCAGCCCATAGCCTCACGGCCAAGACTTGAGTGGCTTCATTCCAAGGTGGCCTGTGGCCCAGCCACTCCCATTCTGCCACCTTCAAACTAGGCCACCCACACATGCTGTGGCTGATGCCTACAGGTGGCTCCAGCCGGCGGCTATGGACCGCCTTCCCGCTTCCCTTCCCACCCTCGAAGGTGTGGCCGTTAGAGTCCCAGAAGTGGCGCTGGTGCTGACCTGGGGAGTCCTCCGAGGAGGTCATCAGGGCCTGTGGGCTGCGCTCTCTGGACACCATGGGTTCCTAGAAAGCACAGGGGGAGGGAAGATGGATGGCGAGGTGGGGAGTCCTCTATGAGAAGAGAGCCCTCAGGATATGATTTAGTTTTCTAAATATGTTTTTTTTTTTTTTACATTCCAAAACACTGGGAATTTGTAAAGAAAACCTGGGAAATAAAACAGTTGAAATATTGTAAATAAAAAACCCCACCCTTTGTTCAGACAACCACTGAGATGCTGGTTGTTCTTTACCTTAGTTTTTCTATGCAGAAGGTCTGGGGGTTCCTTTCTATAATAACTGGGGTCAAATATACTTTATGTCCTCATTTGTCCATTAACTGCAGTAGAGACATCTACCCCCTGCTCTAGATCCCGAGGACAGACTGTGGGGCAGACTGTCAGCTCTGTTGCTAGACCCTCGGTCACCACGGCTGTCACTATCACGAAGCCCTGAAGGCATCTTTGCACACAGAGCTTTCCTAGATTTTGCACCCTCTCTAAGTTCTCAGAAGCGGATGACAGAAGCCAGGAGGATAGACATTTTGATCACTCCGTCCCTGGTAATAGAAATCCCTCTCGGGCCAGATGCAGGCTGCATTCGGAGGGTTTGAACGAGTCCTCAAAGGCAACCAGATTCACTTCTCCGCTCCACTCCTGCTCACTACATTGAGCCGAGCCAACGGCTCCGGGTTTCAGCCAGGCGGAGGCACGTACTGTCAGTAATTGCCGTGTTCAAATGAGGTGTCAATTGCAAAAGGGGCACATGGCAGGTACTCAATATGCAGCAAAGATTGCTCCTCTCTGTCACCTTCCCCTTCTCTGCCGTCTCCTCTCTTCCCTTCTCCTGGAGAGGCTTTTCTCTGTGTCTCCAGTCCCTCTCCAATGCTGACATCCAGCCTCTTGAGGGAATACTCAGACTCAGGCTGGGGAGCAGCTGCACCCCGAGGACCACTCTCTGTCCAGGCAGTGACTCCTCTTGACTTGAATACTGGGGTGGGGGGTGGGGGGCAAGGAGTTTGTCTTGACACCTGCTGTCATTTCCCCCAGGGCCTGCCACCCAGGAGGAGTTCAACCGATTGTACTGGGGGAAATAAACATGAGCTAAGGGTCTTGCCTGCCATCTCTTGACCAGAAGCAGACGTCTGATCAGAACCAGGTGACAACTGACCCATGGAGATCCCCCCTTCCCCAATCAAGTCAGAGTGGCCTTCTGAGAGTGATGGATGTGGGTCAAGGGGGAAAGTCCTGGGGCCACTGAGATGCCAGTTAACCAAGTCGGGGCAGATGAGCCACTGTGCGAAGCAGGCTCTGGCAAGATGGAGGTGCTCTGCTGGAGTACGGTACAGGATGAGCAAGGGGAAGAAGCTAGCCTGTCAGTGAGAGGCCTGGATGCTGGCCTCCTCCAGCTGCAAGGGCAAGGTCAGAAGGGCCTCTGCCTGCAGTCCCCATGGCGGTGGGTGGTTCCCTGCCTGTGGCAACTCCAGGCACAGAAACCCACTGATAAAAACAGGTCTCGGTCTCACACATCTAGAAAAGCACTGCCTAAAGCCAGAATGGCTAGGGCCGTGGGGACTACAACGACAAGCCTTAGTGTCCCTCATGTAAGAGTGCTGGAGTTTCGCTGAAAGAAGGGAGACCAGCACCAGGCCTATTGCCACCACCCCGTCTAGTGCCTGGACCATGAACAGCAAGGATCACAGTCCCTGCTAACCCTTGAACATGGGGCCCAGTGGAGCGGGCAATGACCTTGCTCAGGGCCCCGAAGTTATTAGGGTGAGGAGGGGGTACCTGTCTCCCTTACCATCAGGTCCTCCAGGGTCAGCATCTGGTCCAGGTCCCGTGGGATCTCCACCTCACCCTTGTGGGTCAGTTTGGAGGTAGGAAGTCTGTACAGCTCCTTCTGTTGCTGCTCGATGATCTCCAGGCCCTGCAGAGGCCAAGCCAAACTCAGCCAGGAGCCTCTGGCTACCAAGCACCCAGTTACTCCCTTCCATCCTTCAGGACTCCTCCCTCGGGGGCTCCCCTCATTTTTGAGCCTCTCTCTGCTCACTTAAGAAACCCAGCCTCCTAGGCCCTGTCCCTCACTGTAGGTTCCGCTCACTTAGTCCTGCCTCCTCTAGGACGTGACCCTACCCTTGGCCTTCACCCAAGTCAATTATGCCTCTGGCTGCCCCACCCCACCCCACCCCAGGGAGGCTGTGGTGTCTGGAACAAGTGTGCAGGGTGAGTCCCAGATGGACCATTAATAACGATTTAAGGATTAGTTTGACTTTGGGCCATCACTTAGTTGCCCTAAGCCATAGTTTATCTATTCTCTGGGGATTCAGAGCTAGGTATTAACACATGTGGAGGGGCCAGCCTAGTTTGAAGTTCATAGTAACCACTAGCTAGCTGTGAGTCTCCTGACCTGGAAGCTTGTCTCTCTTTTTCTAATGGTGCAGGAATATAGGGGTCCTGCATCCTCACCCCTAGGAGGTAGGCTCCATGGTGAGGACATGAACACTGGACCTTCTAATCAAAAGGGCCCACACTTGGTTTAGGCCCTGTGTTCATTACCTTGGAATTCTTGTGTGTGCACCTGTTGCACACATGTGGGCATGCGTGTTAGTGGACGGCTGGGTGCATGTGCATGTGTGTGGACAAGCGTGTGTGGAAGCCAGAGATCATTCTTTGATGTCCTTCCTCAGGAGCCATCCACCTTACTTTTGAGACAAGATCTCTCACTAGACTGACTACGCAGGCTAGCAAGCCCCCGCCCCCACCCCCACCCTGTGATCTGCCCAGCCAACGCTAGGGTTACAAATGGGTGCTATCATGCCTGACTTTTTACATGAGTGCTGGAGCTCAAACCTGGGATCTCATGCTTGAGTGGCAAGTACTCTCCTGGCTGAGCTCCCTTCCCAGACCCCTACTCCGGAATTCTTAATGGCTGTTACACAGGGGCTACTCTGGCCCCTAAACAACACAGCTGCTTCCATCCTATGACATTTCCAGGGTCTGGACAGAAACTTAGCTGAAAATGAGACTCGCTGACTGGACTTGGGTTTCCAGCTCTCCAGAACAGCACCTTAGCACTCTCTCCCCAGCACCCCAGGCCTGGACCAGTCCCATCTGCCTCTGGCCAGTCTTCCCCAAAGCCAGTTCAATGCCATGCCTTCCCTGTTCCCAAGAGTTCCACACAGGGCGAAGCTGACTGAGGAGGGTGGTGCTGTGGGACCCCTCCTCCAGCTGAGGGTGACCAGGAAGAACCCAGCCCTTTCCAACCTGAAGCTGGCACAGGAAGAGAAGCATCGGAGACTTCCTCCTGGAAGTCCCTCCGTCTCACTGCCCAGCTCCATAGGAAACTTTTCCCCTAACTTTGTCCTGGAAGACTCTCTGGCCTGCTGTTTTCTCCAGCTCCTTCTCAGTCCCGACTGTCCATCTGTCCTGCTTTTTCTGTTCCTGTCCTCCACTGCAGGGCTAACCCCCTACACACACCCTCCCACCTCTTGCGACTTGTCTACACAGCTCACCCTCCTCTCCTCCTGGTCCCGCCAGCGGGACAACTCTTGGGGGGCCAGCTGGATTGAGTTCATCCGCACCAGGTCGTGGGGGTTAACATCGCAGCGAGCCACTCTGAGAAGCAGGTCCTGTCCGGGGAGAGAATGTACCATTCCACCTCAAGAGTGCCCACTCCCACCCGATGTCTGTTCCCGGCGTCCCCCCAGGGAGGGCTGCGTCAGCCAAACCTCCTCCAGCTCACAGAGTTTCGGGGATCTCTCAGGTTGAAGAGCAGGCTACGGTACTTGGTCTTGTAGTGGAGGTTGGTGTCTCGGGTCAGGTGGAAGAGGGCCTCCTCGATGCCCTCAGCGATGCTCGATACTTCCTCTTCCTTCAAGAGCAGGTCGGGAAGCTCCTGTACACTGCACAGATGAGCAAGCCCTGAGCAGGGAGGCTGTTCAGTCTGAGAGGGAGATGCAGGGGGTGGGGGACAGAGGCTGGGCCACCTCTTTCTGTTGACCCCCACTCTAGCTCTCCGAAGAAGAAATGGTATATCTTCCATTTACCCAGGAAGAGTTCAGAGTTCAGGGCTCACACTAAAGCACAATGGACCAGTGCAACATAAGCCTCAAAGCCAGATTGCTTGGCCCTACCAGAGGAACTGAGACTCTGTGGAGAGGATCAAGCCTGGGGTTGGGGTTAGAGTCAACCAGAGGAGAGGACCCTTTGGGCTCAGATCTCTGAGACCCTCCCAGCCCAGACTCTCACTGCAACTGAAACTATGCACTACAGACGCTCAGATTCACATTTCAGCTCAGCACGGGCTGTGTTCCAGTGGCCTGGCCTGTAACTACCCAGGAGAGCCTATCAGCACAGCTGGGGGGGGGTGCGGTGGGGAACAGACCCTTACCGACTCCGCAGCACTTCCTGCAAGGCGTGGACCACAGCGGATCGCACTCCAGCATCCGGAGGCACAGTGTCCTGCCCACCTAGGGTAGGAGAAGTGTGTCATGGGACCCCAGGGGCATCAAGGAGCACTAGTAGGGGAATACTTGAAGGGTCTTGGATCGGAGAAGGACTTTGGGCTGATGGGGAGTGGAGATTCGGATCCTAGCAGAAGCCAGAAGCCGGGTGAATATCCTCCCGTGCTCTGTGGTCCATCACCTGGGTCCTCTGCCCTCGGCTGAAGAAGCTCTTCCTTCTCGGTTTCTGTGGGGTCATACTGCAGAGAGAGATGCACGTAGTGGAGAGGACCAGCCTAGAGAAGCTGCTTCCCTTGGGTCCTGAGACCGTGCCCCGCTTCAGCCACAGCTGCCTTGCGCCAGGGCAACTCTATTCGCCTGTGGCCACTCAGCCCCTGTGGACAAACCCCTAATGGGCTTTGGAGTGAAAGAAGCATCTAAAAGCCCTCTCTGATTCCCTTCCAAACTGTGTCTGGGAGCCCTGATGCAGGGGTACATGTGGGTCAGCTGGGATCACAGGAGAGCCTTTCCAAACATAATGGAGGCCCAGCTCCCCAACATTGAACTCCTCCGTCTATCAGAAAGAACATCCAAGAGCCTAGGCCATCAGGTAGGTAGGAGGCTAACCTACCTCTAAACACTGGTCTGTGTGACCTTGGCGAAGTCACCCCATCCTTGTGCCTCAGTGACATCAAGTGGAACTACTCACAGAGGCAGGATTAATCACTAGCCCCTAGGCAAAGGGAGCTAGCGCTGTACCTGGCGGCTGGCAGGGCGAGGGGTCATGGGTCTTCTCCTCCTCCTGGCTGAGCTGACCTCCATCATGTCCTCCAGAGCTTCCAGCTGTCCCCCTGGCTGGCTCTTGTTGATGGCTCCCAGGAGCCGGATCACTGACCTGGAGCCGACCTGCAGGGGAACAGCATGTCACTGCTCTGTTCTGAAATAGTCCCTGACTTGGCTTCAACTCTTTACTGTCTCTGG
Organism: Cricetomys ansorgei; assembly: GCA_026225945.1. Taxonomy (NCBI): domain Eukaryota; kingdom Metazoa; phylum Chordata; class Mammalia; order Rodentia; family Nesomyidae; genus Cricetomys; species Cricetomys ansorgei. Next base: position 7,539,346 of record JAMJFZ010004114.1, read on the forward strand.
CCAGTGCTCTCCATAAAGACAGGGTCAGTGCCATACCCCCAGTGTCCGCAAAGGTCTGGCACATAGGAGAGCTCACTGTCTGCTGCCTAGCCAGCCTCTGTCCCAGGGACAAAGCCACCATCTTTGCGCTCACCCTCTCACCCCCCCCTCCAACTTCCCCAGCCCCACTGGGTACCAACAGGCTCTACACTAGGACCCTGTCACCCTCTCCTCCTGACCATCCGTCAGGGAGGGCACACTTCTCCCGACTCCACCTCTCCCTGCTCAGAGGTCTCTCATCCCTCTTTCAGGGACTCTTGTGATGCAATAGCCACCATCACCCATGCACTGTCCCCGAGAGAAAGTGATGAGTAATTCGAATGCTTCCGACTCCGTGCTCCCCTTTTTGCCGCTACGGCCAGGAAACGCAGTGTGCCTTTGGAGTCTAGAAACCGTGCCTTTTTGGGACTGGTAGGTAGAGAGTGTGGGTTGTTTTACAAGATTTTTTATTTTTTTCTCCTTTTTTTTTTTTTTTTTTGCTTCCTTTAGACTTTTCTTTTTAAAAGTGCATTTTAATTCTTTTTCATGTGTCGCAAATCACAGGAATTATGTTGGGAGCGCGCGTGTGTGCACAGGCGTGTGCGCGCTCGCACGTGCACGCGCGCGCGCACGCACACACACACACACACACACGCGCGCGTGTAGAGGGAGTTGACTTGCAAGTTTTGAGGAAACCAAAGTCTAAGGTCCAGCATCACCGAGGTGGGGGAGGACAGGAGAGGGGGCTCAGAGAGCCTCTGCCGAGGGGGACCGGCCCCCACATCCCAGAGCAAAGGAGAACAAAGGGCGGCAACATAGAATGAGCACCTACGTAGTACACCAGCTTCACCCCGCAGGGCGATCTCACCTCCTCCTTGGAGAAAAAACAAAGAGGGTTCAGAGATTAGAACCCAGAGGGCCCAGGAACCCGCCCCACCCTCAGAGAAGTCCCAGGAATGGGGTGCTCACTCGGCTGCCGTCTGTAACGAAGACACTGGGCACAATCCAGCGTCTCCTAACCAGGGCACTGTTAATGCAGCATGACACATCCAGGCTATAAATTCTATGTGGTCATTAAACATGGAGGGAGTCATTTAAAAAAAAAAAAAAGGAAAAAAAAAAAAAAAAGGCTTCCTCCTGGGAGCCTGGAGGACACACCCTGTGTGAACTCACCGCCATCTCAGAGCATAAGGAGGCGTACACCGTGCTACCACTTTACAGACGAGGAGACTGAGGTTTCGGTTGGCTGTGAGCAGTCCTAAGCTCCTGAGCTGTGGGGTTAATGTTGGAACGTAATCCTCCCTGATTCCATAATCCCAGCCCTACGCTGTGGGGTTATGTGGAGCTGCGGACAGACTCATGGAACAATGTCTTGATGTGTTATTGGGAGAAAGGGGGGGAAATAGGTTAGAAACAGTGTCTGTTGCATAAGCCCATTTATGTAAATATGTATTTATAGATGCAAAATAGATGTTATCTCTAGGGAGTGAATTCCAGGGAGACTTTCACTTTCTACATGTGTACACTTGGGAATTGATGTTATTCAAAACGAACACGTATTTCTTTCATAACCAGAAACATATTTTTTATTAAAAGGCGTGTGCAGAACAATATATGTAGCATGCTATCGTTTGCGTCGCAGAGAGAATGAATTTTTAAATGTGTATTTGCTTGACTACACATAAAATATATCTGGAAGTCTCTACAGCTCCTAACAGTCCTGGCTGCCGGCAGGGGAGGCACCGCGTGCTGGGAGGGAGGCTGTGCACTTGGTTTCTCTTTCAAACCATGGGATGAATCAGCCTTTCCAAAAAGGTAGTTGAGAACAAGAGAGCAAGAAGGAAAACAGGCCATAGGGTAGGGAAGCAGGACAGGTTTTCAGACCAGTCTTTCCTTTGCAGTTGAAAGCCTTTTGGCTGGCTTTGGATCCAGGGGTCTTCCACCAGCCCCAGGAGGCTCAGCCTTTCAATGGACCGGTCAGAGCACAGAACAGGATGACTGTACAGTGAGTCAAAAGGAGCGAAGACTGGAAGGGAGAAGGTGAAAACAATCAGACTGAGTTGGGAAGCAAACACAACTTCAGGAAATAAAAACATAATTAAAATAAAATTAAAAAAAAAACCTCAGTGTATAGGTTTAATAGCATATTAGACACAGCTGAAGCCAATTAATGAGCGGGGAGCTAGATTTCAAGAAATTAATCCAGAGTAGTCACAGCACAGAGACTTCGGAGCGAAGTCAAGAAGATGCAAATGATAGGCATGAGCAGGGCTAATTAATCTAACTAATTAGGAGAGAGGGAAGAGACCGTGGTGGAAGAAGCACTTGAAGGTACACGGCTAAGAATTTTTCCAGAACCGATAAAAGACAGCAATTCACAGCTTTAAAGAAGCTCTGAGGAGTTCAAACAGGAAAAATTAAAGGAATCTCACAGCTGCAGACATCAACCCCCCGGTAATACGGGAATTCAGAAGGCATCACGAGGGGCTGGAGAGGTCACGCAACAGCCCTTTCAGAGGACCTGAGTCCGGTTCCCAGCACCCATGTCTGATGGCTCACAACTGCCTGTTAACTCCAGTCTTGGGGAGAGCTGATGCCCTCTGCTGACCTCCAATGCACCGCACACGTGTGTGCACGCATGCACACACAACTTAAAAGGCTAGCGAGACGGCTCAGGGGTTGGGAGTACTTGATGCTCTTGCAGAGGACTAGGGTTCAGTTCCCAGAATCCACACTGAACAACTCATCTGGACCTCCAATTTCAGGGGATCTGGCACCCCTTTCTGGCTCCAAAAGCAACTGCATGCACAGGGTACACACCTACACACTCAGGAGCACGTACAGACACATAAATCTTTAAAAAGTAAAAATATAGTTTTAAAAATAAAATTTTTTTTTAAAAGCCAGCAAGAACATTAAAATGATAAAATGCCAGTGCTCTGAACTCTCCCCGGCATCCTCAGGTGGACACTGGTACTGCCACTAACACATCTGTCACAATAGGACACTGAAGCACAGAGATAAGTTAACTAGCTAGCAAATCAAAAGCTGACGTTTAAATCCAGCCTGTGATTCCAGAAGGCCCTACCTTCACCCATTGTGTTACAGCAGTCACTAAACGACACAGTGCCTATGGCGGGGACAGGCGGTTCGCCAGACAGCTGGCTCCTCGGTGTCTGATAAGGAAAAGCAGAGGGCGGTGGGATGTTACGTTCAAGGTGCTCAAATAAAGCAATTGCCCACGGTCCGCTGTGGACCAGGGCAAAACCTTAATAAAATAAGAAAAGGCACCGCAGAGAAAAACAGAAGCTGCTTTTCTTGATAATTGCACGTTGCTTGGTAAACAAAATGTACTTAAGGCAAAATGAACCAAAAAGACTAAAAAATAAAATAAAATAAACGCTAAAGGATGAACCTGAGTTGGAAGGAAAGGCAAATTATCCCACACAGGAAAGATGAGCTGCAATGAGGAACTTTGAGCCAAGAGAAAAGAAAAATATCGGGTTGAGCCTAAAACATTTGTCTAGAATTACAACGATGGTGTATAATTTTGGGAATTAAAAACACAAGAAAGGACCAATTTGCAGGATAACAATAGCACACAAATTGGAAAGGAGCGTGCTTGGAATTAAAGCATCCCAAGACCCTTGTACCATTCAGGAAAAGATGTAGCCTTTGGTAAGTGAATTACTGGTGTTAAACTTCCCAAGAGAGCCACTGAAAGGGTACAAGCAGGACACAGTAAGATGGATGGGACAGACACAGATAAACCCATGGCTGTAAGAAAGCACTCGGGTATGGCAGCGCGTGCCTGTAACCTCAGAAGCTGAGGCAGGAGAATCATGAGTTAGAGTCCAGCGTGGGCTATATAATGAAATCATGTTTAAAGTGAAAAGAAAAAGTAATGCATAAATGACATAAAATTTCAGACAATTAAAAAAAATCACATTTTTGTTTTAGCTATTTACTCAAGTATTAGAAAAAAAATTATTCCCTCCATTGCAAGGAGTGCAGCAGGCAGGGCAAAAAAGAAAGAAAACCCAGTTACGAAATATGAGCACTATTTCTAAAATATAATGATGAAAAAAGCCCAGAGACAGAATGGAGTAAGGTGAGATCAGGCATACGCCAAGCAGAGCAAAGCACCGGAGCGATTTTAACAGCGAAACAGGACTTCAGAGCCAGAGTAATATAAACCAAAGACCTCGCAACTTATCAATAAGCAGGTCTACCACAGAGCTGCAGCTCGGAACTTACAAGCATCAAACAACATAATCTCAAAAGCTAGGACCCAAACGCTGACAGTAATACAGGAGAAGACAAATTCACCAATGCAACAAGCATGTGTCTCTGAATCAAGCTGACAAAACAATTGGTAGGGATAAAAAGAGATTTGACAAAACAAATAACCAACTGCCTTAACCTACATAGATAATACTGCCCCAACAACCAGAGAGCACACATTCCTTTCGAATATACATGTAACACATAAATATGGCGCACAGCCTGGACCACAAACCAAAGATTAGCAAACTTCAAATGATAAGTATTATTTATTTAATGGCTGTTTGCCTGCATGTAAGTGAACCATGTTGTACCTGGTGCTTAAGGTGGCCATAAGGGGGCGCTGGATACCCTCGAACTAGATTTAACAGGCAGCTGTAAACCCCTATGTGGGTGCTGGGAACTGAACTTGGATTCTCTCTGCAAGAGCAGCAAATGCTCTTAACGCTAAGCCATCTGTGGTAATTTGAATGAGAATGACCCCTATAGGGTCCTATGTTTGAATACTTGGTCCCCAGTTGGTGGAACTGTTTGGGAAGGATTAGAAGATGTGGCCTTGTTTAAAGGAGGTATGTCACTGGGGGCAGCTTTAAGGTTTCAAAAGACTGTGGGATTCCACGTGTCTCTGCCACCTGGTTGTGGATCAAGTTGTGAACTCTCAGCTGTTCCTTTGCTCCACCATCGTAGATTCTCAAGTCTCTGGAACCATAAACCAAACATACATAACACTTTCTTTTATAAGTTGCCTTGACTGTGGTGTTTTTTCACAATATAAAAGTAACTAAGAGCTGGAGAGATGACTCGGTAGTTAGGAGCACTGTCAGCTCTGTCAGAGGACCCAGCACCCACATGACAGCTCACAACTGTAGGTGACTCCAATTCTAATGGTGACGCCCTCTAATGGCGCCCTCTTCTGGCCTCTTGGGGCACTGCACACACAAGGTGCACCTACGTACATGCAGGGAAAACAACTCATACACACAAAATTTTAAAAATTTTTAAAAGATGAGAGAAAAGGAGAATAAGGGAAGACTGAGACTCTGAATTCAAATGACACAAGGACAATCTGTAATAAAGTTATACGATATTGAGGTTAATGAAAAAGCTAAAGTCTGTGGGTGCTGAGAAAGTGACATTTAAAGTGTTCATTTATAGTTGTAAGTGACTTTATCGGGAAGAAGGAAACCATGAACTAGGGATCCTCGTAAGGTGTTATAAAACAACGTGCAGAAGAAAGACATTAGACACAGAAGACAGAACAACAAAAGCAAACATGGACTCTCTGAAGAAAACAGTCCCCTGGCAGACTTACTACAGAAGAGGGAGAAGATACAGCTGGGCAGAAGCTGGAATGAGTAATTATGAACATACAGCAATTAAAAGGCAGGAAGCCATTGTGAAACAGTCATGCCAACGCGCCAATGAGTCTGCAAACTCAGACAGCACGGACACACATCTAGAAAAATACAACTCAACAGAACTGACTCAAAACAATTATAATTAACGCAACTGAGCCGGAGGAGAGGCTGACTCGCCTCCTCCTGAGGCACTGGAGGTGTTAAACACTGATCAGGTGTTGCCAAAGGCTGTCCCAGTCGCCATCCATGTCAGCGGTAAGTTGGGGGTGGTCATTTTATGACGTCTATTTATTTAGGGGAGGACCACTTGTGTGTGTGTGTTCTCTCCTTCCACCGCTTGGATGCGAGGGTTCAAACGCAGGCGTCTCAGGCTTGGCGGCAGACACCTGGACTTCCTAAGCCACCTCACTGGCCCCACGTTCTGTAAGTTTGTACTGTAAGTACCTCTTCTGAAGTTCATTTTCCTGCCAATCAGATGCTGGTGATGAAGCAACTTGACCCCCTAGTTAACAGCTATTGGACTCTCGCTTGCTGCCTTGAGCAAACAGACAATTAGTCTAACAGGCAGGCTGACTGTCTTACAAGATGGTCCGGAGAGAGATCAGCAGGTAAGAGCACTGAACGCTCTTCTAGAGGGCCCCAGTTTGATCTCAGGCGCCCAGATGGTGGCTCACAGCTGCCTGTAACTCCAGTTCCAGGGGTCTGACGGTCTCTTGGAGCCTCCATGGTTATTACGCATGCACATGGTGCACAGACACATACGTAAGCAAAATACGATACTCATAAAGAATAAAAATAAGTAAATCTTAAAAACAGACAAACTACAAGCTATGGGACCTCACTGCATGGGCCGTGAAGGCCCTGAAGGCGCTGAAGGCCCAGCCTCTATCCGACTCTCACAGATCCCAGTGAACTCTAGACCACCCTACAACTATGTCCACCTAGGCCAGAGGGGAGCATCTTTCCCAATGTGCTATCAGGAGGAGAGTTGTGAGTGATGCTGAGAAAGGCTGTGATTCACCCAAACAAATGGCTGGGACTGGTCCAAAACAAGCAGCAGTAATTGGTCCCCCCTAAAAATCTTAAATGATTGTGACTGGTGTTAAGAGGTTCAACTGTGAGTGTTCCAAAAAAATTAAAAAAAGAAAATGCCTGTGTTTGGTCCAAAATAAACCTCTGTGATTTGGTCCAAACACCCTTTCTCAGGCTACAGGAGCGAGCCGCTTGGCCTTGGTGTAGGCTGGGATGCCTCTCTGATGCTGCAACAGTAGGCCCAAAAAAGGCTTCTCTCAAATGGTCTTTTCACATCCACCCTTAGGAGCACGGGCTGACCTGGTAACGCAGAGAGCTGCAGCAGTTGGCATGCCAGGCTGTGAAATCAGCAAGGCGGCCGGCCACCTGACAGCTACAGCAGCAGAAAGCTCAAGAACAGCCAGGCAAGAAAGAACAGGGCCCTGGAAGAAGAGAGGCAGAGGGTTGAGAGCTGAGGCTCAAGGAGGATAAAAGACTGAGTAGCTCCAGGCCCTGGTTGCCAGAAGACCTCCAGGAGGCTGTCAGTCAAGTCTTCAGGGCAAGGCCCTCAGATCCCGGGCTGAGGGCTCCAGCATCGGATGCTGGTGGTGTTACTGTCCCAGAACTCTCACCTTCCTAGGCCTGCAGACAGCTGTAATCCTGGCTGCTGCCAAAAGCTGAGGAATCTCAATACCTAGGCCTGTGTGGAAGCTGCAAAGCCATTTGCAAGCAGGAACCATTATCTTAGAGGACAAAGGGTTTCAATGCCTGAGGCCTGCAGGAGAACCCCAAGGCAGGAGCTACCACTTGCTGTGGCTCGCTCAATGATACAGAGACCACCATTGACCCACCGTTTTCATCTGGGTAGAGAGAAAGAACAGCCTGCAGATTCGTAACACAATTCCCCCCACAGGACGCATCAGACCCACAGGGAGGAAAGAAACATCCTGCCTGAAGAAAATACCATTCTAAGGGTTGCTTTTTGTTTTGTTTTGTCTTGTTTTAAACCAATGCTCTATTCCCATAATGATCAAACACCAAATAATTCCAGCCTCATAGAAATACTCCCGAAGACAACACAACCCACAGATCAGTCATTTTAGGATAGTTAATGCATCAATTGAAATGCAAAAAATTACAAGCAAAATATTAATAATTCAGCAAATAGGAAACACACACACAGTCCACCATGATGACATTATCAAGTTGGGTTTCTTTCAGTAAGGCAAGATTAGCTTAACATTCAAAAACTTATTAACTCTACTACATTAATAAATTAGGGGGTAAAAAATCATATGATTATCCCGCCAAACACACTGTGCGTTCAGAATAATTAGCAACCCAGGAACGGAAGAAAGCTTCCCTGGCAAGCCAAGGAGCATCAATAGGAAAACACTGCGGACGTGAAACCATGAACAATTTCATTTAAGACTCAGAACGGGTCAAAGTTCCCCGCAACCAGCTTTATCCAGGCTTATACTAATGTAGCACGTAAGGAACGGGAAGGGACGATACAAAGCTCTGTAAAGGAAGTAACACAACTGGCATTTGTCTGCATGGGTCTGTCTCTATAGAACACAGAAACGGCCTAACAGATGAATTATACGAATTAGTGAGAGCTCAGCAAGAGTCCTACATACGAAATCAATAAGCAAAAATCAATCATGGTTTTTTTTTTTTCTTAATATGGCAGCAACAGCCAGACACTGCAATTTTTAAAGTTACCACGTTAGAAAAGCATCAAAAATATAAAGTAGAACAAGGGGATATGTGGGCATTCTGATGACAGAACACGCCACCACCTAGTAAGTGGCACGGGCCCCACACGGCATCTAATTCCGATCAAATCTCTGATTCAGACACCATTTTGCAGGGACTACAGGGACTGGAAGAAAGAGGGGGTTTGTCTAACTGCAACCCGACTGTGCTGAGAAACAGCAGGAGAGTGTGCAGAGCACACTTCTGAACAGCCTGTGAAGGATCTCCCTGAGAGGATGAGCTAATGGGGTGGAGAACCGCCCTAAATGTGAGCAGCAGCATCCGAATGGCCGATTGGCCGGGAGCCTAGATGGAACAAAACGGGAAGAGGAGGTCACTCTGCTTCCTGGCCCCTGATCGCTGTGGGCTCACTCTGCTCCACCCTGATCTCCTGGCCGTGATGGACTCACACCTCTGAAATCGCATGCCAAAATAAATCTTTCCTCCCTGGGGTGGTGGTTCTCCAGTATTTTTCATAGCGATGGAAAAACACACACGAGAGTCATGTTCAACTATAGTACAGGAATTCAGTAAACTGTAGAATAAGTAACCTTACTTCTTCAGCCTGCTAGGAAAAAAAATAAAAACACAAACAAACAAACTAACCTAAGAGACAAGGAGACCCTGTGGATTAAAGGAAATATGAAAGACTTGTCAACCCCTTAAAACGTGCAGACCTCGTTTGAATCCAATATTAAAAGGCAAACTACAAAAATATATCATGAGTCAGGCATTGTGGCACGCACTTTATCCTAGAACCCAGGAGGCAGAGGCAGGTGGAGTGTGAGTTTGGGCCAGCGTGGTCTACCACAGGGAAACTTTATCTCATTAATACATAGTATCAGCACTCAGGAGGCAGAAGCAGGCAGATCTCTATGAGTTCAAGGCCAGCCTGGTCTACAGAGTGAGTTCCCGGCCAGCCAAAGTTACAACAGAGAGACCCTGTCTCAATTAAATAAATAGAGAGAGGAATTAGGAGCTGGAGATGAAAATCAGTTCGTAGAATACTTGCCCAGACTCTCTTAAAGCACCTGCCTGAGGAAACCCAAGAGGGACCTTTAAATTCTCTGCTTGTTGCTGCTAACATCTGCAGACAAAACTGATTGATTGATATCCCATTGATATTTGATATCTGTCATCTAGAAGAAAAATTATTCTGCTGACATTTAAACAAACCAACCCTTGGGGATTTTTCACTTTCCTGGCCAAGTCCCTGCCTGCCTGGTCCCTATTCTTTATTCTCTAAAATGCACAATCATTTCTGTACAGAAAGGAGCTGAGCTCAGTGGACACTGCACAGTCTCCTCTACCGCACGAGCCGTCACTGACAAAGCCCATCCTGCCCACCTAACTAACACTGGACCTTTTTGTTTTTAATCTGTGATGTTGGCTACATGGCCTCTGTCAAAACTGCTCAACTCTGACACTCCGTCATGAACTCAGTCATAACCAATGCATAAACATACAGCCATGCTTGCTTACATGCCAGAAGGCATAGCCAGTTCACAAACCATGACACACCAGCCACCACTTACCACCTATGCTTCTAGGTATTGGGAATTTTCCATAATAAAAAGCTAGCTGTAAATACTTTATTTAGGAATAAATCGCAGGGGGTGGGGAGGATATACAAGATTTAAAAAAAAATACTGAAAGACATTCCAGAACATTCAAACAAGGACAGGGGTATGCCGTGTTCAAGGACCAGAGACTTAGTAATATGGAAATGTTGGTCCTCCTCAAGCTGATTGACAGTTCAATACAACATCAATTTAAATCCCAACAGATTCAGAGGAGACTGTGAATGGACAAACTAATTCTAATATGTGTAAGAAAGAGCAAACACAGACATAGCATAGGCAGGGGCAGCATGGTAAAACGACAACTCCAATCCCACACGGACACAGCAACTTGATCCACGGTGGTGCTGACATAGCACCTAAGCAGGGAAAGACAGGATAGGTCAGCAAGTGGTGTTAGAACAGCAGCATTTCCATATGAAGGATTTACCTGGATCCCTACTCCATGTCAGTCACCAAAAAAAAAAAAAAAAAAATCAGTTTTAGATAGGTTACCATTGCTAAACAAAATGCAGCATATACACACAACAGTGTGTTATTCCTACATGGTCTGCAAAGTAAAATCCCCAAAGAACACTGAGGTGTCTGATATAATTAACTCATGGAGACTGTGCTGGCAAATTTTATGTTAACACAGGCTAGAGTCATCTGAGAGAAGGGAACCCCAACTGAGAAAATGCCTCCATAAGATTGGGCTGTAGGCAAGCCTGTAGGACATTTTCTTAATTAGTGATCGATGTGGGAGAGCCCAGCCCATTATGGGTGGGGCCACCCCTGGGCTGGTGCTCTCTGGTTCTATAAGAAAGCAGGCTGAGCAAGCCATGGGGAGCAATCCCATAAGCAGCACCCCTCCATGGCCTCTGCATCAGCTTCTCCTTCCAGGTTCCTGCCCTGTTTGAGTTCCTGTCCTGATTTCCTTTGATGATGAACTGTGATGTGGAAGAGTAAGCCATATAAACCCTTTCCTCCCCAACTTCCTTTGGGCACGGTGCTTCATCACGGCGATAATAACTTTGACTAAGACAGAGACTGAAAGTACAGTGTGGTTACCAGGATCTGGGGGGTAAGCAGGAACCGGCAATCACTACGTCCAATAGGTGGAAAAATTCAGTTGTATGTGTGTGTATAGGTCCTGAAAAGGGATAGAGCTTGTGGCTACACAACTATGTAAATGCACTGACTGCTACGGATCTATACACTCAAAAACTGGTTAAGACCCAAATTTTATGTTGCTTATATTTTACACAACAAAAAAAAATTAAGAATTTCTTTCACCAACAGATACTTAAGAAAAGCAAAATTATGGACTGGAAAGACATTGGCTCAGTGGTTAAGAGTATTTGCTATTCTCATAGAGGACCTGAGTTCAGCTCCCAGTACCCACAAAGTGGCTCACAATCTCCTCTTGTAACCCCAGCTCTAGAGACTCCAATGCCCTCTCTGGCCTCTAAGGGTACCCACTCTCGTGCTCAAGCCCACATGCAGATACACACACACACACACACACACACACACACACACAAAGTGTCTTTCTCTTTAAGTGAAATTATGAGATTGCATTCTAGGAGAATATATTTGTAAAACATAACTGAAAGGGAATAGTATCCAGATTATATAAAGAAGCCCTACAAGTTCATAAGAAGTTAACTAACACCAAAACAAAACAAAACAAAAGCAGATTTGTTTAGACAAAGTTTTTAACATGGGTGGCTAAAATAGATGAAAAGTGTCTTGTATTAGGGAATTAACACGGAGACAGAACCAAGACCACAAAGCTGGGCTCTCTATCTCCACTTGGGCGAAAATCAAAGGCTGATAGCATCAAGGGTCAGCAATGATTGGAAATGACTGAAGCGATGTCTACAGGACTGGTTTTGGGGTGCACACTGCTCCACTCACTCTGATCTCAGTTATTTGGGGAGCACCCAGCACTGAAGATGTGTGCCCTGTAACCTAGAAAGCCCACTCCAGAGATTGTTTCCCCTGGAGATATTCTTGATCGATGATGCCAACACACAGTGGCGTGTGTGTTCAGAGGGTGCTGCCAGCATTCAGGCCAGTCGTTCTCAACCTTCCCGATGCTGCGACCCTTCAATACAGTTCCTCACGTTGTGGTGACCCTCAACCATGAAATTATTTTCGTTGCTACTTCATAGCTGTAATTTTGCTACTGTTAGGAACCATAATGAAATATCTGATATGCAGGTGGTCGCAGGTGATCCCCCACCCCAGGTTGAGAACCACTGTTTTAGGATCTGTGCAATCTTGAGAAAGTTACTCAAGTCTTTCTGTGCCTCCATTTTCCCAATAGTAAAATGGGGATAATACCAGCATCCATCTCAGAGTGTTGATGCAAAGATCGTAACATCAAGAATGGTTGTCAGCATCCGAGACGCATCAAACTCTCTCTACCAATACTGATGCTGATATAGTTCTTTGGCTCCTGCCTCTGAAGGACTCCCTCCTGACATACTTCCTCCAACGAAAGCTGTCTACGCTGACCTCTCTCCCTCCTGCCTGGCCCCACCCACTTCTCCCTCCTGTAACCCTCCCAGCTGCCCCAGCCTCAAGGCTTCTGCACATGCACATCCCTCTTCCCCGCACATTTTCCTCCCACCTCCTCTGTTTGCTGAGCATCTCTGTCCCTCTGCCCTGCTCCACTCTCTGGGTATCCACCGTCTTCTGAACTTCAACTTTCTGATCACCCTGTCTGTGCTCTCCACTAGATCCAGGAAAGAGCACCCCCCCACACCGCTCCAGCCATTCCACAAATTACAACAAGGTGACTGGTGCACCTGAACCACTTATCCAGGCCTCTGGTAGCCTCTGAACTTGCACAGGCTCAAATACAAACCCTGGCTCCATCCCTTGTGGCATGGTGGGTCAATAACCTCTGAGGTCGATTTTCTTAAATCAGTCGAATAGGGATATTGATGTTGGCTTCTCACACTCTTGTAGGGATTAAATGAGAAGATGTTGTGGAGGTCCTGGTAGAGCAAATAAATTCACTAGTTAGAAGAGCCGGGGGCGGGGTGTGGCTCAGCCAGGAAAAGTGTTTGCCTGCCTACCTTCCATAAAGCTTTGGGCTCAGTCCCCAGCACCTCACAAACCAGATTTGGTAGCTAGCACATGCCTGTAACTCTAGCCCTTGGGAGGCAGGAGGAGGAGGTTCAGAAGTTCAAAGTCATCCTTGGCTCCACAGTGAATTTGAGGCCAACCTGGGATACATGAAATCCTGTATCACAAACACACAAAAAGCTGAGCTGAGGAGGGGAGAGAGAAGGTGTGTGTTTGGTTTTCAGTGCTGGGAACTGAACCCAGGGCCTTGTGCATGCTAGGCAAGCACTCTACCTCTGCGCTACACCCCCAGCTAAACAAGCTGTCGCACTCTCCCCTCCCTCTCTGCCTCCTGACACTTGGCAGCTGCGAACTGCACCTTGTGCCAGGGAGCCCTGGCCAGGCCAGAGGAGCTATGATGAGCATCTTGAGGGAAGAGGACAAACAGGTAGAGAAACCCTCCCCATAGCTCCTCCTACCCCATTCCCAGAGAAGCTCCTGACCTCTCTGGATACACTGGATACCGAAGAGCTCAAGGTGGCATCCTGACACCCTCCTTCCCCTCCCATCCCCCTCCACGAGTCTTAGTTTCAAGGCAGAAAACAACATGGCCAAGCTCTCCTGTCAGAGCTCAGTGGTCCTCAGGCTGAGGGGATGTTCTCTATTTCACAGAGGAAACAATTACAACTCAGAGAGAAAAACCTCTACCTGAAGTCTGTGTGTACTAAGAGCCTGACCTTGAACTCATCAGTCTGACCTTGCTTCTCCCCAGGCAGCCTCCAGGAAAAAGTTCTGGGGGACCGCCCCCCGCCCCCCCGCCCCCGCCTCCGGGACTCTAGTAGATGACTAGCTGGTCTCCGTGCCCATGATTGTCCACACCCCACTCGGCCTTGTCCTCCGCCACCCACTGCCCGTCCCTGTCACAACCCAGCCCCAATTCTTCTCCTGCAGCTGGCACCGGTTTCCATGGAAACAGGTTGTTTGGGCAGCTGTGGGATGATAGGCTGTGCTGCAGTATCGAGGATGGCGCCTGGAGCGGCACACAGTCGTGGGCTGCATCCAGCCAAGCCAGGCAGGAAACCTGGTTACTCCGCTGCACTGAAGCAAGCCCCCCGAAAACGCCACGGTCCTAGGAATCCCAAGCCTGGCATCCGAGACAAGCAAGCTGTCTGAAGTAGGGAGAAGCCAGATGTACCAGGAACCTCACCCCCAGTATCCCTTGCAGCTCAGCAAAACTGCGTCTTTCAGGAACACTCTGGAGCATGGGGTTTGTCATCGAGTTAAATGCCAAATGTGTCATCACACTGACTCCTCAGCACCACCCCACGAGATAAGTACCAGCAATACCCACGTGCTCCAAATAAAAGAATGACATGGGGCGGGGGGGGGGGGGGGCGGGCGGGCAGGGAGGCTCTTGCTTGGGTCATCAAGCAAAGTGAGACTGAGTGGCAGCTCACAGTACCCTCAGTGGCCAGAAATGAGAAAGGGAAGTGTCCATCTGTCCTCTAATCTCAACAGTGCCCACGGCCGTGTCAGATACCGCTCTAGACAGCCCTGACGCAGGATTCGGGAAAAGCAGAACTTCTGCAGAATGATGTGCCCTGAAGAACCGGAATGCCCTTCAGATAGTACAGAGCCTAAAACACAGAGATATCCTGGCACCATACCGCACAGTCTGAGCGCCTGTTCACACACAACAAGGTCAAGACCGGATGTTTGCATCTATACAGACACTCACGAAAAGGGACCTGAAGGGTGTGAGCTTCAAACAGTTGTGACTTCCCAATGGATGGTAGTTAGTCTCAGGGGCATTCAAAGAAACTTCTTACTCTACTAAAGAATTCATTATGAATTTGTGTGTGTGGTATATGCACAGGTGTGTTGTGTGTTGTGTGTGGTAGATGCGCATGTGCGTGTGATATATGCACTTGTGTGGTACACACACACATGCGTGTGGTATATGAACATGTGGGTGGTATATGCACGTGTGTGGTATATGCACATGTGCATGTGGTACACGCACACTTGCGTGTGGTATATGCACGCGTCTGTGTGGTATGTGCACACGTGTATCAGTGCATATGAGGGGCCAGAAGAGAATGCAGACTGTCCCCCTCCATCCTAAGACAAGGCCTCGTGCTGAGCCTGGAGGTAGGCTGGCTACTGCCAGCAAGCCCCAGTGATCTTCCTGTCTCCGTCCCCACAGCACGGGTGACACACTTGCACGTGTCCATATTCGGTTTACTCCGGTTCTCATTCCTGCACAGCAAGCGCTCTCATCTACTGAGCCACTTCTCCGGCTCTGAGTTTGCTTCGTTTTTTTCTTTTCTGAAGACAAGGCCTCTCACATATCCCAAGACTGGCTTCCCATTCCCCCTGTAGCTGAGGATAACCTTAAACTCCTGATCTTCCTCCTTCCACCTCCCAAGTTCTGGAACTATAAGTGTACCCCACGACACCCAACTTATACAGAGCTCCCCAGTGGTGACCGTGGTTTGTACACGGTAGGTAAGTGCTCTGCCGCCTGAGCTAAAGCTCACCCTATTTGGCAATATTTTAAATACCAAAAAGAAAAAGAAAATGTGGTACAATTATCCCAGTTTAGGGTGAGACAAGACACGTGTGTGGAGAAAAGGAGCACGAAAGGCCTCCTCCGCGTGTCTGCAGGAGCTTGCTCTGGGCTCCACGCCATGCGGGGTTTCTGTCTCCTCTTCCTTTCTTTTCTTTGGTTTTTTCTCAGTTTCTCTGTGCAGCCCTGGCTGTCCTGGAACTCACCCTGTAGAGCAGGCTGGCCTCCCACTCACAGAGCTCTGCCTGCTCTGCCTCCCGAGTGCTGGGATTGAAGGCGTGCGCCACCACCGCCCAGCTCTCTTTATTTTCTAGGACAAACTCGCATTACTTTGGAAATTAAATTTGAGTGGCTTGGGGCCTGGAGAGGTCTGGAGAGATGGCTCAGGGGGTAGGTGTGCTTGCTGGGCTTCCAGAGGGCCTAGGTTCGGTCCCCAGCCCACACTTCGAGATCCACAACCGCCTGTAACTGCAGCTCCAGGGGATCCAATGTCTTCTCTAGCCTAATCGGCTCCTGCACACCCCCAACACAGACACATATGCAAAGTAAATAACAAGTCTGAACAACAACACAAAGATCGGCGGCTTTGAGTAAGGTGCAGTGGTGCACGCCTTCAATCCCACCACTCAGGAGGTGAAGCCTAGAGGGTTAGAAATTCAGGCCAGCCTTGGCTACACAGGGAGTCTAAGGCTAGCCTAGGCTACCTAAGACCTTCACCCACCAGCTCAAATGCCAAAATATAGATGCTTGGAAGAACGATGTATTAGTGTTGGGATGCAATTACCCGACACATAGGGATAAACGCACAGGCAGCTCAGTTTCTCCCTCTCAGTCTTACTAAAGAGCTGCTTGGCCCTGACCAGCCATTTTATCTCTTAGAGCCTCTGTGACCACCTCAGTACAATGGGTATATCATCAGTGTCTACCTCAGAGGTTGTTACAAAGATTACAGATAAGGTACTCAGCACCCAGCACCCAGCACCCAGCATGTTAAACAAGCTATATAGGAACACTGAAAGTGCAGGAATAGGCAGCATCTCAAACTCACAAGACAGAGTTTGTGACCTGGCTGTCATTTCTTTCCCCCTCTATGCGTCATATAATTATATCAGAACACCTACCACATAATACACACTCAATTAAATGCAAAAACAATCAACTATATGGGAAAAATAAGTGCCATCTTCCACCCCTGGTTTATAGACATCAGGTGTGATTATTAACAAAATTAGTTTCATAATTAAATAGACAATGAATGCAAAGAGAAACAGTGAATAGAAGGAACGGGGTAAACACTAATCCATCTCTGTGGGAGCCTGGAGAAGTTTGTTAATCTCCCTGAGCCTCAGTTTCCCCATCTGGTAAAATGGGGCTAATTCCTATTTGCGCAACTATTACTAACGCTACGGGAAAAGCAAACACAATGTGAACTAAGTGAATTGCCTCCCTCCTTATCCTGGGAATGTTATTTGTGTTCTATTTCATTTACTCCTCAAAATCCTATTAAACAGGAATGTGTTTTCACTTTTATTTCAGACAGGATCTCACTAGGTAGCCCTGGCTGGCCTGGAACACGCTCTGTAAACCAGGCTGACCACAGATACACAGAGATCTTCCTTTGGTTTGCTCTGCCTCCACAGTGCTGGGATCAAAGGCCTTTGCTACCACACCCAGCTTATTATGTTTCCTATTTTAAAATGAGAGGAAGCTTTAAAAAAAATAGTACAAGGTGATTCCTCCAGGAAGTAGGCAGAAGCAAGATTTGAACCCAGGACTTGCTGGCTCCAAAAGATAATGGGCTTCACAGGAACTCAGTAATGTAGTTTACTTTTCTGTTCCTGACTCCAGAATTTCAATTTGCTCCATACGGGAAGCTGGACACGGTGGCACATGCCTGTAACCCCAGAACTTGAGAACCTGAAGCATTAGCACCAAAAGTCCAAAGCCAGCATAGGTTACAGGGAGTTCAAAGCCAGCCTAGGCAACTTAGTGAGACCCTATAACAAAATAAAATGAAAAAGGGGGGTTGGAGATATAACTTAGTCATAGTGGATATATCTACCTGGTGTGCAAGCAGCCCTGGGTTCAATCCCCAGCACAGCAAACCAAAACAGAACAAGTATGAGAGAAAACGTTCACTAAGAGACAATGGAGTTTACCTCTGTTAAGAGTTACGGCCTGGAGGAGAGAAGTAGGAGCATCCTGAACTTACCTGTCAGGTTCAACTTACCAGTCTGGGGCAATCTCTTTGACTGGCTTCCTCTGGGTTATCCTGGCTGATGTCTGTACAATGCTTTTGGTCACAGGACACTGGACCCACCCATTGCTGCTTCTTCACATGCCTGGGTCTCCTCTGCTCCAAGGGCACACTCCATGGCTCTGGGGAGCTGGTCCAGGTGTCGAGTCTTTGCCCCAGCTTCATCCTAGACACTGGCTGGCCCTTGATCTCTGGCCTCTCCAGGCCAGGTGAAGTACCAGGGCTGCCAACCACAAATCTGGGCAGTGCTTCCTGCTGCTCTGTAGGATCCCCAATCAGCACCCCTGGATACAGTGTTGGACTCTGGGGAGACTCCTGTGTGGCCAAACTAAGGGACTCGGGCTCAAAGAGCCCTGGGAATCCCAAAAGATTGTCGAGGCTGCCTGGCTGAACCTCACTCTTGGAAAAGAGCAGGCTTTCAAACTCAGACTCCAGGGGACATTCCACCCAACTTCCACCCGGGTCTCCAGGCTCAATGTCCTTAGAAAAAAGAAGTTTCGGGGGACTTGCAGAACACTCGGGAGAAGCACTCTGGGGAGGGCCTTGCATAGGTCGGCTGTTCCCACCAGAGCTCTGACCTGGCTTCAAGAAACAGCCTGTCTCCTCTTCATCCTGGGGACAAATCCCACACTTCCTGCGTTTCCTCCGGACCCTCGGAGGGGGCAGGGCCGGAGAGGGGGGTCTTCCCCAGAGCCCCTCCTTGGTGAGTGTAGGGGCTCTTCCCTCACCCTCTGGGGAACCCATGCCTTGGGCCCTGGTGGACTGTCTAAGCCTGGGGTTGCTGGCTCTTTCCATCCCTGCTGGCCTCTCAGTGCAGACCAGCACTGTATCTGGGAAGTTCAGTGATGTATCACAAAGATTTCTGAAGTTTCTGGAATCTAAGAAGTCATGGAGAGTCCTGGGGTCTGAACAGGGTCCTCTGTGATGGACCCTTTGCAACCACCTCTTGGGTCATGTCTGTCCACCAGCCCTGGCCAAAAGCCGATCACAGGCCTGTGTCTAAAAGAGGGAGATCTCAAGGAAAGCCTGAGGGGATGGTCCTCCCTGACTGGCAACCTCACCCCCTAGAGGTGCTCCACCTTGTGCCCTTCAATTCGAGCAATCCAGGGGGAGAAGCCCGTCCTCCGAGCCAGTTCCTCTGAGCTTTCCCAAGTCTGCTTAAATAAGATAAGGTTCTAGAAGCCACTACTTATGACGTATCTCATTCCATCCTCGCTGATTCAGAGACTGCCCTAGAGCACACAGAGAGCAGAAAAGCGGGGATTCTCCCAAAAATTTAGCCCAGCTCTAAACTCCACATGGAACAGAAAACCATCACCACCCCTACACCCGACTCCTGTAGACCCATAGTGAAGCAAGCCAGTCCTTGCCCTATACACTCACGCCTGGCGTGCTCCAGTTCCCTCTCCTCCCACTCCTGGGGTGGGGTGGGGGAGGAGCACGTGATGCGGGGGAGAGGATCCCTTGATCTAGGACTGGGGTGGGGGTAGGGGGTCGGGCCTGGTGTTCCGCTGCAGCTGTTTGCTAGGGGTGCCGGTGTTCTTGTCCAGCAGGGGGCGCTCGCTCCATGCCGAGGGCTTCTGGGAGGAGGTGCCAATCACTGGCTCCCGGCGTCGTGGTGGGATGCGTGGGCAAGGAATCCCGGGCCCCCTACATCCTGAAAGCTGCTGAAGAACGCAAACAGAGTGGGGGAGGTGTCTGAGAGTCTAGGGGATTGTTAGACTCTAATCCGATAATTTTCCTAATGAGTTATTTTAATAATACAATATATCCAGATGCACAGGAGCCTTGAAGCTCAATAGAAAACCTAGAAATAGATTTAAACTTCCTCTCATTTCTCAACCTTCCACTCTGGGGAACTTTCGGGTTTTTCTTTGTGGCCGATTTAGTTTGCCTGATTTCATAACTATGGGTAACATTCTCTCGTACCCGTATCAGTTGGTTTTTACACTTTACAGTACTTATTAATCTCCCACGAGGTGATTTCATTTACCCACCCTTTCCCCCTTCTCCAAGGGTTTTTTTTTTATATTTTCTAATTTTTAAAAATTATATTTATGGGGCATGGTGGCACATACCTTTAATCCCAGCACTCGGGAGACAGACAGGAAGATCTCTATGAGTTCAAGGTCAGCCTTGCTGCTTAGTGGGTTCCAGGACAGCTAAGGCTACTTGGTGATACCTGTCTCAAAAAGTCAAAAAATTAAAAAAAGAAAAAGAAACGAAGGCAGCTCAAGATCATCCTCTGCCTCCAAGTTCAGAGGCCAGCCTGGATGTATGAGACCGTGTTCCAAATTAAACAGATGTGAATAAATAAAATACCAGTTGCAAGGATCTCTGGGAAGCTGCTTTGGCTTCCTATTCTCTGAAGGGAGTGGGAAGACACATTGGAACGGGAGAATGGAAGCAATATTTGAAAACATTTTTCATCTACTTGATCGATCACTTTCTCTTGTGGTATTTTTGTTTTGTTTTGTTTTGGTTCTTTGAGACAGGGCTTCATGAATTTCAGGCTAGCCTAGAAATCTGTAAGTAGCCAAGCATAACCTTAAACTTCTAATCTCAGGGTTCTGGGATCACAGACGTGGGCTACCACCCCTGGGTTTATGCTGTATCTGGGATGGAGCCCTGGTTTCGGGCATGCTAGGTAAGTACTCTGCCCACTGAGCCATATTTCCAGGCCCTCCGTGGGGTATTTTTAAATATCAGTCATGGGTTAAAAATACCCCATGTGAGTGGGGTATTTTTAAATCTCACATTACTATTGTGGATTTATGTTTGTAAATTCCTGCTTTAGATATTTCAGAACCGTTCTTGAGAAGCATACAAAACCACACTTTCTTTTTTAAATGTGGAACCCAAGGATAATGTTTGTCCTAAAAGCTTATTTATTTCAGCATAATTTCCAGCTTGCAAAAAAAAAAAAAAAAGGCGCAAATACATATATTTCCAGAAGCTCTGTGCAAATCTTGCCTGTTCCCTGCTTGTTTGCACTGTGTGTTATCAAGGAACATTCCCGCAGCTAAGCAGCCAGCCGCACAGTGCAGGACTCTCTGCTGAACTCAGGGTCCCCTCTGTGGCCTTTGCATCCCAGGTTCTAGCACAAAGCAGCAGAGTTCACTTAGCTCTCTCATTTTTTCTCTCCTGTTCTGAACTGAGCTAGTCATTCCTTGTTTCTCGTGAGCTTGGCAGTTTTTGAGGGGGTACCCATAAGGTACCCATAAGGTACCCCTGTACAGTGTTTATCAGTTGGGGTTTCTCTAATGGCTTCCTCCTGGTTAAGTTGGTGTTAGGCATTTTCAGAGTGCCACTGAGGGGAAGTGTCTTCTGTCACGTCCTACTGGGGCGCGTGACACCTATCAGTGACATTAACCTTCACCACGGGTAGAGTGTTTTCCAGACTTGACCGCAGCCAAGTTACTATTTTAGGAGTTTTAAGAAGGAGAGAGTTAGTATTTTCCAAGGCTGTTTCAAAGTGGTGTTCTGTAATGTCAAACAGACAAAGAATGGAAGGCCGGGGTGGAAGGTTCCATGCTGCCTGGCTCTTCCTAAGATTCTGCTTTTGCTGTCTGTATTTTCCATTGTTACACGGTTAATATATATGTCCTGAAGCTCCTTTAAAAATGTTTTATTTTTATTTTTATTTTTTTAAGACAGAGTATCTCTATGTAGCCCTGGGTGTCCTGGAACTCACCATGTAGAACAGGCTGTTCTCAAACTCAGGAAGTTCTACCTACTTCTACTTCCTGAGTGCTGGAATTAAAGGTACAAGCCACCTTATCTGGCAAACTTCTTTTCCTTCCTTTCTTCCTTCCTTCCTTCCTTCCTTCCTTCCTTCCTTCTTTCCTCCCTCCCTCCTTTCCTCCCTTTCTTTCTTTCTCTCTTTGAGATATACCAATTTTTAATTATTCATAGGTATTTGTATCTCTGTATGCCGTGTGTGTGTGTGTGTGTGTGTGTGTATGTATGTGTGTGTGTGTGCCCACACACGTGCGCGTGCACACGCACGTGCCCACAGCAGTCATAAAAGTATCAGATCCCCTGGAACTGGAGTTATAGGTGGGTGGGAACTGCCAGACGTGGATGCTGAGAACTGAACTCAGGTCCTCTGAGAGAACAGCACACACTCTTAACTACTTAAACCAGAGGGGAGCTGAGGAAGAGAAACACTGGCACCAGAGCCCGCTGCCATATGGGAACTTATGCTGGACTTAACTGAAACCCAACCGTGCTCCCAAGTGGCTGTGCCAGTTTGCACTCTATCAGCAGTGAGTCCACGCACGCCCTCCGCACACCTGGGATCTCAGGCTTGCACAATACTGGCATATGCAGTGCGTTCTTTTTCTCCCCCCACCCCCGATAACCCCCCTTTCTCTTTCTACCCCCTCTCTCCCTCCTCCCATAAACATGTCTCTCTCTCTCCCTCTGTCTCTCTCTTTGCTGTGTTTCTTTTAAATTGAGAAGTAGACATAAATTTTTTGAGACAGGGTCTCTTGTGTAGATCTAACTGTTCTGGAACTCCCTCTGTAGACCTCTGGCCTCTGACTCACAGACATCCACCTGCCTCTGCCTCCCGAGTGCTGGGACTAAAGGCCTGCTCCACCACACCTGGTTTACAGAAGTAGAAATAAATTTTATGTTTCCAAGTAGTTTCTATTAAATAGCAGTTGCGGCAAAGCCTGGACTGAATGACTGCAGAAAGGCTCATCGTGAGTTCCCGGTGACGGTAGGAGGAGTAGCCAGGCGGACAGGAAGGTTGGACCATCAGGGAAATCAAGGGGCGGTGCGTGAGAACAGGGTGCAGCAGAGGGGAGCTAAACTTGGTAGAGAAAGGGAAGAGAAGGACTCAAAGAGGTGCTTTCCAGACAACAGGGTAGAATTCACCACCAAGGGGTGTCACCGCTCTGTTGCTGAGGAGAGACACCATGACCAAGGCAACTCTTATAAAGAAAAGCATTTAATTGGGGGCTTGCTTGCAGTTCCAGAGGTCAGTCCATCATCGTCATCATGGCAGGGAGCATGGCGGCGTGCGTGGCACTGGGGCAGTAACTGAGAGCTACGTCCTGATCCACAGACAGAGAGAGGGAGAGACACACGGACGACACTGACTGAGCTGGGGCCTGGTGTGGGCTCTTGAAACCTCAAAGCCCACTCCCTGTGACATACTTCCTCCGAGGTCACACTTTCAAGAGCCTATGGGGGCCGTTCTCACCCCACTTCCTGGCCCCCATAGGCTTGTAATCATACCACAATGCAAAATACATTTAGTCCTGTTTCACAAGTCCCCATAGTATTTCAGTCTCAAGACTGTTTCAAAGTCCAAAGTCTCTAATAAGACTTTTAAAAAAAAATATCCCCTCACTGTAACCCCCCTGCAAAGTCAAAAATCAAAAAGCAGGCCACACACTTCCAACATGCAATGGCACAGAATATACAGTACCATTCCAAAAGGGAGGAAATACTGAACCAAAGCGAGTGGGAAACCCAGCAGGGCAAACGCCAGACTCTGCGTCTCATGTCAGACTCTGCATCTGATGTCAAAGCCCCCTCCAGATCTCCAACGCCTCTCAGCTTTGTTGACTGTAGCACACTTCTCTCTCTTGGGCTGGTTCCACTCCCAGTTAGCAGCTCTCCTGAGGTCCCATGACCCTGGTAACTAACACTGGGTTCTCTAGCACAACTGAGGCTTCACCATCACGACTTCACGAAATGCAGGCACACCCCTGACCCTCGCCTGTCCTCAGCAACTTTCCTTGGCCTCGAAGGGAGGTTCCATACCCCTTCCTTACATTCTTGACCTTAAAGGCAATGGCAGAAGCTGCCGAGTTCTGCCACTTGATAGGGCTGGAACCCGGCCCTCTCTTTCAATGACGTTTGTACCAGCTTTCTGTTCTCATGGTTTCCTTCACTGCTTAAGCTTTCCCTTAATTCCTTTTCACAGGTTGGAACTTGAGCTGGGCGTGTCTTGCCCTGAGGTCTCCACTGCCTTTAACATTAGGCTTTCCTTTAAACTTTCTATCTCCCTGACCACAGGACTTGGCTCTAACATTACATTTCCTGGAGCTCTTTTTCTCCTCAAATTGCACATTTTGTATGTTTTTTTTCCAGCTTGCTCCTTTTCATTATAGATCTGCATAAGAGTGCACCCTAATAACCACATGACAGAGTCAATACTAAACTGTCTTGAAATACCCTCTGCCAACGTCATTAATCCAAAACTCTTTCATTTAGCCCCTGGTAGATTTTTTTTTTGGACAAGGGCAGAAAGCAGCCACATTCTTTGCCAAAATATCGCAAGAATGATCTCCAGGCCACGATCTAATATTCTTCCCCTCTGAAACTTCTTGAGCTGGGCTGTCATAATCTACATCACTCAGCACCACTGTCTTCTATGCTTCTGCTAGTATGGTCCATTAAGCCCCACTTAAAGCATTCAACTGCTTTCTTAATTCAAAGTCCACTTTCTGCCACAAGCAGCATGGTCAGGCCTGTCAAAGGAACACCCCACTCCTGGTACCAACTTCTGTCGCAGTCGGTGTTCTAGTGCTGTGAGGAGGCATCATGACCAACACAACGCTCATAAAGGTTATGAGAAAACTTATTTAAAGGACAAAACAGAAGCTGGGGATGTGGCTCAGTTGGGATGCATTTATTTTTATTTTATGTGTATGGGTGTCTTGCCTGCATACCTGCATGTTTGTGTACTATCTGCATCCAGTGCCTATGGAGGACAGAAGAGGGCATCAGATCCCCTGGAACTGGAGTTACAGATAGTTGGGAGCCACCATGTGGGTGCTTGGAATCGAACCCAGGTCCTTCAGAAGAGTAGCCAGTGTTTTTAGCCACCAAGTCATCTCTTCAGTCCTAAATTTTTGTATTTATTTTTACTTTATGGTGGCTCGGTTGGTAGAATGCTCACCTAGCATGCATGAAGCCCCGTGTCTCGTCCCCAGCCCTGCATAAATCATGTGTGGTAGCACAGGATGGGGAGTGAGGAGCATCAGGAGATCAAGGTCACCCTTGGATATACAAGAGTTTGAAGAAACCTGGCTATGTGAGATCCTGCCTTAGAAAGGGGGAGGGGGTGGAGAGGAGAAAGGAAGGTAGATAACAGTTGGCCTCTTGGTCCTTCGAAGCCTGCTCTGTCTTTCCATTCCTGATGTCAGGTAACATCCTCTCCCTTGAGACGGTCTGCCACACCCTCCCACCCAACAGGAGCATCTCTGGAATCCTCTGCGTTAGAATTCCACTGTGGTGATCAGAGCATCACGTGATCTCTCAAGGCCTCGGTTTGCTCATCTGTCAAGAGGGATAACAATGGCCTCCAGATGGCTAATGTTGGTTGAACACCTGCTTTGGGCCTCATGAGATAACTTCTGCAAAGCTCTCAACACGGTGCCCACACAGCAGGTAGTTAGTAAACCGCTGCTGCTGTTGTTTCCCGAAGTCTCAACTTCCCTCCAGTCTTTCCCTCAAGTCCCTCCTCTATCCACGCCCCACGTAAGGCACAGACATGATAGCTTCCTTGTGGTCAAGATCTTCCGCGTGTATATGTGGCGTCTGTGAGTGTGCACTCGTGCACGCCCGTTCCTGTGCAGGAGTCAGGTGTCTTCCTTAGTCACTCTCCATCTTACTCTTTGATGCAGGGTCTCTCCCTGGCCCCGAAGCTCCCCCAACCAGCTAGACTCACTGACTGCTGAGCTCCAGGCACCTTCCAGCCTCCGCCTCCCAGCCCTGGGGTTACAGGTGCACCCTGCCTCACTTGTATTTCACACGAGTGCTGGGGATCCGAACTCAGGTCTTCATGCTTGTACGATAAGCATTTGAGCAGCAGCTGTCCCTCCAGGCCTGTCTTCAAGCTCTTTCTCAGCCTTGTCCTGGCCTGCACCCCTGTTTCCCCAGTTCTCACTGGACTGCTCCCTGTTCCGGATATGTGCTGGCGAGTCTCACCTCCTCACCTTTGCCTGTGCTGCTCTCTCCTGCCCCACACCACCTGGTTCGGGTCAGTTGGAAACCCTTCCCAGCCTGCTAGTGCCTCCTCCTGTGTGACAACACCTTCTAAGAATTGTGACTATTCACTGACCGGGCTGCCACTAGCCAAGGCCTATTTTGTCAGAGTGGTGGTGGGGACCGTGGGACATGGACCAGAGTCCCAGGCCCTGAGTGTGATCTGCATCCGGATCGTGGTTTGGGATAGAAGGTATGCGGCCTCAAGCAACTTCCCTGGCTCTTTGAGCTTCCTTTGCCATATGTGTACGGAATGGTGGGATTATCGTGGTGGCTACGGCAGTGTTGTGCAGACTGAAGCTGATAATCCAGTGACATCATATGACGCCCCACACGGGAAGTGCTTAATGAATGACCGTCTCCCTCTTCTTCATACTGGGCAGCAGGAGCCCCTGGCTCCACCAGGCTCTATTTATTGATGGATTTGAGGCTAAAAATAGAGCTTCAGCCTGGGGAGCAGGTCCTTCTGAAGCCTGGAATGGTTCCTCCACACCCTACAACCAGAAGGAGATTCCTTCCTCTAGAGACTTCTAAGGTGCATCCAACCTCTTCCCTGATTCCCCAGCCTGCGGACGGAGTCCTCCCAAGAGGACAAGCTTTCGGGACAAGGGTACTGCAACCCACATGCTGCCTTCTGCCGGCTCTGCCATGTACCGGCTTGCATGCCATGACCTTGAACGAAGAGAGCTTCCCTTCCCAGAGGATGGGCAGAGCCCCCAGCTCCAGACATCGATCATGTTCAAAACACTGACAACTGATGCTCACAGAGGCCTTGAGGCCAACAGGGCAGGTGCAGGTACCTCCTGTCCCAGCCTCGGTCTCGATGTCTTTGAAATGGGCGCCGGAGCCCTGACCTGCAAAGTGCTGTGGTGATCCAGTGTGCCCACCCGTGGGCAGCTGCAACTCCTGATCTGAACTCGAGTTTTCCAGCAGTCCATCTCACCATCCGAGGGCACGGGGAACAGAGACAGAAATTTATTTTGGCTGTTTGTAGCTATTGATCCACCAGCCTTGGGAAATGCAGAGAAATATATCCAACAGGAAAAGCCTTGTATCTCAGGCTGCTAACAGGCTGTGGGCCAGTGGATAAACCCGTCTGTTTAGTTGACTTCTCTAACGTCCTCCTGGTTGTTTGATCCCCTAGGACATGGATATGATTTCATTAAAACAGATCCAGAATGATGGGGGGGTGGGGGACGCTATTTATCTCTACGCAACCGATCAGCACAGTGATGTCAAGGACACAAGTCTGGCTCCCAAGGGCACTGAGTCAGCCTGCTGAGAGATGAGCTGGAGCTGACAGCCTCAGCCCAGAACCACAACCTTGAACTGACTCTACCTGTCCTTTCTTCTTGGGACAGGTCCATTAGGCTTCAAAACCCTAGCCGCTCATTCATTTATGATCCTTGGCCTGGGTACAGGATCACATGACAACACATGCCGAACAGCAAGCAGTCCCTGGAAAAGATTCAGAGCCTTGGGCCTGGGCACCACAAGCAGAGGCTCTTCCCAGCCAATGGCAGCTTGCGAAAGGAAAGCCTTTTCTGTCCATCCAGGGCAAGCATCGAAGAAGGAATACCTGAGGGACTGAGCACACTGGAGAGTGTCCACCCGACAGAGCCAGTGTGGGTGCACCTGTTCCCTGAATTCTAGTGGGTTTGGATTCCACGGGCGGGACCAGGCTCTTGGCCTCTCAACCCCTCCATTCCTTTCCTCACGCACTTGTTGGTCCTCCAGCTTGCAGACAGTGGGTTTAAGCAGAATGTATTGGGGGTGGGGAGCATTAGAGTAACCGGCTCTAGATGTCAAGTCGCACACTGCAGGGACTCAATGGAGAGCCACTGCTGAGTCCGGAACCGAGTTACTTTGGCCAGCATCCCCACGCAAACCATTCTCAGGTAGGTGGCGCAGCTGGAGGAGGTGGAGTCACACAAGGGAGGCTAGCACGGGCCTTGGGAAGGAGGAACTCAATTTCCTAGGAATAATCCTAAACACCAGAAGAAATCTTTTTAATTTTTTAAAAAAATTTTATTTCATGTGTAATAAGTGGACGCTCTGCCTGCATACACGTCTGTGCTCCATGGGCCTATACAGCACCTGCAGATCTGACCAGGATGGAGTTACAGACAGCTGTGAGCCGCCATGTTGGTGCTGGGAATCAAACGCAGGTCCAATAGAAGAGTATCCAGTGCCCTTAACTGCTGAGCCGTGTCTCCAGCCCAGGAAGGAATCTTAGAGTTTGTTGAGCTTTGGTGAACGATGAGTGTTCTGAACATCTTCCTTCTTGTCTCTTCCAAAATTGGACTGTAAACTCGAGGCAGGCGGGGACCTTGGAGTTCTTCCCTCCACACCCCCAGTGTCTCACGGGGAACCTGTGGTGAATAAACAGGTATCTGATAGGCGGGCAGTGACGGAGCCAATGGGACTCCTCGGCCTCTGGACGCTCTGGACACTCAGTGTCCCAAGGGAAGGCTCATCGAGCCTCTGGGGTCCCGCTCCTGCTTTGGGTGATGCTTCTCCCCAGTCCCCTGCTCGTGAAGCTGTCTTCTGTTTTCAGGGTTTCAGGTTTGACTCACCTCTTCCCGGAGGCTTTACCACTCAGAGGCTCAATCCCCACTACCCCCACCGCACTAGCCACACTCCCTTGCTGGTGATCTGATACAGGGGACAAGCTCTGAAGTCACCGTACTCTATTTCAAATGCTATTGGCTCAGCTGTGACTTGCTTTTGGAGCTGTGGGACGCCGTGTAACCCTGCTCTTCATCTACATCAAAATGCGGTAAATAAAAATAGCAGTTAAGTCACAGGACTTCTGTGAGGTTTGAGGGAGCCAGTGCATGCAATTCTTAGGATGAGGCTGGCAAAGACTCCCAGGCCCCCTGCTGCTGCTCTTACTCGGCCACACTGCGATGGTTTCCATAACTGTATCCCCAGCCCTCTGCAAATCAGAGCCCGCTGTGCCTGCCACCCCGATGCCTCTTCATGCACCTGCCACACCGATCAGAAGTCTGCACAATGTCTGTTGGGTAAACTCAATAAAAGAAACTATAAACTAGGTGTGGGGAGGTAGCTCGGTTGTCGAGTGTCCATCTTTCCAGCCCTGGGCTCAGTCCCAGGCGCTGCATAAACCGGGTGTGGGGATGTTAGAGGTGAGAGGATCAGACTCAAGGTCATCTTCAGCCACACAGCAAGTTCAAAGCCAGCCTGGGATCAGTGAGACTCAAAAAGAGAGAAAGAAAGGAAGGGAAGAGAAGGAGAGGGGTGGGGAGAGAGAAGGAGGGAGAGAAAGGGAGGAAGGATGTGGTGGCAGACACCTTTAATCGCAGCATCCAGGAGGCAGAGGCAGGCAGATCTCTGTGAGCCCAGCCTGGTCTACATAGTGAAACCGTGTCTCAAAAAGAAAGGGGGGAGGGGACGGAAGGGAGGCAGGGAGAAAAGGGGGACACTACAAATGCAAAGGTGGAAAGACAAAACAGTAAAGTTTATGTAACAAAATAACTAAAATCACCAGCACTTGAAGGCAGAGGCAGGTGAGCTCTAGGTCAACCTGGTCTGTGGAGTGAGTTCAAGGACACCCAGGCCGACACAGAGAAACCCTGTTTCAAAATACAAAACAAAAAACAAAAAAACCAAACCTAAAATGAAAATTCACCTGAACATTCACATTACATAAAGATTCTGTCACCAATAGAGAAAAAAAATCTGAGTTGCTAAGAGATACCCATCCCAAGGCCGTGGACAGACAATTCAGGAAGCAGACAGAAGCAGGAACCGAGAAGAGATACAAACTCGATACAAATGAAAGCATCACTAACACAGAGTGCAGAATTAGGCACAGAATTATTTACAATGCCAGAAAGATCAGAGGCACGGCGGCATAAATAAGGACAAGCAATCCTGGTGTTCCTCCATGAAATAATTATGAAAATGTCGAAGCCGGTTCCTCAGTATAAGCAAGGCTAACTGCAAAATAAAATTTAAAGCAGAGCCACACTGGGCGAAGCGTTCATCTGGACTTGGTGAAAGCGTGGCGGAAAATATGAGAAAAATGAAAACATTTGCCTCGATAAAAAAGAAACTGTACCGAGTGCCCGCCGTGCGCTGGACTCTCCGCCAAGGGCTGGCGAATGCACTGTCTCGGTTACTTCTCCCAACTCCCTCCGTAGTCCCGTGAAGTCAGACAGGGGAGTGAGCAAGGCACAGAGACGAGCAGTAAAGCCTGGCGGGGTGGCCCGGCAGGAGCTGGCAGAGGGACGACACTTGGTACTGGGCTCGGTCCAGCGCTCTTCCCAACACATCAGATGTAGAAGACAGATGGAGGCCAGTGGTTTTCCCGATGCTTGAACATAGCCCTTTGCTGCCTGAATGCCATGTGCACAATGAAAACCCAATCCAAAGAAAACGAAAAGCTGTCTCCAGACTGCAGTCTGGCCCTGATCCCTCAGAGATCTCCACGGGGCCACAGCCACAGCCTGCCATTGTCCAGCACCTGTGATTAGGCCAGATCTAAACTGTGAGACAGCTCTGTGCTGTCCTCTGTCCCTCAGGAAACAGGGAGTCTGACATAGGAAGATCATGAGTTCGAGGCCAGACCAGACTGTATTATGAGACCCTGTTCATAAAAAAGAAAGGGCACTCTCCTTCAGTGCCAGGCGCTACCTGGGTCCCCGCTATGGGAACCCCAAGGCTTCTGTTGGATACTGGTCTTCACTCTGAACACCACAGCGGTGAGAGGCCAGTAACTCCCCAGGTGGACTTGGAGCCCGTGAGTCCTAACTCTGTGTCGTCCTGGGACATTGGCAGGTGGCTGAGCCTTGCTGGGATATGGTCTCCTCGGGGACTGACATTTTCAGCTGAGTGTTGGAGGCTGAGTAGAATCAGCCAGACAAAGGGGTTTTGGGGGGTGGGGAGCACTGAGGTAAAGCTGAGGCAGGAAGCGAGGAGAAGGATGTCAGTCAGTGTGGACAGAGTGCAGCCCGTAGAAAATGAGGCCAGAGCGTCAACAGAGTGCAGAGCTGTGTAGCCCCAAGGAAGACAATGGGAAGCCACTGAAGGAAACTGAGGGGGGTGGGGAATTCCCCTCTCAGAGCAGCGACCTGGATGCACAAAGTTGAGGCCCTCCTGGGTATGGGGACATCCCAGGACCTGACTGGTTTTCATCAAACAGAAGGAACTATAGCTGAATTTGAACCCACTCATATTCTGGGCATAGTAGTGCACACTGTAAGCCCAGTACTCAGAAGTCTGAGGCAGGGGGATTGCTGTGAGTTCAAGGACAACCTGAGCTACATAGTGAATTCCAGGTCAGCCTGGGCAACAGAGTAAAACCTTGTCTGAAAAAGCCAAACAGGGCCAGTAAGATGGCTCAGCGAGTGAAGGCACTTGGCAAGTTCAACAACCTGATATCTATGCCGGGAATCCATTCAAAGGTGGAAGGAGGAAGCTGACTCCACAGAGCTTTCCTTTGACCTCCACAGGTGTGTGTGTGTGAGTGGGGGGGGAGGGTGCTGGGAGGACCGGCCTGTCAGTGAAACACTTGCCTTGCTAACACAATGCATGGTGAAGCTTATGATTGCAGCAGCCAGGAGTTGGGGACAGAATCCTTGGGGCCTCTGGCCAGTCAATCTAGCTTCATTGGTGACCAATAAGAGACTCTCTTATTGTGCATGACATTCCTGAGGAAGACACCCAAGGTTGTCCTCCATATGCACACACACAGACACACACACACACAAACATGCACACGCACACGCACATATACACACGTGCACACATACATTTAGGGTCTGGAGAGATATTCAGGGGTTCAGAGCTCTTACTGATCTTGCAGGGGAGCCTAGTTTGGTTTCCCTAATCCCCGCCCTGTCTGTGCCTCAGGATCACCGGTAACTCCAGAGGCTCCAGCTCCCTCTTCTGGCCTCTATGAGCATTGCACTCACAAGCACAAACCCACGCCCAGACGTGTTCTTGAGTGCTTGTGCGTGTAAGTGGAGACACACACACACAGGGTTTAAATTTGCTTAATCTTAAAAATAAAAATAAAAATCACACCCAGGCAACTGAGACGTGGGGAGGAGAAGGGGTCTCAATTGCAAGCAGTCATTACCTGTGGGGGGAAAAAAAGGCCCAACTCATTCATACGGAAAGGAAAATGCTGCTATCCTGTAATAGCCCCCGTTCCTCCCCACCACGACCTCTTGCCGATGCTTGTCTAGAGAAAGTTCAAGTCCCTCAAATATTAGCAATCAACAGTGAACCACCTCCAGAGCTGAACACAGACACGAGAGCCAAGGAGAGCAAGGGTAAGCAAGGAAAGGAAAAGAGGAACCAACCAGTCCAATAAACACAGGACACCAGAGCAAAAATGAAACAGAAGCCGGGGTGTGGTGCTTGATAGGATAGCTCTCGGAG
The DNA here is from genome assembly GCA_026225945.1 of Cricetomys ansorgei. Lineage (NCBI taxonomy): Eukaryota > Metazoa > Chordata > Mammalia > Rodentia > Nesomyidae > Cricetomys > Cricetomys ansorgei. The sequence continues at coordinate 7,571,656 of JAMJFZ010004114.1, forward strand.
ATAACAAGATAACAAAGGGACTCAGAGCTCAGGAAAAGGCGGAAGGAAGATGACGGACTGCCACTGCCCAGTGGAAGTCAGCGGGAAAGTAGCACAGAAGACAACAACAGACTCTACCAAGACCAAGCGTAAAGAAGATGAGAAAACAGGAAAGTCAGGAGGAAGTGGGCTGGAAGTAGCGTGGGGGTGGTAGAGGGCTTGCAGAGCCTGGCTGAGACCCTGAGTTCAACCCAGCCTCCAGGGGAAAGGGAAAGGAAGTTGAACAGTTTTAAATATAATTGATAAGAGAGCTTTGGGCAGCCTCACATCTGCAGGAGGCTGCGCCCCAGGGAAATCCTGTTGGGTGCCAGAATTCCTAAGATGTGGCGCTTAATGGGTTTATGTTGTGGAGGATGGCAAAGCTTTCCTCGGGAGTACACGTGCTAACAGACCATGGGCCAGTGTGTGCAAAGACTGGCAAGTGCAGCTTCCTCCTCCCCAGTGTGCAGAGCCTGAGATGCTCGGCTACAGAGGTCAGGTGTTGTTCTTCAGAAGCCGTCCAGCTTGGTTTTTGAGTCAGGGTCTCTCACGGGGACCTGGAGCTCCCTGTTTAGGCTAGGCTACCGGCCCGCAAGCCCTAAGGACCTTCCTGTCTCTGACTCCAGCAGTGTGTATTCCTATCCCAGGCGCCTGCGGAGTCAAGCCACGCATCCCGGGGCTGGGCTGGGGTCACCTGAGCAAGAGCTCTGTGCCGTACCCAAGATCCTACTCACAGAGGCAAATAAAACCGTCACATAGCTAAGAACACGCTGATAGGAATAAAATCGCACAACTTCACTGAAGGGCATAAAGAGAGGTCCCAGTCAATGGGAGGTGCTCCACCCGGGGGAAGGTTCAGGGCCATAAAAACGTCAGTTCTCCCCAAAGCAATCCATAAACTTGATGTAACGGCAGTAAAAGTATCAAGGGGATTTTTAATAGAATGTGACAAGCTGATTCTCAAGTTAATCCGGAAGGGGGAAAATACAAGGCTGATTAAGCAAGAATAAAACATACCAGGAAAAAAAAAAGTGCAGTATTCTGTTATAGGAAGGTACGCATCATATTCAGCATCTTAACCGTTTTAAGGGTGTGATTTGGTGGCACTGAGCACATTCAGAATGCCTTATGGTCCTCGGCACCTTGGTCTCCAGGACCGAAGGGACCGTTCCACGCTCCTCCTGCATGAAAGGAAAAAAACTGTGCCTTATTTATTTTCGTGTGTCTGATGTGCGTGTGCGTGTGTTTGTATGCACTCTGGTGTGTGAGTGTGGGTACATGTGTGGAGGTTAGAGGGTGACCTCACCTTCCACTTGCTTTTGCGACTGTGTACGTTGGCTAACTGCCCTGGAATGTCCAAGGACTCTCCTCCCATCTCCATCTGTTGGGAGCGGGGGCACTACAGATGGTGTGCCCGATAGTTTTGTCAATTTGACACAAACTAGGGTCACCTGGGAAGAGGGGACTGAAATTGAAGGGTTGCTTCCATTGGCTTGTCCTGTAGACACGTCTGTGGGGCATTTTCTTTATTACTGATTGACATGAGAGGACCAGCCCACTGTGGGCGGCACCATTCCTAGGCAGGTAGACCTACGTTCTATAAGAAACCAGGCAGAGCAAGCCATGGGAGCAAGCCAGTAAGCAGCATTCCTCCATGGCCTGCACTCCAGTTCCTGCCTAGAGTTCCTGTCTTAGCTTCCCTCAGTGGTGCACTAGGACTGGAACATGTGAGCCAAGTAAAACGTTTCCTCCCGTGTCGCTTTTGGTCACTGTGTTTGTCACAGCAGCAGAAAATTCCTAGGTCACATAAGCTCTGAGGATTTGAACTCAGGTCCTAACGTAAGTGTTTTTAACCACTGAGCTACCTCCCCAACCCTATTTTTGTGTTTTGAGACAGGGTTTGCTACATTGCCCAGACTTGCCTCAAACTCCCTATGTAGCCCTGAATGTATAATCCAGACTCAAATTTTCCAGCACTCCTCTTACTCCAGCCTCCAGAGTGCTAGGATCACAGGCATGTGCCACCATGCCCAACAAAGGAAAAACTGAGTGAAGCACTTGGGAGGCAGAGGCAGGCGGATCTCTGTGAGCTTGAGGCCAGCCTGGCCTACAGAGTGAGTTCCAGGACAGCCAGGGTTATGTAGAGAAACAACACCAGGGACGAAGAGAAGAGTCAGTGGGTAAGAGTGCTCGCTATACAGCATGAAGACACTCATTTGGATCTCAGACACACACACAAAGAAGTGCCTGTAACCCCAGTGGCTGGGAGTGTCGGAGACAGGAGGATAGCTGGGAGTAGCTGGCCAGCCAGCCTAACTGAAATAAAAAACGGTGAGACTCAGCGAGAGATCGTGTCGAGGAAATAAAAAAAAATAAGGCAGAGAGTTATAAGGACATCTGCCCTTCTCCTCTGGCCTCCAAAACACACACACACACACACACACACACACACACACACACACACACGGGAGGGACTGTCAAGCCATAAATCACAATAGTTTGTAAAACAAGAAGAATTCCGTGTAACCATGTATGTGCTGTATGTGAAGAATCTCAACCCCTCAAGGAAAAGATATTATTTAATAAACAACATCAGGATAAATGGCTCTACAATTCGAAAAGTACGGAATTTGAACCCTACCTCACGATCAACACCCATACAAAAAGCCCTTTTGATTTAAAGAACTAAACATAACGGCAAAGACCCCAGAAAAGCATTAGCAGAAAAATAAGAAACACGTCCAGATTTGACTACACATAACTCGTTAACCTGAGAGTGACAGAAGAGTCTGTGAGTTAAAAGACGACAAACACACTGGGAACACGACCCACCGCAGACGTTCGGGAACGCAGAAAGAACACAACTTGAAATAATAATAATTTGGCTTTCATCTCTCCCCGCTTCCTCACGTCAATCAGAGGCTCCGCTTTACCTCAAGGAGAATTGGAGCTTTTACAGCAAGAAGATAAAGAGAGGAAAACAGCCAGCGCTGCCAGGTCATTGTTTCTGTAACTTCCCAGCCAGTCCGTCCACCGAAGCCCACATCAGAAACCGCGCTTAGAAAGGAGAAGCCTTTGATTCGCAAGGACTGCTTTAGCAGAGAGAAGAAAATGTTCTTGAAAATCAAAAGGGAAGGTCCGGGGGAAGCTGGAGATTCATGGGCGACTTAACTAGAGACGGGACAGGACTTGAGAAGGCCCGGGGCTTTGTGCCCCTGGGGAAGTGCGTTGGGGCCCTGGGCAGGGAGAGAGAAGGGAAGAGGAGTGAGCCGCGACCTTGGCAGAGGTCAAGGGATGTGGGAGAAGGGAATCCACGCTGCGGGACTTCAGAGTGGGGTGGTCAGTGCGCAGGGGGTCGCTAAAACCCCTCCACGAGCACCTGGAACTTCTAGGGTCCAGACCATCCCTTCCCACTTCCATCTGAGGCTTCTCTAATGTCCTCAACAGGTCTCCTTGGCTGCGGAGCCACACGAACCACTCAGCTTCACTGCTGAGGGCCTCCACTGACAGGTACCTGGGGTGCTCAGTGATCCCCACGGCGTTTCTGAGGAGCCCTCTCTTCATGTGAACACTCACCAGCCTTCCTTACCTCAGAGCGGGATTGTTGACTTCCACATGAGAAGCCATAGCATGCCAGTGAAAATCTCCCTGCAACCTGTACCTGGGTAGAACAGACCGTGGTAAAATCCACGCTGGCTAAACAGCTCTACAAGTTAGAAATAGCCCCCACTAATCAATGAAAAGAAAATGCACAGAAGATATGAAAGGAGAACTTGATATTAAAAGAACAAAAATTACAAACAACAATTAAGAACGTGAGCTGCACGGGCACACCCGGAGTCCTAGCACTTGGGATGCTGAAGTTCAAGGCCAATCTTGTCTCAAAAATCCCAAACAAGGGCTGGTAGTTTGTCGACCTGCGCAGGATCCCTGGGGCGCACAGTGGGAGGAGAGAGCAAACCCCTGGGGTCGTCTTCTGGCTTTCACGGTCAGCACCGAGTGTGCACACAGACATGAATTAAAATACTAAGAATATGGAAGATGTTCCGCGTCAGGAAAATGCAAGCTAAAAACAACAGCAGACATTTTGCTTCTCAAATTCACAAAATAAAAACTAAAGAGCAAAGAGGGAGAGTACGTTCATAAGCCGCTGGTACGCATGCTCGCCGGCGATGGCTCTATAAAGGATGATTTGGCGGTTCTGTTGGCTGTAAACCTGCCTGCCTTGAGACTGGGCGATCCCACCTCTACCAACGCGTCCAGCTGGAGATGGCTGAGAAAATGGCTAATGAGAGGTTCTGCCCACCGTGTCTGTGGTGCTGCTTTGCAAGGTTGCTGTGAAGAACTAGGTCGCAGATTGGATTCAGGAGAGAGAACGTCGAACAAGTGGGAGTTAGAAAAAGGAGGCCAGAGGCTGAGACAGAGGCAGAAGTGTCCCCAGTATAGAGATGGGTGGGTGGGTGGATGGGAAGGAGAAGGGGACACTGGGCAGAGAGATGAGGGAAAGTGAGCCAAAGGAGCCAGAGACAGAAGAGATGGGAGTTGCTGGCACCTGGCAGAGCCAGGGCAGAGGCTGACCCTGCCTGGCCTATGGAGAGATTCGGCGCCATGAAACTGTATGACCTGACACTCTCACCAACTCCACAGACCTGGGGGCAGGTTCTGAGGCAGGCTGCTGAGTGACAAGCCATCTTCAGCCTCAACACAGTTCTCAGAGCCAGGATGCTCAGGGACCATGGGCGCAGCTCGGATGACCGTGAACAGTGACGAGGTATGAACACATAACCACAGATAGCCCGTGTCTCTCAGGAGTGGGTCAGCCCTAAGAAGTACTGGGTTGTCCTGACAGCAAAGCAGGGCTCCCATGAGCTCTCATAGCACACATGCATGTGCACATGCATACGCCTGTACTCACACACCTTCTACAGGCCAAGCTCCTAGTCCTAAAGAAATGTGTGTGCTTAGTAGGAGCCAGAGACACCTGGGAGGCAGGAGCGGAACCTCGCAGCAAGAAGCCCCAATGAGAATCTGTCAAGACTACAGATGCTGGGGAAACCATTGTTTGCCCCTTGCCTGAGCCCCGCTTTGACCGTGCCCTGCAGCTCCCCTCAGCGTCTCTGACCAGGGCTTAACTGGGAAGCCACTCAACCCTGAGCAGGCACAGCTTGGAAATCCAGAGAGTAGAGGCCTGGACTGGGGTCCTGGAGGGACACCTCAGCTTTATGACCTTGTGAGGACTTTTTATTATACTCCACTCAGAGAGGTCCCGTTGGGATCAACTACAGTTGCTCACAGTGGGAACCAGCTGAGGGAATACCCTGTTGGAGGGTCCTGTCTCCTGTCGGATGCCTCCATCAGAGCATGTCTACTGGGTTCTCTATGCTGCCCTTCCCCTGCATTTCCAGTAACTAGAGGTCAGCCTGAGGTTCTGCCCTCTGGCAAGGTCCCATAGTGGTGCTGGCACTACCTGGCCACATGTCCTTGGCCAGTCCTGGGGGTTATTAGTACACTCTCCCTGTGTGTCCTGAACCTGCCACTCAGGGAATCCTCCAGTCCTGAGAATTTCTGGGAGGTTAGCATCCCTGGAGGACGTTCAGCTGAATCCCCAGCCTCCTTTCTCTCTAGGGGAGACTTCTGGAATGTTCTGTAGTCTGAGCTCCAGTTGTCTGAGTGTAACCCACTCAATAGTTCATTCTTTAAAACTTGTGTGTATATGCTGGGCGGTGGTGGTACACACCTTTAATCCCAGCACTTGGGAGGCAGAGGCAGGAGGATATCTGTGAGTTCGAGGCCAGCCTGGTCTACAGAGTGAGTTCCAGGACAGCCAGAGTTACAACAGAGAAACCCTGTCTTGAAAAAACTAAAACTAAAATAAACAAACAAATAAAAAACTTGTGTGCTTGTGTATCCACGTTTGTGTGCATGTGTGTTCGTGTGTGTGGATGCGTGAGGACGTGCGAGTGCACGTAGAAGCAGTAGTCAATATTGATGTCTTCCTCATTTGCTCTCTACCTATGTGGAGACAGTCTCTCACCGAACCTAGGGTTCACCCATATAGCTAGGCTGGCTGCCAGGGAGGTCCTGGGGTCCCCTGTCTTCACCTCTCCTGTGGTGTGATTACAGCCACAGCCCCTGTCCCCTGGCTTTACATGCGTGCTGGAGATGTGAGCCCAGACTCTCGTGCTGTGTAGCAAGCACTTTACGGACTGAGCCGTCTCCCTCCCCAGCAACCTGTCCTTTGTCCCTAAGATCATCTCTCAAATAAACTACTTGGACCCAGATCCTTTCTCCAGGGTCTTTTGTTGGGAAACACCTCACAGGTGGGGCTTTTTGTGTCACAGCATGGGGCACACAAAGCTCTCAGGCATCAGTGTGACCAGAGGTAACAACCTGCTTCCCATTAGGGCGTTCCTAATCACCCTTCTGTATTAATCGTTCCACCCATCAGCGATTATTGCCTGAATCAATTATTTTATTAAAGGATATGAAGAAGTGGTTTTCCAGTCCCATCAATCCTTCTGCTTTTATTAGCTGGGTTTTTTTTTTTCCTAATAAAGGATTTTTCGTCACACGCCAGGACTTTCAAGTTGAGATGAAATGGTAGAGGAATGACAGGCTAAAGGCCTCATTCTCTCCGCCCTCATTGCTAATTCTCAGGATGAGGAATCATGCCCTAGTTACTTCCAATGGTATTTAATAACATTTGATGGGTTTGGGGCTCCCCTCCCCTCCCCTCCCAGCCCGTGTTTCCATCAGTATTATTCTGATTTGAATCTGATACGTTTCTCCACAGGCTCCTGTTCTGAGTGCTTGTTTCCTGGCAGGTGGCTCAACTTTGGGAGGCAGCCGTGTCTTTAGAAGACAGGGCCTGGCTGCTAGGAATAGGTCACTAGGGGCCTGAGGAGATGGCCCAGCCCATGAAGTGTTTGTCTTGCAGGAGGACCTGACTTCAGTCCCCAGAATCTATGTTTTAAAAAAAAAAAAATCTGGGACTGTCCTGCACACTTGTTATCTCGGCGCTGGGGAGGCAGAGACAGGTGGACTCGGTTGGTTGGCCGACCAGCCTAGAATGATCGGCAAGCTCCAGGGCAGCGAGAGAACTTGTCTCAAAAAACAAGCTGAATGGCTTCTAAGCAGTGGAATTTGGCTTCACATGCACGTGCACACACATCGTGAGTACTCCCCGACACACACACCATGGACTTTCTCTCCTGTGCACTCACAAGAGGAGGAGGAGGAGGAGGAGAAAGAGGAGGAGGAGGAAGAGGAGGAGAAAGAGGAGGAGGAGGAGGAGGAGGAGGAGGAGGAGTTGGCAAGATAGTTCATATTATAGAGTATTTGCCAGGTAAACCTGACAACCGAGTTCAATCCCTGGAATTTAAGTGTCTTCATTTGCTTTCTGTTGCTGTGATAAACACCACGAGCAACAGCAACTTGGAGAGGAAACGGTTTGTTTGGCTCACATGTCCCATTCACGACTGATCATCAAGGGAAGTCAGGGCAGGAGCTATGGAAGAGTGATTATTGATTGCTCAGCCTGCTCTCTTATACGACCCAAGACCAGCCGCCTAGGCTTGATACCACCACAGAGGACTGGGCCCTCCCACGTCAATCATCAATCAAGAAAATGTCCCACAGACTTGTCTATAGCCCATCTGATGGAGACAACTCCTCAGGGGAGTTTCCCTCTTCTCATAGTTTGTGGGAAACTGACAAAACTAACCAGTATACCAGTGAAGGTGGAAAGAGAGAACTGACCACTCAGAATTGTCCTCTGACCTTTACGTACATACCCACAGACACATCACACACACAATAATGATAATAATAACAATAATAATAATAATAATAATTAGAAAGAAGAAGAGAAGGAAGCCCAGACCAGGTCTTTGAAGGTTAGAATCCTACCTTGGTCAGCAGCGATGTGAACAGGCACTACACAGGTTCCTGCCTCCATGGGCTCAGCCATCCCTTTATGCTTCCCTGTTATGGTGTTCTGCAACCTTCTAAAACAAGGAGCCAAAGTAAGTCTTTCCTTCCATAAACTATGTCTGTTAAGTATTTTGTCGCAGCAACTCAGAAGGAGCTAATACACACATGCACAGGTAAGTATTGGTACGTTCAGTGTTCCAATGAGCTCCCGTCACTCTTGCGTCTTTCCCCAGTGGGCGTCCCTTCGCTTAGGTCCTCTGTCCTTCGCAGGTGGTCTGTCTGTCAGCCGCGGACAGCGCCCTCACTTTCTGGCTCAATGAGATACCTCAAGTTCCCATAGGCTATCTCCTAGCCCAGCCCCGGACTCAGCCATCCCTCCGAGGAGCCCTGGCCCCTGGTGTTTTGGAGAACACACTTTGACCTGGCTGTGATCAATGCCTGTGGGTTTTTCCTGCTTCTGAAGGTTGTTGGCAGATGTAGACAGCAAATCCATACTCTCGAACAGAAAAACCAAAGGAATGGTGCATGCCTGCTGATCTCTCCGGGTCGAATATAACATTTAAAGGTTTTATTTAGTCTCTTTGGTCTTTTCCCCAGATCTCTTTTCTCACACACTGACGATCTTGGATTTCGGCATTAGCATAAGCACTTATTTACATTACCCTGTGATTTTTTTTTTTTATAAAACTATCAAAAATAGCGACAATATACATATATATTTTTCTAACAGCAAGACTTTCAAGTGAAGTTTTAAGACTTCTTTGAAGCTCTTTTTATCTTCGGAAAACATTTCTTTAAGGACGTATGGTCCACATGCTGTGAGGTAAAGCCATCAAGCTAATTATTTCCACGGAGTGATGACATCACCCGCTTGCTGTACATTTAAGGTCTTCCATTTCAGAGTGTTTTCAGATGATAGAGACTGGTTTTTTTTTTCCTCCTTCCCTTTTGATTTAATGTTATTTTGAATCTATTAAATATTTATATGATTCCAAAGTCAAAGCCACATAAAAGTATCTAGAGAGTTCCATTTCCATCACTCTCCTTCTACCCTGTTCCTTCCCTTGTAAGCAATCATTTTTATTGCTTTCTGCTTAGCTGTTTATCCTTGCAGTGCTTTTTTTCCTTGCAAATATAAACCGTTTGTGTACACATTTATACCCCTCTACTGTGGGTTGGATCTCAAATGTTCCTCAAAGGCTGGTGTTTTAAAGGTTTCAGTTGACGGTCGAGGGTGTGTGGGACCATCAGGAGTCAGAGCCTATTGGAAGGAAGTTAGGTTACTGGGGATACTGGAACCCCGGTCTGTAGGCTCCACATACATTCTCTGCTTTAATGTTGTGTCTCGTCACAGGATCTAAGCAACAGGGCCAAGCAATGATGGGCTGAGATCTCTGATTTGTGAGCCAAAGTAAAACCTTTCCTTCTTTTAAGATTTCTGTCTCAGATATTTTGTCACAGTGGTGGAGAGCTGGCATTCTCCTTCCCCATTGTCATGAAAGGACAGTATACTAGGGATTCAGCCCTGCACCTCCTGCTTTTCACTTAACACCGCATCCTGGAAGCCATTGCGTTGTACTGTGCCTTCCATGTTCCTTTTCAATGTATTCAGTTGTAGTGGAGCTTTGCCAAGAAGTCTTTTGTACTGTGCAGCCTTCCTTATGGTTGCATGCCGCTTGGACTTCTGGGAACAGCTTAGGGGCCTTATAAAGGAGAGTGTGGCCAGCTGACAGTTGATGGGAAAGCAGGCAGGCACCAGTTCACGTCAGAGGACAGTTAGTGGCATGGCAGAGTTGGGGGACAGAAGATGTGAGAAGTTAGTCCAGTTCTCCAGGCTTAGACAGATGAAACCAGCCAAAAAGGGGCTATGAAGATTTCTTTCCATTTCTCTCTCTCCTTTTAATCTTTTTAGAGCTAGAAGGTTAAAAAGTTACAAGTTAGGAATGTATCTCAGTAGCAGTTAGGGCAAGAGAACAAGACTCTGTCAGGGTAACTTTCCGTTACAAGCGGCACTCCGGCAGAGGACAGGAGAACAGTCACAAGCTGAGCAGGAGAACCAGGAGGGAGATTTCAGTTACAAAATAAGGAGCCAGAGTTCAGTTACAAGTGACAGAAAACAGACGTATTCCGTTGCGTGAATATACTGCAGTTTCTCCAGGTAATCTCCTAGAATGAGCATTTAGAGATTTACAATGCTTTGCTGTTCAAGATAATACACGACAAGCAGCCTCCTGTGGAGGTTTTAGCACTGGTTTCCCAGTGACCCTTAGTTTGAGAACACTAGAAGTAGGGCTCCTGGGTCAAACAATAGTTCCTCTTTTAGAAAATTTTAAGTTTCCCTCCGAACAAGTTGTACTATTTTACGTTTCCACCAGCAACCGTTTTTCAGCCATTCATTCAATAAACACGTAACGTGTACCTACTAAGCGCCAGGCACCTATTTCTATCTGGAAGGCATTATAGTGAAAAAAGACAGACATGATTCTTTCATTCAGGAACTCACAGCGTGGGGAGGAGGTTTGAGTGAACAGATAACCACACAAGCAGTCACATATTTGTTAAGAAGAAGGGTTAACTCCGTAAGAGTTTACAGTGAGAAGCTGGGCGTAGAGGCACGTGCCTGTAATCCTAGCACCTGGAATGTGAAGGCAGGTAAACCAGGTGTTCAAGGCTAACCTCAGAGTCCTAGTTAGTATTAGCTGTCAACTTGACACAGCCTAGAGTCATCTGAGAAGGGAATCTCAGATCCAGGGGTTACCGGATCAGATTGGCCAGTGGGCACATCTGAGGGAGATCCTCTTGACTGTTAATTAAGGTAGGAGGGTCCAGCCAAGGAGATACCACTATAAAGAATGTGGTTTTCCATTGTGAGGCTTAGCTATTGCACTTAGGGCGTGCTGATACCTTGAATTTCTTCAAATTTGGGAAATTCAAGTGCATAACTTGTGGTAGTGGAGAACTGTCATCAGGTTTTCCCCTTAAAACTTTTTTTTAAAGGAAAACAAGTCAGAAATTTAAATAATCACATTAATTAAAATAGAAATGTGTTAGAAAGCCTATAGAATATATAGAGTGATCAGAATTCAGAAGTTAATTTACATCTTCAAATTATTTCACTGTAAAAAATGCTGAAAATAAATGAGCTAAATTTGTAATTTAAGACTGGGTATGGTAGCACATACCTTTAATCCCAGCAGACGAAGGCAGATCTGTCTGAATTTGATGCCAGCCCGGTCTACACAGCGAGTTCCAGGTCAGCCAGAGTTACATAGTGAGAACCTGTCTCCCCATGAAACAAAACAAAAGCAAAAAGAACCTAGAAAAGGAGGCTGGAGAGACGGCTCAGTGGTTAGGAACGCTCGCTCTTGCAGACAGACTCCCAGCACTCACACCAGACAGCTCACAACTTCCTGTAACCCTAACTCCTGGAGTTCCGACGCCCTCTTCTGGCTTCCGTTGGCACCCACACAGATCCACACAAAGATACACAGATACACGTAATTAAAAGTAATAAAAATTAAACTTAAAAAAAAAAAAAAGAACCTAGAAAAAGACTAAGGTAAACACGAGAGCAGAAGACAGCGAATGAGGATGAAGAAGAAACTGTGAAAGAAATAACTCTAGGAGGAAATTTAAACTCTAGATCTTTGCGCATGCTTTCTAAACAGACACAATTACAAATAGGCTTACGTAAACCGAGAAGAGGGAAAGGCACAGAAGGGACGAGCACAGCAGACCCAGCTATGCTGTGGAAGTCGCCACAGGGAAGAAAAGACAGGCATGTGCAAGCCCGTGGGATCCAAAATATAATTGATTAAACTGACTCAAGGGGCTGGGGAGTTGGCTCAGCGGTTAAGAGCATTGACTACTCTTTCAGAGGTCCTGAGTTCAACTCCCAGCAACCACAGGGTGCCTCACAACCATCTATCATGGGGTCAGGTGCCCTCTTCTGGCATGCAGGTGTGCACGCAGACAGAGCACTCTGACTCAAGACCAAGTGGAGACCCTAGAGCAGCGCCTCTCAACCTGGGGGTTGCAACCGCTGGATAACATGTATTTCTGATTGTCTTAGGAACTGAGAAAATGCTCAGTAGCAAAATTACAGTTATGAAGTAGCAATGAAAATATTCTTATGGTTGTGGATCACCACAACAGGAGAAACTGTATCCAGGGGTCACAGTATTGGGAAGATTGAGAACCATTGACCTAAAGTGACCAATCAGAGAAAAGGCTTGAGCATCAAGGATGCCACCCTCCCCCCATCCCGACTTCCATTTTCAACCCCTTCTCTCTCACCCTCGGTCTTTATTTGAACATTACACATATTTCCTGCTGTGGTTGGTATGTATATGTTTCCTCAAATTCTGTATGGTTGGAACCAAAGTCCCAAGTGACAGTATTAGGAAGCAAATTCTTTTGGAGACGGTTAACTCATTCTGACTCTACGATTCATGTCTTTATAAACAGATCAGGAGCTAGACACTGGGACCCTTTACTCTCCCTTCTGCCATGTGAGGACCTATCATTCAGCCCCAAATAAATAAATCTTTGTTTGTTTTGAGACAGGATCTCTCTACAGAGCCCTGGCTGTCCTGGAACTCATTATGTAGACCGGGCTGGCCTTGAACTCACAGAGATCTGCCTGCCTCTGCTTCCTGAGTGATAGAATTAAAGGTGCCTGGCTAATAAATCTTTTTTTTTTTTTTTTTTTTTTAAAAAGCCCTGAAAGTGCTGGGCCTTTAATCTCAGGGAAGCAAAGGCAGGCGGATCTCTGGGAGTTCCAGACCAGCCAGAATTATAACAAAGAAACCCTATCTCAAAAAATACACACACACACACACACACACACAAAGCCCTGTCAGGTAGTTTACAACTGCCTTTAACTCCAGCTCCAGGACATCCTGCCCTCTCCCTTCTCAGGCATCTGCGCGTGCGCGTGCGCACACACACACACACACACACACACACACACACACACAATTTCAGATTAATAATATATTTATATTGTGTTTAAGTCCTGATCTTATATATATTTAGGTGGTAGAACCGCTGGAATTTCCCAGCTAGACTATCTTGTGGGAAGGAGTGATCATGGCTTGTGCCTGAGGTGAGAAACTATAAAGACCGTCCCCTGGAGCTGGAGAGACCCTCAGTGATTTATCACACTCATTGCTCCTGCAGAAAACCCAGGCTAAATCCCCAGCACCTACATGGTGGTTACAGCCATCCCTAAGTCCAGGCTCCAGGCTCAGAAGCCCTCTTTCAGACTCTGTGATCACTGGGCACAAACATGGTATGTAAACATACATGCAGACAAAGCATTTAGGCACGTAAAAGAAAAATCTGAAAAAATTATTTTTAAAGAAGGCTGCTCATCAGATATGGACTTCGGGGGAAGCCATGGATTCAGTTTTGAGCAGTGGCTGTAAGGCGTCTGTTAGACTGCAGAGTAGAGGCATCGAGGAGTAGGTGGATGCTTGAGTACAGAGCTCGGGGCAGGCTGGAATTTGGGATTCAGGAATTGTGAATGAGTGCGCTGAAGACAGACAGCCAGGGCGAAGAGGAAGGCTTCGAGGATGAAGATTGATCACACAAAATTTAGAGAGAAGAGCAGAAACAGCACAGAGCTGACAAGTCAGGCAGAGGAAGTGACATCCTGAAGCCGGCCTCTGGAACCAGGGTGTTCTGCAGCTGCGGCTCCAGGAAGGGAGGCGAGGAAGGCGCCTGCAAGGGAGCACAGTAAAGAATCCGCGCCAGATGTGTGAGAGGGGAATCAGTAAGAAAACTGCTGAAATGGCCACTGGAGCAGAGGTGTTGTGATGAGAGAGACAGAACACCCAGAGGCATCTGGGTGAGTCCAGAACAGAGAGAGAAAAAGTCGAGGGGAATGGCCAGGGCTTTGTGAGGGAGCCGAGCGCGTGCAGTGGACAAACGCCAGTTATCAGGAAATGAGTCCTGAGGGAAAGACTCCGGTGAGCTGCAGCAGTCCTGGGGGTTTGGGGTTCAGGATGCTAGCTGGGGAGGGCTGAGATGTATAATGAGTACTTGTGACTAGGGATCAAAGGAGCCTGCAGGTCAGCATGGGCTTTGAGAAGCAACCCCAGGTACAGGACAATAGAGAGCCTCAAAATGACTCTCTTTGAGAAATGAGAACCCGTTTTGCAAGTTCCTGAGGAATTCTGGCTTTTATCTAAGCACCAGAAATCCTTCTATTGTCCAGCTTGACCTCATCTCTGCATATATAAACTGCCCGAGACCTAACGAGATGGGGAGACAGGTGTGAGGACCAACAGTAGCTGTTTGGAATTTTGCTACCAAGATAGGTATTTTTTGTTTGTTTGCTTGTTTGTTTGTTTGAGACAAGGTCTCTCTACATAACCCTGGCTGGCCTGGAACTCACTATGCAAACCTGGTTGTCCTCAAACACACAGAGATCTGCCTGCCTCTGCTGCCCATCGCCACGCCCTACCTTAAGGTGGATATTTGAAAACATGAATTTTGTAGTCTACAATATCAATGGCAACTTATGAAAGGAATGGCAGCCGGCCTGGGGAAATCTGATCAGCGTATTTGTTTGCGACGAGTCTGGCCCAGGAGATGGCTGGGAGGCAGGTCGTTGGTGGTCAGGCGGGATGAGGCAGTCAGGAATCCATGAAAGACAGTTACTTAAAAGCACTGGAGAAAGCAAAGTATCTGTGATTGCCTGGCAGCCTGCAGGGCCGTTGAGCTTTGTAGTCCCTTTCACTGGGACTGAGACTGAGACTGAGAGCTGGCCCGGTGGTTAAGAGCACTCGCTGCTCTTGCAGAGGACCCTGGTTTGATTCCCAACACCCACGTGGTAGCTCACCAACATCTGTAACTCCAGTTGGGATGCTCTATTCTGTCCTCTGTAGGCACCAAGGATGTGCACAGTATATATACACACATGGAGACAAAACACCCATTCCTATAAAGATAAAAGAAAAATTAAGAAAAAGAATCCTGTAGCTGAGACAAGCTGGGGTCTGGTTCACAGAGATGCTCTGTAAGTATTCGTTATCATTATTTAAATTAAGTGTAGAAAGGGCTGGGATAATCCAAACCATTATATCGATAGTTTTATAAATAATAATAATAATAACAATAGTAATAGTAATAATAATAAGAAGAAGAAGAAGGAGAAGAAGAAGAAGAAGAAGAAGAGGAGGAGGAGGGAGGAGGAGGAGGAGGAGGAGGAGGAGGAGGAGGAGGAGAAGAAGCCACCACCACTTGGCTACATTTGGCGTTTGTATATTTGTCATGTTTGAAAGTCTTTGGTCCATTGGATGACGGCTTTGTAATCCAATTTTATGTGTAATGGAATAACTGATTAAGTGTTGCAATTTTGGGCTAAATCCCACTAAAGTATCTCAGCCTTGGAACATCTGAACTTTAAGTTTGATATATTTATTACTTTAATTTTCTAGGTAGATTGAGAGTTATTTTTTACTTGGATTTGGTTTGCTAAGTGAGAACATTTTAATATGTTTTTAAAAAATCAAGTATTTTAAAATTTATCGTCGCTGTTTTAGAAGGTGCCGGTGTTTAATTCAACAAGTTTGTAAGTGGGGCCAAGCATCATTGGAGGCAGCCTTAAAAACGGTTGTCAAGGGCCAGGTGGTGGCTCTTTAATTGGAGCACTCGGGAGGCAGAGGCAGGCGGATCTCTGTGAGTTCCAGGCCAGCCTGGTCTACAGGGTGAGTTCCAGGACAGCCAGAGGGAAACTCACCTCAAAAAAAAAAAATTGTTAGACTTATAGATTTATAATTGTATATATATATATATATATATATATATATATATATATATACATACATACATACATATATATATATAATTTTAATAAACTGACTCCCTTTTTAAAAACTTTACTCATTTAATTCTATTTTCTGTGCATTGGTGTGAGGGTATCAGATCCCCTGGAACTGGATTTACAAAGAGTTGTGAGCTGTGAGCTGCCATTGTGGTTGCTGGGAATTGAACCTGTGTCCTCTGAAAGAGCAACCAGTGCTCTTAACCACTCAGCCATCTCTCCTGCCCCCAACTGACTCCATATATATATATTTTTGCCCCCCCCCAGATAGTGTTTCTCTGTTGTAACTAACTCTAGCAGTCCTGGAACTCACTCTGCAGACCAAGCTGGCCTCAAACTCATAGACATCCACCTGGCTCTGCCTCCTGAGTGCTGGGATTAAAGGCATGTGCCACTACAGCCTGGCTGACTCCATTTTTAAAACCCAAAATAAAATTTCTTAATGGTCTTCTCTATAGAAAAAAAAATCCTCAAGGGAATTAAAAGAAAATCAACCAATTCTAGGAAATATCTGTTCCTTGTAGGGAAGAAACAGGGCTCAAGACAAACTCTCTCGCTAGGGAGAGGCCGAGGGGCAGTCTCAGTGTGGACACCATGTGGAGAGGAAGGGATGGGGCTAGGAGGGCGGGAAGACCAGAGAAGATAGGTGGTCACCTTGCTCAGATGGGAGCTGAGCGTAAAACAGTTTAGTCTTCACGGCAGCCAAGCGGAAACATCAAAGAGAAGGACCATCAGGAATGAGCGTTGTTCATAGAATCCTGCATTTATCATGTCTCTCCAGGGAACCAGAAGAGAAGAGACGGATGGATGGATGGATACAGAACCCCCATGGTGGCTCAAAACTGCCTGTAACTCCAGGCCCAGGAACCTCTTTTGGCCTCTCTGGACGCCAGGAATGCATATGATGCATAGACATATATGCAAACAAAACTTACATACATATAAATAAAGAGACATAAAAAATTAAAAATAAGCATACACATAGAAGCTATTTTTAAGATTTTCTTAAAAAAATAATGGGTATAGGTATGTGCACATGTGAACACAGGAGCCTATGGACTCCAGAAGAGGGCATATGTTGTGAAAGTTTATTTTTAGTTATGTATAAAATAACTTTTATGCACTGTTGGGTGAGGGGCTATCCTAGGTCTTGGCCTTTTATATCGTCTACAGGTGTTGGATTTCTGTGGGGGATGTTTGATTGCTTATGATCTGCACCTGAGGCGTTCTGGATCAATAAAAACACCTGAGCTCAGATGCTCATGGTTCCACTGTCAGGATGGTGCTGCCATGATGGTCTGAGGTCTGCTGCGGTCTGGCAGGGTTTATATCTATGAAACAATGCCTCTGTATCTTCCTTGCTAAACCACCCCAAAAGTGCACTGCTATAGGCATAGGATCCCCTGGAATGGTATGTAGTTATAGGCAGCTGTGAGCTATTCAGTATTGGTGCTGGGATCTAAACTGTGGTCCTCTGGAAGAGAAGTAAGCACTCTTAACCTGAGCCATCTCTCTGGCACCAGAAGATATTTACTGATTAAAAGGAATTGGCTCACATGATCCTGGGAGCTGACAAGCTCCATCCACAGGATGGACAGGACATCCACAGGATGGAAGCTCCTGGGAAACCTGAAGAGCCACTGGGTTGGCTCCATCCACATTCAACAGCCAGGGAATCCACAGAGCTGATTGTATTGTGTGAAGGGGGGCTGCTGGCACAAGTCCTGTATCCAGAGAATGCAGATTCTGGGGAATCTGGTCTCCAAGGGCAGAAGAAGATGGTGTCCTGGTTCTAGGAGAGAGAGAATTTGCCTTGTCCATATCTCCCTCTCTTTCTATCCTGTAACTTTCTGATTGAATGGGACTCACCCACACCAAGAGAGAGATCTTCCTTATTAGTCTGGAGACTCCGCAGTACTGTCTTATCCACACACTTGAAATTCACCCCACTTTTATATCGTTTGTTTGTTGTTGGGGTTTTGTTTTGCTTTGTTTTGAGACAGGGTTTCTCTGTTGTACCTCTGGCTGTCCTGCAACTCCCTCTGGAGACCCGGCTGGCCTTGAACTCACAGAGATCTGCCTGCCTCTGCCTCTTAAGGGCTGGGATTAAAGGCATGTGCAACCACTAGCCAGCCCCCTTTTACATTATTATAGACACACTAGGGACCACTGACTACTGAGGGAATCTTCCAGTACAACCCCAGGCCGTATGTATGTAGGACCCTGGTTTAGGTGAGTCTGAGTTGGAAAAAGCAGAAAGCTGGTCTGAGGCCCCTGTATCTCTAGCTTGGCATGGGGTGCGGGACCTGGGCAGATGAGGGTGCTGCCACTAGCAGAGAAAGTTCTGAGGCTTTCCTCGGCCTGGAAGGCCTGCCGGGACTTGGCTTTCTCTTTTCCTGCCGTCTGGTCCACCAAACTGCCTCTTGGCTTGGTCGCATTCCCTCCTGGTCCTCCACGCTTGTCTATTTAGCATTCTCTCTGAGCTGACGTCCCTGCTCTTCCTACCCACGCCACCTTGTTAGAGCCCCCTGAGCACTCTAGGACAAGGCTCCCCGATGCGTCCACACCCCACACACCCGATACCCCACATACCAGCTCACCTGCCAGGTTAGCCTGTTCCCACGGCAACCGCGACTGTGGTTTGAATATGTGTTGCGCCCCTCCAAAATTCATGTGTGCGGACTGAAGCCTCAGGGTAATGGTTTGAAGAGGTGATGCGGAAGGTGATTGAGTCTGCGCACTCTGCCGTTCTGGACAGACTCGGTGTCTCATTAACTGCCGACTCCTTCTGGCTTTTCCTCTCCTGCCACGTGTGAATGCTGATTAGAAAAACACGGTCAATGGAGCAGGCTGTCAGCGCACACCCAAGGCTGCTGTGGTGCCTTGGTCTTAGATACCCCAGCCTCAGAAAATATGTTTCTTTTGCCTATAAGCGACCCAGTCTTGGGTTTGGGTTTGGGTTTTGAAACAGTATCTCATAGAGGTCAAGCTGACCTTGAACTCAAATATATTACTGAAGATGACCTTGAACTCCAGATCCTCCCAAGTACTGGGATTCCTAGGATGTGTCACCAGACGTAGCAGGTATGTTTTTATAACGGCACAGACAGACTAAGGCAACCACCCAGCTGCCTTGCCCTTCGGTAACAAAATTCATCTCCCAGGCTTCATGGCGATAGGCGATAGGTGACATCTCATCTGTCCAGATGTCAGCTGGGAATAAGGCACCCTACAGACTGGACAGATACATCAGTCAGCGGGGACAACTGCACCAGAGCACAGAAAATGAACGAAACCTTCCTAATACTGTTTAGAAAGACTTTGTCCCTCAAACTTGAAAAGAGTAGTGCAGTAAAGAGGAAAAAAATCAAAACAGACCAACCTCCCTCTCTTATGTTGGTGCAAAACTCGTAATAAAACCACAGCAGAATGGCAGAATGTGATGCTTTTTCTTTTCTTTCTTTCTTTCTTCTTCTTCTTTTTTGTTGTTTTTTGAGACAGGTTTTCTCTGTGTAGCCCTGGCTGTCCTGGAACTCACTCTGTAGACCAGCCGGGCTTCAAACACATAGAGATCCTCCTGCCTCTGCCTCCCAAGTGCCAGCATTAAAGGCGTGCGCCATCACTGCCTGGCCATGTGATGTTTCTTGTACAAATGACTTTACAGACCACATACATACCCTTTACAAAACATTATCAGGAAAGCCTCAGTATGCTAAAAGAGAAATACACCAGGTCAAGAGGTGTTGCTTATAGAAATGTTAGGGTGGTTCAATATTAATAAATCGATTCATAAAATTTATTTTAGAAAGTAGACTACAATAATGGTTTAAGAGAAAAATAGACCAAAGCCAAGTGGCACTCATTACAAGAATAAAAATATAGATAATATTAGAAAATCTATTGATACAATTTATTTGATTTATAATTTGAAAAGAAAACCATTATATAAAGATAATGAAAATACATTTGATAAATACAGCATCCCTAAGTTTCTAAATCTTATCAAAATAAAAGTGATACTTCTATATGTACGTTGAAATTGTTGTGACGCTTTTTATTTACTTATTTGTATGTGTACACGCTTGCCCTGACACGCGAACAGGACAGATACACCTGAGGGTTCCAGGAGTCAAACTCAGGTCACCAGGCTTAGCGGCAAGCACCTTTGCCCGCTGAACCATCTTGAGAGACCTATTTTAATTGTTACACTTATGTACTTATGTATTTATTTAGTGTGTGTGTGTGTGTGTGTGTGCGCGCACACACATGTGGCGGTCAGAGGACAGCTTGTAGGGGTCACTTCTCTCCTTCTATCATGTGGGTCCTGGGGATCAAACTTAGGTCTTGAGGCTTGGCAGCGGCGTCTCACCTGCCTTCACTGACCTTATTTCTTCTTTGAATCAAGGTCTCTAGCTCAGGCTGGCCTAGAACTCACTATATAAGGATGACTTTGAGCTTCTGGTTTCTTGCGTCCACTTCCCAGGTGCCTGGGTTGCAGGCATGCACCACCGTGCACATGCATGGTTCCCACCGTGCATGTCCCCAGGCAGCTGGAAGCATCTGCAACACAATGGAACTATGCAAATAGTTCTTCTAGGTGAAGAACAATCCAGAAGGCCTAGGGAATCTCATTTCGTAGTCCAGACTGACCTCCAATGCCTGACGCTCCTGCTGTCTCTCTACCACAGCTCTTAATTAACATTGTTCTGAAAGTCCTAGTTAATTTAATTAGAGAAATACATGAAAAGAGAGATAAATATTAGGAGAGAAGGAGGCAAAGTAATCATTATTTAAAGTTCGTATGATTAAATATCTAGAAATCCCTCCCAGAAATCCATTAAATATATTAACTGGATCCAGGAACTTGGCCAATTACAAAATAAATATACAAAAATCAATAGCATCCCAATCAAACAATAAAATACACTTAGAAAATATGACGCAGAATGGTTCCGTTCACAGTATCTTAAAAGCATAAAGGAAGAAGGAATAAAGGCGGCTGGAGAGATGTCCCGGCTGTTAGGAGCACTGGCTGCTCTTCTAGGGGACTCAGGTATGATTCCCAGCACCCACACAGCAGCACACAATTTCTGCAACCTGGTAGCAGGGGATCTGACCCCTTCTTCTGGCCTTCTGAAGCAGCAGGCACACATGTGGTACACAGGTATGCACGCAGGCCAAATAACTACACACATAAAAATAAACTGATAAAATTATTTTTTTATTAAAGAAATAAACTTAGAACAATGTGCAAAGCATTTATAGGGAAAAATTCTGTGGAGGGACGACAGGAAGACTTGGAGATAGCCAACTTGAACAAGAAATGGTGTTTAAACCTAACCAAGGACTCCACTGGTAGAGCGTTTGCTTAACAGGAATAAAATCCCTGGGTTCGATTTCAGCACCACATAAAGCCAGGCATGGCACAGACCTGTAATCTTACTTAGGAGGCAGAGACAGGAGGGTTGGAAACTCAAGATCATCCTTGGTCACATAGTGGATTTAAGGCCAGTATGGCTACACGAGACCCTGCGTCAAAAACAAAACAGAATTTTGACCTGGTGTCGCACACCTTTGATCCCAGACAGAGGCAGGATGATCTCTGTGAGTTCAAGGACAGCCTGATGTACTTACAGTGAGTTCCAGGGCAGCCAGGTAAGACCTTGTCTCAAAAAAATCAAATCAAATCATAATCTACCTCCTTCAAATTATTATAGAATCATGTTCAGAATCCCCAAAGGTCGTATCCTAGAACCTGGCAAAGAGATTCTAAAAAGAATTTGAACAATAAAGCTATAGAAATAAAAGTCAAGGGAACTGGAGAGACGACTCGGTGATTAAGAGCTCTTGCTGCTTTTCCAGAGGACCCGAGTTGTCCATCCCAGGCACTATGGTGATTTGGGGCAGGGGAGTTTGGGGGTTCTGGGAGTGTTAGCTGTGCTCTGCTCCTGCTGGTTGATTTGCATAGGACCAGGAGAAGCTCAAGAGCAAGGAATTAGCCTAGGGAGGAGCAACTTCTCCTGGACTTGGTAGAACCTCCAGATGTCAAAATATCAAAAAATACCAAAGTAAGGGCTGGTCCCGTTCTTGCCTGGTGTGTGCAAGGCCCTGGGCGCCAGCACTACATAACCCAGGCTTGGTCGTGCATGCCCAGCATCCCAGCAGGTAGAGGCAGAAGGATCAAGAGTTGACGGTTATCCTCAGCTACTCAGGGAATTGGAGACCAACCTGGGCTACAGGAGACTCTGTCTCCCAAACAAACAACCTTCCACACCCAAAATCTGCTAATCCTAGACCGATAGTCAAAAAAATGCAAATTAAAATATATATATAACAGCCACTTTAATTGGTCAGATATGGGAAGAGGTCTAGTAGTCACTTGATGGCAGAGTACTTAGCCGTGCTCCGGTCCCTGGTTTCCATGGAGAGGATAGGTGGGGGCATTTTAAAACTGACTAAATCTAGGACTGCTGAGGAGCGGAGGGGTGGGCCAGCCTAGCCCGGCCTGTCAATCTCACGTCCTCCACAGCTCCCGGTCCTGATGCCACCCACTCTCAGGACCAGGCCCGTTAGCCCCTCGGCCTAGTGTGTCTGACTTCTCCCTCCTCACAAGCTGCTGTGGCCTGATCTCCAAACTTGAGGCACACGGCTTTGAATCGGGTCACCTCCTTCTCCATCATGAAGCACCCTCCCTCGGCTTCTGCAGACTCACATCTCCAGCTTCCCACGGGTCCCCTCACGCTCCTGCCTAGTCTTAGCACCTCTCTCTTCTGGGGGAGCTGCCCCACCCACCACCTTCCACCGTCTCCCTGGGAATGCTCATCCACAAACAGTCTCCAGCGCCCACTGACATCTGTCTTGGGTGATTTAAGCTTACAAATCCAGCTGTTTGCTAGACTTTGGCTTTTCTTTAATAAGCCTACACTCACTTTGCAATAAATAATAGCTCAGGAGGCTGAGGAAGGGTGATCACTTAAGGTCAGGAGGGAGGCACAAAATTCTGCCTCTCTTCTCCCCCCCCCTCTCTCTCTCTCTCTCTCTCTCTCTATATATATATATATATATATATATATATATATATATATATATATAAATTGTGACTTTTTTTTTTGTTTTGTTCTGTTTTTTGTTTTTCAAGACAGGGTTTCTCTGTTGTAACTCTGGCTGTCCTGGAACTCACTCTGTAGACCAGGCTGGCCTGGAACCCACAGAGATCCACCTGCCTCTGCCTCCCAAGTGCTGGAATTAAAGGCATGCGACACCACCGCCTGGCTTTCTCATATAACTTATAACTCTGGGCATGGAATCCAGGGATCTCAGCCAACGTCAGACAAACGCTCTATCACTCAACTCCGACCCTAGGTGTCAAGACATTGTTCCTAAACAAAACAACAAACGAAGAAGTTCTTCCTCCATTGCTCTTCTACCTCATTCAGGGTCCCACAGAGCTCACCAGTATGACAAGTCTTGCTAGCCCGTTCTGGGGGTGCTCTTGCACCGCCGTCCAGCCGGCCACCACGTCCGCCTGACCTCACACCTGTTCTGGGGATCCAAACTCATGGGCGCGGCTCACACTTTAACACCTGCACTATCTGCACATGGGCATGATTTTTTTTAAGTGCCTAAATGATCTCAGAGAAGAGGGAGCAGGGCAGGAGGGCGAGGTGAACTTTGGACACTTGTTCAGTTTTTGTAAGGAAGAGCCAGGCCTGAACTTTACCTTTGGCTGGCCAACAGGCTGTGGCATGCGGCCTTGGCGGGGACTCTGGCCTTCCCAGGAAGACAGTGTGGGTGGGGCTCCAGAAGCCCTCACTTCGGGGCCTCTGCCAGTGGAGCACAGAGGCCACCTGGGGCCTGTTGCTCACTAACTAGCTAGGGTATCCTTGTATTAGGAGACTGGTTCTTTCTTTAAAAAAAAAAAAAAAAAAAAAAAAAGAAAGAAAGAAAGAAAGAAAGAAAAAAAGAAAAATTAAAAAAGTACTCTGCTTCGCAGTATTTGCTCACTTCCGTGATGTAAATATTCCCACCGGGGCCAATTTCAAGCTACCACAGAGCAACAACCAGCTCACGGAATTCCTGCAGATTTAGCAGGTAGCTCTCTCTCTCCTCTCTCCCTTGAGCCCTTCTCTGCTGAGCCCCAGAGATAACCAGGGAGCCCTCTTAGGAGAACTGAGGACTTGTTACCACACAAATGGGGTGTTAATACAACCAGGGAATTAAGCCCAACTTACTAGCAGCAAGCCGATGGAGTCGGAAGCCTGCGCTGTGTTAGTATTAAAATGTTTTTTTAAGTGCGTTCTCCCTGGAAAATGGGCACAGAGGACGTTCATTCCACAGGCGTGTGCTGAGAGCCTCCTCTGTCCGGGGAGTGTTCTAGACACTGGGGCGAATGAGATTCTTGGCCTCCGGAAGCTTACGGTCTAGAATCTAAACATTAACATCTCACGGTCATAATTTACAGAGAAAATTAAAGCAGAGGAAGGACTAGAGAGTGGTGGGGCCCCTGCTTTAGAAAGGCAGGAGAAGCCTTTCCTGAACGCTTGAGCAGGCCCAGGAAAGAAGGAGGTAGCCAGTCCGGGGCTGGCAGAGATACTAGGAGTCACTGAGGAAGTTCCAGGCAGAAGGAGAGTAGAGTTGGCCAGAGTGGGGGATGGGAGGGGCTGTAGCCGAGGCCCCGGGGTGACCTGAGGGAAGTCAGCAGGATTCAGGCGTGACTAGGAAACCACTTGTGGACTGGGAGAAGGGAAATTAAGTCATGGTAGCTGGTGCCTCTGCACACACTGGGCCCTGAATTAGCTTTGGAAGCTTTGAGCAGAGAAATACTACGTCTCCTACATTTAAAAGAGGACACAGCGCCAAAAATAGGAGGAGGGTGGGCGAGATGGCTCAGCAGGTAAAGGCACCCGCTGCCAAGCCCGACGACCTGAGCTCAATCCCTAGAACACACGTGGCTGGAGAAATCCACCCCCACCAGCTACCCTCTGACCTCCACATGGTCAGTGTGAGATTGCTCAAACACACACGCAAACAAAACAAACAAAAACAAATAAAAGAAAGGAAGCATAGAGACCCGTCTGACGCCTCTGCTGTGGTTTGAGTGGGAGACTACGGTAGCTTGAACTAAGGTAGAATCCGGGTAAGAAATGGCTGGTCCGAGGGTTGGGCAGTGGTGGCACGCGCCTTTAATCCCAGCGCTCGGGAGGCAGAGGCAGGCGGATCTCTGTGAGTTCGAGGCCAGCCTGGTCTACAGAGTGAGATCCAGGACAGCCAGGGTTATGTGGTGAGACCTTATCTCAAAAACGAATAAACAAAAACAAAAGATAGGTAGAAAGAAAATGAATCCCGGATGGTCTGGCTACTCTCACACCCTGATGTTTGGGCTTCCTAGAGAGCAGGTGTGGAGAGACCCAGACTGAGACTCAGCGGGATGACTGGGCGTCTTCTTCAGTCAGTCTTCATTCTTGAGGACGTTTTTGCCGGTGTAGATCTCTGGGCTGGGATTTCACTTTCTCTCAGCATCTGCAACAGCTGAGATAGAAGTATCTGCGCAGGCGACACACTCACACAAACTGAGACCCGAGACGGAGGCGGAATGCCTGCCTGGCAGCCACAGGGCCCTGGATCGCCTTTCCAGGAAGGAGAGAGGGAAGAAGAAAGAAAAGAAGGCTGAAGCCATCGGCTACCATTGGCTTCTCGAATATCCCAGGCATTCTAAATATTTTACTGCAGGCAGATAGCAAACGATCCCCAAGGAGCAGTTCTAACTGAGCACTGGGTGTGTACACTGAGGGTCTCGGCACCAGCATATAAAATGAGGACATGACCTCCAAGGCTGAGGAGAAGGTTTTTGTTGTAGATGTGAGAGAGGCAGCAGCCAGAGGCATCTAGAAGAATCCAGAGAGGGAGAGTGGTAAACTGAATATGACCAGAAGAATGGACCAGGCCTGGGAGGGGCAGAGAGAGGAAGACAGAGAGTAAGACAAAGGAGACCAAGAGAAGACAAAAAAGAGAACGTATAGCTGAGTTAGCAGGCTTCTAAGGGAATGCTAATAGGTACCACGGCTAGCCACCTGTCCTGAGTTTCTTTCCAACCCAGCACTGAGTGTATATACGATAATAGTAATATCTATGAGGTTTCAGAAATAAATACTTGAGTCGAAAAGTAAAGATTACCAGGCTGGATAATAAGAGTACAACTAGACCTAGAAGAAATATGTGAAGACCACAAATGTACAAATAAAACAGGAAGCGGAAAGGCAGAAAAAGCGTCTTATAGAGACTGTGTCTCAGTCTGTCGTGTGCTACTGTAACGGAATACCTGAGACTGGATACTCTGTAAAGAACGGAGCTATAGGCAGTCCAAGGTCAGACTGCTAGCACCTGCTAAGGGATTTTTTGTTGTGTCATAGCACGGAGGTAAGTAGAAAGGCAAAGAGGCGAAGAGACAGAGAGAGAGAAGATGAGGAGACAGACAGACAAACTACTCCTGCCTCCTCCCCGTTGAGGAGGGTCGTGTCCCCATAGCCCACGCACCTCCTGAGGGCTCTGCCTCTTAGGTAGAAGGATAGCTCAGCTCAGTGGCAGGGCAATTGCCTACCATGGGTGAAGGAACCGCTTTAATTCCTAGTTCAGGGGTGGTGGGGAAGAAGGGAGATCAAGATGTCTCAGCAGGTGAAGGTGGGTGCTACCAGGATTGATGGTTTTAGTTCTGTCCTTGCACCCTCGTGGTAAAAGGAGAGCTATGATTCCTGTTGTCCTCTGACCTCTACAACGCACACCAGTACATGAACCCACTCCCCATACGTAGATAAACAAATATAAAATATCTTTTAAAAGTTGACTCCACTTTCATCGCCTGACGTGGGTTCTGGTAGGGAGAAACATTCAAATCAGCACACACAGCTAGATTAGTTATAAAAGAAAATAGGCTTTCAAGACCCTGTGTGTGTGTGTGTGTGTGTGTGTGTGTGTGTGTGTGTGTGTGTGTGGTGTCACTTTTTAATGTTAAAAAGTTCAATTTTCCAGGAAGATACAACAATCTTAAATATGTGAGTTCCTAATAACATGCTTTCCAGAAGGTACAATCAAAAGCGGAAAGTGAAAGGACAAAGAGAAACGGACAAACCGCCATCACGGCGGGAGATTGCAACCCAAAGCTCTGGTAATTGCTGGGACCAACAGACAAAAGCAGTTGGAGAAGACACGGGTTCCCAGGCCTGACCGGGAGCACCTACGGCGCACGCGCACTCCTGGAGGCCCCCCCATGTTCCCTTAGCTCACTCACGAAAACCCAACAACCAATGTGTCGTGGGACCTTCAGTCTGAACAAATTTCAAAGCATTAAAATTACACAGGATGGTTTCGGACCGAAATGCGTTTATATCATAAATTAATAAAGAAATGGTAACTGCAAAAAATCCCCTTTATTTGGAAACGGAGATGTTTCTAAATAATTTATGTTAGTCATTGACTGCATATAAAATTATAACGATGTCTTCCGAGGGTTAAAAAATGAGCAAAAAAAAAAAAAAAAAACAAAAAAAGCCAGGCACACTAGCAGATAGCTGGAGGCTGCTTAATGAAGTTCCAGTGTTTAAGACAGTTTTTCATTCTGGGGGCGAAAGTGAGACATTGATTAATTTTTAGATTTCATAAGTCAGGTAGCAAGCTGAATTACCAGAGTACCAGAAGAACAGAACCAGAAAGGACAGCTTTCAGATCAGGAAATAAGAACCAGATAAAAAACTAGATCTCAGAACAGGCCAAAGAATGTAAATCAGGATATAAGAGATTTGAATATATGCAAACGTCTACGTGGATATTTAAAAATGTGGCTTCCAGCCATTCAGGCGTGGGAAGATTTAGCTCCCAAGTGGTAACAGGGACCAGCGGGCCCTGTCCGTGATGCCACCTGCATCCTGGCCTCTCACTTGAGACTGCTCCACAGGACCAGTGTGTGAATACCGGACTCCCTCCATCCCTGGTGAGTCGGTGAGGTGGCCCAGTGACATCCCCACCTGGCAAGAATGGATGCTTCCAGCCAGACGCACTCAGGAAGCAGCGGTAGGAGGATCTCTATGAGTTCAAGGCCAGCCTGGTCTACAGAGTGAGTTCAAGGACAGCCAGAGTTACAATAGGGAAACCCTGTCTCCAATGGATACATCCTAAAGAGACATATGTGCCCCACCCCCTTCCCGGCTACCAGACTATTGAGAGAATGGACCCCAAGAAATTAGAGTTTCCTAGGAGTCTCCCACTGGGAGAGGAAACTGCTGACACCCTGGGGGACTAGGAGCTGAGGCTGTGGTGGGTAGGGGACCACACCTCAGCCAACTGTTTAATTATACTTCCTGCTTAAACCCTAGATCAAGATCCGGAAGATAGAGTTGGGGTTGGGGCGGGGAGCGGGCGGGGTGGGGGGAGGGCCGAGTCACTGGATTTTTTGTCTCTCTTCCGAGTGTGCCCACATTGAATAAATCTCCTTTCTCCGCTGTTCACTATTAACTTGGCTCTTTTAATTGCCTTGTTGAGGACTCGTGGCCCAACCTGGCTTTTTTTGGACACAGGCTGTGACACATTCCCAGGTGCCCCAGGGATCTCAACTTGGGCACACCCTTCCCTGCACCCCCACCCCCCCCGCCCGCCTGCTGGCATTTCCTGCCCTTCCCTAGGACCTGCGTAAGTGTTAACCAGTGTCTCCGAGAGCTGAAGTTTCCAGGGCCTGTGTTAGCGGCTCCTGCTCCAGTGGGCATGTGCTCACAGGCAACCGGCTGGCTCAGTCTGAGAACCTTAGACAGGGATGCTCCGGACTTGTGGTTGGACTGGTCACCGTTTAGGCCTCCGCTACTCAGGCAAGCCGGAGCACCCAGTGTGCTTCTCACAGGACTGAGAGGTCGGCAGACAAACCAGAGACTGAGCATCATGAAGCCCCCTGCAGACCTGGCCTACTGCCTGGCAGCCACCATCCAGGTCAAAGGCTGTTAGTGGCCAGGGAACTTTGGTTTTTTTTTTTTCTGTGTACAAGAGTGCTTTGCCTGTGTGTATGTGTGTGCTCTGTGTGTCTGCCTGGCGCCCACGGAGGCCAAAAGAGGGTGTTTCATCCTTTGGAACTGGAGTTACCGACAACTGTGAGCAGAACCCAGATTCTCTTCAAAAGCAGTCAGTGCTCATAACTGCTGAGCCATCTCCACAGTCCCCAAGGTTTTCTGTAGCCCAGGCTGGCCTTTGACCTTCTTCCTGCTTCTACCTCCTGAGGGGTGGGATTGTGGCCATGTACCACCTGTTATACAGTGCTGAGAACTGAGCCCTGGGCTTCACTCACGCAGTGCAAGCCCCCTATCCGGGGAGGCATAGCCCAGCAAGTTCAGGAACTTTCTTAAGGGGAAATGGGCCAGGACTTTATTTATTTATTTATTCATTGAGAATTTCACGCACAAATTTTGACTATATTCACCCCTCACTCCCTACAATTCCCAGGTTCCCCCATTTCCCTCCCTACTTCAAACCTTCCTTCTCTTCTTTTTTAATTTTTTTAAAGTTTATTTTTAAGAGTGTGTGTGAGTTGCCTGGATATGTGTATGTGTACCACCTGCATTCCCAGTGTCTGAAGAGGCCAGAACAGGGAGTCCATTCCCCTGGGACTGAAGTTACAGGTAGTTGTGAGCTGCCACTTGGGTGCTGAGAACTGAACCAGGTCCTCTGCAAGAGCGGCCAGTGCTTTTAACTGCCCAGTCATCTCTCTAGTCTCCCTCTTTGTGTGTGTGTGTGAGAGAGAGAGAGAAAGAGAGAGACAGGATTTCACTTTATAGCTCTTTTCAGACCAGATCTAGCTGGCCTGAAACTACCTGTATAGACCAGGCTGACCTCAAACTCACAGCAATCCACCTGCTTCTGCCTTCCAAGTGCTGGGATTAAAAGTATGTGCCACAGCTGGGCAGTGGTGGTATACACCTTTAATCCCAGCATTCGGGAGGCAGAGGCAGGCAGATCTTTGTGAATTAGGCCAGC
Organism: Cricetomys ansorgei; assembly: GCA_026225945.1. Classification (NCBI taxonomy): domain Eukaryota; kingdom Metazoa; phylum Chordata; class Mammalia; order Rodentia; family Nesomyidae; genus Cricetomys; species Cricetomys ansorgei. The sequence goes on from JAMJFZ010004114.1 coordinate 7,601,444, forward strand.
ATGGTCCACAGAGTGAGTTCCAGGACAGCCAGAATTATAACAGAGAAACCCTGTCTCAGAAAAAAAAAAGTATGTGCCACACACACTATCCTGCCTTCTTTTGTATGTAGTTCACTGAGTCCCGTAAGTGCTGCTCATATGTGTAGGGCTATCCCCTGGGGTATGGGTCACCTATCAGGGGCCACACACTGGGGAAAACATAGCAACAACTACAATTTTACTCTCCCTCTCCTGGCAGCTTTGGAGGGTTTGTAACTCCTCAGCTGGAAGTGGAGTCTGTGAGCCCATCCCCCATCTGTATGCAGTGTTGAGTGGTTTGATCATGTCCAAGCAACCACATCTTTTGGGGGTCCAGGGATGCAGCTTCCCTGTCGTGTGCAGAAGACACTCATCTGGAGCACTTTTCCTGGTCCCCTGGCTCATTCAGTCTTTCTGCCCCATCTTCCGGGAGGTTCTCTGAGCCTTAGTGGAAGGGTGTGCAATACAGATGTCAAATTTCAGGATGAGCACCCCACAATTACTCATTCTTTGTATTTTGACTGGTTGTGGCTCTCTGTGTTAACCTCCATCAGCTGGGGAGGGGGAGGAGCTTCTCTGATGGGCGTCAAGAAGTGCACCCATCGGTGGAGCCTGCAAGAAACATCCAGCCCAGGACATGTTGACTCCATTTTGGTTTTATAAGAGCTAGATGGGCGTAGTGGCACAAACACTCAGAAGGCTGAAACAAGAGGATTGTCATGAGTTCGAGGTCTCTCTGAACTATGTATGGAATTTGAGGCCAGTCTCTGCTATACAACAAAACCCTATTTCAAAGAAAGGGGGGAGTGACTGGGGAGAGAACATAGTATCTGGTACAAAGCAAGCAATGACAATGTCGTTATGATTACACCGATCATAACCTGTTCATAACAACAAAATCTGGAACTCTGTGGAGTCTATAGATGGACACCTGGTTAAATAAGGATGTTACACCCACGTGTTCAGTGGGAAGCCGGGCAGCTGTTAAAAATGATGGTGTGGGTTTGTCCTTGATGTAGAAGCTGCTCACGTATTTATTATTTAGTAGGGAAAGTAGGTTACATATCACGATTTTATCTAAGACCTGATTTTATGCCTGAATGCAAGTTGGTATAAACGTCTATAGACAAGTGTGTGATTGTATGCAAAGTGTTTGGGATAAGATGGACCAAGCATGAGCAGTACTTACTGCTGCAGGGCGGGTACATGGCTAGGTTTTCCATATGCTTTACTGTATTTTAATTTTTTTAAAATACTGTCCATGTAATAAAAAGGAGTAATAAAGGAAAAGATAAAATCCCGGGGTCCAGGGTGAGAAGGAGCTCCTGATGCACCCTGCAACACCAGCAAGAAGTTAGGTGATTTCATTTCCGGTGCAAATGGAGCTTCATCTGACTTCTGTTATTGAGGTGAAATACACCCGGTATAATATGTGCCGTTTAATGATTTTTAAGTGTGCAGTTCAGCGGCATTAAGTCTCTTCACGACACCCTGCCACCATTACCACCCCCCTCACCCCCATCCCTAAAACCTTTTCCTTTTGTCGAACTGCAAGTCTACATTCAGCGCACAGTACACACACCCTCCCTCTTCCTCCGCTCCTGGCAAGCACCATTCTGATGTTTTGAGGAACTAACTGCTCTAGGTGCCTTGTTTAAGTGGCATTTGCCTTTTTTTTTTTTTAATTAAGACTTATTTTTATAAGTACAAATGTTTCGCCTGCATATATATACGTGCACCAAGTGTGTCTGGTGAATCCCCTGGAAGTGGGGTGAACAGATGGTTATGAGCCACCATGTGGATGCTGTGAATTGAACCCGAGTCCTTTGCAAAAACAACATGTGCTCTTACACGCTGGCCATCTCTCCAGTCCTGGGCATTTGCCTTTCCAAGCTGGCTTGTTTCTCTTACGGGAATGTAATGTCCCCAAGGCACATGCATGTTACAAAAAGAAAGAATTGCCTTCTTTTATTTTCTAAAGTGAATTTGTGTGTGTGTGTGTGTATTTGGGGGTGGTGGGGTGCCATAGGTGCCTGTAGAACTCAGAGGAGAACCTGTGGGAGTTACTTCTCTCCTTTCATGGGTTCTCCATGGGTTCCAAGGATGGAACTCAGGTGGTTGGGCTTGACAACAAGTACTTTACCTGCAGAGCCCTTCTCGGCACTTGTTTTTCTTTTTAAAGGCCAACTAATATTCCCTCATATGAAAGAGAGAGAGAAAGAGAGAGAGAGAGAGAGAGAGAGAGGGAGGGAGAGAATGCATCCTCATTCAATGATGAGTGGACACTGGATTGTTTCCAACCCTCTGGCTCCTGTAAATAGTGTGGCCGTTGAATACTGATTGTTTTATCCAGCTCTAATTAAAGGTCACTGTCATAGCGTGAGTCTGAATTGCCCCCCACAGACTCATTTTTGTGTGCTTATCCTCCATCTGGTGGAGCTATTTTGGGAAGAGAGGTCTAGCTAGGCACAATAAGCCATGGGGGCAAGCATTTGAAGGTTGAATCTAGCACCTGGTTTCAACCTCGCTCTGTTTCCCGGTCTGGAGCAGTGTATATCGCCTCTCCGTCACAGGCTCCCAATGAGCCACGATCTGAGTTCCTCAGCTGTGTCTGCCACCATGATGGACGGAGAGCCCTGAAACTGGGAACCCAAGCAGCCCTGCCACCTTTAAGTTGCTTCTGTTAGTCTTGTCACAGCGGCATAAAAGTAAGTGACACGCTCATCACGCCAGCCCATGGGCGGCCTTTGACTGCCGTGCACTAGGGTCCACTGACATCGAGTGTGCAGAATGACGGTTTGAGGGTGAGCGCCCCACTCAGGCTCGTGTGTTTGAACACTTGTCTCCAGCTGGTGGCGCTGTTCGCGGAGGTTGTAGAATCTTTCAGCTCCAAGGGCCTCGGGGGACACAGGGCATAGAGCTCTGAGCGCTGTAACCCGGCGCTGCTCGAACCCCAAGCTCTCTGCTTCCAAATGGGCTGAGGTGTGAGAAACAGCCTCAAGCTCCCCGCCTCACAGCTCCTGCTGTCTGGCCTCCCCGCTAGGATAAACTGCACCCTCTCTAACCACGAGCCCGGATAAATCTTTCCTGTCTCAAGTTGCTTTTGTTGTGTTTGGTCACAGCAATCAGGAGCCCCAGGAGCCCCAGGAGCCCCAGGAGCGAGGCCGAGGGCCGTGAATTCACTGCTTTATATAAGTCCTGGAAACAGCCCTCGTGTGAGCACCATGATCCCCATCTTACGGATGAGCCTCTCAGGCTCGAGGGCCAAGTTGCATACGCAAGGACACCGTGCCAGGTAGAAAGGGGAGCCTGAGTCACAGACAGTGGGAGCAAGACACCCCAGGCCCTGCCACAATCCGCATTCTGTTCACTCTGCCCTGACAGAAGAGCCTCTGGGGAGCAGGGCTGGGCTTGCAAAAGAATAAGATGGCTGAATGCAAGCTAGGCTTCATTCTACTTACACGCGGAACAGCGATGTACCCTTGTAAATGCTAAGCACAAGCTACCCCTGGGGCGGCACTACTACCTCAGATACTTAGCTCTAAAAAAGCTGAGGTGCTTGCCATGAAAGCCTGATGACCTACACCTGAAACACAGAAAGGCAAAGGGGAAACTGACTGCTGAAAGTCATCCTCTGACCACAAGCGCGTGGGCACACGTACACACACACACACACACACACACACACACTAAATAAGTAAAATTTAAATTTAAAAAGGATTCTCCAATCTTTGTGGAGTATGTAAGCATCCTAACTTTTCTTTAAAATTTTTATTAAAACTAGCCAGGAGGAGGTGGTGGCACACGCCTTTAATCCCAGCACTCGGGAGGCAGAGGCAGGCGGATCTCTGTGAGTTCAAGGCCAGCCTGGTCTACAAAGCCAGTTCCAGGACAGCCAGGGTTACAACAGAGAAACCCTGTCTTGAAAAAGAAAAAAAAAATGTTTTTTATTAAAACTAAAAATAATCTACCAGGAACCACGGGCTGATGAGTCACGGCGCTTTGAAGAATGAAACTGCCCCGGCTTTGCTACCCCAAGCCCACTGCCACTGCGGGTGTTCAGTCTGTTGGGGATCCACCGTGTGTGGGGACAGCAGCACTGTGTAGATGACAGAGAACTAGCGCCAGATGTGTTCCTGCAGCACTCACAGGGTGGCAGGAAAGGCCTGGGCTAGCGGCACAGTGTTAGGGAAACCTGAGACCCCAACGGTGATTGAGGGATTCCCACACCCCCCCCCAAATTTTCCAGTAACAAAGTGCTTTGTGCTTTAATAAAATGTTAAGGGTTATTATGTATGGCTTTAGCAGGGCGGTGGTGGCATACAACTTTAATCCCAGCACTGGGGAGGCAGAGGGAGAGGAGTCTCTGAGTTCCAGGCCAGCCTGGTCTACAGAGTGAGTTCCAGGACAGCCAGAGTTACAACGGAGAAACCCTGTCTCAAAAAACAAAACAATCAATCAAACAAACAACAACAACAAAGAGTTAGGGCTTTAGACCCAAATTTGAGGTCTTGGTCCCATCTCTGAGCAGGGTGACCTATCCCCAAGCAAACTATTAAGCCTCCCAACCTCAGTTTTCCTCTCTGTAAAATAGGTCCTCATATGTTAACTGAAATAATGCATGTAAAAGTCTTGAGGTCTGGCCTGGTACAAAGATACAGTAGTTAACTGTTAATCCTCCAGATTTGAGGAGAAAGACCATCAACCAAAATCATGGCCAAATTAATTAAGGCAAGCTTTTTAAAAAAAATTTATTTATTTTACTTATGAGTGTTCTATCTGCATGTACACCTGTATACCAGAAGAAGGCATCAGATACCATTATAGATGGTTGTGAGGCACCCTGTGGTTGCTGGGAATTGAACTCCAGATCTCTGGAAGAGCAGTTAATGCTCTTAACCACTGAGCCATCTCTCCAGCCCCAAAGTGAGCTTTTTAAAAATTTGTGTACATGGACTGTCTCTCCCTAAAGGCAGGGCTTAAGAGGTCAGCATCGGACATGGGTAAGATAAGGGTTTTCATAGTTCTGGAGTGGGGAGTTTCCAAATGGGGGATTTGGCAGGCAAAGAGGTGCGGTTACAGAAGCAGAACATAAGCAAGACACGTTGGCTATAACAACCTAATGAAACAAAGCCATGATTGCAAAGTGGCCGTAACAAGGTGGTCATGACAGCAGGTGGTCATAATAACCTTTTGAAACAAAGACGTGGTTGCTGTTTCCTGGAACAGACAGCAGTACAGAACCATTTGCAGCTAAGGTTACAGGTGGGGCATAGCCCAGTCCTTGAGAAACAGATTTCATCATAAATCAGGAGTGAATCTGGCTTGCCTTTACTAGAAGATGACTTTCCGGCCCGAGATGGAGGCAGGCCGGTTTATCATAACAACAGAGGACTCGGGAATCCTCTCTCTAGACCACTGCCTCGCCTCGGAGGGAGACAAGGGACGCTTCCTCCGGTAAGGTAGGGTGGCTCTCCCTGCAATTGGAAGAAGAATTTGGTTTCTTCAAAAGTGACAATTGGCAGGACACCCAGAGAGAGAAGAAAGGCTAAAAGGAAAAGACTGGCTGGTGGGGGTGGGGCTGCCTGCCCTTCCCAGCAGCTTGGAACAGCATGCATTCATTGGTGAAAAGTTAAAGCTCCCCAGAAGTGAAAACAAGGGAATAAAATCATCTTCCCGTCTGAATTAATGATCCACTTGGTTATTCCCTGAGAGGAAGCTGTTTTTTTGTCTGTTTTTGTTTCTCCTGCAAAGCAAGCTTTTTCAAACCATCAGAGAAGCCTGTGTCTTAGAATCATGAGCTCCCATCACCTCAGGCTCCAGTGAGCAAGACTTTCTGGGCGAGGAGGTGACCACACTCGACTCCCCAAAAGTCCAGGAACCACACCTAGGGACCATAGACAGAAATATCGCCTGCTCTTTCATCTACTGTTGTTGAGAGATATTACCGTTCAACTTGTCATTATTTACTGTAAACTGAATTTACCCCCGGAAGCCCTGCTCCTACCAATATCAGTGTTCAAATGCTGTCTCTACTGGCTTAGTATAACCGAATAGCATGAAAATACAGAACACAAAGAGACTCTTTCCTTGTACTATGGACTAACCTATAAAATATATAAAAACAGAGGCCAGAGAGACAGCCACTAAGCAGGAGGATCTGAATTCAATTTCCAGGACCTCAAGGTAGAAGGAGAGAATGGACTCCCACAAGTTGTTCTCTGACCTACACACACACACACACAGACACACACACACACACAGACACACACACACACACAGACACACACACACACACACACACACACACACACACACACACACACACACACGGCGGCAAGCATTCACACATGAACATGCACAGACACAAGCATACAAAATATAAATAAATGATATATAGGAAAAACAAAAGCATTCAGCAACACGATTAGTCTGCTAATACTTCTGTGAAAAGGAAACCCATGCTGTGAGTTCAAGGCCAGCCTGGTCTATATAACAAGTTCCATGCCAGCCAGAAAGAGTCACAAAAGAAAGGAAGAAAGCCCACCTCAAGGTATGCACACATGTGTTTATATATGTAAATCCTGGTATATGCAAATCTCTGAAAGAAAACGCAAGAAGCTGTTGTTGGAGAAGCTATGGTGACCTCTGGGGACATCAGGTGACTGGGGAGATGACGAGGAGACAACTCCTCTCAGTATTGCACACCTAGGGTACCCTTTGAGTTTTGAGCCATCTGCTGCCCATTCCTTGTGCTGCCTGGAGCTGCTCTGACTGCTCAGGCCTCCGTCTCTGCACATCCCCGCCGCTGTCTGCGCCTCGAGCTCTTCATCTGAAGCTTTCCTTCCACGAGCCAAACCCTGACCTTGTCCAGCCACAGGCATGTTTTAATTGGATCGTTAAACCGGACGAGCCCTCCAACATTAGCATGCAGAGCCAGAGGCTCCAAGAGCACACTTGCAAAGATGTCATGATTTTCCATTTTGGAAAGCGAGAGGTCAGTGTGCTTATGAGCCAACACCGCTTCCTCAAGGCCACGTGCTCCGGAGGGTGACAGCGCCAGCTTGGTCTGCAGGAGGGTCCAGAAGCTTGGGGGAAGCCTGGGCAGAGGAAACTGAATCTCAGTCCTGCTGGGAACTTTGGATTAAGCAAATGACAATTACCTGTCATTTATTATAATGTAAGAGTAACACACAGTTAGGCTTCTCGGTTCTTAGCCAAGAGAAAAAGGTGTGAGCATGAAGGTCTAGGTCAGCTGCTTTTAGTAACCCTGACCTAGAATCGACTTAGGTATGCATCAATAGACATTGGATAAACTGAGTCCCACCCCGGAATAACCCTTCCGGGTATCACTATTGATACAGGTAGCCACACTGATGACTTTATTTTTAACTAAAAATGTTTTTAGATTTTTATTTTTATGTGTATGGATTTTTTATTTTATTTTGTTTGGTTTTTTAAGACAGGGTTCCTCTGTTGTACCTCTGAATGTCCTGGAACTCTGAAGACCAGGCTGGCCTTGAACTCACAGAGATCCTCCTGCCTCCCGAGTGCTGAGATTAAAGGTGTGGGCCACCACTGCCCGGCTGTGTATGGATTTTTTAAGTATCATTTTATGTTTAAGTGTTTTGCCTACATGTATGTATGTGCACCACATGTACACCTGGTGCCTAAAGATGCCAGAAGGGGGCATCAGATCCCCTGGAACTGGAGCTATGGATGGCTGTGAGCCACCATGATGGTGTTAGGAACCGAACCCTGGTCTTCTGGAATAGTGGCCAGTCCTCTTGAACATTGAGCCATCTCTCCAGCCTCTATTGTTATTTAACTTCATGTATTATCATATGGCTGGGTGCACGTGTGTCACAGGACATGTGGGTTCCGAGGATCCAATTCAGGTTACTAGGCTTGCACGGTGAGAACTTTTACCTACCGAGCCATCTTACTGGATCCACATCAGTAATTTAAAAAATTATGCAGAGATGAAAAAAAGTCAAGAAAAAGGGGATCCTATATTCCATGGGCTGTGGGGACCCTTGTAATCTCAGCACATTGGAGGCTGAGAAAGGACTTTCTAGAGTTCAAGGCCAGCGTGGGCTACATAGCAAGATCTTGTCTCAAAGGGGGAGGGGAGGCTTGGGAGAAATCTCAGTGGGTAAAATGCTCACCACACAGGCAAGACCACCCGTGTTTGATTGCCAGTACCCACATAAAAGTCAGGCATGGTAGCACGGAGCTTGTAATTCCAGGACTGGGGAGGCAGAGACAGGAGGATCCCAGGGGCTCATTTGGCCTGTTGCAGAAGTTTATTTTTAGTTATGTGTAAAATGGTTGTTTTGTGCACTGTTGGGCGAAGGGCTGCCTAAGCCTTGGCATTTTGTATTGTCTGCAGGTGTTGGCTCTATGTAAAAGATGTTTGAATCCTCATGATTTGCACGTGCTCACGGGCTCATCAGTTCTCTGGCAGAGCCGTTGTCAGTGAAACACCTGAGGAACTTCTGCGTCAATAAAAACCCCTGAGATCAGATGATTGGGGTTCCACTGTCCAGGATGGTGCTTGCCTTGACAGGCGGTTCTCTCTGCTGAGGCCTGGTAGGGTTTGCATCTATGAATATGTCTCCTTGTCTTTATTGTGGGCAACAGAGTAACATAATGCTACGCTGGCCAACTAGCCTAGCTTTTTGGTGAGTTCCAGACCAGTGAAAAGACCCTACTTTAAAAAAAAATTCCTTGGATGGCCCAAGGAATGGCAATCAAGGTTGACCTCTGGCCTCCACACGCACACATGTGCACCTGAACACAAATGATTAAAAAATACTTCATTGATTATTTCATTTCTCTCTTAAATTTATAGGATTATACTCCTAATTTATGACACACCCACTCATCTAACCCAAAAATCACCCTGGGTAGATGACATCACTGAACCCATTTCATAAGCAAAGAAACTGAGCAGTGTCTAGGGTCATATGGCTGGCTCGAAGGCAGCAGGGCGAGAACTCAAACCCAAGAGTTCACTCCAGCATTCACGCTGTCTGAAGTACTGAAGCCCAGGGACTCCCAGGTTCTACCTTCCCGTGAGCCTCCCCACAGGGTAGAATATATTACTTGGGTACCAGTGGGCCCTGAAAGTGCCATTCAGTAGTCGGAAGCTCTCCAAGTCTGAGCTTTTGGTATTCATATCAACTCAGAACCCCACAGATTCCCCTCAAAAGAACCAGGTGATACCCAACCAGTGAGGTTACTTTGTCTTTTGCCCACAATACCAGAGACTAATGAGGACCCAGTGCAGGAAGCCACGGGAGGAGTGGTCCCTTCTCAACACGAATTCAGCAACACATCCAAGGGATGTCTACATACTGATGTCATTTCAGAAAATCTTTCTGAAGGAAATACTTTTATTGTTAATATGCATAAGATAAAGCACCGTTTCAACCACTGAAAGCATGCAAGCCCAGCAGTCCTTAGCGTGTCCCCATGGTGCAGAACCATCGCTACTATTTCCAGAATGTTTCGTCAGCCCAGAGGGAAATCCTATAATCCTTAAACAGTCCCTCCTCATCCCCGCTGCCCCAGCCTGCAGCAAACACCTGCTCTATATCTGATTTCTCTTCTGGACATTTTATATAAATGGAATCACATCTGACCTGAGACTGGAGTCTCTTAACTCAGCATGTTTTCATGGCTCATCTGCATTCTCGTATCTACTGGTCCATTCCTTTTATTGGCTTCAATTTTTTTATTGAGATAAATTTGTGACATAAAACTCAACATTTAAATGCACACTTTCATGAGGCCTAGCACACTCACACTGTTGCACATCTGCCAACCAACTCCAAAACACTTATCCACCACAAAATACACCCTATGCCTCCTTCCTATCTTCCCCTCCCCCATGCTCTGGCAACCACCCATCTATTTTCTGTCTAAATAAACTTAACTATCCCGAATTTTTCATACAAATGGAACCATACTTTGATCTTCGGTGTCTGATTTCTTTCACTAACATGTTTTCAAGGTTCGTCCACATTGTGGTGAATTATTGGATTGTATTTCCTTTAATGGTTGAAAGATATTCCCAGATATACCACACTGCTTCTTGCTCCCCATGGCTGATAATTTCTGGTTTGGGGTTACTGTGCAAAGTGCTTCTATGGCATTCATGCACAAATTTTTCTAGAATTTGTATCAAGTAAATATGTAGGAATGGAATTGCTAGGGAAATTCTGTGTATAATTTAAGAAACTCCCACCAGCTGTGGTGGCAAATGCCTTTAATCCTTGCACTCAGGAAGCAGAGGCAGGTGGATCTCTGAGTTCACGGCCAGCCTGGTCTACAGAGTGAGTTCCAGGACAGCCAGCACCCCATCTTACCTTCCCTCCAGAAATGCTCCAACCTTCATCTCCATATTCTTGCCAATACTAATGCTTTTAATTACCGTCCTAATGACGATGAAGTGGTTACTGTATCATGAATAGACACAGTTATTTATTTGAAGTGCTGGAGATAGAACACAGGACCTCACGGATGCTAAGTAAGCCCTTTACCACTGAGCTACACTCCCATCCCTGGAGTGGTATCTTACTCTGTTTTTATTTGCATTTTCCCAATGGCACTGTGCGTCCTTTGTGCTTTTATAAAGTTTCTTTGGAGAAATGTCTATTCAAGGGCGGGTGGTGATTCACGCCTTTATCCCAGCACTTGGGGCAGGCAGGTGGATCTTTATGGGTTCAAACCCAAACCAGTTTACATAGCAAGTTCCAGGGCATCCAGGACTACACTAAATAGACAGACAGACAGAAGGATGTCTACTCAAGTAGTTTGTTCATTTTCAGATTGGATTGTCTTGTTGTTGACTAAATAACCTTAAATTTGAAAAACTGTTAAAGATATTCATTTTCGTATTATTTACAATAGGGAGTATCAGCATAAGGTCAACAATCACACAGGATCCCTGTATTACATAATTTCTAGTTGTTCTGGGTTAGATTGTATCTCAGGCCATTTGAGCCACTATAATAAATACCATAGCTAGGCTGCTTATAGACCCATATAGAAGTTCACTGAACAATTTGAGAGACTGTTAAAGTCCATGATTGAGATGTTGGCAGGTGCAGTGTCAGACCGGAAAGGTGCAGTGTCAGACCAGGTCTGTTTCCTGTTTCCAGTGCCTTTGTCCTGTGTCCTCAGTGTCTGGGGGACTCCTTCAGAAGGATACTTACTAATCCCAGTGTCTTAGTCCCAAAAGCCCCACCTGCTACTATCACCTGGCAGGGGATCTGGGATTTCAACACAGGAACCCTAGAAGAGCATACACATTTCAACTACAATAGGTTGTGACCGCTCAGAACTCCCGTGCTGAAGTCCTAAGCCTCAGTGCCCCTGAACATGACCATACTCAGAAACAGGGTGGCTACAGATGTAATTACAGAGGTCGCACTGAGGGAGGGCGGAACCTAAGCCAATGTCACTGCTGCCCTTTTCCAACAGGCGCGTGAGACAGAAGCACACAGGGAGAGCACTTGTTGTGACCAAGACTGAGACCGGAACCACGCTGAAGTAACAACAGTTTCAATAAACAACCAGCAGCTAGGGAGAGGTCCAGAGAGACTCGCTGGAGGCTCTGGGGGAGGAGGGCAGCCCTGACGGCTGGATTTCTAGCCCCTAGCCTCCAGAACTGTAAGAGATAAATGTGTCCTCTGATACCACATCATTTATGGCACTTTGCTGCCGCAGCCTTAGGAAACCAATATACCGCTGCTTACAGATGATGCATAAATATCAGCTCAGCAAACACCCACAGCTCCCGTTTGAGCCTCACACTGCAGCAGGCTGTTTTCAGTGCTTTGACCCATTCGATACGCCTTGAGACTGCCTATAAGGGAGACCATAATTCCTACTTTATATTTTAGGAAAGCTGAAACAGAGTGGTCAAGTAAATTCCCCAAGCTTACAAAACTGGCTAAATGACAGAGTCAAAACTGAACGTGTGCAGGTTCGATTTCAAGCTCTAATGCTCCTACCCAATACACTGTGTGACTGTTATAATGGATATTCTGAAAAGTTCAGCGGATACATGGATGGATGTGTCTGTCAATATGGGTTTCAAGCAGAGGAGAACGTGAGAGCAATGGGGCAGAGGAGGTGAGGGTGTCTGTGAGGTGTCCGGTCAGGTGACTCCGTGAGAAGAGGGGCTATGAATATATTCAAATGGATGAGGCAGGGAACTGTTGGACAGACCGCAGAACAGACGGGTCTGAACCTTTAGAGGAGTGCGGGTCAGAATTGCAGGGCTGGGAGCCATCAATACACCTAGGTGCAGAGGTTTGGATGCAATCACGGAAGCACAGAGCACAGGAAGAGAAAGACGGACTTCTAAAAAGAGCTCCAGGGAGCCCCAGACTCTGGGGATAAGTAAAAGAAAGGGGCAACTAAAAAACAAATTTATAAGTTCTCGAAATTCATGTTTCTAATCATTTTACTACTGTATGTTCTGTTTTTTAATGCATCCTGTCACATGTGCGTGACAGTCAGAGGACAACATGGGGGGCTCAGTTTTCCCCTTTGACTATGTGGTTCCCAGGGATCAAAATCAGGAACTCAGGTCGCTAGGCTGGTGGCAAGCACCTCTATTCTCTGAGCCATCTCTCCAGCCCTCACCTGTGATTTTGTTTTTGTTTTTTGTTTTTGTTTTTGTTTTTTTTTTTTTTTTTTTTTTGAGACAGGGTTTCTCTGTGCAGACCTGGCTGTCCTGGAACTCAATCTGTAGTCCAGGCTGGTCTAAAACTCACAGAAATCCGCCTGCCTCTGCCTCCCGGTGCTGGGATCACAGACGTGCGCCATCACCGCCCGGCTCACCTGTGTTCTTAGGCTTGCTTCACAGTATCCACCTGTATGGTGGAGACAATATGTGCTCACTCCCCAACTCTACGTTCAGCGACGTCAACTGGAGCACTCAAACCATGCTACAAATGAGAGCTCATCTTGCTGATTATCTAGGCTTTAATAAAGTAATGGAGAAATGTCAGGGGCAGGCTAAATTTAGAAGTGCATCATGTCTTCAGCAATTATGTTGAAAGGGAACAAAAGAGCGCGCCCAATACTGCAGCATCTACTACCTCAAGGGCCACCTAGCCCCATGGAGACCCCGCACACCTCCGATGAACAGCGCATTCTGATTTGTCTTCACTGTTTCACTTCTGGGTCAAGAGAAAGGAAAGGTCAACATTTGTGTTGGCTTTGTCAGTTGCCAGCACATGAGGGCTCTGTGGAGTCAAGTGTGCATACGGAATCTCCATAGTGAATACTGTACTCTATTATTACATTCAGTGTTCTCGTGCTAGCAACACAATTTATGTGAGTAGATGTGAATGTGTGGGTGTGTGTATATATCCACACCAATTTTTTCCCATTAGATCCTGGTAAGCTTCCTGACTCCCTAAGAGGTGCAGAGTCTCACACTCATGGGGAGTGAGGCTTTCTGTGCTGAGGGGCTACAGATAACACTTGGAAAAAAGTCTGAACATGGCCAGGGCGAGCTGACCCCTCAGTTTCCACTGCCTTCAGTACACAGGTCATGGGAGAATGAGTAGTCTCTACTTTCTAGGTTACAGAGAAAGAAGTGTGTTCAAGGGACAATCTGGTTTCGATTCGTCATAGTTCCCACTCACTGAATGCAAGGAAAGTGGACAGGCAACACAGTCAGTGTTTCCGTTTTGGTTTTTGAGAGACAGTTTCACTATGTAGCCCAGGCTAGCCTGAAACACATAAACCTCCTGCCTTGGCTTCCAGAGTGCTGAGGTTTCAGACTTGTGCCACCACGCCCTACTTGATCAGTGTTTCTGAGTTAGACAGCTGAGAATTGTAGTTCTGCCACTTTCTAGACATGTGACAGCAGGCAAGCCCCCACCCCCTGGTCAACCTGAGCCTCCATGTCCTAATGCATAAAATGGGAATTATCACCCCCTCACTCAAAAGATACTGGACTTACAACTCTGAGCACAATGCAAGGCACGAGATAACCTTCAGTTAATATCATTGTACACATTACTGTGACTAAGCGAAAAACAGGATACATAATTATATAATTACAGTTACACAGGAGAGGTAAAGGAACCCTTTATGTTAGTAATGGAGGGCACTGGATGGCAGGACAGACTTTTTTGTTGCTTTTGTTTGTTTGTTTGTTTGCTTTTAAGATAAGGTCTCAGTATGTAGTCCTGGCAGGCATAGAACTTGCTATGCAGACCAGGCTGGCCTTGAACTCACAGAGATCTTCCTCCCAAGAGCTGGGACCAAAACCTTGAGCCAACACACCCAGCTAGGACAGAGTTTTTAATCCAATTTTTGAAATTTCTATAATGAACTCATTTTAACTTCATTCTGAGAATATCTTCTGAGCTGAGTATAGAGGATCAGACCTGTGAGCCCAGCCTCTGGGAGACTGAGGCAGGCGGGCCGCTGTAACTGTAGTATCTGTCTGCGTTATAAGTTAGTTTCAGGCCTCTCAGATCTTGCCAGAAAAAAAAGAAAGAAAGAAAGACCAAAATAACAAAAAAACATTTTAAATTTATAGGAAGGGAAAAAGCCATTTAGAAAACTTTAAAAAGCCGGGTATGGACTGGAGGTGGCTCAGCTTTGAAGAGCACTGGCTGCTCTTGCAGAGAACCTGGGTTCAGCTCCCGGTGATGATCCAGCTCACAGCTGCCTGAACTCCAGCTCCAGGGCTCCAGCACCCGCCTCTGCCCCCGACCAAGGCACTGGTCATACATGCACAGACACATACATAAATATTTTTTACTTTATATTTTTAAAACACACATACCTTTATCTTGACACCTAGGGCTAAGTCAGAGGACAGATTAAAGGTTAAATGACAGAGGGCAGGTTAAAGGTTGGCGTGACTGGTCTACACAATGAATTTGAGGGCAGCCAGGCACAGAAAGCCAATACTCTGACTCAAAAAAATAAAAATAACACTCCAACACTAATAATAATATAACAAAATAAATAAGTATAAAAAGGATGTATATTCTCAGGACATGAAATAACCAGAAAGTCTTCTTGCTACACATATATCTGACATAGCCCAATATTTGCAAAGAATGGAGGAAGAGGCAGGTAGATCTCTTGTAGTAGGTTCAAGGCCAGCCTGATCTATATACCAAGTTCTAGGCCAGCCTGGGTAACACAGTGAGATCCTGTCTCCCAAAAAACAGGGGTTGGGGTAGGGGAAAGGGCTAGAGGGATGGCTCAGAGGTCAAGAGCACAGGCTCTCCTGCAGAGCGCCGGGGATCAGTTCCCAGCACCCAGGTGGAGACTCACGGCCACCTGTACCTCCAGTTCTGATGGATCTGATGCGCTCTTCTGTCTCCTCAGGAAGGAAGTATGCCTGTGGTGCACAGACACACCACAGGCAAAACTGGCATACACATAAAAACAAACAGACCTGAACAATAACAGGACAGATACGGCAAGCTCGGAGCTCTCTTCCTGCCTGTTTCCTATCCCGTGAGTTTCAGATGTCAGGTGGACGTGGAGTAAGGAACAAAGAGGCTATAAATTAACCTAAACATGACTCAAATATTTAATTTATGTATTCATTAAATTTTTACCTGTTATCAATCTTAAGAGTTCCAGGTGTTAATGGCAACTCTAAATGAAAGTCAAATATAAGCATTTGCATAGAAGCACTAGAAGATGATTAATAGGTATTTCCACACAGCCGCGATCTAGCCTGCACTTCTAGAGAGGGAAAAAACAAAGCTAAAAACATTTACCTATGCTAATCCTCATGAAATCACAGAAAGAACACCCGCCAGTTTTCCAGGCACTCACACACGTTAACAGCGTTTTCAGGACTGGGGTCATGTTTCACACTTCCTGATTCTGAAGGGCATCATTATCGGACACCCTTGAAAATTCTGCTGAGTTCCACATTATTCTTTGAATATTTATGTGCTGGGTTCCAGAAAGGAAGAGAGTGATTAGATCTACTCATGTTAACAAATTCCTATGTGTGTTTTAGTGTGGTGTGGTCTGGGAAATATTTTATGGTTGCATGAGGGCTAAACTTGAGATGCCCTAGGAAATAAGTCAATGGACTTACGTAGAAAACGTTTTTCAGAAATATTTCCCACTGTTTTCAGGGGCTGGAGAGCTGGCTCAGCAGTTAAGAGCACTGGCTGCTCTTCCAGAGGACCCCGGTTCAATTCCCAGCACCTACATGGCAACTCACAACTGTCTATAACTCCAGTTCAAGGGGATCTGACACCCTCACACAGACATGAATGCAGGCAAAACACCAATGCACGTAAGATAACAAATAAATAAATAAATGTTTTTTTAAAAAAGAGCATGTACTACAAAAAAAAAAAAAAAAGCGATTTATCTATGCTGACTGAAAGCCGGGCCACCGGCGACTCAGACCCAGTTATGATCCCTGAAACACACCCAGGCTGGTTTTATCTGATGCCTCTGCAGGAATTGAGGCCACGCATTAATGCACTGAAGATAAAATCAATTTGAAAATTTCTTAAATCAAATACCAATCCTGGAGTAATACTCTGCGTGCAGGAAAGGCGGCCAACAGTAGTAAGAAAGCAATTATAAACTATAAACCACTCGGCTCGAATGTCCTGGTTTGTTACTGGCAAGGCCCGTTACACACAGTTTGCAAAAGTTAAAGCCACTGACAAGTCAGGATTGTTACACACACGCATATGCGAGAGCAGGCCAAGCCTTCTCCTGACCCTGCACTTAATATAAAGATACAGCTCAATTAACGAGGACTGCTTTGTAACGTCCTATGCCGAAGAAATCCCCAACAAATATCTTCCAGTCTACAAAGCAGTCCAGCTAGGCAGTAAAGAGCCAATTTTAGAGTCAGGTCCAGGATTAGCATACTGACCCTGCCAGAGCCTGCTCATTCTTTCTTTGCTTTGTAGTTTCTCATTTATAAACGGGACTGTCG
This sequence comes from Cricetomys ansorgei, assembly GCA_026225945.1. Classification (NCBI taxonomy): domain Eukaryota; kingdom Metazoa; phylum Chordata; class Mammalia; order Rodentia; family Nesomyidae; genus Cricetomys; species Cricetomys ansorgei. The sequence goes on from JAMJFZ010004114.1 coordinate 7,618,434, forward strand.
GTGAGGCCTATGAAGACTAAATCCGATCAGGCATGTCAAACCCTGAGCAGAGAAGGACTAGACAGATACTGGTATCGTTAGCCCCTTGTCCCTCCATCTTTCTGATTCCCTACCTTCAAACCAACCGAGGAGACTCAAGTGACATAACCAGGACCACAGTGTGCCACACCTGCAGTGGCCCTCCTGCGAGCCTTAAGTATTCTAATTGCTTTCAGTCTGTGATCTGTGGTGAGGATGAGAGACAGGTAGTGGTGGGAGGGGTTTACCATCCCTTTCCATGGCCAAACATTCCAGTTAACGCCTTGAACTGTTGACTGAGAATATACTGCTCTCTTTCACACAAATCTGCACAATGGTGGCTGGGAGGGAAATCTTCCACCCTAGTCCTCTCTTGCTCCCTTAGTTAAGGCCTAAAATGTCTGTCCTGGCCCAAGCCAGCCTGGCATGAGCCTTTAGGATTCCGCAGCTTCTGCCCTTTCCAGTTTGTTCTCGTCCACTTGGCTGACACACGCCACATGCACAGTACAAATCAGTCACACTTTACAAATATAGCCTCTAACTCAAGGAGATACTTACGTAACCTCTTGCACAAAGATCTGACCTTGCGATTCCAACCTTCAGCAGCTCTGCTCTGCACAAGGCAGCCATCTGCAGTGAGAGCTTCCGATTCAGGTGACTCGCATGTGCTGGATGTGGGAGGTCTGATCCTGTGATCCCAGTACTTTGGAGGCTGAGGCAGGAGGACTGGGAATTCCAGGTCAAACTAGACACAAGCCTGTCTCAGAAACAAAGCTAGTGGTAGAGCCGTGTCACGTCATCACTCAGGGGGTGGAGGTGGGAAGATCAGGAATTCAAGGTCATCCTCCACTGTTCATTGCTAGTTTGAGGCCAGCCTGGGTATAAGACCCTGTATCAAAAAAAAAAAAAAAAAAAGTGTCTGGGCTGAGGTGGCACTCGCCTTTAATCCCAGCACTGAGGAGGCAGAGAGGCAGGGGGATCTCTGTGAGTTTAAGGCCAGCCTGGTCTACAGAGTGAGTTCCAGGACAGCCAGTTACAACAGAGAAACCCTGTCTCGAAAAACAAAACAAAATGATAGTAATGGAACCTAGACATGGATCCTTTGAATAAACCACACAGCTAAGTCTGTCCCCTCGAGAAACACACTGCCCATTTACTGTGATGCCTGCCATATGATCACATCACAATCACCTTCCCCAGCCTCTTGCATCATTACAAATATTGCTTTCCTTACTGCTCTCACCGGATCTGCACTGCTGGGCCAACACACACCAAGACACACCTTCACGTTCTTAGGCATATAGGGGCGCCCTCTTCCCCAGACCCCTGGCCATCCCACCTAACTGCATTTGTACTTACTACTATGCTCTCCACTTTACAATTTCTTACCAGAGCTTGTCATGTTACCCACGGCACCCTCAGCGTCTAAACACGGAGCAGGGGCATCGTTCTCCTCAGAGGTTCAACACGGCACTCAACAGTTGTGTTTAATCTGTTATAACTCTGGCTGTCCTGGAACTCACTCCGAGATCTGCCTGCCGCTCCCGAGTGCTGTGATTAAAGGTGTGCATCACTGCCACCGCCCAGCAAACTGTGTTTAAATTCTTTGGGGTTTTGAGACAGGGACTCATTATGTAGCCCAGGCTAGCCCAGGCCCATATGATCTTCCTGCCTCGGCCTTCCAAATGCTGGAATTATAGGTGTGTGCCAGCATGATGAGCCTGTTAGTAAGAAACTGACCTCCAGGTTGGATGTAGAGGCAGGACCATTGGAAGTCATAGGCCAACCTGGGTTACATGACCAAAAAAAAAAAAAAAAAAGAAAAAAAAAAGCTAGACCTGGCAAAATGGTTCAGCAGGTAAAGATGTTTGGCATCAGGCCTGACAAGCCAAGTTCAATCCTGGGACCCACACCATGGAAGAAGAACCAACTCCTACAAGTCCTTCTCTGACCTCCACACAAATGCTGTGGGGTATATACACACAAGCACACATACACACAAATAAATGCATTTTTAAAACTTAGGTTTAAAGCTGGGCTTAGTGGTATACACCTTTAATCCCAGCCAGCACTCAGGAGGCAACGGGCAGACATATCTGAGTTCAAGTTAGCCTGGTCTATGAGTTCCAGGACAGACTGGGCTAGCTACATAGTGAGACCCCGCCTAAGATGGAGGAAAGCAAAGCATGGTGGCACACACCTGTGATCCCAGTACTGTTTCCATGCCAATCTGAGCTAGAGTGAAACCTTTTGTCAAAACAAAAGGCAGAAGCTCCCATGCTGTAGTTCTGTAGACCCATGTGGAAATAAAGCCCAGGTGTTGCAGCATCTGCTCCTTCTTGGAGGTGGGGAGATCTTTCCTTACCTTCTGTGGGTCTCAGGTACTTCCAGCAATGCTCAATTGTGGCCCCTTCACCCATCTTCAAAGCCAACAGCACTAAATCCTTCTGACCATACCCAGGAAAGACTTTCTATTCTGAAGAACTTCTGTTTACGTCAGGCTCCACCAGGTCACACAGGAAATCCCTATCTCAACATTTCTAATCATACACACCAAATGCCCGCACCATGTCAGTCAGGTTCACATTCACAGGGCCCAGGGACTTAGGATGTATACATTTCTGAGGGGCCATAATTAAGTCACAATGAAGAATTTGAAAGTGTATTCAATTCCATCATATAGACATGTACAGTACTATAGCATCAGCGGTCCTGGTCTCAGCTCAGGGACAGAGCTGCAACTGCACGGCTCAGCAGGAGGGGGTTCACAATGGAAATGCTTCTTACAAGTTTAAAAATCGGTGAGGAGCTGGAGAGACACTTAATAGTTTTATGTGTTTCTGCGGGTTCTACAGAGGACCCTGGTTCCTGAAGCACCAGTTCCCTGCAGGGCATCAAATTCTCTTGTAGTTGCCATGGACACCTGCACACAAACTCAAGCAGGCACACATACACACACATCATTTTTTAAATACTAGAATAGTGTTTATAAAATGGGACACTTTAAACGGAGGTCAATATGTTTGGTAGGAACGAAGAACCACAGGTGCCCGCCAAAGATGTGTGTAGGAATCTGTGAGGTTTCTTTTAAAGCTTTGGTGTGAGTGTTGGCACACAGGGGCCAGAGCACACTGTGGATTGAGGGCACTATCAAGGTCTCCAAGCTAGCCAACCTGGGCGCTTGCAGACCAGTCTGCCACTGCATCTCTCCTGAGAGTGCTGAATTACAAACTCCATGGCATCCAGCTTTTGATGTGCTCCAGGGAAGACATCAGACTTTACACTGCCTTTTAGTGTAAAGGCACTAAAACTATCTTCCTGGCGCCTTGTTTTTAGGTCTAAAAACCAATCAGAACTAAAGTGAAGGTGGGAAAGGCATTAAAGACAGAACTTCCAAGGAAAGAACAACTGAGACAGAGATGTAGCAGGTCTGTGGGACATGTCCACATGAGGACACAAGACTTCAGACTCACCAGCTGCACAATTTCAGACAATGTGTAGTACTGGGCTTAACCAAGAACAGCTTAGCCAGAATGAAAAGACAAGGGATGGCAATTTCCTGTAGAGCCAAGAGTAATTATCACAGCCAACCACAGGCCCAAAGGAGGCTAATACAGGGCACAAGGTTAACACTAAGGAGTGGGGCCAAGAGCTTGTTAAGCCATCCAAGCCATCCACTGTAACTCTGCTTAACAGTCTTCAACTCCCTGATCTTGGGAGTAAGTATCCTGCAGATACCACCACATCCAACTTCTATCCACTGTAACTTTGTTTCCTTTAGACGAGGTCCTCCAAAGTATGATCCATATTTGTCTTAATTCTTTGTGCCTTAGCACTTAAATGTAGTTTACTGGTAAGTAGAGAAAAATTCTATGATACATAAAGCAGCTAATTCTCCACTTTTAGAGTTTAAACCTATGATGTAAGCACATTCCTTGGAATGAGATGCTGAATTCCTACACTGTTGTACCCAAGATTGAACCAGAATACGTATTAGTTGTATCTGAACTATGGTCAGATACATCCATACTGAATACCTCTCATTTCACCTCACTGGAGTACACATCAGGACACAAGTCAAGTCTTGAAAATACTGAACAGAAAAAGGAAAGCAAACATAAACTCAATTTGAGGGTGGACAAAAAATGCACAAGGAGCATGTAAAATATGTTTTATTGTTCTTTAAAAGGGTTCAGGTTTGGTTTTAAATCAGGCTGCACATCTTTCATCAGTCTGACATCTCTCTCACCATGTCAAACTAGCTTCAGCTAGCAATACTTCATTAAATCCAAAAGAAAAACTTTTTAATTTTGAGGGAAAAAAAAACCAAAAAGCAAAAAAGCCCAGTTCTGAGAACAATTAACATTAGTCTTATTTTAAACAAAATGAGGGCTGTTTTATGTCGCTTTATACACCCTTCTCCTCACACAGAACCAGGAATGTAATTCTACCTCAGGCAGGCACTGATACTGATGAACACCTGTGTGCACACACCCTTCACAGGAGCACGTGTGCTCACGCACAAATGCACACGCACACACACCAAATTTCTGCATGTCAAGTGTAAAAGGTTTTGCTGGTATTGATCAAAGTTCTTAGAGTCAACAGTCAATCTAAACTTAGAGGGTAAGATATTTTGATCTTGAGTCTATGTTAAAGCAATTTATTATCATGTTCTGAAATAAGAGAATTTTGGGTTGTATCATCATTTTTACTTTAAAATTCTAGAAACAATGTCAAAAAGCATTATTTTTTATTTTCTAGGATGAGGCAGGAAGGACTACAGATTTGCATTTAGTTAAGATCAGAACAATTTCAGCCAACAGCTAACACACAGCTCAGAAAGCTGCCAACATCTGAGGTATGGGGAGCTACGGCTCCACACAATATATTTCCAGTGGGACAAGATGAGTCTAGGCCTGCACTTGGGGCACTGTCCAGTATGGAACAATTAGGTGAAGAGGGTGCCAGAGTCCCTGGAGATGCCCCTCCACTTGCCTTGCCGTCACAGCCTGGTCAACTGCCTTCTGCAAACAAGGAAAAACACAGCTTTTCTCTATCAGCACATTGAGCAGAGAGCCCACAATGCTACCACATGATGCCATGAGCAGCACAGGCCTCTGCTACACACTGGGCTGCCTGCCATGCCCTTCCACCCTGGTACAGCCTGGGGACACTCTCTAGGCATTGCTGGTTCTGGTCGTGATTTTTTTTAATCTCAGAAAGATCTAGTAATAATGAGGTGATAGGTGGTTATACTGAACTGTACAGACAGAGTAATTTGGAAGACCACTACCACAGGTGTTTCAAGACCAAAATACTATGAATGCTCTGTTGCTCCTTTGACTGTTTCTGAAACCGGTCCTAAAAATTGAAGATAGCGCTTTTCCATGACATCAGACAGCAAATCCACAGCCCACAGTTCTACAGTTGTAGGAAGCATGCTACCTCTCCTGGACACGCTAGCGATGGCCTAGAGTCATCTCTTCAATAAGGTTTCTGGGATCCCCACTTGCTTCACTGTTGAGGAAAAAAAGATTCTACTCTCAGCAAAGTTACAGGAGACGAACTCCTCTTTAAGATGTTGTTTCCTCACCACTTACCAAAAACAAAAGGCGCCTGGCTACTGTTTCATGTCCTAACGTTAGGTCAGGGCTGTGAGGAAAAGAAACTAACGTGACCACCCATCATCGACAGACTAAAAATCATCTGGATCGTATAATATATGCGCCACTGCTTTTTCTTGGCTTCTTTTTTTTTTTTTTGCCTTTTTTTTCTTTTTTTGTTTTTTTTGTTTTTGTTTTTCTAAAAGTGCCCAGGTGGGCTTAAGGCTGCCAGACACACGCACATCTACAGCAACAAGGGCTTCTTTCTATTCCATCTACGTGTATCAGGAGAAGGGGAAGAGGGGAGAGATGGGGAAAATCTACCTCCCCTAAATCCCACAAGGAGACTTATGTGCCAAGCATAATGGAAGTGTGTGCTCCCCAGCAAGTGGCTCAACACTGGTTAATATTCTGGTTTTCCTCAGACATCTATTCTGAAAAAAGTTTTTAAAAAAACAGATTTTGAAATAATTCAATCCTGGCAGAAATCAAAACTCCGAAACTAGGAGCAAAATCATCTTTCACTAAATTAATCCCTTTTTCCTTTCTTTTTCTTTTCTTAAACATTTTATTCGTGTTATAGAGGGATTTCTTTATCATTTGCTTTCTTCTCCATCATTAGGAGTTGAGGAGTACTGAATCCATCACTACTTTGATGACACAGGTAAGACTCCAGATTCACATTCCCAGGTACCAAGAGTTCCCTCTAATGCCACGGTCTTGTCAGCCTTCCTCTACTTCTACTGAACACAGCAATGCCCATTGGTATCTCTGAAGCGTAATCGCATCTTAGGTCGGTATTTCTCCAAGTAAAGCAGCTGTTTGGAATTGAATGCTCCCCTTCTTTTTCTGAAAATACAAGAACAGTACACTATCATGTAGCAAAGAGCTGTGTGACTTACTGAAATGTACTATTTGAGGCATAATGCCTTCTAGCAAGCTCTCCCCAGCTTTTGAAAACCTGTATATTCCCCATTCCACATCATTTTTTAAAAAATTGGAACATAAATTTCCTACCCGCCCCCCCAAAAGAAGTAGAATTTCTTTCCTGTCTCCCTCCCACCCCCACACAGGGTTTCTCTGTATAGTCCTGGCTAACCTGGAACTAGCTCTGTAGACCAGCCTGGCCTCAAACTCAGAAATCCACCTACCTCTGCCTCCTGAGCGCTGGGATTAAAGGTGTGAGCCACCACTCCTGGCTGAAAAGAATTTTTTTCTCTGCTGTCACTGTAGTCTATTTAAGCAGGGTTTATCAAGAACACCTGACTATACTCTTTTCCTATCAGATTAACAGATTCTTCAGATCAGAATGAGAAACAAGTATTTAGGATGCTTTAAAAAATAAAAACTAAAACTAGAACATACAAAGACAAAGCCTCAGGTTCAAACCAGACACAAGTGGCAGACAGTGGAAGGACACATTTCAGTCTCCTGTCTTTTCCTGTTCCTCTTAACTTTGTTAAAGAAAGAAATGGGATGGACTTCTATTTCAGACCAATGCCAGGGCTGCCAGGGTACTATCATTATAATTTTGTATGAGAAGAGGCCATTCAAGAGTCTGTTTCTCCATGCATTCTTTCGCCGGCTGGTCATATGGAATTACACGAGTGTTATTATGAAATTCATTGAAAGAGACTGATCCAGACTCACTGTCAAGATGCCTACACCTCCAATCACATACTATCATGTCTGAATTTGACATCTAAATCAGTAAAACAACCCACAAACCCATGGTATGTGCCACCTGCCTTAATCTTTTTTTTTACTTTTAAAGAGTATTTTAAGCCCAAATCAACTGGGTCTTGCATATTCCAGATGATTCCTTTCCATAACCTTCTCATGAACAACCCCACTTGGAGTTTCTGAACATACAACTTCATACTCACTGTCTTATAAACTGAACAGCATCTTCATACTTCATTCCACATTCAATCAATGCAAGTGCAACCAGCACAGGAGCCCTGCAGAGAGAAGGCCATCGTAAGTGTCCACAAGCCTTTAGAATTTAAGGATTTTTTTTTTAACTGAAAGTTTACACAGTACCAACTCAAGTTTGTGCAAGGTATGGTGGCACCTTCCTTTAATCCCAGCACTTGGAAGACAGACGATCTTTGTGAGTTCAAGGCCAGCCAGGACTACAAAATAGAGAGACCCTGTCTAAAAAAAGAAAAAAGAAAAAAAAAAGAAAGGAAAGAGGAGGAAGAGAAAAAGGAGGAGGAGTAAGGAGAAGGAGAAAGAGGAGACGACTTATTCAGTGTTTTCTTCTGAGACAAGGCCTCACTGTGTAGACCGGGCTGGCCTCACATTCACTCACACTCATGGGCAGTCCTTTTAGCCTCTGCCAGCACCACATACTCGGCTTCTCTATTCTTAGACAGATAGACAGACAGACAAGAAATTAAAAAGAAAAGGTGTTTTAGGAAGCCTACTAGGACAGCACCATCTCTTAGTGCTTCAGGTAGGCATTAGAAATAAAGCCACCCAGTAAGGCGTTGTCAAGAGAAGGAATGAAACTTCCAAACTCATAAAGAAACCTTGCCACGCTAAAGTGGTAAACAGAGCCAATGACCCAAATCACCATCACCCCTTGAGGCAAAGGCATCTCACAGTAATGCTTAGAGTCACAGTGCACATCATAAATTGGCATTTAACCTGCTGCTGACCAAAGTGTTAAAACACTATCCCAAGCAATGCTCGGTGAAAAAGGTTTTAAAATCACAGTCAAAGCTGGGCAGTGGTGGCGCATGCCTTTAATTCCAGTGCTTGGGAGACAGAGACAGATGGATCTCTCTGAGTTCCAGGCCAGCCTGGTCCACAGAGTGAGTCCAAGGACAGCCAGAGCCATACAGAGAAACCCTGTCTCGAAAAAACAAACAAAAAACATCAGTCAATTCTCATCGTCCACACAGCTCTGTTCAAGAGTTTAAAGTAACTTTCTATCTGTTAACTTCCCTTTTATTTCAATCCAAACTCAACCATATACAGATATTTCAGTCTCTAAAATGATTTTTAATTTTGTTGCCCACTTAATGACCTAAGTCTCTACTTCTTGAAATGGGGGTAGGGACTCTCACTACATGTAGTATGGCATTAGAATAGGTTCCAAACACAACACAAATGGCTCTTATGAAATCTTATTACACTGGCATTTGCTCATTTCCTTTCCAGTAATTTAATATCATTTAGTTACTAAATGCAAGTTCTACAAAGGTGAAATTTGGCTTGGCTTACTTAGATATAACAGTGAATTCAGAAAAAAAATAAGTTTTTACCTTCCCAATCCTGCAACACAATGCACTGCAACACAGCAACCTGGCTCTTCACGGAATTTGGTTTTTAACAGGTTTAGCCAATCATCTACTATCTGATTAGGGGGTGGAGCTCCATCATCAAATGGCCAATCCTGAAAAGAAACAACTTCTTACATTAAATTGGTATGTTCTCAGGGACTAACATCCTAATAAAATGGGCTGAAAACAGTAGCCAGGGCAGATAGGCTTAGGTAAATTAACTATCACACACCTATTAACACAGTTTTGATCACTGCTAAAAACTATCAAAGACCAAAATCGGAATTTGCCAAGTAAGTCTTCTCAAATGGAATACAATCAATGACACACACATCTAAATAAGATGCAGACACACAGACACACACATCCTAAACTGAACCTAAGGACTTAGGAACACTAGGCAAGCATTCTACCACTGAACACACCCCCAGCCCCTATCTTAACCAAAATTCTTTGTGTCACAGATGTAAGAGCTAATATTCTCCTAGACACTGTATGTTCAGAGAGAGTAACAAGTAGATTCAATAGAAAGAACTGCTAGCGCTGAGACCAAGTAGGAGGACAAACACTGCGAAAGTGATTTAAGTCCACCTGGTAACATACCACATGGAGTCTCACTGGTCTCTTTACGAGTGCCTTTGAAGATTATTTTCCTTGGCTATCATATCTTTTCCTTAGAGAAAAGCTTTGAAATCTCCAATAAATACTACCATCTTTTCCTGCATGTACAGAATTAGAAGGGGGAAACTAAACCTCTGCTCAAGTTATACATACCGCATTTAGTAAAGACTGTCAATGACAGCAGGTTCCTGAAACAATCTACTAAAGTATCACCTTTTCTTTTTTCTTATCTCACGTAGCCTAGGATGGCCTTGAATCTAAGGATGGCCTTGAACTTATGATCCTCCTGCTTCTATCTCCCAAATTCTAGGATTATAGGCATGTGCTGAAATACCCTCTCCCTCCTCCACGCCACCCCCTTTTTTAATGATCTGAGACAGATTTGTATAGACCTGTGTGGCCTTGAACTCAAGAGCTCCTTCTGAGATTGAAGGTGTACACCACCACAATCACACCCAGCCTCCCTTTCTCTTCTGGCCATCCGAGTTGTCTTTCAGCATTTACTGCACAGCACAGTACTGTCTATAGTTTTCCTTGACACCCAGGCATGAGTTCCTAATAATCCCAACACAAGTGGGCAGGATTCCCTCCTCCTAAAGGACAAATATGAAAGGGGTAATTTTTTTTTTAAAGCTTGAGACTATTTTATTGAGACTGGCTAAGAACACTAGAAAAGCAACAAAGCACTAAACTCATTCTGCAATCATAACTGGCACCAGTGGAACATGCTAAGTAGCCTGTTGTCCACAACAATAGATGATGTTTGAATTGTCAACATGCCTCATAATCAAAAGGGCTGCCACTGTTATAACATGGCCACTACAGTTTGGCTGTAAACAAGCACCCCAGTGGAGACTTAATTCCTCTAACACTTCCTTAAAGTAAATCTGGGTAAGAAACAATGTACATAACGTGCTGCCCTTAGTGATAAGCAGTTTCTGGTTTTTTGGGTTTTTTTTTTTGAGTATTTTTATTTTTTAGACAGGATCTCAGTATATAGCTCTGGCTGGTCTGGAGCTTACTTTGTAGACCAGGCTGCTTCTTTCTGCCTTTCAAGTGTACCACCATATCCAGCTCTTTTGTTTTTTAAAAGTTAACTCAAGCTGGGTCCCCCTCCTCCAGCCTAAATGCTAGGATTGCAGGAATAAGCCATTGCAATAGCAGTCTTTTTAAAAAAGAAGCATAAAATAACTTAGAAATACAGAACCTACACTATTGCTGCTGACATCACCACTAGCTGGCATATCCCAATGCACCTGTGACTTGCAAGAGCATTTAAAGAATTCAAAGGTCTTTATCTGAGGAAATTCCTATTAGAATGTCACTTTCCAAAACCTCTTTACTAGGAAAATATAAATAGATCTATATAAGAAAAGGTAACAATCTTATTTAAGTTAGACCTTTAATTTTTTGATTTGGTGTCGTCATTCCATTTCTCCCCTGAAGACATGATTTCTCTGAGGCCCTTGCTGTCCTGGAACTCACTCTGTAGACCAGGCTGGTCTAGAACTCAAGAGATCTACCTATCTCTGCCTCCCAAGTGCTAGGATTAAAGAAGTGCACCACCACCCACTCAACCTAGACCTTTAATTTTATCTGGGCACAGCTATTTAAAACAAAACAGAAAGCCAAACTTAACAGATTAGAATAAACCCCAGACCTAACATTATGTTCTACAAACTAATTCAGGTTCTGCAGTTAATTTTATTTTATGAAATATTTGCCAGCATCACTGATTCAAAGACCATGGTCAACCCAAAGTCATCCATCTTCTTCCCCTGCCCATTCTCAAGACAGGGTGATCTCTCACGAGCACAAGAGAGAAAATCAACTTGTATTCGGCTTCATTTCAGAATATGAACCTTCTGTTTTTTGAGATAGGGTTTCATTATGAAACTCAGGTTAGCCTTGACCTTCCTTCATAGTAACCAATCTAGTCTTAAACTTGTAATTTTTCTGCTTAGCTATCCATGTGCTGGGTTCATAAGACATGCACCACAGTTCAGAATTTTAAAATCTTTCCTTAAAACACAAAGGTCTGGGCTGGGTGGTGGTGGCATGAGTTTGAGGCCAGCCTGGTCTACAGAGTGAGTTCCAGGACAGCCAGAGTTACAACAGAGAAATCCTGTCTCAAAAGAAGGGCAAAATATTTTTTTTAATTAAAAAAAGAAAGGAAGGAAGAGAGAAAGAGAGAGGACTAGGCTGGGGACATAGCCCAGTTGGTATACCACTTGCCTAGCATACATGAAGCACTGGGTTCAATGCCCCAAAACTGCATAAACCAAACAACTTATAGACCCAGCACTGGGGAGGTTTAAAAAAAGGGGAATCAGTTCAAAGTCAACCTCAACTACATAGTGAGTTTGAGGCCTGTCTAGAAACATGAGACTGCCTCAAAAAATAAAACCCCAGGCTGAATTTTACACATGCACTCTTACCGACAGTGATTCCAGCTCATGGTTTAGTCTTTTGGGATAGGAGTACAAGCCAATTGTTAGTCATGGTGAGTAGTGAAACCATTTTTTAAAATTACAATGTTGGTGGTAGATTTTGGTTTTTTTACTAAAGCAAAAGTGAGAAAACTATGGATCACGACATAAAGTGACTACCTTACCAACAAGGAAACTTACTTAAATCAACTAAATCAACCAAGTTGGTACCTGAGATCACAGAAACTACCTACCACTCCTTATTACTTTCTTCCCAATTACTTACAAACTCTCCCGTTCTCTTTCTACTACATTACCCTCACAAAAGCACATAAGACATTATGGCACAGAACACCTTAAGATCCTTTCATTGCTAAAAGCTAGTCTTGTGAGCCAATTATTCAGGGGAAAAGGTAGAGTTTTAACTAATCAAGCCTCTTGTTTTCTGTAAAGAAACAGCATACTTAGCATGCTTGCTTTGTAATCAAACTAAACTGAACTAGATCTAACCCTATCAGAGCTCTTTAGAAACCTACCAAAGTGTTACAAAGATGCTTTCTCCCAACACTTAGCTTTTTCTTCTGCCTTTTTGTCCTCTATAAATTATCCACAAAATATTAAGTCACTAATCCAATACTTAGAAAACGGTAGAAGATATTTTCATATGAAATATTTCTGATGAAAATTACTTTATTATATTCAAATTAGTAGCCTAGAAACAAAAGCTAAATATTGCATTAATCTCCAAAATACAAAAATTATAATTCTCATTGTATGTAGGCATATGGGGGTCTGAGAACAACCTTAGCTACTGTTCCTATTCAGCCACTGTCTACTTTATTTCTGAGGGTGATCTTGAAACAGGGTCTCACTGTTGTAGCCTTGGCTGGCCTGGAACTCACTTTGTAGACCAAGATGACCTTGAACTCACAGAGTTCCTCCTGCCTCTGCCTCTCCCTCCTGGGTGCTGGAATTAAAAGGCAGGTGCTGCCATGCCCAATCCCTTTATTTCTAAAATTTTCTGAGACATGGACTATCTGGGTTCTGAGGGTCAATCTCAGGTCATCATGCTTTGACAGCAAGCACGTCAATATCTGAGACATTCCTGTCCCCAATTTCCTTGTTTTAGAAATAAGTGTGTATTTGATTTTACTATTCCTTTGTTGAAAATACAGTTGTAGACTCCAAGGACACAATGAACAATGCTGCTCATGTATTAAACCGAAAAACCAAGCTTTATAAAGGTTTGAAAATATCAATGTATCTGTAGAAACAAAGACACTATACACTCACTAGAACGTGGATTCCTTCTTTTTCAACTGGAGCTTTATCATATGTAGCATCACAAACTCGAACCAAAGTTGTCACTCCATACTTCTTAAGTTCCTTTAAAGAAAAATAGTTATGAGGGAACTTGCTTTTGGAATCTGAAACCTGGATTTCGGAAATGTACTATTACAAACTGAAACTACTACACAGTTCTTAGGCAAAGCTACAACTGATCTCACAACAGTTACATATAACACACACACACCTTATGGGAAGAAAGGCTCATCTTTCTAAAGGGCAATTTAATAGCATAGTACACACGCTTTGAAAGTTCATATATACTGACCTAGAAATTCTATTCCTGGGACTCCATAAAAAAAAAGGGTCATTAAAGACAGGACAGCTTACAAAGCATCTTCAACTACAGACAGAACAGAACGGTAAAAGGTAGAAAGAATGTTCATTAATGTTCCAATGAAAGGAAATGGTTTAAAAAATGGTTAAGGAGAAGGATGGTACACTCACACAGTAAATACTGTGAAAGCTAAAAAAGTAACACTAAGGAGACTGGGGAAATAGTTTTTAAAATGTAGTATGGTCTTACGTATGTGTATTTATAAATACACACACATGTGGGAAAAGAATCTAGAAGCAAGCCGTTTAACAATTTAATGTGTTTTTAATTTATCTTATTTTGCTTTTTTATTAATTTTTAGCTTTTGTATTGTTTGGTTTGGTGTTTTTTTGTTTGATTACACTGTTTTGCCTGCATTCATGTCTATGTGAAGGTGTTTGATCTCTTGGAACTAGAGTTACAGACAGTTGTGAGTTGCCATGTAGGTGCTTGGAACTGAACCCAGGCCCTCTGAAGGAGGAACTGGTGCTCTCAGCCACTGAGCCATCTCTCCAGCCCCAATTTTTTTTGTTTTTCAAGACAGAGTTTCTCTGTGCAACAGCCCTGGCTGTCCTGGAACTGGCTTTGTAAACTAGACTGGCCTTGAATTCAGAGATCCTCCTGCCTCTTGCCTTCTGAGTGCTGAGATTAAGGGCATGCACCACCACGCACAGCTCTTATTTTGCTTTTCTGTATGTTCTGGTTTTTATGCAATAAGCATTTAAAGAGAAAATCGCAATTTTGAAATTACGATGAAAAAGTGATTAAGTGCTAAAAAGTGATAAAGAGCTAGCAAACAATTATAGCCAGATGGCTTGCTCCTTTAAACAGAAAATACCTGACTCAGGAGGCAAAGATAGGCAGATCTCAGGAGTTCAAGGCCGACAGGGCTACACAGTGAGACCCTGTGCTTATGAGCATGATGCTCATGTGTAGGTCCAAAGGCAATTTTTCAGACTTCAGGTCTCTCCTTCTACCATGTGGGTTTTGGAGGTTGAACTGAAATCATCAGGTTTGGAGGTAAGCGCATTTACCTACTGAGCCATCTCACCAGCTCCCAGCTAGCAATTTTAAAAATGCATTTCCAGTGGGCCCAGTGCCAATGACCTGCAATCTTTGCTACTTAGATGGCTAGACAGAAGGATTCCAAGTCCAAGGCCCACCTGAACTATGGGATGAAATTAAGGCCAGGCTGGCAAATGTAGTGAGTGCCTCAAAACTTAAAATTAGAAAAGGCGGAGGTGGGAGTGGATTCGGGGGACTGGAGAGATGGCTTAAGAGTGCTTAAGAGCACTGGCTGCCTTTCCAGAGGTACTGAGTTCAATTCCCAGCACCCACATAGTGTCTCACAGCCATCTATAATGGGATCCGAGATGCTTTCTTCTGGCATGCAGGTATACATGCAGACAGAGCACTCAGATAAATAAAATAATCTTTTTTCAAAAGGGGGGGGCACAGTTTAGTTTCAGTGTGCTGTCTTGGCCTGTATGAGGTTTTGGGTCCCATCTCCAACACCACTGAAGTATAGTGGGGAAAGATATCAAAATGAACATACATGTGCTAGGATGTATGTAACTCAGTGGTGAAGGCATTGGCAAACCCGTACAAGGGCCTGGTTCAACCCCAGCACTACAAAAAATGAAAATTAAAAAAAAAAAAGAAAGAAAGAAAGAAAAACTAAAATTTAAAATGAGTTTTACAATTATTACTCATCAGAAATTTGCATTACAATTTTTGTGATAAAGTTTATTTGGCTCAGCTCTGCCACCCTAAAACAAGAATCCCTAGATAATCACCCAGTTGCTCTACTGCATAACACATCAACAGAAACTCACATTTGATGACATAACCTATAAAAGATTAAAAACTTTATATTCAAATATTTGCTAAAGAGTAAAAACTTTTACCAAAAGGAGGGCCCAAATGATCGCCTCCTTCTCCAAATTTCTGGATTCCTATATTGTGATAACTACTGTTAATCAGCAGTTTGGGATATGTTTTCACTGAACTTTCAAGTATAGTGTGTGTATGTGTTTTTTAATCATTGCTTTGGTTTTATTTAGTGTGCATGGGACACACGTGTGATATGGTGTGTGTGTCGACAACTTGGAGGAATCAGTTCTCATCTTCCCAAGGACTGAACTCGGACTGAAACACCAATCTTTACATGAGTTTTAGTAGGACAGGCTTAAGTGCTAGTTCTACCAAACAAAACCAATGTGCCATTGGGCAAATTACTAACTGGCTTTAGAGTATCATTATCTGTAAGAGGGAAGTAACAATAGTACCTGTGTCTTATAAAATTTTCATAATTTGACTTAAAAATGAACAGTGCTCATTGCTTATTACAATGCTGAGTACATTCTGTGGTCAATAAATATGAATTGTATTACTAAAAATGACCAAAAGTACCGATAATAAACATAGAAAGAATGCAAGATTAAAAGTCCCAGATAATCTATAATATCCCCAAATTCTACAAATATTCCTTCAAAAATTCTATTGTAACAATTCTACCCAATATAAAATATCAAAGGATAAACATAATTAGATTGCAGAAATTTTATGTTAATTTTAATAGAAGTTTAGCTGTAAGTCAATCCCAAAGTCAACTATACTACAATCTTACCTCTGTGAACTTGTTGAGAGTAGCATTGGTGGGGTTGTGAGTTATCAGAAAACGCATGTTCTCATAAGAGATCTCCACAGGGGCTGGACGGTTCATTATGGCAAATAAAAAGTGTGAGCGTGCGTGTGTGAGTGTGTGTGGGGAAATGAGGACAGGAGGAAATCAATAAATCTTGAAATGTTTCGCAGCAGAAAACATTAAAAAGACCACTAAAATGCCTATTATTGATCACTATTTTCTCTATTCAACTTGTTTATTCCTTATGAAGCTTCTCTTCAACACAGGCAGAAGTATTTAGAATCCACTTGAATCCAAATTCAACTTGGGCCTCAATGTCTGCAGATGGATACCTTCAGCCTCCAAAAAAATTCAACTACATACAAAATTTAAGCAGCCTTTAAACTACATTTAGGCACTAGTGAGACAAGTTTAAAGTGTAGGTTCTTTTCCACTTTCGTTTACTTGATGCTTAATTTTATTGGAGTCATTAAAAGAAATATGCTTGCAATTTAAAAAAAAAAAAAAAAAAAAAAGCCTACTACTTCTGAGGCCAGTCTTGGTGTCCAGAGTCTTCAAGGCAATGTTAATTATGGCACATATAACCCCCAAGCTCACTTGTCAGCGAAAACGCTGTGCTGAGCCTGGCAGAAGTCTGCCCTCACGCTCAGAATCGCCATAAATGTGCAACGTATATTCCAACGAAAAACCTGGGGGAGAAAAGAAAAATGAAATGAGATTAAGAACAAAATAAACATGAAGCCTTAAGTAAGGATACATTCTCAAGGGCCCAAGACAGGTCAATGTCACGAATGCTAAATTATTGCCATCGATAAAGATTAGGTGAAGGGGGCATACATAACAAGAATCTTAACATCAGTCTCATGTTTTTTTTCAAAACTGGTTCTATGCAGTTCATGAGTAAATAAATTATATCTAAAACTCATTTTTCAATATCTAGAGTCCTGAAATTTTATTAAAATCATAAATTAAGGGTACTTGAAAAAAACTTCTTTCTATGGACTCTTTTTTTTAACTGTTCAGTTCACAAAAATACTGCATTTTTTTTCTGTTTTTGACAGATCTTTCATATATATTCCTTGTTTAAAATAGGGTATTTATCAGTAAACAGGCTGAGGACATTTCACAAAATTCTATTTCAAAGATTTGATTTTGTTAAAAATTTATGCACTGTCCCCCCATTACAATATTATCCATTAAGCATGTTTAAATCTTGTATTTTAGGGCTGGAAAGATAGTTCAGTTGGTAGAGTGCTTGCCTAGCATTCATTCACAAGCTTCGTTTGATCACCAGCACCATACAAACTGGGTGTGATAGGACATACCCAGTAATCCTAGCATCTGAAAGGTAAAAGCAGGAAGATCAGAAATTCAAGGTCATTCTTGGCTACATAACAAGTCCAAAGCAAACCTGGGCTTCTCTCTCACACACACACAAACACACACACACCCCACTTTTCTGAATCGCTGTTATTTCTATGGAAAGAAAAAGAAAACTCGAAATGAAAGGATTTGCCTCGTCACATAATGAAATAACTGGGCCTCAATCTATAAAGTCTTCTACTGGCCATGTGGTTTTGTTTTTCCTGCCTGCTGATTCACATACAAACCCATCCTCTTATTTCTAGTCCAGTCCAGCCTTCTTACTATTTTTCACATCACTGCTTCAAGAATACAAAATCAGCCATGCATGGTGCAGTACACCTGTAATCTCAGCAATCGGGATGCTGAGGCAGGGGAATGACAAATTTTAAGCTGATTTTGGCTACATAACTACATGGTGAAATCTTGTATCAAAAATAATCTAACGGGCCAGGCGGTGGTAGTGCACACCTTTAATCCCTGCACGCCTTTAATCCCAGCACTTGGGAAGCAGAGGCAGGTAGATTTCTGTGCATTTGAGGCAAGTCTGGTCTACAAAGGGAATTCCAGGCCAGCCAGGAATACACAGTAAGACCCTGTATCAAAAACATAAACAATAACAATTTCAAGGCCGGAGAGATGACTTAGTGGTAGAGAGTGTATACACTGCTCTTGCAAAAGAACAGACTTCAAGTTTCAACACCCACACGGGGGGGCAGCTCCCAACGGTTGAGTGATTCTAGCTCGAGAGAGATCTAATAACTCTGGCCTGTAAGGACACCTGCATGCGTGTACACACAGCTGTCACACACATACACAAACAGGGTTAAAAGTAATAGCAAATCTTGCCAAGCAGTGGTGGTGCACACTTTTAATCCTAGCACTCGGAAGACAAAGGCTGGCAGATGTCTGTGAGTTCGAGGCCAACCTGGTCTACAGAGAGTTCCAGGACAGCCAGGGTTACAATCCCTCTCAAAAAAAAAAAAATTTTTTTATTTATATATATTATATATATATATATATATATATATATATATAAAGATTTATTAATTTTTATGTGCATGGATGTTTTGCTTGCATGCTATGTCTTTACATCATGTACATGCAATGCCTACAGAGGCCAGAAGAGGGCTTGGAACTGCAGATACACAGTTGTGAGCCACCTTGGATGAGCCGGTGTTCTTAACCAGCACTGAGTCATCTCTCCAGCCCTTAAAAAAATAGTAATTTTAAAAAGGAAAAAGAAATATGAACTCTGGAGGCTGGAGAGATGGGCTCAGTGGTTAAAAGCACTTGTTGCTTTTGCAGAGGACCTGGGTTTGGTTTCCAGCACCCACACTGCAGGTAACAATTGTCTGTGGTTCCAGTTCCAGGGCATCCAACAGCCTCTTCTGGCCTCTGAAGGAACTCGCATGCACGTTGGGCACAGCCTCACATACAGGCAAAAACACATATGCATTAAAGTATGAACTATCTAAAAGTCAAAGAAGTGACAGAAACTGTAATAGTATTTTAGGCCTGCTGCTTAGAAACTGTTTAAAAGATGTTTTATTACAAACTGGCTCAGTCAGATGGTTTCAATATAATCATAAGTTCCTCTGGAAATAGGGACATGATCTAAGAAGTTCTTTTTCTTGCCTCTTCTATAAGTCACCAGTAACGAAATGCTTATTTGAAGTTTCAGAGCTGAGAATATAGCCCAGAGGTAGCATGCTTACCTCACATGATACATAAGTTTATTTTTAGTTATGTTTAAAATGGTTGTTTTGTGCACTGTTGGGAAAAGGGCTGCCTAGGCCTTGGCATTTGTATTGTCTGCAGGTGTCAGCTTTATGTAAAAGATGTTTGATTGCTCACAATCTGCACGTGCTATCAACAGAACACTTGAAGAGCTTAGGCATCAATAAAAACCCCTGAGATGAGAGGCTTAGAGTTCCACTATCCAGCATGGAGCTGACCATGATAGTGATTCCCTCTGCTGGGATCTGGCAGAATTTGCACCTATAAAAATGCCTCCTTGTCTTCTTTGGTGAGCGACACAGCAGCATCCTGCTACACATAAAATCCTGGGTTTGACATCCCAGCATTGCAAAAATTAAAATAATAATTGTGAAAGCTGGGTACATCTATAAATCCCAGCATTGGGAAGCAGAAGGATCACCAAGTTCCAGGCCAGCCAGGGCTACATTGTAATCTCAAAAAAATATTAAATTTCTAACATTTGAAAATATTTGTGTTGGATGTTCTTCAGGATAGAGGGCTTGTCCAGCATTGCACAAGGCCTCAGGTTCCATCCCCAGTACTGAAAAGAAAAAGAAAAAGGCTGTATGTGACCAGAAAGAAAAAAGTATGAAAGATATATTGGTGAAAGTCATTAAGGGAAGTGAAATACAGAGAACCTGGGCCTACAAACTTTCAAACATCGATTCTCACACCTTTATTTTCTTACAGATAACTATTTTATAAATGGCAAATTTGTGATATTACTATGGACACAAAAAAAAAATTCCCAAAATATGGTCCATGGTAATACACACCTTTAGAACCAGCGCACAAGAGGCAGGGGCAACCAGATCTCAAGGAGTTCAAGGCCAGCCTGCTTTACAAAGCAAATTTCTGGCCAGCCAGGGCTAGAGTGAGACTCTGTCTCAAAAACAGGGAAAGAGGAGATCCCAAGTTCAAAGTCACCTTGGATACACAGAAGATTAAAACCAGTTGAGGCTACATGCAGATCTCTGGTAAATCTAGCCTAGTCTACATAGCAAGTTTCAGGACAACCAGGGCTACAGAGAGACCCTGTCTTAAAAAAAAAAAGGGTAAAACAAAACTCTATGACTACTCTCATAACTATAATCTCAAACACAGGCACCTCCATTACACAAGACATTTTACAGAACACTCCTTTTGCAGTCAAGGAGATTTAGAGCTAAGAGAAATGGAGAAACTACTTTGACCTCTTAAAAACTAAAAGATATGTAAAGGTTCAAGTAGGTTAAAATGTTTTTGGGCAACATTATTAATTAGGAACAAATCACAGACAAGAACCTAGATCTCCTGACTCCCTAGTTATTCTTTTCCTTCAATTTGGATGCATCCACATATTCAACTTCCATTCTCTTTGCACGCAAATCTAACTTTTCTTCAAGTAGCTGCAACTGCTGACTTCTATGAGGAAAAGATTATTAAAGAAACTACTCAAAAACAATGGTTTGCATACAGTGTACAGCAAAACACAAGGAAATTCTAACCTGCATTTGAATCTTTTGGTTCAATGTTATCACAGCTAATGTGTATCAGCTGAGTAGAGGCACTAAAAGGCTTGCATTGTAGTGGCAGCCAGACTTAAAAGCTTACAGTCCCTAGCATTAAGTTTTCTACCTAGTCTCCAGTGTTCCTCTCCTGGAGCAAACAAAACAAGCTTTATCCCATCTTATTCCTCCCACTTCATTTTGGAAGAACCATTTCCAGGGATAATGATAACTTGTTATTAGATTTTCAATTCTTAATAGCGAAACGCTCCAACAACAGGATTTCTGCCAAAAGAAACAGTATGTTCTATCAAAATTAACAGACACATGATAAAACCAAGTTTCTGTTCCCACCCCTTCTCCCAATAGTCCAACTACACATCAACAGTACAAGTTTTGCACCTGTCATTTCAGCTAAACTAATGTTAACTGCATTAGTTACACTTAATGCAAAGCAAGCAATCTGTTTTTTAAAAAATATATCAAACTCTCCATGATAATCTACCACAGCTAGAATGCTCAAAAGTTGCAGAATCCTGTATTGAGGCATAAATACTTCATTTATGTCCCATACAAGGGGAAATTTATTTTTTCTGAAATTCTGTCTACCACTAATTCTGCTTTAATTACTTAAAAAAAAAAAAAATCATTACTGGTCTGGGAAAGCAGCTCAATGGGAGAGAACACCCAAAACCCAGGATTCGGTTTTTTAAAGTGGAACACATTTGGCAGTTGGGGAGGTAGAAGCAGAAGACCAGAGTTCAAGGCATCCTCACCTGCAGAGGAAGTTCAAGATCCTATCTCAAAAAACTTACCAGCAACATGATACATTATACTTGACAAATAACAGCAAATTATTATGCACAAAATAGTCTACCTTTTATACAGCCTATTCTTAAAAAGATTACATTTGGGGGCTGGGGAGATGGTTCAGTGGTTAAGAACACTTGCTACTCTCTTCCAGAGGACCTGAGTTCAAGTTCCAGCACCCATGTCAGGCAGCTGACAACTGCCTGTAACAACAGCTGGCCTCCAAGAGCACCCTCGCACATGGAGGACATCTCCACAGACATATACACACACATTTTTTTATAAAAATTACATTTGGTACATTTCCATTTTCTATGTAAAATTTAACTTCAGCAAAAAAATATATTTTCACAGATTTGAAAAGCATGATCTGTGACAAAAATCCCTTTAATATAAGTAGAAAGCTAGAAAAAAGGAAAAGTGGAAGGAAAGGATGTAGAGGTTTGGAAGAACAGGCAAGCAAGCAAGAGTTCTAACTAGCTGAGACAGTGTATAGTCAGTGACATAGAAACTACTACTTAAGGAAACTCTGAGGGCATAGAACAGAGTTTATATCAGTATTCTACTGCTTGTATCTACCTAAATGAGAATCTACAACCAATATGCATGAAATAATTCAGTACCCATTCTTTAATCAGGGTTCTTTTTGACAGAGTTTTTCTGTGTAACCTTGGCTGTCCTGGAACTCTTATAGACCAGACTGGCCTCAAACTCAGAGATCCACATGCCTCCTGAGTGCTGGGATAAAAGGCATGTGCCACCATCACCTACCTGCAGGTATATTCTTCAAATGGAGAACTAGACAAAGATTAAAAACAAAATAGGTCTGTATAATGAATACATATGGATAAATGGAAAATATTACTAAGCAAATAAACCTTAAAGATGCATGGCAGAATATGCAGTATGTTTTTAGAAATGCATTTGTGAGCACTTTTATACCATGAACTACCTGAAAGGTTACAATGATAAGAGGAAAAACAGTTTTCTAGAGGCAGAGAAAAGGTAGGGAGGGGCTAAAAGAGACAGATGCATAATTTGTTTATCTTAACATACACTTTTTTGAATGGTTTTAGGTTTTCCATGTACTATTACATATAACTTTTTAGAAATTCTACAGTGATAAAGAACCTCTAATGACTTAAACTTATGTTCCAAACACTGCTATAATCACAGGATTAGAAGAGGTCTCAGAGGGCCTTTTTCTCTGTCTTAGTCTCTGTCACAGGCAAGCCTGCTAACTACAAAATGCTCGGACAGTTTTCATATTTGTTAAAGACTAAGCAAAATCCATGGCATGCCTTAGCAACTACAGTTCTGTCAAATATAAATATAGCAATTCAAATGAGAGATCAACCCTATTTAATTTGATCCAATCTTACATCAATCCACTACCACCAAGCTTTCCACCTCTTTCAGCCCCAAATTAAGTCATATAAGCCCCTCTAATATGATGACCTATGCCAGTATTTACCAAATTAAAATAGCACATTAGAATATAAATGCATAATAAAAGAATTCTAGACAGAAGTAAATAGAATCTAAGCCCCAAAGTCTGAAAAACAAGTGAGTGTACTTACTGTTATTTTTCTTACAAAAATTCTAAAGGAAGCCATGTAAATTTGAGTTCGATTAGGCTCTATGATCAGGCAACATAAAACCCAAATGTACAACTTTATACACAGTCAAACCCTTGCAACATTTTTCCTAGAACAAATCTATCTTCCATGAACAAAAACATCTGCATTTCCCACAAAAATAAATACAAACTGATCTAATCAGAATTTACTCTAATGAGCTAAAAATTCTTTGTGAATGTCTACTTAAGAAAATATTAATTTAAATATCTACTGAATGTATACTATATGTCACATGCTCTTAAGGCAAAAGCAATTAACAAAAAAATTCCTGTTGGGATGAATTTTATATTTTAGTGGGCAAAAAAAGATAAATACAATGCCACTCCTTGAGGAAGAATGCAAAATAAAACAATCTGCAGTTCCAGAGGAGACCAGGTTTCCAAATTTTAAAAAAGCCTATCAAAAAGAACTTGCTAGAAAAGTGACATTTTAACCAAGCACAGAGGGTATGAGCCAAGTAAGATACTCAGAGAGCATTTAGACAAGCAGATAAGCTGCAGTTACAATTATAAAGTAAGGACATGTTTTGGGTGTTCCAGGAAAAACAGGAGGGCCAGTGCTACCGGACAACGAAATAAATGCAGAATTCTGGCGGGAGAGGCGGCTCAGCAGTTAGGAGTACTGGCTGTTCTTCCAGAGGCCTTGAGTTCAATTCCCAGCAACTACATGGTGACTCACAACCATCTGTAACAGGATCTGATGCCCTCTTCTAGCATGTAGGTGTATACGCAGATAGAACTCATACATAAAATACATAAATAAAAATTTTTAGCCAAGCAGTGGTGGTACACACCTTTCATCCCAGCACTGGGGAGGCAGAGACAGGAGCTCTCTGTGAGTTCGAGACCAGAATGGTCTCCAGAGTGAGTTCCAGGACAGCTAGTTTTACAACAAAGAAACCCCATCTCAAAAAAGGAAAAAAAAAAAAAAAAAGGAAAAAGAAAAAGAAAAGAGAAATGCAGTCAGAAGTGAGAACCTTATAGGCTCCATAAGGTTTTGACTTTCACTCAGAGAACAATGACCCTCGAAGCCAATTAAGGTTTTCATTCAAGAATGACAATTTATGTTTTAAAGAGATCACTCCAGCTGCTTTATGAAGATAGACTGGGAAAATGATATGGGTGGAAGCAAAAAGATGGGTGAGAGGGGCCTGTTTACCATAATTGAGGAGATAAGGCGGCTTAGACCAAGACAGCAACAATCAGGAGGATAAGAAAAGTCAGTTTTCAGATACACTCCAAAGCAGAACCCAGAAGGCTGTGTCCACAGACTGGACACTGAAGATGAAAGTCAAGGCCCAAAGTAATTCTAAAAGTCACTGGCACCCACTCAGACTATAGACCATCAAAATAGGGAGACTATTGCATGAAGTGTGCTGTACTATTCTTTGATCAAGCTTCTGAAGACACACAATCTAAAGAGAACTGCTCTTTACCAATTAAACACTTCTCATTTAGTTAACTAGTTTCGAACTGAAATTGCTCATTTTCCTGACTTACTCTAACCCACTTGAGCACTGCTGAGACAACTGTTCTTTTCAGCCTGGGTCACCTATCTTCCTTTATCCTCTAATGCTGTGTTTAGCAAACAAAAACTGGGTGCACTAGCTTCTTGAAAGTTAGAAGATTCATATTAATTTCCTTCCTTCCACCGACTCTGATTCTAGACAGTAAAGTATCCGCTGTGTTTTTATAAACTAGGAGCCAAGATATCTGTAAATAAGATAAAAATGGCAGAATAGCTTCTTTAACTGGTTAAAGAAAACAACTCTCAGAGTTGCAGTTACTCCTTGGTTATTCCCACTTCTGCACTTCCTCCTTTAAGAAGGGAACTTGAGAATGAAGTTCCAGTACAGAAATCAATAATCCGTTCTATAAAAAGAAGCTATGACCTTGATGGTAGGAAATGTCTTCACATTTCAGAATCAGCAAAGACACATGGCCTGCCACTCAAAAAGGAAAGGAAAGCAATTAACCCACAACCACACCTGCTTCTGAGAACAGTAACAGCTGCTCACTCACATCCAGCGGGCCCTGGATTTCAATTATCCTGGTGATTAGGAAATTTCCTTTTTTAGTAATATCTTCCTCTACAAAAAGCTTTAAGACAAGTGTTGTAGTATTTTCAAGCCACATTTGAAAATATACTCTTCAACTGCATATTGTATTTTTCCTCTAAAGATTAGCACTTCTCCAGATGTATCTCTTGCCCTAAAATGGCATTTTTCCTTTCATAAGCAAAATTTATCTGGGCCTGATGGCACATGCCTGCAATCCCAGTACTCAGGAGGCAAAGGCAATAGGATCACTATAAGCTGGAAGGTCAGCCTGGGATTCCACAGTGAGTTGTACTGCTACTGCAGAAGACCCAAGTTCAGTTCTCAGCACCCATTCCAGGTAGTTCAAATCCACCTGTGACTCCAGCTTCACAGACATCAACACCTGTGGCCTCTGCAGCCACCGGCACTCATTACCCACCCCGCCCCTCCCCCCAGTTCACATACACACACATTCTAATATCAGCATCTTTTTCTAAAAAAGCACACAAAACAAAAAAAATGCAATATAATTCACAATGTTTTGGTCAATTTTCATTTTTTTTCTTAAAAAAAAAAAACTAATTATATTTGGTTAATAACATGAAAAGGTCTAATGGTATAATCCTAACACTGGGTACAATCTAATTGTTTTTAGTTAATCTTTTAAAAATTAAACAGCTGTTACATTGATTCTACTCAACCATACTTTCATTTGTAAACAAAAGTAGCAAGGCCATCCTTTCTATGGGCTTTATGTTTAAAGTCTAGTTAATAGCAGTTGAAGACACCCAAGCCTCTTTTATTATTATAAAGTTAAGCTTATTCTTTTTCTAAACAACTGTGGTAACATTCTTATACTGTAAGAACTACCTCCAATTAGTTCTTTGCCACAAAATTAAGTCATAACATTTGTTTTTCTTGTTTTATCCTTCTTTCTTTAATCTCACTAGGCTAAGTAGTTTTCCTGGAAAACAATTTAAATCTTAATCATTTTAATTCAGTTTTCAACTTCACCATACACATATTAATCCAAAACCCACTTACTGAAGTATTTCGTTAACAGACACACTTAAGAGCTTAGGGTATTATTCTGTGGTAGAGTGCTTACCTAGTGTGCTCAAGGCCTTGGGTTCAATGCCCAGAACCAAAAATGTAAACCAAATCGGACAACACACCCACCAAAACCTGACTTCCAACTGTAATAGTTTTAATAAAGCAAATTCAGAAGCAAAATCCCAAAGGACACCTGGCTTCTGCCTGTCAACACCACTTTGAAATGTTTCCTAGGCTGCATCAGGACAGTTGAAATGACTGTAGCAGCTGCGAGTTCCCTGAGGTTGCAAAACAGACATTTGGAAAAGGTTATTTGAATCACCTTTCAAAATAACCCACAGCTCAGGAGCAGCATGCAAAGCAAAAACCCAAAGGCCCTTGTTAGCATCTATAATACAGTGTTTCAGAACTTCCCAGCTATGCATAGGTCAACTTAACACTTTCCTTTCTCAGTTTGTTAAATACATTCACAAAAACATGCTTTGTCCAGTATCCACCTCTGGAAGGGAGAGAGAGACATTCTCTATGTTCAGGATTCTCTACGTGCAGGTTACCAAATAAGACATTCCAAAACCCATCTTGTCAGCATAAAATCCTTTGTTTGAGTCCCAGAAAACAGTCTGCTGTTAGGGCATTTTTGTCTATGTTTCAATAAAAACTGGTTAAGTTACACTTCCTTTCCTCTATGCCTGTTTTTATGACTCACATTTCAGAGTCAAATGTGTCTGCAGATATAAGATATATTATCTAATCACTAATTGTCCAATAATGACATGATGTTTATTTTCACTAATCACAAAAATAGTCCCAATTTAAAAAAAAAAAACTCACAATGAGAATAAATGGTGTTCATTACAAATGAATGTGAAGTAAAATTGGTGAAATCACTGATGTCTTGCCACTAACTTAGTCTGACATGGGCTCTGATTTAAGATCATAAAATCAAGTATTCCTTGTCCTCTTCTCCCAGATGCGAGCATTTGTAATGCCCCACCACCTCCGAATGATACTAAAATGCATCAAGCCAATCCGTGGTCAGGCATCTGTGCAGCAGTGTGCACACCACTCACACCCTATTCAGGATCATCAAGCTCCTACAAGAATCAGTGTGGGCAAAAATTCTTGATGGGAATTAAATTTTCATGTTAACACCGCACAGGTAAAGAAAGTGAAAAGGAAAAGGATCAAGACTTCAAAAGAGAGCCTGAAAAATGGCTCATCCAGTAAAGGGACCTGCTGCCAAGCATAAAGACAGGGATCCACAGGGTACATGGAAAGAAACAACTCCCATTAGATTATCCTCTGATTCACACACAAGTATACATGTGTACATAAAACATACACACACGCACATGTAAATTTAATAAAAAGACTTCTAAGAAAAAGTATGAAATTGGCAGGAATTGGAAGAACTTAGTAGGAATAATGGACATAATAATGTGACTTGAGAAAGATTAGCCATTAGTTAACCAGATTAACACTAGAGTCATCGACCTTGACGATATGGAAAATTTCAGGTCAGTTCAAAGCACACTTAAGATTCTCAGAAATTCCATAGTGGAGTAGTGGTCTTAAGAGTGAAGAAATACTGTCAGTCTGGTATTACCTCCTCTGATAAACACACACACACACACTCCACAATAAAAATATTCTCTATACTCATTAACCCCACTTGATCATTGAATTATTTTCCCCCAGAAACAGAAATGAGTTTAAGTAAAAATCCCATCTCACTAGACATGCATAACAGAATATAGTTTAGCAGGCATGGCAGAACATGAATTCCAGGTCTCAGGAACTGTCACAGGAGCACTGACAGCTTGGGTCGTGGGCCATATAGCAAGACCCTGTCAAAAGACAGTCAAGGCTGACGAGATAGCTTACTGGATTAGCTTCCTATGGATCACAGAACACACACCACATGCATATACACATATGTGACTCACGCTTGAAGTGCTTCTCATATTTACATAATTTAATCACCAAATGAAAACGTGTTAGTAACCACACATGTGGAGAATCATGTCACTAGAATCTATTGTTTCTCTATCACATCCTTCTCAATTTGCTGACAAATCCTGCTGATGACTCATATCCTTCTGTAATAATCAGCCACTCTGTTCCCTTAACATAGACCGTTCACAATAAGAAGCTGAAAACATATCAACGCATCCTGCTACTAAAACCAATATATACCAAATATGCATAAGTTAAATATAAAATATAATGATGGCACAACTTAGCACAAGCTTCCTGTAAAACAATGAGGGAGGGGAAAGATGTTCAAATCTTACCTAAGGCTGTAAGACAACTAGAAGAAAGCAGATCTGATTTTGAATTCTGTCAAATAATACATTTCCTAAGAGCCAACATTTTTTACCACTGCAGAAATAAAAATATAATTTATCAGAACTGCTAAAACAAATATATCAAAGGTGCCTTCTACGCCAAAAGAATTAATGTTTTCTAAGAATGAAATTTCAACCCAAAAATACTATGAAAGGAATTAAACACTACTTCTCTAAAGGAGACTGTTCTAATGTTCAAAGTGTCTCAAACCAGGCTCAACTAGCAAAGAAAGGAGCACAGTAAAGTCTCAGCTTTAAATTCTCTAATAAATTTAGACTTAGAAAAACAATATTTTGAGACATAGTCTCATAGTAGCCCAGGGTGACCTCAAAGCTCAAGGTGAATTTGAACTTACATCCTCAGCCTCTAGATTCAAAATTAACTTTCTAGGCTGAAGCTAAGTATAAAAAAACAGTGCATACAAACAAGAAACATCAAGTCACAAAAACTTAAGTGTAAATGGTCAACTTTTCACAATACTTTTTCTTGGACAGATATTGATGCTTTATAAATATACAATGATTGAAAATATAGTACAAGGGGGTCCAGGTGTGGTAGTGAATACCTTCAATTCCAGCACCGGCAGACAGGTGGATCTCTGAGAGTTCCAGCCAGCCTGGACTACCTAGTAAGTTTCACAACAGCCAGGGATAGACAAAGACCCTGTCTCAGAAATCAAAAAGGAAAGGGGAGCGGAAAGCAGGGGAAAGGGGGGGAGGGGAGGGGAGGGGAGGGGAGGGGAGGGGAGGGGAGGGGGGGAGGGGAAAAGAGAAGAAAAAAGAAAAGAAGAAAGGAAGAAGAGAGGAGAGATGGGAGATAGAGAACATAGTATAGGGAAAGGTATAGAAGGTATCAAAGGTATAGAAAGGTCATTTTCTCACCTAAGTCCTGGTACCATCATGAAGACCTGTACAAAGTGGACAGAGCCTACAGTTCTATGCAGCTTTTCTTCATGGAGATACAGGGAAAATGACAATTTGTAACAATGGCCTAGACCTCCACAACTCCAAGGAGCAGATTTATATGCAACACCCACTTCAGCTCTATCCCAGGCAATCCTTCCTAGAAGGCATCAAGGCCCAAAAGACAGTCCAGGAAGTCAAGTGAACTAGAGAATGCAGTTCATGGGTAACCATGCAGTTGATGAAGATACCAGAAACATCTGTGTATAATACATTGAGAAGTTGAAAAAGGGGGGGAGGGGGAGTTTGATACAACTCTCCCTGTATTCAAGAGATCAAACTCAAATGGCCATTTCCCAAAGTAATTATAACCAGTGGCACCCACTGCTTCAGCAAGGATGTTAAGTGCTTTCATTCCAAAATTAAAACTATTTTTCACTCATCATCATGTACATCACTGTCATCTCAGCTTAGATCTCATAACTTGGAATTCAGTATTTAATCTATAAACCAACTTCCTTACTTGTAAAGATGAAAGAATATCACTATAGGATTAATACATTTTGAATGTGATGACTTACTAGGGTTTTTCTTTTTTTCACATCTTGTCCATGTGTGTATATGAGCATCTGTGTGGGCCACAGCACATGTGTGGAGGTCAGAGAACAAGCTGTAGTTGGTTCTCTCCTTTTATCACGTGAGCTCCAAGGATGAAACTCAGGTTGTCAAATTGGCAACAAGCACCTTTAACTGATGAACCATTACCCCTCAATGGACATAAAGGTGATGGTTTGTGATCAGACACAAAAAGGCCTCTAAAAAAGGCAGTGCTGGAACCAAGAACTCTCAAGTTTAATATTGGACTTTACAAGCAACCCAACCATATCTCCATCACTACCCATCTTAGTAAAGCAACTAGCTCTATCACATTAGACTACATCCTGATTTCTACTCAAAGTCTTATTTAACAACTCCCAACTTCTACCTACGAATAACTTAGGTTTTGCTCTACTTAAAGTTTTGATCTCCAGAGTGAATATGTAAACACTATGTGTTGTTCCCCTAAAGTTTTGTCAATGCTTTCTCCAGAGGCTTTGCTAATGTCCAATACAGCATTCCAACAAAAGGTTGAACTGTAATGTAAATCCTTACTGA
Source organism: Cricetomys ansorgei (assembly GCA_026225945.1). NCBI lineage: Eukaryota > Metazoa > Chordata > Mammalia > Rodentia > Nesomyidae > Cricetomys > Cricetomys ansorgei. The sequence continues at coordinate 7,649,265 of JAMJFZ010004114.1, forward strand.
ATTTCAACTTTGTATCAAAACTGTAGTCTATGATTACTACACACGGAAAAACTACCTTTGAAGGACAGAAAAAGTCTGCTGAAAGAGCTGAGGGTGCAGCTCTGTAGTAGTGACAGGAGATCCTGGGTTCAATGGGGGAGGAGGGGACATCTCACTCAAGAAAAAGAAATACAATTTACTATGCTCACAGTTTTCAGCAAGTATATAAATACACATATGGTACTTGGGACTTTAAAAAACATAAGCAGAAGCATCCATTTAATCTTCCTTCCCTAATACCATCAGTGATGTTGTAAATGGTTTCTGCCTATAAACTTGGTTCAATCAAATTAAATATTACTTGACTGACTCATGGAGGGAGTGGTCTGACTTCTGTTCTGAGTCAGAAAATACCCAGTTCAGCAGTTCTGAACCATTTTCCACTGGTAAAGGTGTTCTGAAATGGCAGTTTTTTCTAAATACTAAATGTAACAAACTGTAGTAGTACTTTTGTATTTGGAGTTCAACTTATAATTAATGGAGTACTTTCAAATATATTTCCTTACATGTGATTTGCAATCTCTTAATTATCCTGCACATTCCAAGAGAAAAACTTTCACAAAGTGGCAATTTCAGCTGACTCCTCAGCTCCATAAAGGCCACCCCCCAATAACACACAAGATCCCCAAACATAAAAGTCTGCTACATTTCTCTAATACTTCCCTCCCAGACATATCCCAGGTGCCTCATAAAAACTGTCTCAAAGCATACACCCTGGGGCCCCAAGACAGTTTCAAGGCAGAATCTCCTCCCACATAAACGCCTAATAGCTTAGGTCCCCAAAAGCCTCAAGTCAGCATCTCCTACAAGGATCCCCTTGCCTCAAAGACACTTTCAAAGTCAGACATGCTACTGACAGAATGGTTTGGTGTCCTGGAAAAATCAGGGGCTTTACATGACCTTAATTTTTAATCCAATTCTTATTATCTGTGTGACCTGGGATGAGTTACTGAACAAAGTGCCTACTGCTCATATGTATCTCTTCATCCCCATCACTATGAAGTCCAGGGGGCGCATCACCAAATAAAGGCATCTCAAAATTGTGCCAAACAAATGCTAATGAAGATGCCCTCCACCTTTATTGTGGGTGTGAGAATTAGATTAGCATTAAAAAAAACCACCTGTAGCATAGTGCACATATTACTAATTACTCACATCTCTCACTGAATGACAATACTACTACTGCTAGTGACTGAGAAGGACAGTAAGAGACATTAATTTCCACCGAAGCTTGGAGGGTCATGGGGCATCCCAACACTTGGAGAGCTGAGGCAAGAGAACTACCACAAATGCCAGGCCAGCTCGGGCTGCACAGTAAATTCCAGGCCAGGCTTCAGAAGAAGACTAGGTCTCAAAAAAAAAAAGTAAATAAAGAAAAACTAAACAAGGTTTTTTTTAACTTTTTAACAAATATTTTATCAGATGTTACATATATGTTTCTACCTTCAAGTAACATTGATTTTTGTCTGTAGTTCTATACCCACTATCAAAAAGAAATACCCTTTTTTACTCTCTTTATTCTCAACATTTTTGGTAGTTGTTAGCACTGGGGATTAAACTTAGGACTTCTCTGCACAAGATAAGTACTCTACCACTGAGCTATATCCCCTTGAGAGAAGGTCTTACGAAGTTTCACAAGCTGCCCTTGAATCTTCCATCTGCTAGCCTCTGACCCCCAAGTAGCTGAGATTACAGACCTGCGCCACCAGGGTCAGCTTTGCTTATTTCCAAATATTAAGAGATATTATTACCTTCTACGATTACATCATTAAAGCATAAAATCTGTATCAACAATCTTTGATCTCAAATCCCCAATTCAGAGTACTTATACACCTATAATCTCAACACTTTTTGAGGACCGAAGCAGGAGGATCAGAGTTCAAATTAAACCTGTGCTACCAAAGAATTTGAGACCCTACCGAACCACAGGAAGAACCTATTTTGGAATTTCTAAAAATAGCAAAATAAAACAAACGAAACAAAAGAATTACTTCTTCAACCCCAGATAGAAAAAGTCCATTTAACAATCATTAGAGCATTCAATCCGAAACTAAAAATGTCAGGAACAGAAAACAAAGCCCTGATAATATGATCTTCTATAGCCTTAGTTTCCCTTTGCACACTAACGCGGCTTAACTTCTCTCACTTCCTGTCTGAAACTGCTCAGTAACACAGAGCTCAGAAACAAGCGAATACCATATACTAACCCGGCAACAGCGACTCCAAACTGAAGTAATTTGCTCTGGGCCTACAATGACGCTAGATTAGTCACTTTATATTTCCTGACAAATCCAAGGACAAACTCAACTGTGGCACTTCTTTACCGATGTTTATACTATGACTGTTTCTTAGGCGCTCCCCTGCAGAACGGTAAGAGAGTCACAGCCTAAAAGGTACTTCGGTTTACCTCACTAAATACCCTTGACCCGAACACTAAGCATTTACCTACCAAAAAGAAAAAAGTTTACGCTTCCGAATACTCTACCTGCAAAAACTCAGGATCGTGGTCTTGCAAGAGTCAAGCTTGGTTAGCTAGCTCGGGGAAATGGGGGTTGGAAGGATGGCAAACACATCTCTGGACATTCAGAAATTTACATACTTTTTTTTTTTTTTTTTTTTTTTACGGAAGGGGAAAGAAGCGCCGGAGATCAGCGTCACGGGAGACCCAGACCCTTTTCTCTCACTTGACCGCAAGTCAGGGATCCCACGCTTCTGAGCGAGTTGGACCCTGGACACGAAGGTTCACTATCGACACAAAGACCAGGGGCCTCCAGGATGCCTGTGCTCACGCGCCGGACAAACGCAGGCGCACCCCTGCACACCACCTCTCCGCCACGCTCCTCCTCGCCCCTACTCGCTCCCGCCACACCTTCGTCCCCACAAGGACACATGCTGCCCGCACACGCACCTTCTCCCGCATTCTTCCACGCTCTCTCGCTCGCTCGCTCGCTCGCTCCCCCACCTCGAGCCGCACTCCCCGCCCCTGGCCCGGCCCTCCTTCCGGGGACGTGTCTCGGGCCTGCTCTAATGGCAGCGGCGCCTCCCGCCCTCCCCTGCCCGAGGCCCGGGCGCCGCGCGGGGCCGCCCGGGAGAGGCGCACTCACGCTGGCGAGCTGGGGACTGGGCATTGAAGGCCGGCGGAGGCGGGAGCGAGGAGGCGCCTCTCTCCTCAGTCACCTCGGCGGCGGCGGCGGCGGCGGGAGCGGCGGCGGCGGCGGCGACGACTCCCCCCCAGCCTCGGCGCGCGACACCCGGCCCGGCCCGGCGGCGACGGCGGCGCGTGTCCACGAGTCCGTCTTGCTGCTGCTGCTGCTGCTGCTGCTGCTGCCGCGGCCGCCGCTGTGTCCCCCGCTGCCGCCGCTGCCCCCGCTACCGCCACTGCCTGCTGGCGTCGCCTCGCGCCGTGCCCGGCCGCCGCTGCCGCTCCAGCCGCTCCCGGACGGACGACGGTTACAGCCTGGCCGATCGCGCCGCCGCCACCACCGCTGCGCGCGCAGCCGGACCAGCTCCCGCCGCCGCCCCTCAGGGGGCGCTGCGGGGCGCGGCGCGCACCGCCGCGGCCACGCCCTCGGCGCCTCTGATTGGCTACCGGCGGCTCGCGGCGGTTGGCCCCGCCCACCATGCCTACGGGGCACTGACCCACTGCCCTAGGCGCCTCCTGCGCTCCGCCTCCTCTTGGTTTGCTCGGCTCGGCGCTGGGGGCGACGGAAGGCGCGTCCATGTGACCGGCGCGGGGTGGGGGGAGCCGGGTGACGAACGTGGCGGAGGGAAGTGCCCGCCCACGCCGCGACCCGCCCATCCGCACCTGGGTCGAAGTTAGCGCCTCTGGCCGCTCAGTGACCCGCAAGGTCGCGGGCGGATTCCCGTTCCCGGGAAGCGCGGCTTAGGGCCAGATCCCGCTGGGACTGGGACTGGGCGGTAACCGAGGCCTGAGCGCGGGGGTTTCCAGCTCAGAAGTGGGGAACTGGGTAGCTTAGTACTTAGTACTAAGTACTCAGTACTTGGCTGCCCTTCCTGGATGCCTCGAATGGCGTGTACATCTCCGCGAGGGGTCTTTCTGCGCTGCTTCTCCCCAGCCAGCAGTACACAGACCTCTCCCTTGACAGACGGAAATGCAGACTTAAAGAACAAGTTTTTTCCTAAGTATTCTCAACTATTAAGCGGAAATAATATCTTCACAGCTGCTCTTCATTACTAATATAAAGTATGAAGGAGGAGCGTAATTAGAAAAATAAAAGCAACTCTGAACTGGGAATACAGCTCAGTGATAAAGCGCTTACCTTGCATGTAAGGGCATAAATAAAACTCTTGGCATCTCAAAAAAAAAAAAAAAGGGTTTGGATTGGATGTCAAGATTGCCAATCTAATCAATGCCCCTTTTTAACGATGCCGAAAATTATCCTAGAGATTCTCTAGTGGAAAGATTTTGGCCTTTTGCATTTGGAACCTGGCCATAAATTCTTCGTCAGATCATGCGTCCTGAGTACTGGTTTGGAAACTGTGGTTACCAGTGGGTTGGAAGACTGGTTTGGGCTGTTGCCAGATGGAGCAGGAAAAGGCCCTGGAGGCTGGCTTGAGAAGTGGGTAGACTCCCCCAAGAGAGAGGAGAGGAGTCAAGTCTGTACTCACTATCCATTCTGGGAAGTCTCACCTGCCCAGAATTGACACCTATTTACAAGGAAATGAAAACACCCTTTGAGCTACCTCTTTCCCAACCTGCCTCTTTCCTCATCCTGCCCTCACCCTGTGAGGAAAAGCAGTGGTCAGTGGTCATTAGCCCTTCCCCACAAGGCAGACCTGGAGCATTGATCCTGACCAGAAGCCTTCCATTAGAACTTTGTTTTAAAAGGAAAGATCTTAATGACTCAACCTCATCCAGGTTAACCACAGCACAGAACTCAGGTTGTTTAGTACCAGCAGGTGGCCCAGGAGGGGGTATTTTAGGGCAAGGCTGGCTTGGCCTTGCTGCGTGGGAGTTGAAAGGCCTTGAGGAGCAAGAGAGTCTGCAGATTAGAATCAAGGCCCCTGGCTGAGGGTGTGAAAACTCCCATCTCTGCCAACCTCCATCAGGCAGTATTTTCTTGAAGGACAGACTGGAAAGAAAGAACTCCCCTGCAGAAGAACTTTTGCTGCGTTTCCTAGTTACTGATGCTTCCTTTATGGTCTCAAAAACACCTTATTATGCACACTCTAACAATGCATGTACAATATACTATAAGTGCCTATTTTCATGATTCTCCTCTGCTGCACATGTCTACTTAGGGCAAACCAGTAGAGAGCCGAACAAATTAATCTTCCCTCCATTCTGGCTCTCAGCCTGGCCCTAAAATATCAGTAAGTAACATAACAACATAAGGATAACAATAATAGCTACACTAATAGCCATTTTTAAAGCATCGACTCTATTCCAAGCTCTGGGCAAGGTGCTTTTAAATATATTACCAAATTTATGCTTCTAAATAACCCCATGAAGAAGGTATTATTAATGCATTTTAAAAGGGAATAGAGGCTTGGAGAAATAAAATGACAAAAGCAGAAGTCCGCCTAGGTTTGTCTGCCTCTAGGGCCTAAATAATCATGTCAGTCTCTAACTTCTGTCAGTAATCGGTGTCCCTCGGAGTAAGCTGGAAAGCCTTCTGAGACCTTGGGCAGACACCCACCTCTAAGAGACCTCAGGGTCACCGTCACTTTGCCTCACCCGCAAGCCAGCTAAGAAATGTTCTAGCCTCTCAAATCGAGATGTTTTCCCAGAGAAGGTTGTGATACGGTTTTACTTCCTCCTCACCATAAACAGATCAGGAACTGGGCTGCAGGTGCCTTATTAAACACAAACCACCCTTGGCAGTACGTTCACACGTTAGTACCCTGAGTTTACACCAGGGCCATTGCTGAAGCAGTCCAAGCGCCATTAGCTTATTAATCCTCCCAGCACCCCTGTGAGGCTAAACTGGCTGCATTCCTGGCTCATTTTACAGAGCACGATCTCCCTGGAAGCAGAAGCTGTGTGGGCCTGCCATACACAGCAGTACCAATGATGTAATGAGGGTATGGCAGAGAAACTGAGATGCTGAGGTGGGACACAGCCCAGGTACCTGGTTCCCATTCTGTGAGTCTATACCCTCGCACGGCCACAAAGACGCTATGTAACCTTGGGTCCTGGTTAGGTTTTATTTATTTATTTTAAAACTTGGGCCAAGCCAGAGTCATCTGGGATGAGAGAACATCAGTTGAAAAGATGCCACTATTAGAATGGCCCCTAGGCAAGTCTGTGGGGCATTTTCTTGATTAATGATTGATGTGGGAGGGCCCAGCCCACTGTGGGTGGTGCCAACCCTTGGACAGATGGTCCTAGAGTGTATAAGATAGCAGGCTGAGCAAGCCAGTAAGTAGCATTCCTGCACGGCCTCTGCTTCAGTTCCTGCCCTGACTTCCCTTCAAGATGGGTTATAAACTACAAGGTGAAATAAATCCTTTCCTCCCCAAGTTCCTTTCGGTCAGTGTTTGGCATAGCAATAGCAGGCAAACTAAGACCCCTTAAAACCTTATTTCAAGTTTCAGAGTCTCCATTTCCCCGCCTATAAAAGGTGAGACTGAGGAGCTAGCCCATGAAATAAAGTACCGCTCTCAAGTTTGAGTTCAAGCCCCAGAACTCATGTGGAAAAAAAACCAAAAAAACAAAAACAAAACAGCATTTGAAATCCCAGCACTGAGGAAGTGGAGACAGGTCTTTCCCTAGGGATCACTGACTACTCTGCCTAGCCTACCAGAGACTTCCAGGCCAGTGAGAGACCCTGCCTCAAAAGAGACAAGGTGGCCAGGCCTGATGGTGCACACCTTTAATCCCAGAACTTGGGAGGCAGAGGCAGGTAGCTCTCTGAGTTTGAGGCCAGCCTGGTCTACATAGTGAGTTTCAGGACAGCCAAAGCTACATAGTAAGACCTTGTCTTGAACACTCCCTACGCCACACCAAAAAAAAAAAAAAAAAGCGGGTGGCTCCTAACCAACCCAAGGTTGCCCTCTGGTCTCTATGCTCATCAGCACACAGACAAAATGAAAAGGTAACTTTTCATTTAGTGCCGTGCCGTCACTATAAAAGTTAAACAGGATTGGGGTTGTAGCACAATGGTAGGGTACTTGCTAGTGTGAGTGAGTCCCTAGATTCAGTTTCCAGCAGCAGGGGGGGGAAAGGTGAAAATCTAAATAAATAAATGAGCAAGCATGATGATTCTTGCTTTAAAAAGCTTTCTGAGCATGGAAGGAATATATATACATATACATATATATATCATGCTGGACACGCGGTGTCTAATAAATGCTAATTAATATTATAATTATTAGAATGGCCCTGGCACTGTAGAATAGTAAATGGAATAAACTTTGATACTACTGGCTTTATAGAGCTTTATTAAAAATTACAGGCTCTCAGCTGGGCGGTGGAGATGCAAGCCTTTAATCCCAGCACTCGGGAGGTAGAGGCAGGCAGCTCTCTGTGAGTTCAAGGCCAGCCTGCTGTACAGAGTGAGTTCCAGAACAGCCAGAGTTACAACAGAGAAACCCTGTCTCAAGAAAAAAAAAAATATATATATATATATAGACTCTCAAGCTAGGTATGGTGACACATGCCTGTAATCTCAGCACTCACAACGCAGAGGAGAAGTGCCACAAGTTTGAGGCTAGCCTAGTTTACATACCAAGTTCCAGGCCACCCAGGAGTACAGAAACTGTCTCAAACAAACATGGTAGAGGCAATGGCTCAGCGGGTAAAGTGCTTGCCACCAAGCTTGAGGACCTGAGATAGGATGAGAGGCACTCTTAAGGGTGTGGCAGCTAGTTTAAGTAACCCCAGAACTTCCAGGGCAGAGGTAGGAGAATCTCCCGGACTTGCTAGCCTTCCTGGCCAAATCAGTGGGCTCCAGATTTGGTGAGAGATCCTGTCTCAAAAAATTAGATGGAGAAGAATTGAGAAAGACACCCATTAGTGACCTCTGACCTACACACACACACACACACACACACACACACACACACACACACGCAGGCTCTATTGTGCAGAGATTGTGGAGCTGTAGTTTCATCTACTTCAGGGGCTGATTCTGGAAGATCCTTGATACCAGAAGTTCCAGTCTAGCCTGGTTAATATAGTAACACTTCATCACTAAAAAAAAAAAATTAAACAGAGTTGGGGATATAGTTGAATGTAAAAAGAAATAAAAAGGAAAATATCATGATTGCTCCTAGGTACACTGCAGGAGAAAGTTTATTGTATATATGAGGGAGTCCAGGGTGGACATGACCAGAGTGAGCTGCCAGACCATGTGAAGGGGGGTGGAGACACACAAGAAAAGGAGTACCTAGAGACCAAGAGACCAGGAGACCAAGAGAAAGAAGAGTACCAAAATGATTTCAATTATACAGAGAAGGGCAGCCCAGCTCCCTGGGGTGGACAGCTCAGGGAAGAGGACAGGGTATGCAAACCAGGAGGACCCTGTAACAGGTAGGGGCCAAGGGATGCTGGGAGAACCTGGAGGCCAGGCTCACTTTGATGTGTTACATAGGTATCTCAGCCAGCAATTTGAGTTTGAGACCTAACAATAGCCCAATAGCTAGGCAAGCACAGGCCCTGGATTCCATTTCCAGCAACATAGAAAAAAAGATAAAACTAGAAAAACAAAATTGCCACAAGTTTGAAGCCAGCATAAGCTACATAATGAGTTCCAGCACAGCCTGGGCCACAGTGTGAGACCTTGTCTTACCCCTATGGTTTCAAAAAGAGCAGGGACTCCATAGTACAACTCGACACACAGAGATTTTAGCTGTTGAAACTTAAAATTGCTGACCGCTAAAGCTTCCTCATCTACAGTACAATATGGTGGTCAGATCTATTCCATTCTAGTTGTGGAAAACCTATCAATTAAGGACATCATATTTAAAATACATGGCATGGGGGCAGTGGTCCATCCTTTTTACTTCTCTACCCCTTTAACAAACAAGCTTTACCTTTCAATGACCTTAAGTAAAGGAAGTAACCGGGTGTGGTGGAAAATACATGAAACCAGCAAAGCTAAGGTTATTCCAGGCTCAGCCACTGTGTGACCAGGCGGAAGTTACCTATCCTTTCTTAACCCATATTTCCCTACCTCTAACGCTAAATGTATGTTTATAGGAACCTAAAAGCAAATGACACTGTGCTAGGGGCTCAATAAATCCCAGCTACTGATGAATGCACACACAGTCTTATAAAGCACACTTACGAGAAGGGTCAAGTTGGAAGCCACAGCTAAAACTCCCCGGAGCGAAACCAAATGGGTCATGAGCTGCAAATGAAGCCAACCAGGCTCTACAAAGTTCAGATGAACATGGGAAATCCCCGCCTAGCATTGCTCAGTATGTCCGGATCCTGCCAGTGGAGCGGTTAAGAGAGAAGGCTATGAGAAGTGGCCCAACCCTCCCAAGAGTGATAACCCAAGAGGAGGAGGAAGGGGGAGGAAGGAATGTACTGATTCACAGCCCCAACCCGTCCCCTGCCTCTAATCTCTCTTCCGGAATTTTACAGTTCTCTTTCACTGGGGTGAAGGAGAGGGGGCAGGGCGCCGGTTCCAGTCCTCTGCGGAACAGGCTCTCCACCCCCACCCTGCAGATCCGCGGGTACAGGAAGCCTGGGGGCCGGGGTGTCAGACGCACACCCGGTGGCTTGTTGCTGCGCCCTCCCCTACGCGCCTGGGTTTGGGGGAAACCAGAGGGGAGGGAGAGGAGCTGTGGATTCTGGGAGACAGAGTTCGTGGTCCTGGTGCAAGTTGGAGCAGAAAAGCTTCGGTGGGAGCCCGCTTTGCACCCGATGGGGCAGGTAGAGCAGGACCTCCTTTCCCCTGAACAGTCAGCAATATGGATGCCCATCTCCGTGGGCAGATGTAACTGGATTTCCGCTAGAGAAGAAAACTGGCTTTAAGAACTGGAGGAAAAGGGGAAAACTTGAGAAATTAGGCTCAGTCTCCCGTTTTGTCTTACAGACGGGCAAAGGAGGCCCACGGAAAGCCTGATCTGTCAAAGAAGGTCCTTCCCCCTTGAGTTCAACGTAGCATTCTCTGATGCTTCCTTACTTGCTTTCCCTGTTTGGCAACAGGAAAATGTCAAATATTTATTAATAACCAAAGCTAAAACTGTTGGGATCAGCAAGTCTTCCTACACCAAAAAGAGATTCGGAAGCAGTGGTACGCAGCTAACCCTTATTAAGTACTTACTGAGCGCCAGGGCCCTGTTACTCTATATACGTTTTCTATATGCGTTCATTTTGGTGGTTTTTGTTTTTTCTTTTGTTTGTTTGTTTGAGAAAGGATCTCACTATGTAGCTCTGGCTGTCCTGGAACTCACTATGTAGACTAGACAGAGTACTGGTATTAAAGGTGTGTTCCACTAGACACACACACACACACACACACACACACACACACACACACACTCGGGGCTTTCTTTTTTGTTTGTTTGTTTTGTTCTTGTTTTTGAGATACGATGGTTTCTCTATTCCTGACTGAACTGTAATTCACTGAGATCTACCTGCTTCTGCCACCCAAGTTCAGGGATTAAAGGCCTATGCTGCCAATATACCCGAATTATAGGTATATTAATATATTAAGTTTCATAGCCCCAAGGAGGTGGGTAGGATTATCGTCATTTTGCATTATCCCTCTTCTTTTTTAAAGATTTATTTTTATTTTGAAGTGTGTGTGTGTGTGTGTGTGTGTGTGTTCTTAGTGTGCAGGTGCTCTAGAAAGCCTCAGGCCCAGACACCGCACCCCTGGATTTTGAGTGACAGACAGTTGTGAGCCTCCTGATGGGGGTGCTGGGAATTGAACTAAGGTTCTCTGGAAGAATGGTAAGTGCTCTTAACCACTGAGCTATGTCTCAAGCCCTTCATCTTATCTTACCTTTCAAAAGCAAACGTTTATTTATTTTGTCGGGAGAGATAGGTTGAGTGCATATGGAGGTCAGAGGATAACCAACGAGATTCTTTCTCCAACATGAGGGACCCTGGGATCAAATTCAGGTCACCAGGCTTGGCTGCAAGTGCCATCAATACTGAACCATCTTGGGGTCCCCTCATTCTTACCTTTTAGTCAACTAATGTGATAGGGACAGGAGGATTTGAACCTCATGAGTATTTTTCCAAGGGAAGTCAAGCACAGTATGTATTTTTCCGCAGCCCCACTATGCTCTGGACCTCAGCTTTAAACAAATAAACACTGTTCACTAGAGCAACCTCTTTCTGAGTGCTTGGAGATGATCGGTGCTCGTGTAAATCTTTAAAGCGTGCTCCCTGTCTGGATCATGTTCTTGTTCTTACACCCTGAGACCTCAAAGCACCAGGTGAAGAAGGCAATCAAGGTCAGACTTCGAAACTGAGAAGACTCCTTCCCCACTGTGCCCAGCTCTCACCTCCAGCACCCATTGCTGGCCACATCAAGCGACCCTACTTAACTCCTGTTGTGTTTCCAAAGATACTGTAAAAACCGTCTGTCAACCCCTCCCTCTGCCCCAAATGTGTCCCCTACCCCGTCCTCAAGCATGGAAACTGCACTATTAATTGTAGGATTCTTTCTTGGTTTAAAGCCAAGCTGGCAAGTCATCCATCTCTCCTTTGAATGCAAACACCACAAGAGAGTAAAACTGGATGTCCTTAACTATTTGCAGCATTTAATGAGAATGAAATTACTGAACCTTCCCTCCGTGAACACACAATTTGGTAAAGGAGAGACCAGAGCCACCAACTCTCCTGAATTCATGTCTGAAAGAATCTCAGAAGCCAAGGAGTTCATGAGCTCCTTCTAAAGGCCCAGGCGAACTGTGTTGCAGAGATGGCTGGAGATAAAGAGCACTTGCTGCTCTCCAGATGTTCAAATTTCAGTTCCCAGTACTCACGTCAGCCTGCTATGAGCGCCAGAGGGATCTGATGCCTCTGACATCTGTGTATGCACAGGCACATGTATGCACATACACAAACCACACACATATATTTACATATTTAAACATATGTAAACATATGTTTACATATTTAAAAATAATAAAAATAATTTTGTTTATTTATTTGGTTTTTTGAGACAGCGTTTCTCTGTTGTAACTCTGACTGTCCTGGAACTCACTCTGTAGACCAGGCTGGCCTTGAACTCACAGAAATCTGCCTGCCTCTGCCTCCTGAGTGCTGGGATTAAAGGCATGCACGACCACCACCTGGATAAGAAAAAGTAGAGATATGGCTCAGTGATTAAGAACACTTACGGTGCTTGCAGAGGACCACATGACCTGCAAAACCACTTTTTTTAAAGACCCAGAAAAAGAGGTCCCCAGTTCACCAGATACGAAGGGCCTGACAGGGCTAGGAGGAAAGGGACTCATTATGCGTAAAGGATTTGACTAGTCTCCGTGTCAGAAAGCCTTTCTTCTGTTGATGTTTTTTGGGGGTGTTTGAGACAGGATCTCACTGTTGTTCAGTCTAGCCTCCAATTGTGACCCTCTTGCCTCAGCCTTTTAGACCCTGGGCACTGCCAATATAAACCACTGCACGTGATGAGACATGCTTCCGTTTTTGCTTTTTTATTTTATTTTATTTTTAAATTACTGTCATTGAGAGATGAATGCTTTATAATGGAAAAGATCCCTGAAAATCTGTTCTGTCCTAGAGAAAGAGCCACTGTTAAGGATTTGGATTGTATTACCCCTCCAGATTTTCTGCACATTTCTCTCCAGCCCCTCCCCCGCCATGTATATATATATATGTGTGTGTGTGTGTGTGTGTGTGTGTGTGTAACAAAAGTAGAACCGTTCTCCCGAACAGTGTGTCTCAAGCAGTTTCCCACATCAGTGCATGCAGGTCTACTTTGTTTTTGTAGAGGTTGCTTATGTAACATGGCTAAGCTGTGAACAGGTGCCCTATTGATTGGTATCTTGGTTATTGCCAATTTTTTGCCATCACAAACAGTACTGCAACACATTTTTGCACAAACACTTTGGAACCCTTGGAACTACCCAGAGAAACTGCCTTTTCGAACAAAAGATTTTATCCACTATAATGTTCATCTTATTCCAAATGCCCTGATATAAAAGCCATGTCCTTATCGGATCACATAAAACACATAGCATACAGCAGCGTTTCTTAAATGTTTCCACTGGTGACTCCCTTTTGCAGAGAATTTCCCACATAACCAAGGTACATAGGGTGTATAAAATAGCAGCCCAATGGTGGTGGCGCATGCTTTTAATCACAGCACTCAGGAGGCAGAGGCAGGCAGATCTATGAGTTTGGGGCCAGCCTGGTCTACGTAGTGCTAGGCTCAAACAAACAAACAAACAAAAAAGCTTAAAATAGATATTTAAATCAAATACTTACTAAAAGTAAATCATAAAGAAGTTTATTTCCCAGGCTGGGATTGTTAGCTCAGCTGATAGAGTACTTACCCAGCATGCTCAAAGCCCTGGGTCTGATCTTCAGCACCATCTAAAATTGGGCGTGGAGGAGCACACTGGCTACCTAACCCTCTGGAGGTAGAGGCAGAAGGATGAGGAATTCAGTCATCCTCCAGTGTATAGTGAGTCTGAGTCCAGCCTGAGCTGTACAGATACCCTGTCCAAAAATTTAAAGGCAAAAATATTAACCTTTAAATTCATTGATATACATATAATTTTACCACTTATTTGAGATTAGAGCAAACTTGTATACCAATGAGATAGGTGTGCTTTTTTATTTTTTAAATAAAGTATTTAAATCTTAGCTGAATACTCAATACTGCAGAACATAAGTCATCTTCAATATTTCCAGAATAGATTGACATTCTGAGCCTATAATCACCGATGCTGAGAATGCCACTTTGATAAATATGGAGTGAAAAACGGCAAAAGCATATTTAGAACCACTTCAGAAATTGTTAGAAACCCTGTCCTAGTACCAATCCAAAAGTTCATTTAGGGCAGACAAGATGGCTCAGTAGATAAAGGTCCTTGGGATAAGCCTGATATCCAAGTTTAATCCCCAAGACCCACCTAGGGAAAGGAGAGAACCCCCACAAGTTGACCTCTGACCTCTACATATGAGCCAGAGCATCCATGAACAGTAGAAGGGAGGGGTCCATACTCACCAAAACAAAAGTAAAGAAAATAAAAATTTTAATGTATTTTTTTTTACAAGAAGGGACATATTAAGACAGAGTCTTGGGTAGCACGGGCTGACCTTCAACTTACTATGCAGCTGAGGATGACCTTGAACTCCTGATCCTGCGTATAACTCCTGTGTGCCACCATGTCAGGCATTTAATGTTTGGTTGTTTTTTTTTTTTTGTTTTTTTGTTTTTTTAGCAAAACTCAAGTTAGCAACTCAAACAGCGATTTTTCCTGTCAAGGATTCTAACCCAATATAATGCAGAGACATATTAATTTGATTCTTACAGCTAAGGAAAGACAGTAAGAAAATATTAAGTCTTTGTCTTCTGTAATTAAATCATTATGTTTTTATAAGAGCAGAAAGCTTTGTATGTACAGTGAAACACTGCAGTCTATAACATTCATCTCAAATCTGAGCCGAGATGTTTCAGGCAAGTTTTGCAGTTATGTGGCTTGACTGTATGCACACTACATGCTGTACGTTCAGAAACAAGGTTACAGCGAATTGTTACACTGTACAATGCAACACACCTTTAGATTCATTTGATGGAGAATTTATTTTTGGTCAGTGGACATTCACATACATTTTACTGTTGCCAAACTTCTCACGGCTTCCCACGTTCAGTTATGAGGTCCCCGTATAGGTTCAGCACTCACAGATTAAAAACCTGGCGTTGGGGCTGGGGGAGAGATGGCTCAGTGGCTAACAGCACTGGATGCTCTTCCAGAGACCCTGAGTTCAATTCCCAGCACCCACACGGTAGCTCCCAACCAATTCAAGGGGATTTGATGCCTTCCTTCTGTTCTCCACAGACAGGGCATGCGTGTACATACATATGTAATGGCAAAACACCTGCACACATACAAATAAGTAAAATCAAAATAAAAAGAAGAAGCAGGGGCTTGGGAGGATGACTCGGAGGTTAACAGTTCCCAGCACCAGGTCATGTGACTCACAGGTACCTATAACTACAGTGGCAGGGGGATTCTACACTGGCCTTCCCAGGCATTCGTATTCACACTCATATACCTCCCTGCACAACTACAAATAATTATAAGTAATATGTTTTAGAAGCTGGGGAATACAGTGTATATTTAACAAATGTCCATTATTTTCTTTGTTGTTGTTTGACACAGGCTCCCATGTAACCAGACTGACCTGAATTCTTTTTCTTTTTTTTTTTTTTTAAGATTTATTAAATTTTATTTTTATGTGTATGAATATTTTCCCCACATGTATGTACGTGTACCATGTGCATACCTGGTCCCCTGAGAGGCCAGAAGAAGGCACTGGATCCTCTGGAACTGGAGTTACAGGCAGTTGTGAGCTGCCATGTGGGTGCTGGACTCAAACCCAGGTCCTCTGCGAGAACAACCCAGGCCCTAAGCCGCCTCTTCAGCCCTCGCCTGAGCTTTTGACCCTCTTGTCTGAGTCTTCCACATGTGGAGATTATAGACAAGCACCACCATGCCCAGAATGCACATTATTTTCAGGGCCAGCAGTCCCATGGTTCCACGACATCATTAATCTTGTGGATGAAGTTCATCCCTTTAGTCAACATTTATTGATGAGCTACCACATGATGGGTCTGAGCATCCAGGAGTGAAGAGATGAACATTCTGTCTTCAAGAAGATGACATTGGGCCTGTGATATGGCTCAGCCTCATAACCTGAGTTCAATTTCAGAACCACATGGCGGGAAGAGAGAACCAATTCTTGTAAATTGTGATCTACACATGCATACCACGGCACGAGCACGCATGCACACAAATAAACGTATGTAATTTTAAAATGTTTCAAAGGAGCCGGACACGGTGGTGCACACCTTTAACGCCAGCACTTGGGAGGCAGAAGCAGGCAGATCTCTGTGAGTTCAAGGCCAGCCAGGTCTACAGAGTGAGTTCCAAGATAGCCAGGACTACATAGTGAGACCCTGTCTTAAAAAACGGAAGGAAGGAAGAAAGAAAGGAAGGAAACTGACATTAGTGAATCAGGGCAATTACAACGCCCTACAATGAGAAAACAAAAAAGGCTAACTGCAGAAGAACATGGAAGGCACATCCAACCTGCCTAGAGGTAAGAAAGCATAAGAGAGAGACTAAGGAGTATAAAAGCTTGATTCATTGAAGACGAGACACCGTGTGTGTGTGTGTGTGTGTGTGTGTGTGTGTGTGTGTGTGTGTGTGTGTGAGAAAGAGAGAGACAGAGAGAGAGCAAGAGAGAGAGACTTGGTTCCTTGAACCCTGGCTAGGGGCACCGAGGGAATGAAGCACGGACAGACACACATACGATACAGCTGGGGTCACGGCTACCTGGGACCTCAATGAGTTTATTACATACAGTGCAGAAGGAGGGGATGGCTAGTCTTGGTGGCAGGTCTCTGGGGGTGAGCAGGCTCAGGCTGTGAACATCTGGAAGGGGGAAGCTGCAGCTGCTAGTCTTTGCTCGCTGGCACTGGCCAATAGCTCATACTCTCATTCTCAGACTCCCGAGAAAAGCTTTGCCGCTTCTTTTGAGCCTGGCCCATATGGGTAAGGGCTTTGCCAAATCGTCCCACAGATGTGAGTCCTTGGAGTTCTTGACATGACCTTTTGCATGCAGAAAGACACCTTCGCTCAGGGCTTCAATCAGTCAGAGCTCCCACTGGTCCTTATACAAAAGAAAGAAAGCAAGTACACCAGCTGCCAGAGATAATCGAACAGGTTAAAACACTATCTCCAAGAGATACTGGTAAGGAAAGTAAACCAGAGGCTGGAGAGGTGGCACAAGGGTTAAGAGTGTGTATGGACTGCTCTTTGAGAGGACCCACATCTGATTCGAAGCACCCATGTCATCTGGGGATCTGCCGTCCTCTTCTGGCCTTCAAGGGCATCTGCACAATGTGAATACATCCACACAGACATGTCCCGTAGGAGAAAATGCAGGCATGCAGGCACACGACCTGGTGGCCAGCCTACGTGGCACACTGTACGCTACATAAGAAGCAGAGCACACGATAGTCATGAAGTCAGAACGCTGAGTTCTGAAGTAGTGTAGCTGACAGCTGGCCCGCGGTCCATGTACTCCCCATGTCTACTTTAATGTGCTGCTTCTGCATAGGGATCCTGGTGGTACACATACACAGAAATAAAAGTATACTGTTTGGAGTCTGTTTGTTTGGTTGGTTGGTTGGTTTTTGGAGACAGGGTTTCTCTGTTGTAACTCTGGCTGTCCTGGAACTCACTCTATAGACCAGGCTGGCCTTGAACTCACAGAGATCTGCCTTCCTCTGCCTCCTGAGGAGTGCTGGGACTAAAGGCACGGGCCACCACCACCCAGCAAAAGTATACTTTTTTAAGATCAGCAAACCAGATCAGTAGTTTTCATATGTCTACCCTCTGACTGGAGTTAATGCATGGAGTAAGGAGAAAAGTATAAATAGAGAATTTTTTCATCCTCTCCTAGAGCCCAGCTGGCCCTGAACTTGCTCTCACTGAAGATGACTTTGAGTGTCTGATCCTTCTGCCTTCACCTTCCAAGTGCTGGGACTGCAGGCACGGGCTACCATGTCCCCCCTTAAAGTGTGTACATTTGTGCGCTAAATTTCTTCTGTTTAAGGATGAGACTCCCCGAGAGTATGTTAACCTTCCTCCTTTTTTGGTATAGGAATGTGAAGCGATGGCTGGCTCACTAGATAGCTGTATTTGTTTGGTATTTGTGTCTGTCCAGACTAAAAGCTCTCAGACATCTCCATCTCCCCCTTCATTTTTCAAAGTTTGATAAAGTCTAAACATTGGAGGATCTCTGAGCCGGATGACCTCTAGGACTCTTCCCATCTCTGTGGTTGTGAGTCTCTGCTCAGCCGTGATTAAGGCCTGGAGCTAAATAGAGTTTAGAATCTTTGAGCCAAATCCTTTCCAACAGATCCTGGATAAAAATAAATACCTACACGACCAGTAAGGCAGGAGGAGACCAGAACATGGTATCCTCTACACCCTCTTTATTTTTTGGTGCTCAAACCACAGAATCCCCCAAGTATCCATCCTCACTTTGCTGTCCTGCTCAGAGGAAATGCAGTCCTGAAGGAGAGAGACCACAGAAATCACAGACAGAAGAGATGGGGGAAAATCAATTTGGTGCAGTTTTCATAAACCTTTAGGACAGAGCCATTTAAGTGATGATAGGGTTTCATGGCCAGCAGCGGCTCTGAAGGGAATGCTCACGTCTCCCGGCATTTCCCTGAGTGGGTGGGGATGGAAGGAAAATGATTTTTTTTTTCCTCCCCTTCCACTTAGAAGAAAATGGAAGCGATGGAAAACAAAAGTCTCCCATAATGTCCCATTAGGAAGGACAAATGAAATGCCGCTCCCTGCGGCTCCTCCACGGGCACCGGGCAAGCCCTCCCCTCCACGCTGCAGAAATGAAGTATTCACCAACACACCTGGCACTGCCGTTACCATGGTGACGCCTCACCTTTTGCATTCCTTAACTTGGGGGTGGAGACTGGTGCAGGGCACAGTTGAGCTTTCATATTTCTCCCCTGCTTCTGGAAAATGGAAGGAGAGAGGAGGGGGAGGATTCGGGTGGCCGTTGTCCGCTCCCTTGGCTCCTTGTCCTTTAGTTCCTGGACTAGACCTCACTGGCCAAGGGAGCTAGGATGGAGGCAGAGGATGGAAACGGCTCTGCCAGAGCCAAATAGACCTTTGTTCAAATCGCAACTCCTCTAGGAATCCATGTTTCTTCATTTAAACATGCCCCGGGCCTGGGTCCTGGCAGATCCACAGAGCTAAGGGACAGTGACAGAGAGCTGGCAGTCCCTAGGGAAAGCCAGAGGGTAGATGACACTAGCCATCTCTTCTCTCTTTCTTCTCAACAAAACTAAGGGCAAGAAGAAGGGCTTGCCATAATGGAACCTGCCTATATTCCTGGGACTGGAGAGACCAAGGCAGGAAGGTTAAGAGTTTGAAACCAGCCTGGAATTCTCAGCAAGCCCCTGCCTTAAAGACAAGACACTCACACCCAGCAGACAGACCCAGACCCAAACCCAGTCTATCCAAAGCCCAACTTAGTAACCTCTGATAGCTCTGAACTTTAGCCCTTCGGTGTCTTTACTTGTAAAAGGATGATTATAATCATACCAATCCTCAGGAGTGTTGCTGGAATTGAGTAAGACAGGACACATAAATGCCCCGGGGTCAGTATACATAAAGCAGCTGCTTCTGAAACAGAGTCCCCAACCGAGCAGCCACTGTTGGCTAAGCTGGATAGCGTTGCTGTTATTCTTACATGTGTATGGAGCCTAGCTTCTGGCTGACTCTCTCCAAACACTACTTCCCATCCTTTTTGGAGTCTTTTCTTTGCCCTCTCTCCAGTCTGCAGACTGGTAGCTTGTTCTCTTCCAGGTCAAGGAGGATACAATTCACATCTGAGGCCCTCCTCTCCATCCCCCCAGCCCCCTTCACCAGCATTAGCCTCTCCCCTAGGCCAAAGGGAGAAAAGAAGGCCTGGCTGATCCATGGCCTGCATCTGCCCTCCCCTGGACGATAGGGGGTCTTCTCTGGATATGAGGTGGGGGAAGAGGCAGGGTGTACGTCCATCCTGATGTAATCTTACTCTAATTTTTTGGCCCACTTCCTCCTCAAGTGTTTACTGAAGCCTGGAATTCCACAGAAACCTTTGCAGGTGGGCACTGACAACCTCGGCAGGCTGCAGGCAAAACCATCCCCATCCCCCCCCCCCTCCCCGCTTCAGGGACAGTTTAGGAAGACAGTGATACAATGCCCTGGGCTCAGGGACACTGGAGAGAGAAAGCCGGTGTCAGGGGAATCCAGGGGGAGGGACAAGGAAGGCAGATTGGAAGAAGGAGTGGCCGAGGGAAGGCTTCTGCCTCTTGCCAGATCCAGCTCCCGGAACCCACTCTGGAGAGGCTAATAAATAGACTCTTTATCTAAGCTGTGCGGAGGAGGCTACCAAAAGGGGTCTCCGGTGATCGAGCCTCAGAAGCAGCTCAGAGGCGCGTCTCTTTCTTGCCAGCAGAACTCCTAGCAGAAATGCTGTTTCTTAGAAGGGCCTTGTTTTCTAATAATTTGCCCAAGATTCTCATCTGGGGATGTAGGGGGTGGGGCACCTCGTCCCTCAACCACAGGCTTGACTGGGTCACCTAGAGACATCCTTAGACGTGCAGGTGGCACAGTGGTTCTGGAGGTGGGGTTCCAGCAGGGGTCTGCTCACTGCCCCAGGGCCAGTCACTTCACCTATTCTCAACTTCCTCCTGGCAAAAGGCAGAAGGTGACACCTCACCTCACAGATCAGGCCTCTAGGCTGCAGAACCTTTCCTGGCAACGTTGCAATCTCTCAGCAGCCATCAGATGACAGCAGTCTTATTTTATTATATTTAAGAATCAAGACTTAGAGAGTTGTTTTCTGAAGCTGGGGCTCAACCACCGTAGGGTTTTTGTCCATATCTAATGACTATTTCCCAGTTATCAGGAGAGATCAGGCTTCCCTGCCCCCAGAGCTGTGAAACCTAGTACCTAAACTTGCTCAAGCTCCTGAGTCACGCAGCAAAACCAGCCCGAGATAATCAGGAGATCAAGGAAACTCAATGCACAGAGGGGAAAACCCAGCCACAGGGCTGGGGCCTTCTCATAGGGCAATTCCTGCTGTGGGCCCCTCCAATGAGATTTCTCTGTGGACATCACAAACAAACTAGCACCTGACACCTGGGTCCTTACCAGGCTCTGGGAGTTCCAAGAGTAAGGTTTCTGTGACAGCAGCGAAGCCCTTCCCCCACCCTGTATTGACACAAACTCTTCCGCTTTTTGTTTGCTTTGTTTTTCTTTTTTTTTTTTTTTTTTAGACAGAGTCTCTCTTTGCAGCTCTGGCTGGCCTGGAGCTCACTATGTAGGCTGGGATGGCCCGAACTCACAGAGCTCCTCCTGCCTCTGTCTCCTGAGTGCTGACTCTTTTTAGATGACTCTCTTCTTCCTCCCCATTCCCCACTCTGCCGGAAGAACTGACACCCTGACTCTCGTCCCCACTGCCTGCTCATCTCTGAGTGTCTGCTCTGCTCTCCCACTATTCTACACTATCCCACATTCTCTGGTCACACACACCTACAGGCTGCCCCCACACCTCTCATTCTAGCTTCTCTACGTGCTTGGCACTGTTGACAACGTGGTTATTTACTTGGGGTTGGGGTGAATATGTACACACATAGCCAGGGGGTCGATGGGTATCTTTCTCAATTGCTGTCCACCTTATTTTTTGACGTCTCTCACTGAAGCTGGAGCTCACAATTTAGCTAGATGAGCTGGCCAGCAAGTCCAAAGGGTCCTCTTGCCTATACCTTCCCACGGCTGGGGTGACAGGTGCATGCCATCACACCCAGCTTTAGGGAGATCCTGGAGATTGAACTCATGCTTGAGCAGCAAGGACTTTACTAACTGAGTCATTCCCCCAACCCCTATTTTGGTGTCTGAGACAAGGTCTCACTCTGTAGCCTAGGCTGGCTTCAAACCCTTATCAATCCTTCTGCTTCAGTCTTTCAAGTGGTGCGATTATAGATTGTAAGCCGCCATGCCTGCCACACCACTTTAAAACCATCCCTGCTAGGTTTCTCCAAGGGCTCCACCCTTGGTTGTCCTACTGTGTGCAATCAGGTTGTGTCCCACACTGCGTTGCTCCTCAGTTCTGAGATTAGTCCCCTCCCTCTCTTTGCCCCTCCTCCTTCCCACAGTTAGCCTGTGTCTGTGTCTCTGACTCTTCCCTCCTTGTGATGACTTAGTCCTTATCTCAAGACCTTGTTTTTTCCTCCAAAGGGTGCTTGCTACCAAGTTGCCCTATCTGCATGACCCCAGCACTGCACAGCAGACTCCACATTGCCAAATTCACCAAGACCAGCCTCTGTATCTCCTCTGTATCTCCCAGACCTGCTCCCTCCCTGGGCTTTCACTCTTCTTGGTTTTCTTTGTTTGTTTGGGGACTCTATGTGGCTCTGGTGGGCCTGAAACTCAGAGATCCGCCTGCCTCTACCTGAAATTAAAGGCATGTACTGGCTTGTTTTTTTTCATTTTCTGAGACAGGATCTCTTGTACCCCAGGCTGACCTAGAACTCACATGTAGCTGAAGATGACCATGAACTTCTGATCTGTTTCTACTCCCTGAGTGCTGGGGTTACAAGCCCATGGCCCCACGCCTGGCTTATGTACTTCTGGGGAGCAAACCTAGAGTTTCATGCATGCTAGGCAAGTACTTTGTCAACTGAGCTTCATCCCTAGGCCCCCTCCCCACCTCTGTTCTGGAAACAGTCTCATTATGTACCTCAGGGAGACCCAGGAGTCACAGTTCGTCCACTCCAAATGCTGGGATTGCAAACCTGTGCCATTGAGCCTTGTCTTTTTCCAGTTCTGATGAATGATACCACCTTTTAGCCTATTGCCTAAGGCAGAGGAGCTTGCCCCTTCCTAGCCCAATTCATAAACACCATGTTTTTAATATCATATAAATTAGTCACCCCTTCTCCCCTCCATGCCTACTGTTTCTGCTTTGTAGAAGCCTTCTTCGTGACCTGAAACCTGAATTATTACATATTTTGTATAATAAGTGGGCTCTAAGCCTTACTTTCCTTCGCCTTAAACTAAACAGCTATCGGGGTGTCTACCCAGTGACAGGCCTGTTTGTAAGAATCCGCTGGGATGCGCAGACCTTGCTGGAGGGGCACCATGGACCCTTGTTGGTGTCACTGAAGACTCCCCCGCTGTGGCCACAGGGTCAAGAAGCAGAGGTGCACGCTTGGCCCAGGCTGGATTCTGAAACCGGGTTAGAGCGACTCCGGTTCAAATGTCATGGAGGTAGCGAAGAGGGGTGGCAGCTACCACAGCACTTGGGAGCGTTTGCCTTGGCTATACGCAGCATCTGTCAGTCTGCACTAGCAGATGGTTGCCATGGTGATATAGGCCCCCGAGTTGTCAGATATTCTGATTTTCTTTGTAGAATTCCCCAATTTTTAAATTCCAGGCATTAATTCTTTCTTTTAAATATCATAGGCTAGGCATTTTATTGCTGTTGCCAGATTTGGCCCACAGGGCATTCAATTTGCAGTTGGTTCCATAAAGTCAGGTTCCCAAAGGTGGAGACCGTCTCCCTGCTGTGTGTTACGGAGAGACAAGGAAAGTCCTCCACACAGAGGAAAGAATTCAGTCATCCTGCTCTCCGCTCCTAGATGCATATGGTCTAAGTCCTCCTCCCCTTCCTTCCCTGCCCTGGACTATATAGTAGCTAAATGTTATCTGCTCCGAAGACAGACAGACCTACATTCAAGAGCTCACTCTGTGGATCTCTCGCTGTATGCCTTCAGCCAGCCACATCACCTCTCTGAACCTCTTTGGGCCACTCTCCTCATAGGGTTATTGGAGTTAAATGAGCTACTGCTTAGAAACTCTGAGCACAGTGCCCAGTAACCACAAAACACCCAGTGAATGTCATGATCATTATCTTTATTGCGGTGGAACTCTTCCTCATGCCAGCCCTCTCTCCCATTGTGTAACTGGGCATGTGCCATTTGCTCTATTTGCCTGCCTTAGCACATTGTAAAAAAAAAAAAAAAACAGTGCTAAAGATCAAGCTCATGGTCTTGCTTACGAGAAATTGTAAATTTCCTGGGAGAAAGGTCCCATTTTCTCTTTGTTTGTACAAACGTAGGGCTGGAAGGTGTTTTGCGCATACCACGGACTCAGTAAACATGGGTTGTTGGTCCAGTACTCAGAATTTTAGCTAATGGGAACAAGATTCTTGTCTGTGTGACTCACTCTTGTATCTAGCAGGCACACAGAGATCCCTTGATAAGGGTACATTAACTAAAGGAATGATTGGCTTCTCATAGCCCTCACTAGCCAGTGCCTGCAGAGGCCAGACAGTTGTGAGCTGCCATGTGGATGCTGGGAATTGAACCCAGGTCCTCTGGAAGAGCAGCTCATGCTCTTAACCACTGAGCCATCTCTCTGCCCTCAGTATCATTCCATTACCCCTCTGTACGAGTTAGGGTTTCCCTTGCTGTGCCAGAACACTCTGACCAACGCAACTTACAAAAGAGGATGTATAATCGGGCTTATGGCTCCAGAGGATCAGAGACCATGACAGTGGGGCAAAGGCACAGCTGCAAGAACAGCTGAGAGTTCACACTGTGATCCACGAGCAGGAGGAAGAGGGCACCCTTTTGAAATCTTAAAGCCCACCCCCAGTGACGCACCTCCTCCAACAAGACCATCCCTCCTAATCCTTCCTAAGCAGTTCCACCAACTAGGGGTCAAGTATTTCAAACCTATGAGCCTCTGGGGGCCATTCTCATTCAAACCACCAAACCCTCCCCTCCTCAAAGTGGCTGGCTGGCCTCAACTCTGAGACAGTCATGTGACCTAAGGCTAACCAATCAGAGATGGTTGTCTACTTGTCACAGGAACTGAAGGCTCAATCAAATATAACCAGAACTGAAACTATTGTAAAGAGGACATCACTTTCCCGTGAAGGAGGCTTTCACTTGGCTAGAAGACAGAACTGCTACTGGCCATGACATGGCCACAGGAAAAAGTCTCCCTCGGCACACAGAGAAAAAGGTCTGAGATAGAAATGTTCCTGGCAGTGTCTTTGAGGAAGTGGACCTGGCTGTGTCTAAAACCAAGCCCTGGACTTTTCTACTAGAGACCATCAATTCCTTTTCTTTGCTTGTTTTATTTGTTTGTTTGTTTTTTTGTTGTTGTTGTTATTCTTAACTTGAGCTGAATTTCTGTCATTTACATCCAAAAGACTACTGGGTAATATTAAGGTTCTCCATACAGAGAGTCATAACGGATATCCAGCTACACCCTGTAGCTGTCTATGAGCCCACAATGGTCCCCTACCCCCCAGAATAGACCAACAGCCTTGTGGACACTATCCAGCCCTGCTCCCCAAGGCTAGAACTGGTTAGACCCAAAGCGGACACACAGCTGAAGGTAATCAAATCAGATTCTCCCTTCCGGGGCTTAGCAATTAAGATTAGAGATCTGGGCAAGCTGCAGGTTTCAAGATTGGAAGTCGGAAGAAGGGTATGCTCACAGCACTGCAGAGAAGCTGGGCTGCTGAAGAATGATGTAGAGGAGCTACAGAAACAGAGACTGGAGGCCATGGTTTCCCAGAGAGAAAGAAATAGAAAGAGCAAGAGAGCACTGCCTCCTCATCCCTCATGAGACTAATTACTTCTACTCTCGGGCTACGGGAGAATTCTCCTTCTTCATAAATGGCCTTCCCCACCGTTACTCCTTACACTTAAAATAGCGCTACTGTTGTTTCTGTTTTTGTTTTTTCGATGAAAAGGCCTTCAGACTGCTGCCCTAGAAACAAGATTACAGCTAAGCCCTCTTGTTCACTAAGCTGACAACAGCACTGGCTCACTGATCCAAACACCCAAACACGGAATTACTAGCTCTGTACTCTTGGCCCAAACACCTGGATTCACAGTAATGGCTCCCTCCTCTGTAAAGTGACAACAAATAACGCCTAGCTTACGGGGTCATCTGAAAGACTGAGCGAGGTAAGGATGGATAGGAGCTCTGAGCACAGAGAAGCCATGTAGCCAGTGTCCGCGGACGCAGAAAGGCGAGCCTCGAGTCTAGAGCCAGTCCTCTGGTAGGGCCCAGCAAGCACAAGCGAAGGAAGCCTAAAGGGACACACTTTTCCTTATTACTATCTTTTCATCTCATTTGTATCGATTTTTCAAAAGCATCGAGGAGCAAAGGAATGTTCTGGAACTCTGTTCTAATGAAGCTATCAGACTAGAGAAAGCACACAGGCCTGAGGGTGCTCGCCTCAATAGTGTTTGCATGAAGGAAAGACTGCGAGTGACTTAACGGTCCAGCACTTTGCTTTGTCCGTATAACAGAATGTCACAGGGATGTGAAGGATGGTGGCATGGTAGAGCATGCCTGTACATCCAGCCCTAGGGAGGAGGTGGGAGTTCAACACCATCCTCAGCTACACAATGAGTTCACGGCCAGTGAGACCCTGTCTGAAAAACAAAAAATAGACAAACAAAAGGATGTGGAAATGACGTTGGGCATGGGCTACAGAGATAATTCAGTGGTTAAAAACACTTTTTACAAACCAGGTGGTGGTGGCACATGCCTTTAATCCCACACTCCAGAGGCAGAGGCAAGGGGGAATCTCTGATTTCAAGGCCAGCCTGGTATACAGAGCAGATTCCAGGACAGCCAGGGCCACACAGAGAAGCCCTGTCTCAAAAAACCAAAACACCAAGAAAACAACAACAACCCACTTATTGTTCTTGCAAGGGACCTGGGCTCAGGTTCCAGCATCCACATGGTAGCTCACAACCATTCATAGCTCTAGATCCCCTGATACTTTGTTCTGGCCTCTGGGGCACCAGACACATATGTGGTATACATACATACATGCAGGCAAAACACCCGTACATGGGACTGGAGAGATGACTCAGTGGTTAAGAGCACTGGCTGCTCTTGTAGAGGACCCAGGTTCAATTCCTAGCACCCGCACGGAAACTCACAATTGTCATTCTGGTCCCAGAAGATATGATGCTCTCTTCTGGCCTCTGCAGGCACCGGGCATGCATGTGATGCACATACATACATTCAGGCAAATCATCCATGAACATTTTTAAAAAACAAAAGACTGATAGTCATAAAATAAAATAAATAGCTGGGCACGGTGGCACATTCCTTTAATCCCAGTCCTCAGAGGCAGAGGCAGGCAGATGTCTGTGAGTTTGAGGCCAGCCTGGGCTACAGAGCTCTAGGACAGCCAGTACTAAGTAGAGAGACCTTGTCTCAAAAAATATTAAAAAAATAAATAAAATAAAAATGAAAATAAAAAAAATTTTAAATTATGTCAGGCATGATGGTACACATTAATCCCAGCACTCAGGAGACAAGCAGATCTCTGTGAGTTCCAGGCCAACCAGGGCTACACAGTGAGACCCAGTCTCCAAATTAAAAAAAAAAAAAAAAAAAGCAAGCAAGAAAGAAAAAAGCATATACAGGAAATCAGCCTTTGAGGATGACCTGGGCTTTTTGTGTGTGTGTGTGTGTGTGTGTGTGTGTGTGTGTGTGTATATACACACATATATACATACATACTATATATATGTATATGTGTGTCTGTGTTTTGTCTGTGCACATGTGTGTCTGTGGACAGGCGTCCACATGTCACCGTGTACATGTGGTCAGAAGACGATGTGCAGGACACTATTCTTGTCTTCCACTGTATAGGTCCAGGGAACAGAACTCCAGGTCATCAGATATGACCTGAGCCCCCTTGCCAGCCAAAGCCACAATATTTTTAAACAAAAACAAGCACGGAATAGAATTCAAGATGTTATATAGTTTAATAAAGTTTGTCTGAACAATTTTAAGGTAAAAATCCAATAATCAAATAACTTCCTCCAGCTTTTTTTTACGTTCAAGCCCCATACACCTCGCAGACCACCTGCCTTGCAAAGCACGCATTGTTTCTGCCTTTGGAGTTGCTGGGCTAGGGAAAAAAAAGTATGAAGCACTCATGTAAGCAATTTTCTAACCTTGAAGATATTGAAAAGCAGGTTTAGACTGGGTGGTGTCTTAGTCCCAGCAGAGATAGGTAGATCTCTGTAAGTTCGAGGCCAGCCTAATTTACAGAGTGAGTTACACTGGACTGTTAACATAGAGAAAGCCTGTCTCAAAAAAACACAAAACAAAGTAAAAAGCAGGTTTCAAAAATATTGCCAAACCCATGAATGGTGCTTGCCTCGGGTCATAGCACATCTGGTGATCTTTTCCTCTATGTGTTCTCACGTATTATTAGAAGTTTCTATAACATATGCGAAAGTATCATTAACCTATTTTCATGGAGGCAACACACCTTGGTTTTACTTTCTCCTGTATTGTCCTCAGATCATGTTCAGCAAGATTTCCTCTCACACATCATCATTCCTCTGGAACAGGAACATTTACCTGGTTGCCTAGTTTTCTGTGAGGTTACTTCAGGAAGAAGCTTCTTTTACAGGGAAGAAGTGCTTCCATGAGCCTGGTGGAAACGCTAGATGGCTCACTAATGCCCTCTAGTGGGAATAACAGGTCAGTGACTGTTCTAACTAAACTATCACAACAGCCAAGGTCGTCCTCGAAGGCAGATTTCCTGATACTGTTATCCCTGAAGTCCACGTGATTGATGCCAACATAAAGAGTTCAGATCCCGATTCCAAACAAGTCACGACCTTGGCTTACCTAGGCTGAGCCCGATGGTGCAAGCCCATGTAGACAATATTATCTCCTCCAAATTAGAAGCTCCTATATACTCTTTAACAACTGTTAGGGCAAAAAATGGCAGCTTTCCCATCCGAGGGCTAGTGATCAGGACTGGGGTGGGGACAGTCAAAAGCAGGTTGCAAGAAGACACAGTCATCATAATCATAAAAACTTTGCCTTTGTTGAGGCTGGAGAGATGAGTCAGCAGTTAAAAGCACTGGCTGCTCTTCCAGAGGACCTGGGTTTGATTCCCAGGGTGTTAAGAATCCATAATTCCAGTTCTAGGGGATCCGATGCCTTCTTCTGAACTTTACAACAACCAGGCATGCACATAGTACACTACATACATGCCGGC
This sequence comes from Cricetomys ansorgei, assembly GCA_026225945.1. Lineage (NCBI taxonomy): Eukaryota > Metazoa > Chordata > Mammalia > Rodentia > Nesomyidae > Cricetomys > Cricetomys ansorgei. Next base: position 7,678,078 of record JAMJFZ010004114.1, read on the forward strand.
AAAACACACACAAAAAATAGAAATATCTTGTTGTTGTTTTTTGAAGACAGGGTCTATTACATAGCTCTGGGTTTCCTGGAGCTAGAGCTGTCCTATCTATGTAGATCAGGCTGGCTTCAAATTTACAGAGATCCACCTGCCCCTGCCTCCTGAGTGCTGGGATTAAAGGTCCAGCAATAAAATTGTGGTGGTTTGAATAAGAATGGCTCCCGTAGGCTCAATTTTTGGATGCTTGGTCAGCAGGGAGTGGCTCTATTTGAAAGGATTAGAAGGATTAAGAGTTGTGCGCTCCTTGAAACAAGTGTGTCACTAGGGGTGGTCTTTGAAGTTTCAAAAGCCCGTGTCAAACCCAAATTTCTCTCTTTTACAGATTAGAATGTAGAGCTCTCAGCTACTTTTACAGCACCACGTCCAACTGCCTGGCACCATGGTGATACTCAACTAAACCTCTGAAACTGTAAGCAAACCCCAGGTTAAATGTTTTCTTGTATAAAGGTTACCTTGGTCATGGTGTCTTTTCACAATAGAACAGTGACTAGGCAGAAATTGGTACCAGGATAGTGGGGTATTTGGTGTGACATACCCAATCATGTTGCTTTGGGGAGGATTATGGAAGGGCTTTGGAACTTTGGGCTAGGAAAGCTGATAAGTGTTGAGAGCTCAATGAGCTGTTTGGTAGTGACTTGGAAGATAAGAATGTAGAGAGCAGTGCAGACAATGGGGGCCTGGCTTGTAAAGTTCCAGAGGGAAGCAAAGACTCTACCAGACCATTTATGTGAAATCTGTGGTGTCTGGTCAACTGAAGAATTGACTGTGATTAACAGGAGACCAGAACCACTGAAATAAAATCTTTATTTTGCTGAGACAATGGATGCTGGTTTGCTGGGGCTGAAGAATCAGCCAATGATTGAGAAGAGGCCATCATCATTGAGGTGAAATCTTCTGGGAGGTGTTTCCTCAGAGTCAGCACATGCTGACATGAACACAGGTTCAGAGGTGGCCAAGATTGTACATTGTGTTAGCAGTCAAACTTGGTCATGTTTAAGAGTTACCCAAGCAGTACTGGTTTTGAAGGTGTGAAGGAGTCATGGAGAGCAGCTGAGGCTTGGCCCTGTGAGCGATCACTAGGGGACATTGGTGAAGGTGCAGCCAGAGCAGCAGTGGAAACCCTAAGCTTGAAGGGGTCATAGAGAAAAGTTGAGGCATTGTACCATGAAGAGAGCCCAGGAAAGGCCATTGGTGAAAGTGCAGCCCAGTTCAGTGGAAGACCCCAGCGTTTTGCAGATGCTAGTACATGGGATGACCACCAAGTGTAGCAGCAGCCATGGAGTGGGGCCTCCCTGAATTGAGAAGACAGGCAATGTGTGCTGCAGAGAGCAGAGCTGGAGAAGTGTCCCAAACCCCTTGGGGAAGCCCAAAGGATCGTGAGTGAATCTCAGACGTTGGACATTGAGTTGTTTACACAATTGGAGTATGCGGTTTTGCTTCGTTCAGATTGTGACTTCTTCCTTCTTGTAGTAAAAAAAAAAGTATTTAACTTATTTTTTATTTTATAGGAGCCTACAGTTGAGAGACTTTGAATTTTAAAAGAGATTTTGGGTTTTAAAAGAGACTTTGGGTTTGTATAGAAATTGAACTTTTAAAGGGTTTAAATTGGTAAGGACTGTGGGATTGTAAGGTTTGCCACATGTTTTCTATTTGTGATATTTATTAATCTGAGATCTTGGGATGAACCAGGAGGAGGAGGAGGAGGAGGAGGAGAAGGAAAAGAAAGATTACGTCTTAAAAAGTGTTGAATGTCAAATAGACAAGGGATCAATTGTGCTGGCTAATTTTAGGTCCACTTGACACAGGCTAGAGTCATCTGAGAGGAGGGAACCCCAACTGAGAAAATGCTTCCATAAGATTGGGCTGTAGGCAAGCCTCTAGGGCATTTTCTTAATTAGTGATTGATGTGGAAGGACCCAGCTCATTGTGGGTAGTGCTGGTGGTCCTGGGTTCTCTATAAGAAAGCAGGCTGAGCAAGCCATAGGGAGCAAGCCAGTAAGCAGCACCCCTCCATTGCCTCTGCATCAGCTCCTGCCTCCAGGTTCCTGCCCTGTTTGTGTTCTTGTTCTGAGTCCCTTCAGTGATGAACAGTGCTGTGGAAGTGTGAGTCCCCAAGTTGCTTTTAGTCATGGTGTAGCAATGTGATAAAATAGCAATATAATATAAAAATATACTATAATATAACTAAGACAAATATAAATCTTTAAAAGAAAAAAGCACAAGTTAGACCTGCATGTGCTGCTGTGGAACAACCTTCCCGATGTGTGGTTAAGATTTATTTCAAAATAAAGGATGAGCTGGAAGCCAGGTATGGAGACTCATGCCTACAATGATGCTGGGGCAGGAGGATTGCTGGGAGTATTAGGTCAGCATAGGTTACACAAGTGAGTTTCGGGCTGGCCTGGGCTACAGAACAAGGTCTTCTCAAAATTAGAACTGATCAAGGGGTAGAGAGGTGGCTCAGGATACACAACATGGACCTGAGTTCAGATCCCCAAAACCCATGTAAACATCTGCGCATGGCAGCCCTCGCCTGTAATCCCAGCACTGAGAAGTGAGGCTCACTGGCCAGCCAGTCTAGCCAATCAGGGAACTCCAGACTCGTGAGAGATCCAATCACAAGAAAAAGGTAGAGTCTGGCATGGCAGCACATGCCTTCACTCTTTCAGGAGGCAGAGGCAGGTGGAGCTCTGAGTTCGAGGCTACCCTGGGCCACATAGCAAGCTCTAGGCTAGCCAGGACCCCATAGTGAGGCCTTTTCTTAGGAAAAAAAAAAAGGGGAGGGGATGGAGGGTGACACCTAACGTGGAAACGTAGACCTCTGGTTTCCACAGGTGTGCACACAGGCATACACACAAATGTCCACATATACACACATCAAAAATAAAAGAAAAACAAAAGAAAATTAAAAAAAACTAAGGGGACAATATGCATAGAAGTCATTAAGATAATATATGTATTTTTGGTAAAGATTTATGTAATGTTTTTGTTTTTATTTTATCATATATGTGTGTGTGTGTGTATGCTTTGACTGCATGTATGTCTGTGCACCACATGTGTGCCTGGTGCCCACAGGCCAGAAGAGGACATTGGATCTCTTAGAACTGGAGTTACAGATAGTTGTAAGCCACTGTGTGAGTGTTGGGAATCAAACCCAGGTCCTCCGGAAGAGCAGCCAGTGCTCTTAACTGCTGAGCCATCTCTCCAGCCCCAGGTTTTAAAATTTTAATTCTGTGTATGTCGGGAGGGGGCACAGTGTGTGCAGATGCGTGAGGAGGTCAGAGGAGTCAGAGGGCCCTGGAGCTGGAGTTACAAGCCATTGTGAGCCGCAGAATGTGGTGTTAGGAAGCAAACTCTGGGAAACAGGTGTCTGCTCTTAACCTCTGCGCCATCTCTCCAACCCCCTCCAGCCTTATCGCAATCAATTTGAAAGTGAATTTGTGACTCCTATCAAGTTGAAGAGAATCCTGGCAGTTGGTTTTGTTTGGTTTGGTTTTGGCTTTCAGTACTGGGGAGAGAACTCGGAACTGACACATACTATCTGTCACTGAGCTGTAGCCCCAGGCTTGCTTGCTTTACTTCTTCGTTTCTTTCCCAGACAGGGTTTCTCTATGTAGCTCTGGCTTTCCTGGAACTCATTTTGTAGACCAGCCTCAAGCTCAGAGATCCACCTGCCTCTGCCTCCCAGTGCTGGGGTTAAGGGTGTGTGCTACCATGCCTGGCTCTTTTTTTTTTTTTTTTTTTACATTTTCGTTTTTAGAGACAGAATCTTACTCAGTTTGCCTAAGCTGATCTTGAACTTGCAATCCCCCTGCCTCAGATTTCCAAGCTGCTAAAGATTTCAGGCCTGTGGCACCAGGAGAAGACAAAGTAAATCAGGGGACGAGAGCCAGAGGGTGGACATTCTGTAGCCCGCAAGTTTGTTTCTAAACTCAAGCCTCAATTCTTGAATAGACTTGTCTAAAGTTTGTGCCTCAAGTTTCAGGTACATGAGGCAAATACATATATATATTCCCCCTACCTTCTCCTTCCCTAACAACCAAAAGAATCCTTCTTTGGCAAGTGTATCAGTCAGGGTCCCAACTGAAAACAGATGGCACACTCAAATTAGAATAATTTGAAGAGGGTTTGTTTACAACAATGTGGGTGGGTGAAGGGGAGCTCACAGGGGATGGTGTGGTGACCTGAGGCTAGTAACAGCTGAGGACCTGTCACTACCCTAAGGCCTGAGGGGACTGGGGAAATTGTTACCTCATCCCAGAGGGGCAGAGGCTTCTTTCCAAGACCAGTGACTGTCAATTAAGGCCCGTGCCAACCTGGGAAGGAAGAGCACTGATTGTGAAGCCCTCTGGCTCCTCCTGCCTTGCACAGCCATCTCCTTGGCTGAGCCCAGACAGAAGCCAGAAGGTAAAAGGGCCTGTCAATGATGCGTCCAGGCCCATCAGACACAGAATAGGGCCAAGAAGAGCAAAGGGTGGATCTGGAGGAGTCCACAGCAGATGGCTAGCTTGCCCAGAAAGGGGACAGCCTGTCCTGGATCCCTCTTACAACCTAACATGCTAGTCATTTGGGACCTCACAACAAAGTGTTTTAGTTTTAGTTTATGTAGCGCTGGGGACTGAGCCCAGGGCAGGTAAAGCACTCTTCTACCGAGCTGCATGTGCAAGGGGGGGGGCACGGACAGAGTATTCGGGGGAGGGGGAGGTAGCTTTGTTTTGGTTTTGTTTTCCAGGTGGGCCTGGGTCTCAGCATGCTGGCCAGACTGGACTTGATCTTGAGTGCTCTTGTCTCTGCCTCTCCTCATGTTGGGATGCCACCACATCTCAGACCAGAGTCCTGGAAGTGCCATAGCTGCCCGTGGCCTTTAGAGATGACTCCATTGCAGGGCACATTCTGGATTCTGCATATCCAGGAAAAAGCCATTCAACCAATCACTCCTGCTGACTTTGCAGGGAAGAGGTGGCCGCCAGCCCAGTTTCCCCTTAGCCAGAGAGCCCTGCGCTACCTTCAGGCTGTTGTTCTGCCAGCTCCCTTAACTCCGCAGCAATCTGTCCCCAGGCCAGTGTGGCCCCAACTGCCAGAGCCCCAGACAGCAGCTCTGTGACTTCCCTTTCTCTCCACAGGAGAAGTCTGCTTCCTTTTTCAGCAAGCCAGAGAAGCTTCTGGGATTCCCCATTGCTGGCTGGGGCCCAGCAGTGCCCTAAGGACAGGGCTGGGCTGCATCCAACTGTCTCATTTGGTCACACTCAGACACCTGTCCCTTCTTGTCTCCTCAAATGCTTATCCTCCTTGTTGCCAAAGTAAGTTCTGACATCTCTAAGAGAATGACCCTCATACCCCTCCATATCAATATCCCTCCTTTCTTCCTCCCTCCCTCCCTTCCTTCACAGTATTGGGGCTCAAACTCAGAGCCTTACAAGCAAGTGCCCCTCTGAGTGACATCTCAGGGCTCACCTTTCAAACCCAGCTTAGTCAGGCCTCAGCCTCTCCCTTCCTCATCATCAAACAGAAGCACTTCTGCTTGCAAAACACCAAGCAACAGCAGCTAGCATTTACTGAGCACTCTCTAGCTGTCAATGTGAGCTAGTTCCCATAAGAAAGCCATCTCAATTAACCCTCACAGGACCTTTGTGAAATAGGTGCTATCAATGCACAGGGTCTGCTGTGATTGGCACCCCAAACACATACACACACACACACACATACACACACTGTGGCCGAGAGGTAACTCTGGGAGCCACTCCTCTATCCACCCCTATGAGTGAGAAAACTAGTTTCAAGAATGGCTTACTTAATTTCACACAAGCCAGCAAAAGGCAGAGGTGGGACCCAAACCCAGGTCTGACTGAGCCCAAGTCCGTGTTTTTGGTCCTACAGTATTTGCTGTGACTAGGGTGTGTGCGGTCCCTAGTAACGAAGTGGCTGGAGGAGTCCCTGGATGGACCTGTGATGTGGTTACACACATGCTGACGTCGCATCGAGACTAACTTCCCACACGAATAAAGAACCTTGCGCTGTGAGGATGCTCTCGGGCAGGCTTTTGCAGCAAACACCACCATCATCCTTTTGTAGTTAAAACTCATTTTGTCCACCATTGTAGCTCTGGGGCCCCAGAGAGATGCCAAACCCTTGAAAAAGAATCCCATCAGTGGTATCAGTGTGAGAATAAGAAAGCGTGACCTACAAAATGCAGAAAAGAAGAGAACTCACTGGAAGTTTCTAGTAAGATGCTCAGACTGTTAACTGGCTGCATTCCCCACTGCAAACAAAACTGTCTCCAGCCACCTGGGAAGCTTGCCCAGTCCTCACTTCCTCTGTTAAACGCTCCATGTGATACTCACCCTCACCCCGGAATCAACAAGTCTTCTTATATTAACCAGTGTTCTTAATCCTCACAGCGGAACATTATCATCTCCAATTTACAGGGGAGGAAACCAAGACTCAGGAAGTCAAGCCATCTGTTCTCTCTTTATCCTGGATATTTCCTCCTGGGGTCTCAGCTTATGCACTTCCTGGGGTTCGATGCTTCCTACACTCTCTTCCAGGACCACCTTCTTCCCCAGGTCATTCGTCGCTGTGGGTTGTAGTTACCAGTGTCATGGCCTGAATCTCTGGACCAGACATCATCAGTTTGCGCACTCAGCATCCATGCCCCATCTTCTTGGCACTTCGGTTTTCTGGGGTACCACCACCGTCCCTTCTCACTCTCTGGGGTTTGGTGCAGGAGCGAGCCTGTGACCCAGGGCTGGCTGGTCGGTACATCTCATCTTCAGCCTCATTACCGGGTCAGGGTTAAGCACTGGACCAAGGTTGTTAATCAGAGCCAATCTTAGGATTTCGCTGGAACAAATGGAAAAGAAGCATCCTCCTCCCCCAACCCTACTCCCACCCAGGAAGTTACCGACAGGCTATGAAGGACTAGGGAGGCTCAGGGAGTGATCTGGGCCTTTCCCACCATGTAGTCTATGTTCTTTTGGTGGGGATTAGGGATTGAACCCAGGACCTCAATCATGCAATCACAGGCTCTACTACTGAGCCACAATCCTAATTCCGACACATTCAAGTGGGGAGATCTGCCTTCTACACTGCCGGGGCTTACAGACTCTATAATAAAAGAGACAGGGGGCTGGGCATGGTTGCTTTTTTGCATTTCTAGTGCTATCTTCAATTCCCAATTATCTTCACTTGACTTTGTTGTCAAACTACAGAGTAGCAGCTGTTGAAAGCACAGGTCCTGGAGGTTAACCCAAGGGTTCAAACCCTAGCACCAACACTGGGTCCTTGAGTGGAGAAGAGACAGTCCCTGAGTAAAAGGGCAAAAGAGAACAAACTCTTTGAAAGGCATGTCCAGAGTTGGGTGTGGTGGCTCGCACCTGTAATCCCAGCACTCCAGAGTCTGTAGCTGGAATTTAAAGGATCAGATTTAAAGGATTTAAAAGGCGAAAGAACTGATATTATAAGGCTAAGATATGAGCCTGGCGGTGGTGGCGCACACCTTTAATCCCAGCACTCGGGAGGCAGAGGCAGGCGGATCTCTGCTACAGAGTGAGTTCTAGGACAGCCAGAGTTACAACAGAGAAACCCTGTCTCAAAAAACCAAAAACAACAACAAAAACTTAGAAAAAAAAAAAAAAGACAAAGATATGGACTCCCATATACCCCAGATACGACTACAAATTAGTACATTGACCTTGGAAGACCTGCAATATCACTTTTAAGGTTAAAACTGAGTATCCCTCATGATTGAGCACGTCCACTCAAATACACAGCCGGGAGAAGCAAGTGCTAAGCCTACCAAAAGTACATATGAGAGTGCTCATAAAATCATCACTCGCAGTAGCCAAAAGCTGGAAACGAGCCAAATGTCCATTGCCATGTGTTTGCCGGGTCTCAGAAATGAGCACCCAAAGTATACTACTTGGACTTCAGACTGAATCCTTGGAACAGCTCAAGCAGCGAGAGGGTTTCTCTGGAGTCTCCAGTCTACCTTCCAGGCTGGGTTCTCAGGAAACTTTGGATTATGGTAACCCCATACCTCATACCACACGGCTCAAGGGATTGTCCTAACTGGGGTGACACGAATGAAGAAAGTACAGGAACATAGACATATATATATGTATATGTATATGTATGTATTTGTATCTATGTATATATATACATGAATGCATATGTATATATGTGTATATACACACACATATATACATGAATGCATATGTATATATGTGTATATACACACACATATGTGCAAGTATATATATGTGTATATATATTCACACACACACACACACATATATATACATATTTTTATATGTAGGATTGGGTGGGCTGTGCCGTCCCCGTGGGTCTGAGGCATGGGGGCTGTTGCCATGGCCGCGCTCATGTCAACACACAGTCACAGACCTCTTTTCCTAGATTCCTCGCCAACCCAGGAAGATTGGAACTGACCACAGGAAGGAAGATGGGAATTGATTCCATGCTCCGAGACCAGCCAATCTCCGCCCCACCTGCTCGCTCTCTGTTCTTGAAGTTCATTCATCTCCCCTAAAGAACAATTTACTCTTCCCTTGAAGTCACCTCTAGCTCCCACGTCCTCTCCGCATGAAATGGGTACAGGCTTCTAAGTCACACTGGCTTATGGAGTGCTCCCTTCCCTGCGGTACACTGTTGTAATGAAAATAAAAAGCCACACCCGATGGCCTCCTAGGGATCCGATCACAGCAGGTCCGCAGTGCCTCTGAGCCACGCGTGAGCTCAGAGCAGCAGAACAGCCGTGCCGACACACTCTCAAAGGTCTGCTCTATGCCCGGCCGTGTGCTGAGAGCTGGGGCACAAACACCAGGCGCCATCCCTGTACTTTTTTTCAAGACTTAAAAAAAAATGGCTGGGCAGCGGTGGGCACATCTTTAATCCCAGCACTCAGGAGGCAGAGGCAGGTGGAGTTCTGTGAGTTCGAGGCCAGCCTGGTCTACGGAGTGAGTTCTAGGACAGCCAGAGTTACAACAGAGAAACCCTGTCTCAAAAAAAAAAAAAGTATGTGTGTGTGCACCTTCAGAAGTCCGAAGAGGCCATCAGATGCCCTGGAGCTGGAGTTACTGGTGGTTGTAATGTGGGTGCTGGGAACCAAACCCCAGACCTTTGGAAGAGCAGCAAGTACTTTTTTCTTTTTGTGGGGAGGGGTTCAAGACAGGGTTCCTCTGTGCAGCCCTGGCTATTCTGGAATTCACTCTGTAGACCAGGCTGGCCTTAAACTCAGAGGCCTGCCTGCCTCTGCCTCCTCAGTGCTGGGATTAAAGGCGTGTGCCACCATGCCTGGCTAACATCCTTTTAAAAGCAGCCAAGTAAGAGGCGGGAGCCAGGTTGGGGGGTCATTGGCAGAGCATGCAACATCTGTGAGGCCCAAGGTTTGATCCCTGCACCACAAGATAAAAGTAGGCTTTTGTTCGTTTGCTGTGCTAGGGGTTGAGTCTTATACGTGGCCGCACATGCCTGTTACCCCAGCACTAGAGCACAGATACAGGAAGATCCTGCGAGCTCATTGGTCCATCAGCTCTCTACCGCTGAGTCACATCCCCAGCCCTTGGTTGTTTGAAACAAGGTTTCACTGGGTAACCTCAAATTCTCCATCATCCTTCCATACCTGCCACCTCCCACCGGAGTGCTGGGGTTACGGTCTTGAGTGCCATCGTGAAGGATGGGCAGCTTGGATGGAAGTGTGGATTCCTTGGGAGGGAGGCAGGATCTTTGCAGCAGCCAAAGCAACCAGAAAGCCATGGAAAATAATCATGGAGACAAACAACCGCCCTTTATGAACTGCCAGGTGCTTTATGCACACAACGGATTCTTTTTTTTTAATTGCTATTTAAAACCACAACTGCCTGCAGCTACTTTCGTCTGTTCTGGGAGTGACATGATTTTTTCTCTGGGTAGATGGTTCTTTGTTTAGGAAAACACTTAATAAGTTGCTTTGGCATAAAGAATGAAGCTCCCCAGGGCTAGAGCAAGACAAAGAGAGATTCTATGCTCTGCAAATCAGAGTGGGAAACATTGGTAGTGGGAGAGGCAGAGGGCGCTAAAATCAGGAGGGGAGGCTGGGAGCTCTGTGCAGTTAGCAGGGTCACTGTTGCGGCTGCTTTCCCAGGCCCGCCCCTCCAGAAGAGCTCCGCTTTGCCTGGCCAATCTCCCTCATCCTTCAGGTTCCACCTTCAGAAGAAAAATCACTTCCATCTATCTTCCAACCTTCAACAAAAAAGGAGGGGACACTTCCAATTGCTATGTAAAAGGCACTGGCTATATTGTGAAGTCAGAGACAGGGAGCAACTGGGAGACGAGGTGCGTTGTATAATCCCTTTAAAAAGCTTCTACTGGCTTCAGACAGTCCTCTAGTTACCACTGCCCCCTGTTGCAGTGTACTCAATAAACTACTCTTCTTTAAAAATACGTATTGATGGGACTCGAGGGGTGGCTCAGTTGGGTGAGTGTGTTTGCTCTGCACGCATGAAGACCTGCGTGTGTATCCCTAGCACACGCATAACCAACCAGACTTGGCTGCATGTGCTTGTAACCCCAGCATTGAGGGACAGAGACAGGCAGATCCCTAGCTCATCGGACAGCCACCCCAGCTGAAAGGGGAGCTTCCCGTTCTCAGTGAGAGAGCCTGTCCCCAGGCACGAGGCAGACAGCAGAGAGCAAGAGAAGACACCTGACATCCTGCTTTGACTTCTGAATGCTTGTGGATGCGTTCATATGCACACAACACACGCACACGTACACACAACAGTAAGAAAAAAATATTATTGTTTTTGAGACAGGGTCACATGTAGCCCAAGTATCTTTGAATTCCTGACCCTTCTGTACCCACCTCCCCAGGACTGGGATAGCAGGTACGTGTCATGCATTGTTTATTTATCATTAATTATTAACATGTGGGGGGGTGAGAGAGCAGAGGACAACATTGTGGAGCTGTTTCTCCCCTTCTACCTTTATGTGGTTTCCAGGAATTGAACTCAGGTCATCAGGCTGGTATGACAAACACCTTACCGTTTGAGCCATTTTGTCAACCACATCTCGTATTTATTATTATTAATAATAATAATAATAATAATCTGTTGTGACTCTGGCTGTCCTAGAACTCACTCTGGAGACCAGGCTGGCCTCAAAGTCACAGAAATCCTCCTGCCTCCACCTCCAGAGTGCTGGGATTAAAGGCGAGTGCCACCACTGCCGACTTGCTTATTTATTTTTAAGAAAAAGTCTCAGCCAGGCAGTGGTGGCGCACGCCTTTAATCCTAGCACGTGGGAGGTAGAGGCAGGCAGATCACTGTGAGTTCCAGGACAGCCAGAGTTGCAACAGGAAAACCGAGACTCGAAAAAAAAAAAAAGAGAAAAGAAAAATAGCAAGTCATGAGAATCGAACCCCCAGAAATCCTCCCGCCTCTTGAGTTACGGGATTACATCTTCTCATCACACCTGACTACAATCCCACTTTTTAAAGATTTTTTTAAAAGATTTGTTTTATGTACACGAATGTAGAGGTGCCCACAGAGGTCAGAGGAGGAACCCCTGGAACTGGAGATGCAGATGGTTATAAACCACAGTGTGGTGTAGGTGCTGGGAATTGAACCTAGGTCCTCTGCAAGAGCAACAAGTGCTCTTAACCACTGAGCCATTTCTCTGGCCTCTATAATCCCACTTTTTAAAAAGGAGAGTAGGGACTGGAGAGCTGGCTCGGCAATCGAGAGCACTTGCTTTTCCAGAGAACCTAAGTTCAATTCCCTGCCCCTACAGGGTGGCTCACAAGTGTCTGTAACTCTAGTCCTATGGGATCTGATGCCCTCTTCCGGCCCATATGGGTACTGCATGCATACACATGGTGCACAGATACAAGCAGAACTCCCATACACATACATACAAATGTTAAACTTAAAAAAATAAATAAAAAGGAAACTATATAGTTGATCATGGTGGCACATGCCTTTAATTACAGCAATCATGAGACAGGGGCAGGAAACTCTCTGTGAGTTCAAGGCTAAGCTGGTCTCCATAGTGAGTTCTAGGCCAGGCAAGGCTACGTAGAGAGACCCTGTTCCAAAACAAAACTATTGCCAACAAAAAAGCAACATAGATATAAATATAAATGGCTATATTATGGTAAATTCCTAGGAAAGTGCCTAAAACTACACCAGTAGCTATTCCAACTCGGGAGGGCGGGAGCAATTAGAATATGTCTGTTTTCTATTCGGCCTACAGATTCTCAAGCATCCACTGATTTTCATCCTCTTTTTAAGATCTTTTCCTCACATTGGCCTGTCCTCACTCTGTGGTGGGTCAGTGTCTTAGTTATGGCTTTATTGCCGTGGAGAGACACCATGACCACGGCAACTCTTATAATGTAAAGCATTCAATTGGGCTGGTTTACAGTTCAGAGGCTTAGTCCATTGTCAGCATGGCTGGCGGGAAGCATGGTGACACACAAGCAGACATGATGCTGGAGAGAGGCAGAGGGTTCTACATCTGGATCATCAGGCAGCAGGAAGAGAGTGTTAGTTAGCCACTGGGTCTGGCTTAAGCTTTTGAAACCTCAAAGCTTGCCCTCTGGTGACATACTTTCTCCGACAAGGCTACACTTCCTAATAGTGCCACTCCTAGGGGCCCATGAACGCCATTTTCATTCTAGCCACCGCGATCAGGCTTCCTTGCCATCTTGCCCGTATCCTTTGAGACTCTCCACACCCTTGCAAATGGCCTTTACCCTGCTGTCCTCTTCCCCTCACCCCTGCACCCACCCTGCTGCTCCTTCCAATTCCCAGACCACAGGGACTTGGACCTCCTGCAAAAATGTGCCACACTGACTGAATGAGTGAATTCCTTCACCTTCCAGAGTGTTCTCCTGCCTAGAGAACATCTGGGTGCCACCTGTGCATGCTGCCTGGGTCTGGCTCACAGCATCCCTGCACGACTGGGCTGAATGAGCCCTCAGGGCTGGATGAGCTGTGTTTTCTTGTGCCCTTGCCCTCCGCTGCCTCAGCCCTGAGGGACACCAACACCCTGAGAGGCGGTGGGAGCAGGTGGTGAACCAATTACTGCCACCCAGGCTGACCTTGGCAGGCAGAGACTGTTCCCTTTCCATCTTTTCTTCCAGCGGCTAGGGAAGCAGGGGATGAAGGCCTAATTGCTTTCACCTTGAGAAAAATCTGCCGCTGCCCAGTGTGCACAGAAAATGGCTCAGTTATCCAGCAGGGGGTTTGAAATTATATCAGATAGGGATGGCTGACATTTTCCCTGAGGCTCTCTGACTAACAACCCAGGAGAAGAGAGGCATTTGGCCTCATGCCCCTCCTTGCTCTGCCCTTCCAATCACACCGTGTCTGCAAGCTCACTCTCTTATTTCTGCCCAGAACCCCACAGGGAACTCTGTGTGCCAGTCTCCTCCCTACCCAGGCTGCTGTCACTAAGAGCGTGCCTTCACTTAGGTTTTCCCAAACCACAGCTAAGGCTGCTGGGAGAGAACTGGAGCTGCCACACAGGCCCCCCGCTGTCAAGTGGACGCTTTTACTGACTCAGCCAGACCTCACCCTGCCGAGTTCAGACGAGGAAAGTAATACCAGCCACGGGAACTACCAGGGAGAGACATTGACCAGCCACACATCCCTGATTCTTCCTGGACACTCTGACAATTAAGGCAGTGAATGAACTCTCACCATCCTTGATGAAAAGGAAGTTTAAAAGCCATACTGTCCCTAACCCCCGGGGCGAAGCCAGGACTGTGCTAAAGAGGAAGCTGTATAATTCAATAGAGCAGACTTGAATGGTGCTGATGCTAGCTAACAGAACCTACCACCAGAAGCTCAGCATCCGGGCCACCGGGAACCACCCACTCGGGGCACCTGTGACACTGGTTTAAATGACTGATGACTTCGAAAGCTTCAGGGCACTCATTAGTCACCTCCTGGATCCCACATACAAAATTTTCATTGAGAAATCCTGTGGAAACAGCCAGGTACTTGGGGAACTGAGACAAGAATATTATGAATTTAAAGGATTCAAGGGCAGCAGGGCGCAGTATCAAACGCCTTTAATCACAGCACTCGGGAGGCAGAGGCAGGTGGATCTCTGTAAGTCTGAAGCCAGCTGGTCTACACGGGTCAGTGGTTCTCAACCTTCCTAATGCTGCAACCCTTTAATACAGTTCCTCGTGTAGTGGTGACCCCTAACCCTAGAAATGATTTTCATTGGTACTTTGTAACTGTAATTTTTCTACTGTTAAGAATCATAATGTAAATATCTAATATGCGGATTGTCTTAGTGACCCCTATGAAAGGGTCATTCCATCCCAGAAGGGATTGTGACCCATAGATTGAGAACTACTGACATAGAGAGTTCCAGTATTGGTAGGGCTACATAGAAAGACCTTGTCCCTACACCCCAACCCTCCCCCCAAAAAAAAGTGTTTAAGGGCAATTTGAGCTACATAGTGAGATCCTGCTTCAGAACAAAACAGATTGGAGTTGAAGAGTTGACTCAATGTTTAATAGCACTTGTTGCTCTTACAGAGGACCCAGGTTCAACTCCCAGCACCTACGTGTCAGCTTACAACCATTTGTAACTCCAGTTCTGGGGTTCTAACACCCTCTTCTGCCTTCCCTAGGCATTAGACATATGTGGTATGCGTGCAAAAAAAAAAAAAAAAAAAGAGCCAGCCAGTGGTGGCACACACCTTTAATCCTAGCACTGGGGAGGTAGAGGCAGGCAGATCTCTCTGAGTTTGAGGCCAGCCTGGTCTACAGAGTGAGTTCCAGGACAGCCAGGGCTGTTACACAGAAAAACACTGTCCAGAAAAAGCAAAATAAATAAGTAAATACATAGAGGATCAGTGAGATGGATCAGTGGGTAAAGGCCAATAGCTAGGGCCATACCTGACACCCCGAGTTCAGTCCCTGGGACCCATGTGCTGGAAGGAGAGCGTCAACACTCAAAAGTCATCCTGACTGCCACATGTGCACTATGGTATGTGTGCACATGTATGGTTGCACACACATGCATAAGAAATAAAGAAATAAAAATGAAATAAAGTCAGGTACAGTGGCACACACTTCAAATCCAGCACTGGGGAGGCAGAGGCAGGTGGATCTTCATGAAAGTCTGAGGCCATCCTGGTCTACAGAGCAAGTTCCAGGATTGCCAGGGCCATATAGTAAGACCTCGTCTCAAAAAATAAAGAAAAATATCCTTTTCTAAAGTTAAAAAAAAAAAAAGATAGGAAGAAATTCTGGGGGAGGCAACAGCAGCTTCAGATATAATCTAATCACTTCTGGTTACCTCGGTTTGGATCTGTTATTTTGTCAGCAGAGACACAGCTTCGTATTATTAACCTCGGCTGCCTGAGGCGTTCCCTTAGTCCAGCAGGAACCTAGACTCAGACCAAAGGGGTTTTGCAGTTTCCGTGCAGAAGGGGACTTCAGAGGTATCCGATAAGAATCAGATTTCAGATTTTATTAAAGATATTTTCATCTAGGCTTTAAGCGTGCGGATTGGGAGAAAAAGGGGAGCTATCAAAAAAGTAAGAGTAAGCATATCCGAGTGTGACTGTGGGTTCTTCCGGGGAGAGTTGGAATTAATTGTCTTAACATTAGCCACATAAACCGTTTCCGTGGATCTTATGTTACATCTTCAAAGGTTGTTAATACAGAGGGAGCAGGCTCAAGAAGCCCCACCCCTGAAGATCTAGGGGCGACTGACGGCGGCACGTGGTGCAAGCAAGAGTCATATTTTCCTCAGGGATGTGACCCTGAGAGGCTCCACACGCTGCAGACGGTCCTGCACCCACGCATATCCAGGCAAGCTCTAAGTGAACTCTGTGGGTTAAATCTAAGCACACGGAAGGGAGGGAGAAGTTGGAGGAGTTGGAGCAGGGACGGGGTGGGGGGAATGGGGTGGATTTGATCAAAACACATTATATGCAAGTGTGATAGTCTCAAATATAAAAGAATTAATTTAGAAAATTTAGAAAAAGAGTAGGGGTAAGGGTTGCCAAGACATTTTTTCCCCTCCTTTTCTCTTTTCCTAAATGAGATTGCAGGTCAGCTCCAGGGATGTCATGGATGGGATTGTAATCTAATCAGGTAAAACCATGAGTCACTCGGGTTGCACATGGGGCTTAGTGTGTGTCTTCTCCCTGTAAATGGGGTCCTGGTGATATTCCTAGAAAACTGCAGGTTTGCAGCTGGGGAGGGAGGAAGGCCTTGAGAGTTTAATTGTGCTCCAAGTCTCCCTTCTCCTCCAGTGAAAGGCTTCAACTGGATTCCTGCATGAAGAGCGTCCTTCCTTTTTCTTTTTCTTTTTAAAGACTTATGTTATTGGGGTGGTACACACCTTTAATCTCAGCACTGCAAAGGCAGAGGCAGATGGATCTCTGTGAGTTCGAGGCCAGCCTGGTCTATAGAGTAAGTTCCAGGATAGCTTGGGCTACACAGAGAAGCTCTGTCAGGGAAAACCAAATGAATGAATGAATGAATGAATGAATGAATACATTAAAAATATTTTTTTGAAATTTACATAGTGTAAGTATGTGAGCCCGTGTTGAGGATATGTACCACCACATGCATACAGAAGCCCACAGAGGCCAGATGAGCAGGGTCAGATCTCCTGGAACCGGGGTGACAGGAGCCTGTCAGCTGCCGTGTGGGTGCTGGGATCCAAACTCAATTACTTCTCAAGAGCAGTCAGTGCTTTTAATCACCGCACTGCCTATCTAGCCTCTCCTCTCTCTTTTATGTCCATAATTTTCCCTGTCTTTCTATCCTACCCCAAGCTAGCCTCTCTGAACCTCAATTTCCCCATCTGTAAAATGGATTCATAAAAATAACAATGGGACCGAAAAAGGTGGTCATAAAAACGACCTCAATATGTGGGCCGCCTGGGAATACGGCTCAGTTAGCAGAGCACATGTGAAAATATCATGGGTAACTGAGTTCGATCCCCAGTACTGGTGTGAAAACCTGAGCCTGGTCTCTTATCTCTCCTCTCTGGCTGACGCCAATCCATGGCCAGCATCTCTGGCTTGTTCTTCGAGGCATTTCCTGCATGTATTTACTTTGTGTGTCAGTATGTATATATGTTCATGTGTGTACATGTTTGTATGTGGGGTGACTCGTGTGTGCATGCATATAAATGTGTTCATGTATGCACACAGTGTGTGTGTGTGTGTGTGTGTGTGTGTGTCAGAGTGTCAGAGAGAGAGAGAGAGAGAGGGAGGGAGAGAACAATGCGCCAGAGATTGACCTCAGGTGTCTTTGAAAAAAAGGGGGGAGGGGAATGTGGAGAGATGGCTCAGCAGTTAAGAGCAACTGACTGCTTTTCCAGAGGTCCTGAGTTCAATTCCCAGCAACCACATGGTGGCTCACGACTATCTGTAATGAATCAGATGCTCTCTTCTGGCATGCAGTGTACATGCAGATAGAGCACGCGTATAAATAAAATAAATAAACTTCTTAAAAAAAAAACTTAAATTACAGCCAGGCAGTGGTGGCTCATGCCTTTAATCCCAGCATTCTGGAGGCAGGCAGATGGATCTCTGTGAATTCAAGGCCAGCCTGGTCTCCAAAGTGAGTTTCAGGACAGCCAGAGTTACAACTGAGAAACCCTGTCTCAAAAAAAAAGAAAAAAGAAAAGAAAAAGAAAAAAAAAGGAAGAAAGGAAGTTTAAATTATGTTTATTTATTCGTCAGGGAAGGCATGAGTGCACGTATTGCTACGAAGACTTATGCAGGACTTTCTCCTTCATCTACCCTGTCACCTCCACTCAAACACTTGTCAAGCCCTTCCTTCTCACAGTGGACTCAGGGCATGCAAAGCCTTCTCTAGCTTTGATTTTTTCCATTCGGCTCTGCCTGGTCTCCATTCCATACTTACCCCACCTACAGCCATCTTCTGATCTTTCCCTTCATCTGCTACCTCTTGTCCATTTCCTCTCCCATTCAAACCATCCTTCAAAGCCTGGCTCCAAACTCCAATCCTTCCTTAAACCTTCTCTGACCATTCCAGTAGACAGCACCCACTTCCTCTGGGTTCACTCTGGGGGTGCAAGGAGGATAGAAATAAACAGTATTCGGCTATGCAAGGTTCAAGCCTGTTGGCACATGTGCCGTGGCCTTCCACTGGCACCTGATGGCACCACTTCCTCCTGGATGACAGAGCATGGTGACTTAGAGTTAAATGGATTGGTCCTCAGTTCCCAGCTGTCACGTTCTCACTGGTTCTGTGAGGCCTTGGCCACTTCTCCAAGTCTCATTTTTCCTCACGTGGAGAACAGGGGTCATAAAGACCTTGTAACAGTCACGGAGACCAACTGATCACATATGCAAACTGCATCACGCAGCGCCTGGCACATAGTCCCTGTTCAATAAGAAGTAGAGATTATTATAGTCCTGGCAGTCTTTCTGCATAGCCAAGCAGTGATTTACATATTTACAGTTCGCTCTGTCTGCTTCTAAAACTGCTCCCTTCTCCCAACTTGCCATTTTTATAAATGGCACCACTGTCCCGAGGCTCCCAGGCACAGACCTGGGCAAAATTCCCCTTTTTTCTTTTGTTCCTTTATGAGCCAAACCCGTTGGCACTCAACCATGGGCCGTCTCCAACTGTCCCGGGGACGTCTTCACTTCCCACTGGGACTGTAAATGCCTGACACTGCCTTGGTGTCTGTGACACTAGCACAGGACAGTGTTTGTTTCCTGAGACGAGTTCATCAACAGATTTACAGGGACAAGTGTGAAGAGGAGTGACAAGGTGAAAAAGGGTGCTGGGCAGTGCTCTCTACAGCACAGCCCTCCTGTGCGTTCTGAAGCCAGCAATGACGGGACTTCCTTCCATTCGTCCACACTACAAATGTCACTGCATGGGAACTCACTGCAACTCAACACTAAACATTGAAAGGAATGTAAATGATGCAGAAACGTCCGACATGCTGAGATATCCCCCCCTTCATTCTTACTTCTCAGAGGTAACGACTTCAAAACTGTTTGTAGGTTTCTCCATGGACCCTTTTTGTTACACTGGGAATTATCTTCTATGAAGACTGAATATGAAAATCATCTTTTTTAAAAGAGAGAATAATCTTTTAAAATAACTGTTTCTCTAATATTTTATGTGCCCCGAAGTGGCCATTGGGTGGAGGGTTGACTAAAATAAATCCGAATTGAAATGACTAAAATCTGTTCCCAGCACTTTGATAACTCAGAGTGCTTAGCACGCTGTGTGGTTTCTCTGCATACCTCACAGCTAGCTTGTACTCCAGGCAAGGCTGACATTAATTTTCATATTCCCAAAACCCAACTTGCACATAAGTAACTAATCAACGAATGTTGAGTAAGACTTAACTTTCATCTCATATCGTCATTATAGTTTATGAGGTTCCTTTTGAGAAATTTACAACTCACATTGTTTTGGGATTTGCTTATTTGGAACAGGGCTTTGCCATGTAGCCCTGGTTGTACTAGAACTCACAGAGACCTGCCTGCCTCTGCCGGTCAAGTGTTAGGATGGAAGGTTGTGTCACCGCACTGGGCTGGTGGAAAGACCTTTTTTGTTTTTAAGATTGCGCTTGGGGCGGAAGAGATGGCTTGGTGGTTAAGAGCACTGGCTGCTCTTCCAGAGAAACTAGTTCAATTCCCAGCACTCACATGGCAGCTCACAACTGTCTGTAGCTCCAGTTCTAGGGAATCCAACACCCTCACACAGACATACATGCAGGCAAAACACCAATGCAAATAAAATGAAAAAATAATTTAAAAAGGAAAAGAAGTTGAGCTGATTGTAGTATTCAAAAGTAGACATGCAGCTCCCATGTGAAAGGAAATGAAGCAGGTACTCAGAGCTATTCCCAGAGAAACTCACTCTAAATAACTGATCAGGGCATGGAGCTAAACTCAAAGACAGTAATGACAGGATTGTTCATGAGGCATGGGCAGGGTAAAAAGAAGCAAAATGGAAAGTTGAAGTGGGCAAAAGCTTATCAGGAAGCCATTTCCAGGCCTGCTTGAGAAGGTCAAGTGTGGGGGGAGGGGTGGAATCTTCCTGAAGGTGGGGTGCGGGTCCTGAGCAACCAACAGACTATGTCTTGGAAAGGAATAGCCACTACAAGGAAAGTTTAAAAACACAGCCCAGAGCAAGGGAAACCCTAAACTCTCGCTTCTCTTGTATACCAGTATACTGGTACCTCTCACCGGGCGAATCCAAGCAGTGAATCCAGGTGATAGACCCATGGAGGCTGGGTTCCTGGGACAGGAGGCATATGAGGTCAGAAAATGGGTTAGGGGGTAGGAGAGGTGGTAACACAGGAGAGCACAAAGTACTGGACTACCGACTATCAACTACAGCAAAGCTAAGAGATTTCAATATGGTTATCCTTCCACTTAGAATCTAAACAGTAAAATTAGCCACTGCTAGTGTTTTTCATATCAGATAGCAGGAAAATTGTGGAGGAAAAAAAAAAAGTCAATGAGTATTTATCCATAGAGCTGCCCAGGGTTGTAATCCCAGTTGTAATGCCCGCACTTGTAATCCCAGTATATGGGAGGCTGAGGAAGCAGGACTGAGAGTCCAAGGCCAGCCTGGGCTACATAATGAAACCCATCTCTAAATAAATCCGCACATACATAACCAGAAATGAAAGCCAAACAATTAAAAGACATCTGCAGAACTTTCTACCTGCCTTGGTGAGTGGTGATGATGCTGAGCTGGTACATTTTTTTCCCCTCTGTGTAGCCCTGGCTGTCCTGGGACTCTCTCTATAGACCAGACTGGCCTCGAACTCAGAGACCCACCTGACTCTGCCTCCCGGGTACTGGGATAAAAGGCGTGCACCACCACCACTTGGCCCACAGAGAGCTGATACTTATTGCTGTCTTCTTCCATTATCAAGACCCTGTTCCCTTTACCGCTGCCAACACATTGCTAAAATAGGTGTCTCTGCTTGGTTAAGATGGCCTGACCCTTCATTTCTGCGAGATTCAAACTGTTAGTGGTCCCTTCCTTATTGGTTTGAGACAGTTTTACACCAACAGTTATTAGAGATGGGAACACTGGGAGGCTACCTGGTGATGTCGCTGGAAACAGACGCGGTTCTCATCGTATTTTTGTAGCTGCAATCTAACTCCCGCCCGATGATGAGGAATAATCACTCTGGCCAATATTGTAAACTCCTTTCCTACTTGCCTATCATCTCGACGGTATGGTGAGCCCAAGATAAGCAGGGGAAGTCTGAGCTTATAAAGCAGACAGAACCAATTTGATATGTGTCTTCCCTGGGGGAAGCAATGCTCCTTTGGGAAATAGGCTCTCCAGACCCACTGAATGGAAGACTGTTGGGGAGGTAGTAGGTGGGGCGTTGAGACCAGGACCTCGCTATACAGCTCTGGCTGTCCTGGAACTCACTGTGTAGACCAGGCTGGCCTCGAACTCACAGAGATCCTCTTACCTCTGCCTGCAGAGTGCATGTGCCACACTGAATCAGCCAAGAAAGGAATCTTAATATAAGTGAATTACGTGCATACAGTGCCTGAAGAGACCAGTAGGGGGAGTCAGAGCCCCTAGGAGTTACAGGGGATCGAGCTGCCTGTGGGTACTGGGAACAGAACCAGCGTCCTCTGAAAAAGCAGTGTGTGCTCCTAATCACTGAGCCATCTTTCTGAAGCCCCAACTTGCATTTTCATCACTCAAAGCAAGAAAGCCATGAAGTCTCATCCTGGAATTTTCTTCTATAATTTCCTTTAGATTATACAGGCAAGTCCTGGTCTAGGACAAAGTTACTTGGCTTTTTCCATGTTATCTGGTGTGCTGTTGTCATTCATACTTCTTCTCTCTTTGCTTTGCTCAATACAGTGCACAACATTTCTACTATACCTATTTCAGCAGTTTTCACAGACTTTAAATATGCTAATAAGGAGCCAGAGAGAGCTCTGCCAGTAAGAGTACTTACTACTCTTACAGAGGACACGCAAACACAAACACACACTAAAATAAAGTATTTAAGCTAACAATTATTTGTAATAGTTATTATACACTAGGTAATTGGTGTTCTGGGATAAATGAAAGATTTCATGGCTTGTAATGGAAAGCTAGAAGAAAAAGACTCCAAGTTGTTTTTTTGGTGTTTGTTTATGTGAGGGTAGCCCAGGGTGCCTGGAACTTACTAAGTAGCTGAGGATGATCTTAAATAACTGAGTCTTCTATTTCCACCCCCTGAGTGCTGGTATTACAGGCCTTTGCCACCAACCACACTTAGCTTTTACACTTCCTTAAGATTTTGTTAACCAACCCCCTTAAGACAAAGATTGGTATACATTAAGAAAGGAATCCTGTTTTTCTTTTTTCTTTTTTCTTTTTTTTCTCTTTCTTTGTTTGGTTTTTCAAGACAGGGTTTCTCTGTGTAGCCCTGGCTGCCCTGGAACTCTCTCTGTAGACCAGGCTAGCCTACAACTCAGACATCCACCAGCCTCTGCCTCCCAAATGCTGAGATTAAAGGCGTGCACCACCACAACCAGTCAAGAAAGGAATCTTAATTGCTTGACTTGAGCTTTAGCATAGTAATTTAATCATTTCAGAATTAATCAGTTCATTAAGGTGACTTAAGCTTTTATGAATTATAAATGTATTTCGTAGGATATTGAAAGTGTTGTACCAAAAAATCATGGGATTTGAGAAAAAGTATACCAAATTTTACAGTAGGAGCCAGAATCTACCAATTCATATTTTAGGGGAGTATGGATAAATCTTGGATTTTTAATCCCTAAATTGGCAACATAGGTTTAAAATATTGACCTCGAGTCAGAAAGCAGATAAAGGGTAAGTCAGAGGAAAAACAACGTGATTTTCAGAGTTACCACATTACGATAATCAAATATCCATTTTTAAAAATCCACAAAAACCAGACAACTGTGGTGGTGCACACCTTTGATCCCAGCACAGGAGAAGCAGAGGCAGCATAGCTCTATGAGTTCCGGGCTAGCCTGGTCTTCATAGCTAGTTACACAGTGAGACCCTGCTCAAAACCAATCACCCAGCATCTCAGAAATGAGCACCAGGCTGGTGGACCCCAGCTGAGGTTATTGCAAAACCTATGTGACTCCACAGAGCCCCTCAGGGAAATACTACCTAAATTGAGTGTGAACTCCAGAACAGATGAGAGCTCTGCTGGCTCAGATTCACTCTGGCCCCTATTTAAAGACTCCTGGGGGCTGCTGGTACCTACAGCAATTTTGAAGCCGCAATACCTAGCTTCAGTGGCTTCATGTGGTGCTGGAAGAGGATACGGTGATGCTGGACTGGGTCTTCTAGCTGAATTTGACCATGTCTCTCCACCACACTGCTACCTGATGGGGCAGGCATCAAGACTAAGGCCCTGTCTTGTCTGCTGCATACTAGGAAGTGAAACCGGCTTCTCCCTCTGATCTTTGTACATAGATGGCCATCTAGGCTTCATGAAAAGGTAACGCCATGGCGACAAGGCAGGGATGTCGAGGAGTCAGTGATCCAGGCGAGGCTTCAGCCCATTCCTCCTTTCCTTGGCCTGTAGATCAACACCTTGGGCGGGGTGAGGGTGGGGTGGGACGGGGATGGGGACGCATACCTCAGGATCTCAAGTGTCCTAATGAGCTTGTCTTGGGAAACATCTACTTGCAAAGGGAGTGAGCTACTATCCCAAGAAACAAACTGTGCTGATAAGCTAGCTTGTGTAAGATGTCTCTGGAGGTGACGGGGAACCCACGGAGTCACCCCTAGAATCAACCAACTAGTCCCATCATCTGACAAAACTGGATTTTTTGAAAGTCCATTTAAAATTCTCAAGGGCTGGCAAGATGGATCACTGGGTAAAAGTGCACGTTGCCAAGCCTGACAATGAGTTTAACTTCTGGAACCTACATGCTGGAAGGGAAGAACCAACTCCTGCAAGTTGTCCTCTGACCTCCACATACGTACATGTATGCCAGAGTTCATGCATGTGTTCTCACGTACTCACTCACGCACATGCGTGTGCGCATGCACAAATAAATGCTTAAAAAGAAAAACTTTCCCGTACCATGCCCCTCCACCGTGGTCCTGGATCTGTAGCGGCTCTTAAGAGACTCGACGGCTTTCAGGCAGGCCGTTACCAACACTGAGAGCAGGAACATCTTCATTTCCCTTCCTGTGCTCCCTTCATCGCATTAGGGGAGAATGGAGGTGTTCAACCAGTGTCTTCTGCTTTTTTTTATACACCGAGTCTGGTGTCAGGCTTGAAGTTCCGGCAGGATGGATGATTATTAAAAGTGACTTGAGGAGATTAGGGAGAAGCAGCTGAGGGCTGGGCAGGCCCTGGACTATCATTTGGCTGCCGAGAAACCTTTGAATGTCTTTCCTATGCACACTCAAGAGGCTTATAAAAATAAAATAAAATCAACTTAAACGGATTTCCCTTTAAATAGAAGGAATATCTCTCGGATCCAGACACGCTGATACTCACGAGTCCTCACACTTGCCGGCTTCCCCCTTCCCTCCAGGCCCCATTCTTGTTTCTTCCTCTTCTCCTTCATTACCGGGAACGAAACCCCCAGCCACCACTACCACTAAGTGCACTCGCAGGCAGCCTTTTCTTCCACTTGGTGTGTATCCACGTGTGTTTCTATATGTGTGTGCGCATCCATAGGGGCTAGTGTGTGAGCCTGTAGGTGTGGAGAGTGGGGTCGATGCTGGGTATCCCCCTCTATGGTCCCCCACCTCACACTCGTAGACAGGCCCTCTCAGTGAACCTGAGGCTCACAGATCTGCACAGACCAGCTAGCCAGCAAACCCCCGAGGAGCCTCCTGCCCTGCCTCCCCAGAGCTGAAATTACAGGTGCCTTCAGTGCTAGATCTGCGTGGATGCCAGGGAGTGCGCTCAGGTCCTCATGCTAGCTGAGAAAACACTAACAAATGAGTCACCTCACCGGCACCTTTGACCTTTAAAAAATGTTTAAATTGGCCAGGCAGTGGTGGCACGCACACACACCGTTAGTCCCAGCACTTGGGAGGCAGAGGCAGAGTTTGAGGCCAGCCTGGTCTATAGAGTGAGTTCCAGGACAGCCAGAGTTATAATAGAGAAACTTTATCTTGAAAAACCAAAACCAAAAATAGCAAAAAAGATTTAAATTACACTTGTGTATTTGTGTAGGCCCACGAGTGCTACCATGTGCATGCAGAGGCCAGAAGATACATGTGGGAGTCGGTTCTTTCCCTCTATCGTGTGGGTCCTGAGGACCAAATTCAGGTTGTACCGTCTCACCAGCCCCTACTTTTTGTTTACAAGACAAGGCCTTGCTAAGTTGCTTCAGCTAGCATCCCACTCACTATGTGGTTAAGGCAAACCCTGAACTCACTATCCTTATGCCTCAGCACCCCAAGTCCTGGGATCACAGGCCTTGTGCTCCCGTGCCTGCCTTCCAAGCTTTCCCTTGATGCCCTAAATATACTTCTCCTGAGTTCCTCCATGTTCCCCTTGAATGACATTTCCAGGAAGCACTTCTGGATCCTGAAGACAAGATTAGGCAATTCTCTATACTGCTATAATGCCTGTCCTTTACCCACCTCCCTTTTTAAAAAGACTTTTGTGTTTAGCCTGCATGTATGTCTGTGTACCACATGTATGCAGTTCCTGAAGCAATCAGAAGAGGGCGCCCGATACACAAAACTGGAGTTTGAGGTGGCTGCAAGCCATCTTTTGGGAGCTGGGAACTCAACATGGTCATCTGTACAAGCATCTGGTGTTCCTAAGAGCAGAGTCCTCTCTTCTGGCCCGTCCTCACTTGTACGCTAGCATTTGCCACACTGATTCACAATTGCCAGTTTTCTTACCAGTGTCCCCATCACCGTCAGTAACCCAAGAACAAGATCCTGCACAGTATTTACTTTCACCATAGGCTCAATAAATATAACCTCCTAGTTGATCTTCAGGATTCAGTTTCTTCACCGCAGCCAAGGAGAACTCGTTCACACAGCCTCCATGGCCTGACTTACCCACCTCGTGGCTGTCACTGTCCCCGTGGGAGCACTGAATTCTTAGCTATATGTTTTCCTCTTTCTCTCCTCCTCTTTCTGTATGTATGTATGTATGTATGTATGTATGTCTTACTTGCATCTATATATGTTCATCCCCAGTTCCCACAAAGGCAGGAAGAAGGCATCAAACGCTCTGGAACTGGATTACAGATGATTGTGATCTGCTGGGAATTGAACCTAGGTCCTCTGAAGGAGCAACCAGGGCTCTAAACCACCAAGCCACCTCTCCAGTCCTTATATTTTCCTATTTCTAGTTCATTCAACCAGTTCCTGCTTCAGAGTTCCTGCAGATACTATTCCTTTTCTTCAGCCCGCCCTTCGTTAGCATTTGTGATGACTGGAAGCCACTCCACCAGGACCCCTCCGAGTTGTCCGAACCATCCCTACCTAAGCTATCCAATCCCGCCCCTTCTGTCTCTCTACCATAGTTCCCTGCTTTATTGACCTTCTAAAACTTTTACCCTGTTTGTTTACTTGGTGTTTCTTTTCCCTGCAGAGAAAACTGCACGATTCATTGAAACATCCTAACAATGCCAGACACCTGTTTGGGAAATACGTGTTGAAGGAACGCTAGTGTGTGAGCATGGGGGAAACAAACACTGTCGTGAAGCAGTCCCTGTGGGGAAGTGCGTCCAGCTTTGTCCTGACGGTGAGACCCTCACACAAATGAAAAGATACTCCTAGACTGTCCATTTCCTGTGTAGGAAAGGCAGTGGTATCAACTTTCTCTGAGGCATCATGGAAAGGTCAGGGGTGGGCTAGGCTCAGAAGGTATCTTATGGAATGTCCAGTTTGTTTTTGGATCAGTCAGCATCAATTTCCTATTTTGCTTCTCTTCTCATGGAGCCCAAATAAAAATTCTGATGGCAAAAGATGGATCCTAGCTCCTGGAAACCATTGCTCCCTGACCCTAAGATTGGCTAACTAGGCCAGGCTGAGAAAACACAGAGGTAGAGTATCTCCTGGGTCTAGGTGTCTTCAGTGTGAATATGGACTCTTTTCTCTCCTGGGTGCTTCTTCTGCCATTCCTTTCAGACTCGTTTCTGATCCCACAGCTAGAACGATCCCTGTAGGATGGGGTCACCAATTCAGAAGCTCAAGGAGACAGGTCGATCTTATTGTCTGGGCAATTGGAGGCAGTTGCCATCTACAGGCAAAGGCCTGTATAGGAGGCCCCAGTGTTGCCTAATCTTCAGGGAAAACTACTAGACTTTGTTGAGAAGTGTTCTTTGGGAGTGGGTGGGATATATATAATCAAAATACTTTATAAACATGAAGTTGTCAAAGAATAAAAAACAATAGTGTAAGCCCTTTGAGGGGTGAGCAGCTAGGCTCCTCCCCCACACTACTCTAAACTGCCATAACAGCAGTTCCCAGCCCTTGAGACAGAAGAATGGCCAGCATCCCCCAAGCCCCCCTCCCCTGCTCTACCAAAAAAGAAAAAAGCCCAAGATCAGGCCATAAAATCCCACCAATTCAGGCCACCCTGAAAAGCCCTGCTTCCCCCCCACCCCCTAAACCCTATAAAAGGCCAGATCTCAGTTCAGCAATTTGCTGCTTACCTCCTGAACACAGGCAGCTACTCCCACCTTGTGTTTTTCCTAATAAATATCTTGTATAATGTTTGTTGTGCAGTGTGACCTAGTGATATTCCTTGGCTCCCAACCGCCAGGATATCTTTCCATCTGAGCTGGAACATTTACAGTGAGGAAACTGCCTGTCTCCATTTTAAGGTAGGAGCCATTATGTTGTAATGTTAAAAATAAGTTTTCATTACTGTAAGTTTTTAAGGTCCCAACCCATGACCCCAATACCCTGACCTGGCCCTAATCACTCTCCCTAATCACATGGCCACCATTGTGTTTATTGAGCTTTTCTGTATTTCCTTATTGTCCCATTGTTTCGCTCTGTAAACCTGCTTGGGTTATTTTACTTCTTAAAAAGGGTCCAAGAAATGGGCTTGGGACTGTTCTCTTTAATTCCATTTAGGAGGCAGTCACTGGTCAGCTCTCAGTGCAACCCAAAAATAAAAAGCAAGTTTGTTCCAATTTGGCTCAAATTGTGGCAGTGGTCTTATTTCAGACCCAAAGGCAGGAAAGTGGCCAGACCCCTCCCTATAGAAAAAACCAAAAAAACAAAAAATGCCAATTCCTGAGCTTGCCCCAAGGTCAGGCACAGATATCCCACCAATCCCAGACCATCTTGGAAATCTTTGCCTCCATCCCCAGAAACCTTATATAAAGAGCTGCATTCTGCTCAGCACTTTTCTGCTTCTCTTTGGAGTGGAGGCAGTTACTCTCCTGGTTTCTTCCCTCCCACTAAATCTCTTTTGTGAGATTTGCTGCATGGCGTGACTTTGTCATTGGATGGAAACAAGGCAGAGCAGAGCTGTAACACTTCAGCTCAGCCAGGGATATCCTCCCCTCAGAGCTGCAACAACAGCTACTGGGAAAACTTCTCCCTCAGAGCTGCGTGGCTCCTTGGATCCCAGCTGCTAGAATACCTTTCCTCTCAGAGCTCCACTAAGGTCACCTTTCCTACTTCAGAGCTGTGTGTATCCTCAGCTCCTGACTGCCAGGGTACCTTTCCTTTAGTTCAAGCTGTGGACACTAACAAAAGCTTCTCTCTCTCTCTCTCTCTCTCTCTCTTCTCTCTCTCTCTCACACACACACACACACACACACACACACACACACGCACACACACACACACAGCTTCTGTGAAGCTATTTGTACCCTGGAGCAGCTGTGTTAGTCATTGCATTTGGAGTTCTGGGGATGTTGGCTCTGAAGGGCTTCTGAAACACCAAAATGATAGGATACAATCGGCCCTCTGGGTTTGGAATTCAGAAGTTTGAGCTAGAGATCTAAATGCCAGAGCTGAGAATTCCAGGAGGACCGCTGGTATGGGACCAAGCTCTGCTGGAGTCAAACATGGAAATGCTTGCCCCCATCCTTCCTGGCAAGTTCCCCAACACCCACTTCCCTACCTCCTAGGGGGAAGTTTGGTTGGTCCCTTCTCCCATTCCCACAGCTCTTGGTACACCTCTATCAATATCCCATTGCCCCCACCCTGCTGTATTTCTTAGAGTGAACCCAGGGTCTTGAACATGGTAGGCAAGCATTTGTCACTCACCTGTATCCCAGCCCCTCCCCCTTTTGTTTACTCCGGGTTTTTTTTGTTTGTTTGTTTGTTTGTTTTTTGTTCCTGTTGATACTGTCTTGCTCCGTAGCTCAGGCAAACCGGAAACTCACCATGTAAACTTAGCTGTCCTCAAACTTTCAATTCTCCTGTCTCAGCCTCCAGAGTACTGAGATCACAAATGAGAGCCACCGCGCCTGGCTTGGTTTACAATCTGCCTCCTCTGTGAGAACAGGGCTTCTCTTAAATCAATGCCCACTTTCCATGTTTCTTGCCTTCTTGTGTCACAGTTTAGCACCAAGTAGGCATTCAATGTTGAACAGAGGAACTACTCATTTGGAAGAGAAACTCTCCTGCCTAGAGCCTTTTCTATCTCAGGAACTTGCTGAAATAAAGAGGAAGTAACAGAGTACACAGATACCCCCCCACCCCCACACCCAGGAAGATCACAGAAGTCAAGCAGTTACAGGCAAACAGCAAACCTCAACATATGGACCCAAAAGAAATGTGTGTAGTAGGACTTACAACGGCTGCTATCCCTGTCAAACACCTACTAATTACCTGCCCCCACCTCATCCTATGCTAAATGCTTTACAGAACTATCTCTCTGAAGCCTGGGTAGCCCTGAAATGTGTGAATATTAGTACCTCTGATTGATCAAAGAGGAGGGGCTGAAGAAAATTAGTGTACAGCAGGTAAACAGCAGGCTCTAATTCCTTCTGAATCTCTATCTCATTGTATCCTACCTTTGAGAAGCTGGATCAAGGGAGGAAATGGGTTAGAAAAAAAACAAACTAGCTTTTTGGAACATCCCAACTTCCAAAACAAAGTTTAGCTAAGAGTCAGTGAAAAGGATATAGGCCAGGCCTCTCAGATCCACAGCTAACATGGAGAACCCCAAAATCTTCATTAGGTACAAGCATTGGTTATTTTCCTATTGCTGTGATAAAACACCATGACTAAAGCAACTTGTAGAAGGAGGAGGTTTTTAGGCTTAGGGTTCCGTAGGGATAAGAGTCCATAACCATTACAGGAGGAAGTGTGGGAGGCAGGCATGGTGACTGGAACAGCTGAGAGCTCACATCTTAAACTACAAGCACAAGGTAGACTGAACTAGAAAAGGGGTCCTTTAAACTCTCAAAACCCCCTCCAGTTACACATCTCCTCCAGCAAGGCACACTTCCTAAGCCTTTCCAAACAGCTGCACCAACTGGGGACCATGCATTCAAACATCCGTGACTACAGGGGACGGTTTATGCAAACCCCCACAGCTGGATTCGCATTTCTTTGCCTCGTTGTGTGTTGTGTCGGTGGAACTTGGGAAGTCCAGACCTCTAGGCTTCAGGGGATAGAATTTGCTTCCCTGCCCCTGTATCAGCCCCCTCCTCCATGTATCTCTTAAGTGGCTAGTACTGTTATACTAGCCTCTGCAACTCAGAATCTGAGAGATTAGACCTAATGTTCTCACTACAAAAACGACCTCATGTGGCCCCCTCAATTCCACTCTCAAAGCTAGTAAAGATAGGGAACAAACCTGGGCTGCTTCTTAGTTTTTCTTTTAACTGTATATACACTTAAAGTGTATTGCCATGATGTTCTGAAATACATATGCAGTAACTAGTGATGGGAGTCTTGAAAACGCACAGACAGCTCCTTCCAAGTCATGTCTTTATCAAAATTTTATCAGCCTCAGCTTAAGGGACCTCTATCTGGGCATCTCATTACAGAGCAAGGACATGCCAGCCATGTGTAACACCACCCAAGCAGGATTTTCATGGACGGAGGCACACAGGAATTGCAGAGGACCCATAAATCCTCCTCCCCCTTTCCCTCCCCTTGAATTTGCTCTTCAACCTACTTACCTGTTCTTCTGCTCTGAAACCCTGTTACTCCCATTCCCTGACAGCAACCCTCACATTTCATCTCTGCTCATTTATTCGCACTTCCTCTTGCCTGGGACTTATTCTCCCGATTAAAATCTGCCTTCTTCTTTGAACTCCAGTAGCGATTAATTTTCACCTATGTTTTGGCACTTGTCACATTACATTCTTCATTAATGTGATCAGAAACCATTCTTTTAGAAGGGAACACTCACTGTTTTATGGAATAGGTGTTGCCTGATTCTAGAACAAGTGAAAGCCAATTAAATCTTACATTTTCCAAATGAACCCCCACATATATACAAATAATTAAAGTAAGATAATAAATCCTAGGGGTTGGAGAGATGGCTCAGCCATCAAGAGCATATACTGTTTCTGCAGAAGACCCAAATTTGATTCCCAGAACCCACATACAATCCCTGTAACTCTAGCTCCAGGGGCTCCCATTGCTTCTCCTGGCCTCTGTGGGCACTGTATTCCTGTGCACAAACCTACACACATACACACATAAAAACAAAAAAAAATTAAAATATATATATATTTAAGCTGGGTTTGGTGGCACACACCTTTGGTCCTAGCACCTGAGAGGCAGAGGCCAGCTGATCTCTGTGGGTTCTAGACCAATTTGGTCTACAGTTGCAAGCTGCAAGGTCTACAGGCCAGGTAGAGCTACAGAGTGAGACCCTGTTTAAAAAAAAAATGTAACAGTCAAGACAGAAACGTGAACATTACAGGGTCTCATAAGAAAAACGTTGAGCTGTCTGACTAGCTAACTAGTTGAGACAGAAACTGACAATAAATGGCAACAAAGGAGGTGTGAGCTCTGGCTTTCCTTTTGATGCATTAGGAGTAGAATCTAGGGCCTTATGTATTCAAGCATTCTACCACCGAGCTGTATTGCCAACCCTTCTTTGTTTTATTTTCCTAGGGGTAAAATTATTGGTTAGATGGCCAAAATGAGATCTTAGAGAGTCAAGGCTATAGCCTGACTAGTGAGTACAGGTTAGACAGTAAGGTGTATTAGAGTGCTCCATGGCAAATCTTCCATGAAAGGATAAACAGGTCATGACAGGAGACTTGTCATAGGTCATCCGTCAGCCTCAGGAAAACATTCACGGGCTTGGAGAGATGTCTCAGTGGCTAAAGAGGGCTTGCTGCTCTATCAGAGGACAGTTCAGATCCCGGGACCCACACTGGTGGCTCACAAATGCTCTGACTCCAGCTCCAAGGAATCAGATAGCCCCTTCCAGGCTCTATATAGGCACTTGTGCATGCATATATGCACACACACATTCATAATAATGCATACATGCAAAATAATTTTTTTTGAAGCGTGGTCTTTGAAGCCTTGACTGGCTTGGAACTTACCATGTAGACCAGGCTGGCCTCAAACTCATAGAGATCTGCCTGCCTCTTCTTCTAGAGTTCTGGGATTAAAAGTATGTATCACAAAGCCAGCTAAAAAGTTTAAAAAATATTCATCCAGCACTTAGTATAGTGGGGACATTACACAACACAATTCTATGGTGTTTCCTTTTAGGCTTAATTGGGTCTAAGAGACTCAAGATCTCATATAAAACTGAATTGGACCAATAAGACAATAAGGGTCTCTTGACTTACACCGTGCTGAAATGGTTATCATGGTTAGATGATGAAGAGAGATCCTCAGAGTAAATGTTTGGGGGGGTGGAGAGAGTTTGGAGATGCTTAAAAAAATGGGTAAAAGGCCACAGGGGTGACTCGTGCTATAAGCCAGCATTCAGGGAACAGGCAGGAAGGTCATTGAAAGTTCATGGACAGTATTATCTTGAAGTGAGATTCCGTCTCAAAAAACAAAACAAAAAAACAAAAACAAAAAATAAAAAACAGGATTTGGAGGCATGGCTGGCTGTTCTTCCAGAGGACCTGAGTTCCATTCCTAGTATGCACTTTGGGCAGCTCACAACTTCCTGTAATCCAGCTCCAGGGGATGTCCTCTTCTGGTTTCATTGGTATCTGCACACACATGGTGTACATTCACTCTGTCTCTGTCTTTCTCTGTCTCTGTCTGTCTCTGTCTCTCTCTCTTCACACACACACTCACACACACACACACACAAATAAACCTTAAAAAAAACTTCAACTCAAGCTTGAGAGATGGCTCAGTGGTTAAGAGCACTGGCTGCTTTTCCAGAGGACCTGGGTTCAATTCCCAGCACTCAAAATTGCAGCTCACAACTCTAACCCCATTTTTAAGGAGCTAGAAGGCATCCTTTGGAACTCTAGCTGAGGGAATTTGACATCTTCACACAGACACACATGCAGTCAAAACATCAATGCACATAAAATAAAAACAAATTCAGCTGAACATAAAACAAACTAGACATTTTTGTCTCATTTTACTTTGTTTTTCGTCTAACTGGTCTTTTGCTTGCATATTATAGTTTCTGTTTCTGTGGGTTTTTGTGTTTTTTGTCTTTTTAATATTTTTTTATTTTATGCATTTGGGTGTTTTGTCCACATGTATATCTGTGCAGTGCCAGTAAAGTTCAGGAGAGATGTTGGATCTGCTAGGATTGGAATTACAGATGGCTGTGAGCTGCCATGTAGGTTCTGGGAGTCAAACCTGGGTGCTCTGCAAGAGTATTGCTCTTAACCACTGACCACCTCTCCAGCTCTTTTGTTTTTGAAAGAGAAAGAAAAATAGAACAAAAGTTTGGGTGGGTAGGGAGATGGGGAGATCTGGGAGGAATTGAGGGAGGAGAAAATATGATAAAAATATTGTATGAAATTTTTTAAATTAAAAATACTGTGTCATAAATAAATAATAACACGCCAAAGTTCCAGTCATTGGCCAGCAGAACTGAAGTTATTATATACATTCATAATATATATAATATATATAATTTTGCTTAGAACATAGCTCAAGTTGGTTGTTTGCCTAGCTAGCATACACAAAGCCCAAAGTTAGATTCCCAGTGTACCACAAAGGCAGGGTGTGGTTCTACAGGACTGTAATCCCAGCTGTGGAGATGGAGACAGGAGGATCAAGAGTCAAGATCACTGTAGTTATGTAGTACATTCAAGGTCAGCTGGGGACAAATGAGGCCACGTCCAGGAAAAAAAATGTACATTATAATTTATAACAGTCTCTGTGTGGGGAAGTCTCTCCTGTGATAAAATTCTACCTCCTGGTAGAATTCTCTCGGGAGAGAATTGATAATGAGTTCTTATTGAAGGCTCTGTCTTTGGGCAGATAAGGGAAAATCAGAAAGCCTACTGACAATATGTAATCTCCATATCAATGCAAAATATTTTGGGGTGGCCTTTCTTGCTTTCAATGGCTAGCTTTAATAAGTGATTCAAACACAAATGCTATATAGAATTAGATGACTAAAAATGGGATAAAAATGTATAAATTAACGTTTCAGAAATCTTTTTCAGGTGAATATGGTGGCACATGCCTTTAATCCTAGCACTCCAGAAGTAGAGGCAGAGGCAGAGGCAGAGGCAGAGGCAGAGGCAGAGGCAGAGGCAGAGGCAGAGATAGGTGGATTTCTGTGAGTTTGAAGCCAGCCTGGTCTACATACCAAGTTCCAGGCTAGCCACAGCTACATAGTAAGACCCTGTCTCAAAAACAATAGCGAAACAAACAAAATCCAAAACAAAAAACAAAAAAAAAAAAACCCCAAAAACCCAACCTTTTCAGTGCAGAGGGAACCAGCCTTTCCTACAGATGGGTTTATGGGACTCCACTCAGGAAGGGAATACAGGCGGAAAGGAAATTTATGGCAAACGAACAAGATAGTTCATTCTTTATGGCAAATGAACACAGTTCATTCTTTATGGGACTCAGACATGTCACGCTTACGTGCTTTAAGAAACGACACGAAAATTTAGCAAAAAAGGGGAGCAATATAGCTGATGGACTAATGTTTCCCCAGCTAAAGAATCTGGAACTGTCAGGCAGACTCTGTTTAGCATCAGGGATGCTCATAGGCCTCGGCATTTCAGTAACAATACTTTTTCTTCTTGGTTTCTCGAGACAGGGTTTCTCTGTTGTAACTCTGGCTGTCCTGGAACTCACTCTGCAGACCAGGCCAGCCTCGAGCTCACAGAGATCCTCCTGCCTCTGCCTCCTGAGCACTGAGATTAAAGGCCTGCACCATGTAACTTGGTATCTTTTAAAGTTCTGTTAATGGTCATGAAATTTGTAAGTTTTTTCTAAGATCTTTATTTTTGTGAGCCTGTAATATGCTTTCCTGTCACAGTACACATGTAGATCAGAGGACAACTTTTGAAAGTCAATTTTCTCTTCCCATTGTGTCATCTTGGGGATTGATAATTAGGCTTGACAGTAAGCTAAGCCATTTTGAAATAGAAACCTCAGATTTTTATTGGGAGAGATTTCGGGCTCCATCTGCATATAGCACCTGGGATGAGAGGAATACCCTGGTCTTTAGAGCAGAATTAAGTAGCTATCTCATGGTGATCTTTGTCTGTTATCCAAGCATTCTGAAGATTAGTGAACTGCTGTGAGTTGAAAGCTATACCCTAGGCTATAGAGAGAGTACCAGGCCAGCCAGGACTTGGCAATGAAGAAAATGTTAAGAATGTTCTATGGTAAGAGAAAACAAAAACAAAACTACAACACAATAAAAAACTATGTGTTTTTGAGAGTGTAATAGGATCCATTGTGAAGGACCCAACAAATGCAGGACCAGCATACATACCAGAAGTAGGAGCTATGAGAGCTATATAGCCAACAAGGATTAAGGAATGGGCCTGTAACCACCTTCTTACAGAATAAACAGGAGAAAGCTACAAAATGTATAAGCTAAA
Organism: Cricetomys ansorgei; assembly: GCA_026225945.1. Lineage (NCBI taxonomy): Eukaryota > Metazoa > Chordata > Mammalia > Rodentia > Nesomyidae > Cricetomys > Cricetomys ansorgei. The sequence goes on from JAMJFZ010004114.1 coordinate 7,714,034, forward strand.
ATGCCTCAGTCTCACCAGTGCTAGTACTGCATGTGTGCCATCCGCCTAACCTAACCAAAATGCTTCTTGGTTTGTTTTTGGGGGACAGGGTGCTCCTTCCATACCCTAGGTGGCCTGGAGCTTCCAATGTAGACCAGACTGGTCTCAAACTTGCGGTGATTCTCCCTGTGTTTCTCCTCCTCACTACAGTGATGCATCTTAACCACCCCCACAGTCGGGAAGGGGGGCGGCGCACATGAACGCCACAGTATGCGCATAAGAGAGGTCAGACAACCTATGAGAGCTGGTTCTCCTTCCACTACTTAGGGCCTGGGGATAGAATTCAGGTGACAAGCAGCTCTACCTGCTGATCCGGCCCCAAATGCATCTTTTAACAAGAATTCTCTAAACAGCTTTGAACCTGCTATAAGGGAGATCTTGGTATCCGACTTCCTGGATGCCCTACTTGGGCCTGGAGCCCTTTTCTTCCGGCCTCAGCATCTCTGATTGTCCCTCCTGAATTGCAGTCGTGTAAGTGGCATCTAGTCCTCTCTTTCTCCCTCCAGGCTTCCCTTTTTCTCACACCCACCACTGATCTCCGGGTCAGCCTCTTCCAGTGCTCCCGATTTCCCAGCCCCGTTCGGGCCGTCTTTCCCTCTTTTCGGCCTCACATTGCTCTAGCCCTCTCTTCCCTCTCCTGGTCCCCAGAAGCGTTCTTTTCTTTTCCTGGCTGGAGGGACGGCCCCCCGAATCTCCTCGGTAGCGCATCCCTCTCCAGACCTTCCGAGCCTCGACCGTTGGAGGAGGCGTGGCCCACGGATAACAGGTCTCCTGCCCCGCACTCCGCGGGCCCGCGCGCAGACAAAGACATTCCACAGCCCCCGCCCCCTCCGCGCACTCCGCCTGAAATGGGGGGGTGGGTGGGGAGAGACACGTGTACCGCTAGCGCCGAGTCACGTGGAAAAGAAAAAAAAAGAAACGAACGAAGGCGGCAGGCGCCCGCGCAGGCGCAATTAATCCAGCGCCTGAGCTGGGATGCTACGTCTTTAGTCGGCTCGGCGATGCGCAGGCGCCGTGGCCCGACTGGGGACTTTGTTCTCCGCGGAGAAACTCAAGGGCGGTGCCGGTAGACGTCTGCGCACGCGCGCCGCCTCACTTCCGGTGCTCTCTTGCTGGGTCGCTCGGGTCGGCTTCGGTCGCCGTCGCTCCCGCTCTTACACCCCCGCCAACCGCCGCTCGGGCCTCAGCTGCCGCCGCGTCGCTTCCTCGCTCGTTCGCCACACAACCTTCCCGATGCAGCGCCGCGACGACTCTGCCGCGCGCCTGACCCGGTCCTTGGGCCGCACCGGCTCCAAGGACCCCTCAGGTGTCCACCCCTCGGTGCGTCAGGCCCCGTCTCGGCCGCCGCCGCTGCCTCACCGGTCCCGGGGAGGCGGAGGTGGGCCCAGAGGGGGCGCTCGGGCTTCGTCCGCCACGCAGCCGCCGCCGCTGCTGCCTCCCTCGGCCACGGGTCCCGACGCGACTGTGGTGGGTTCCGCGCCGACCCCGCTGCTGCCCCCGTCAGCCACAGCCGCGGCCAAGATGGAGCCGGAGAATAAGTACCTGCCCGAACTCATGGCTGAGAAGGACTCGCTCGACCCGTCCTTCACTCACGCCATGCAGCTGCTTTCCGTAGGTAAGCGGGTCCTGGTGTCCCTCCGGGTCTCCTGGTAACTGGCGGTGGGTGGCCGCCGCTTTGTTCCTCTTGCTCCCGCCTCCTCGGAGCCCGGGCATCGAGAGTTCCCTTCTCGACCTGGCCTCTAAGATGCTGGACCCCACAATCCCATCCCAGCTAAGGGAAGATTTCGGAGCCACGGACGAGGCCCGAGGAGGACTCGCGATCTCCGAGCGTGGAGGGCTTGATGGATAGTACGGGGCTCCCGCCCCCTTCCCGAAACGTCTTCTCCTCCTCCTCTAGTAGTTGCCCAGCGCGCCAACGACCAGATCTTTCCAGAAATGAACCTACCTGTCTCTCCCCACATTCCCAAAGAGAAAAATCTTTTTCTGATCGCTGGTAGCGGAGAGTGCCATGATCCGGGTTGTGGGTGGTAGAGACGGCCGGAACCGGGAGGCACTGGGAGAGGGGGCCGGAATGCCGGTCCCGCGCGGCGCGGTCTCCGGAGTGATGCGGGAATTAGCGGGAACTCGGATTTAAGTTACTCAGAGGCTGGAGCGAGAAGAGATTCGGAGCTTGAGGTTTTCTCGGGCCGAGTTTTCCACTAAGGCCTGTCGAATAAGAATTGCTGCAGACCCGGATGGTTTTCTCCTTAATTTAAAAAAAAAAAATGTGTTTGCAATTATGCAGAAGTGGGGAAGGTAACCCGGGAGACCGCGGAAAGAAATGGAAGAGGGAGGTAAGGGACTGTAGGTTCTTTTGCTGGAGATCGAGAAATTGGTCTTTTTGTTTTTAGTTTTCGTTGAGTAGAGATAGTTTAAGAATGGTAGCCTTTGTTCTCTGCCTATAGACTAAGGAGCTCTCTTCTCTTGACTTCAGGGACTTAGATTAAGTTTTCTCATTCAAACCATCTGACCCTTACATGTAGTTAAGGCATAGTTTTATTAAGTATTTCTTACCATATCTAAAGCTCATTAAGCATATAAAAACCTATAGTCTGTCACACTGAATGAGTAGTTGGACTCTGGCCTGAATGATAACTGTGGACAGTTCATTGTGAAAATACCATCATCTGATGGAGAGATGGATCAGTGGTTAAAAGCTCTTCTGCTTTTCCAGAGTCTGGGTTCAGTTCCCACCACCCACATCACATGGCTCTCAAGCACCTGTGGCTTCAGCACTGGGGGGTCCGATGTTCTCTTGTGTCCTATACACTCACTCAAATATAAATCTGAAAAGAAATTTTAAAAAATACCATTTTCCTCCCTCCATTGGTTCTCTATCTCCCAGCATTGGTGAAGGGGCTTTACTGTTTTTACAATGCAAAAAGGTCACGTATCTGCAGAAGAATCTTTTAAAGACCTGACTTTCTTTACAGACAGAAAAACAGCAACTAAGTTAAGCACAATAAACAAAATCTGTGGTCAGTAAATTCGAACATTTAGATCAATTGCTTGCATTTCAACTTAGTGCCTTCTATTCTGCAACATATTCAGGTTCTTAGTTTCTGATCATTATATTCTGACAAGTTATTTACAGGTAAGGATTTTTACATTTTTACTTAAAAATGTGTTTGTTTTTTTTTTAATTTGAGACAAGTCCAGCCAGGTGGTGATGATGGCACATGACTTTAATATGAGCACTCCGAAGGCAGAAACAAGCAGATCTTTGAGTTTGAGGCCAGCCTGGTCTACAGAGTTCCAGAACAGCCAGGGCTACACACAGAACCTCTGCCTCGAAAAAACAAAAAACAAAAGAAGAAAAAACAAAAACATTGAGATCGATCTCAAATAGCTGGGACTGGCTTGGTACTCACTGTGTGGCCAAGGATTACCTTGAACTTCTGTTCTTTCTGTCTCTACCTCCAGAATTTGAGAGATGTGCCCCATTACACTTGATCTGTGCACTGCCTCGTATTAAACACAGAGCTTTGTGCACATTAGACATCTACTAACTGACCTACATATGTGGGCCATTATTTTTTATATTTTTTTTCATACTGGTTTGCAGATAACAAACACCAGTGTTTGGTTGACTGAGAATGAGTATTACAGACTGAATGTCACTGTGGTAAAGGTTGACTTGGTGTTGTGGAATAATTCATAGTTATGGATAATATTCCTATATGCTGTAAAAGCGGAAAGGTGTTTTCTGACGCCTTGCAATACGTAGGGGAAAGGCTTCCTACCACAATGGAGTAGCCACCCAGTTCTCCATATGAGTGGTCCATTTGTTATCCTTAAGGCAGATGAAGGTTAAGCTCCATTCATTATATTGGAGGACTTGGTGGAGACAGGGAGGATTTGGAATGAAAAAGCATCTAGGGCTTGAGTGAAGAGGAGAGGCAAAAGAGAGAGAACCAAGAGGAGAGGACGAGGTGGGAAGCAATGGAGTGAGCTCTGCCTAAGCCGCCCGGTGTGGACCCCTGAGACTTCTCATGGCTTGTAACTAATAAGTAACATGAAAAAATCAACGATGGACATTTATTAACAACTTGGTAGTCTTTTTATTTCTCAAAGCTTTATAACCTGTCAGAGTAATACAGGATAAGTAAATAATATCAGTTTTAAGATGTTAACTTTGGAAACTGACTCTTAACCTAGTTACTTGATCCTGAGAAAATTACTAAATCTCAGCAGTGTTCATCTATAAAGTGATAAATGTGAGGACTAAATTATATATAAAATCAGTTTCCTTTGACCATACTCACTGATAAAATGTCACCGTAATTTTCTTCTGGTTATAAATTCCTATGTTGAAAAGGTCTGAAAGCAAGGTATATATAGTTTGTCTTTCAGACCTCAAGTACTGGTGGGCATCCTCATTTAAAAGATGGTTTCCTGAGTTAACAACAGAGTATTGATTCTTAAATGTTTTAGCTTTGCAGTCACAGTTTAACTTTGATGTGGTTACCAATTTAATTATTTTAAGTTGGCCTTTTCCCCTTTGGCTATTTATTTATTTATTTATTTAGAGATGGGGTCTACTATATAGACCACGCTGGCCATGAACTCATAGGGATCTATCATGCCCTTTGGCTATTTATTTCTTAAAAATATTTTTATTTTCTGTATATGAAGTGTTTTGTGTATGTGTATGCCATTTGTGCCTGTTGCCTGGGGAGGCCAGTAGAAGGCATACGTTCCCCTGAAAACTGGAACTGGGGTTACAGATGATTATATGCCACTTTGTGGGTGCTGAGAATTGAACCTGGGCCCTCTGGTGGAGCAGCCAGTGTTCTTAACTGCTCCCATGTAGCCCAGATTGGCCTCTTAACTCTGTATGTACCTCTATATGTTGTTTCCAAATGCTAGTGTTATAGATGTGCATTACTCTGTCTGTTTCAAACTTATATTTCCATTGGAGAACTGAGATTAAGGTAAATGTTTGCTCACAGAATTGGGATGTATGGAGATTTTTCTTAGTATGAACTTTAATTTATTCATTGTTGGTTTTTTGAGACAGGGTTTGGCTATATGGTCCTGTCCCGCCTGGAAATTTAACTTTCATAGGGACTATAAGAGAAGATAATCTCTCCCTCTTTTTTCTTTTTTTTTTCTAATTCTTATTTATTTATTTATTTGTTTTTTTGAGGCAGTTTCTCTGTGAAGTCCTGGCTATCCTGGAACTTGATTTACAGGCCAGGCTAGCCTGGAGGAGATCAAGGCTCACAGATAATAGTTGGCTAAAGTAACAAAATTAGCAACATAAACAGGATTTACAATCAGTCTACAATTTGATTCACACACTTGACCCTTGATTCTCTGCAACAATTAAAAGCTTTTTCCTTACTCCCTCATGGTATACTGCCTGCTACAAATTGACCTTTAAAAAGTAAGTTCTAGCTGGGTCATGGTGGTTCTCTTGAGTTTGAGGCCAACCTGATCTACAGAGCAAGTTCCAGAACAGCCAGAGCTACATAGAAACCCTGTCAGGAAAAAAAAAAAAAAAAAAAAAAGAGTAAGCTCTAATTGGGCGAAATAAGAAAGGTATGGGAAGGAGGACAAAGAAGCTGAGATAAAGAACACTGGAAAGAAGAGCCCAGCACTTAAGACAGCCTTTATTGGCACCTCTGCCCATACCCTCCCTATAAAGTGCCTGAGACTCAGACCACCATTCCTGTTATTACCGCATAGCCCTCCCTGACCCTTGCTCAGTTTACTTTGTATTTATTAGCTTTTGGTGCACTATGTATTGTAAATATATATATATGTTTTGGGAGTGTGGGGCTGGGGCAGGGTCTTTCTACATAGTCCCATCTTTCCTGGAATTCACTGTAGCCTCAAACTGCTCTACCTGCCTCTGCCTCCTGAGTTCTGGGATTAGCCACTATGTCCACCTGTAATGATGTATTTGTTGAGCATCCCCTTCATGGCTAGACTGTCAGATCCATTATTTGCAATGATCTTTTGTCCTTTCCCCTGCTGTTTGCCCCTGTGTCTTTGAAGGGTGCTGCCCAGAGTGGCCTGATACTCTGTTATAAATGACTTCAATGGGAAAATACTGACAGAATTCTGAGGTATGTAGATTTGGACAAATTGATGTTCAGTGTGATAATATGATGCAGATATGCAAAGACACAGACACCTACCCATGCTAAGACTTTTTTTTTTTTTTTGAGACAGGGAAATTTCTATAAAAACACAAATCTGTTAGTATCTTTACAGTTAAGTAGACATTATAAATGACTCAAATAGTGAACATTTTGAGTAGAGTAAGAGTCACCAGAAGATCTTTATGTAAATCAGAAGATTTATGTGCCATGTCTTTGGAGAGGAGGGAAACTACAGAGAAGATTGTTTTTTATTAACCTGTTAGTACTTGTATTTTGTAAACTAATCCCAACTAGATTTAGTTTTCCATCTGTAGCAATGCGCTACAATCTTTTACCCTCAAATTATGGATAAAGGAAAGATCTTCACCACTTTTGCAAGTGGCCTTAATATAGAAAGAGAAAGGTAGAAATCATCACAGCCTCTTTTTAGGCTGTCCTAAGCTTAAAGAGGACTAGCTGACAGCAAGTCAGACTAGAGTCAGACTAGCGTCTCGGCTTACTCACTCCAACCTTTGTTCTTTAAGGAGTTATCACACTAATGACAGCAACCCAACCAATGAACCACCAACCAGTGTCTACCCACTCCATCTCGGGGCTTTAGACCTTTTATGCCTCAAGCCAGAAGTTTCCATAAACCCCTGTGCACACAATCCCAAAAACAAGCTACAGGTGCTAGAACGCCTGCACCTAACCAAATTATAGCCACCTGCATCAGGCATTCCAAATCCAACTGGTAAACAACTCTACCACAGCTGGGGTGGGCACATAAACCTAATCCAAGTGCCATTTTACATTTTTAAAGGAACCAAAATAACAAAAACTTGGAACTTCCGAGTGTTCCTCTACATCCATCTTGAAGGGCTGGGATAGAGTTGTGTGGTAGAATGCTTGTTCGGCATGTGCAAGGCCCTGTGTTTGAGGTTCAGCACAGCAAGGGATTTTTGGGGATTGGGGTAGAGAGAAAAGTTTTTTGCCTTGAAAAGTTGAATATTAAAGTAGCTAAGAGAAGACATTGAAGACCTATATGAACAGATTTAAGACTTAAGTGGGGCTGAGACTGCGTTTTAGAAGGAGTTTACACACATTGCTGGTATTGGCACAACTTCTCTGGATAACAGTTTGGTTGGCATTTCATTAGAAAGCAGAACTCACAAATTCCTTACAACTCAGCAACAAAACTGGGCATGTAGGTACAAGCCTGTAATCCTAACTGTTCAGGAGGCCAAAGGGAATAAATCTCAAGTTCAAGGCATGATAGAGGTACAGAGTTTAGGGTTAGCCTGAGAATTTAGTGACACCTTGTCTCGAAATAAAAATGAAAAAAAAGAGCTATGTACAGTTTAGTGGTAAAATACTTGCTAGCATGTGTATTTTGCCTAGCATGTGTAGCCTTGTATTTTCTTTGTTTGTGGCCAGGTCTCACAATGGAGCCCTGACTAGCCTAGAACTAACTGTAAACAAGTCTGGTCTTATATTCTCAGAGATCTTTTTACCTCTGCCTCTGAATGGTGGGTGTGCAATGGCCTTGAACTTGTAATTTTAATGTGTTCAGTCTCTTGAGTACTATCACACCTGACTCTAGCATTTAAAAAAAAGAGTGGAAAACAAATTGATAGTTACGGAAGAGAGTGATGATTAAGCCTATCAGTAGGCTAGCATGGAGATGGAAAGATGGCTCAGCAGTTAAGAGCACTTACAGCTTTTTACAGAGGACCTTGGTTTAGTTTGAAACATCCACATTTTGGCATTAAATGCCTATAACTAGTTCCAGAGGATCTGATTGATGCCCTCTTCTGGTCTCCTTGAATATCAGGCATGCATGCATACATACACATACATATACACAGAGAGAGACATACACACACATATATACATAATACCAGGTATACATACAGGTGGGCAAATGTGGCTGAGGAGAGGTAGTTGAGCAATTGAGCACTAGATACTCTTTCAGAGGACCTGAGTTCAATTGTAAGCATGCTCATGGTGGTGGCTCATAGCTGTTTGTAACTCCAGTTCCAGGGGATCTGATGCTCTCTTCCGGCCTACACTGTTGCCAGGCATACAAGTGGTGCATAGATGTGCATTCAGGCAAAACACCCATGTGCATAAAATTGAAAAAAAGACTATAGTTCTTTTTCTTTAAAAAATGTTTAATTTAAAAACGAGTAACCCTAACTTTTTATATTTATTTATTTATTTATATTTATTTATTTTGAGACAGGGTTTCTCTGTTGTAATCTGTCTGTCCTGGAACTCACTCTGTAGACCAGGCTAGCCTCGAACTCAAAAAGATCCGTCTGCCTCCGGCTCTTGAGTGCTGGGATTAAAGGCGTGTGCCCCTACTGCTCAGCTATAACAATAACTTTTAAAGTCACTCCCTAAGGAAAGGATTTGGGAACCGATGATAAATACGCCATAATAGGGTTTTACCTATAAGAATTGCACTCTTATACGAAGATTCCAAACTTAGGCTTTGTGGGAAGCCAGTACACACATTTTCTCCATTCTTAGTCAATATTGTATGTAACATATTGTGACTTTGTGTATTGGGGGGGAAGCTATCTGTAGCTTTCCTCAAATTCTTGAGGGGCCCATGACCTCCCCCACCTTCCCTAAGAAAAGGTTAGGAGCCAAATATGTTAGGTGTTCTTGCTTGAAACAATTTGGTAAATAAAAATTATAGGATAGGGTTCTTTTTTACACAAAGGTTATTGGATTTATATTTCTAAAAGATGGCACAAAAAGCAGTATAAAGGCTGGAAATGATACATGAATAAGGGAAGTTGGGAGGTTTCTTTCAGTAAAGAGTTTACATGTGTATCCAGCATTGTACTAACGATTGCAGGTATTTAGTTTGATGATTGTAGAATTCCAGAAATTGAGCAGAAGGGATGCAGTGGTCAGAAGTATGAGCCAAGAGTATTTGGAGCTAGAGGATGACGTTTAATTTTTTGGAGTAGATTTGCTGAGCCCGTCTTGATGTCGTAGTAAAGAAGAAAAATCGTTACTGTTGTCTTGTTCCATATGTAGCTTTTATCGGATGTTAAGAAATTAATATAATGTACATGGTAGTTGATGTTTTTGGTCAATGCAGGTATCTGTGTGGTATGTAGTATTTGTTTTGGTAGTATTGAGGATTGAACCCAATGCCTTTGTATGCTAACCAATTATTCTACAATTGAACTCTTTAATCTCAGCTCTTCTTTTGCTTTTTATTTTGAGAGCAGATCTCTCTAAACTTTCCAGGCTTGACCTTAAAATCCTTCTGCTCTAGCCTTCTGAGTAGCTGAGATTGTAAGCCTGAACCACTAAGTCTAATCCATATATTTTCTTCAGGCTTATCCAGTATTAATCCTTTTCTGTGTATTCTTTTCTTTTTTATCCTCTTGTTTTGAGGGTATGTAGTTAGAGACAGGGTTTTATAACCCAGGTTGGTCTTGAACTTGTTTCTGATTCTTCTGCTTCTGCCTTCCAAGTGCTGGGGTTATAGGCATAGGTTAATATAGCATAGGGTCAGCTTAACCTATGTTAAAAATAAGGTCACATTTTGTAGGTGCAGTGGAGCCAAGATTCAACTCAGTTCTGTCTACCCCTCAAAATGTATGATCTAGCTCGGTATGCAGATAGTACACATCTGTAATCCTTGCCCTCTGGAGGCTGAGGCAGAAAGTGTTTCCCCTATGTGAAACCCCATTCAAACAAACAAAAACCCTATGACTGGTATAAGTATTCTAATGATTTTGGTGGCAAATTCCTTAACCCATCTGAGTTCAGGTTTCATTGCCCGTTAAACGGGATAGTATTGGTTATAATGAGAAATCCAAAACTCCTGACACATCCAAGACACTGGATAAAATATAAGTTATAATTGCCAGGCCAGCAAACAGATGGGACACGTCTTTGTTGTTTATACCTTAGCTTTTCTTTCTTTGGCTCTTGGGACATCCACGGTCTCCAGAGGCCCAGACAAACATCATTTTAGGGAGTCAGTTTTAGAAATGTTGTCTAGAAAGTGCTTTTGCCTGAGGGTAAGACATCTTTTTAGTTGTTCCTTTCTCTTTTTTTAGACAAGTTTTGCTATGTAGCTCAGGCTGGCTTTGAACTCACAGAAGTCCTCTTGAGTGCTAGGATCACAGGTATGTGCTACCACATTTGGTTTAGGGTAAGCCATGTGAAGCTTCCTTTTCAAATTAATTTTTTTGGTGGGAGGCAAAAATAGTCACCGTTTGCATAGATGACCAGGAATTTGCTGTGGAGACTGCCTGCCTTTGCCTCCCAAGTGCTGGAATTCAACGTCATGCCACTACACCAGGCATACATTGTAGCTTGTAAAATTTTATAAAGTTAGTGTTTTATTGCTTAGGTGTCCTCTGTCCTCCACTAATAGAACACAGGAAAGATGTCAGATGGGAAGTTTGAAAATGCCTAGTTTTTTTTTTTTTTTATTTTTATTTTACTTTTTAATTTTTGTTGTTTTACGATTTATTTTTGTTTTATGTGTTTTATGTGTTATGTGTTTGTATGAGTGTTTTGCTGAATGTATGTGCTCCATGTGTTTGGTACTCTTGAGGGGGCCAAAAGAGAGCATCTGGGTTCTCTGGAACTGGAGTCAAAGATGGTTGTGAATTGCCATGTGAGTACTGGGAACTGAACCCCTGTCCTATACAAAAGCAGCGAATGCTTTTAACCTCTGAGTCATATCTGCAGTCCCAAGCCTAGGTTTTAGTTTTTGGTACTTCAGTTTCATGACCTAGAATTAACCTTTTCATTTTTCAATTTCTCAGTTATAAAATAGGGATATATATAGCAGCAATTCTACAGTTATTTTTGAGGGGAAAATGAATTAATATTTGTTATTGAATAAATGTTCAGTTTATCTAGTAAATATGGGAGATAATCCTTGTTGAAGGCTCAGATTGTATGTGTAGAAGGCAGGTCAATGTCTCTGCTATTCCTCAGTGCTTCTCTACCTTGTTTAATATTTGTTTTATTTTACTTGCTACCTTATTTCTTTCCTCTTCCTCCTCTTCTTTTTTTTGACACAAGGTTTCTCTGTTGTAACTCTGACTGTCCTGGAACTCACTCTGTAGATCAGGCTGGCCTCAAACTCACAGAGATCCACCTGCTTCTGCCTTCCAAGTGCTGGGATTAAAGGTGTGCACCACCATCTAGCTTTTTTAAAAATATTTTATTTTTATTTTATATACACTGGTGTTTTGTCTGTAAGAATGTCTGTGTGAGGGTGTCAGATCCCTTGCAACTGGAGTTATAGACTTTTGTGAGTTGCCACGTGTATGTTGGGAATTGAACCCTGGTCCTCTGGAAGAGCTGCCAGTGCTTTACTGTGGAGCCATCTTCCCAGCCCTGGCTAACTTATTTCTTAAAATAAAATAGTCTCTCACTGAACCTGGAACTCACTGATTTAGTCTGGCTGGCCAGCAAGCCCAGGGATCCTCTTGTCCTCACCTCCCCAGCACTGGGATTACAGACACATGCCAGCTCAACCTTTTTTGAGGAGTAGGGTGGGGTGGGTGTTGGGATTGTATTCATATTGTCATCTTTGTGCATCAAGCACTGATGACTGAAACATCTCTCCAGCCCTACTATAACTTGAAGTTCTATTTCATTGTTCACCATTCTCTAAATTCTCTAAAATGCTTTATATTCTTTTAAAAATTGTGAAACAGTAGGAAAAGGAATCTAAGATCCAGTAACTAATTGAAAATACAGCAGAGTAATTCTGTGTCACAGGGAGGTTCTATGTTTATAGGCGACATTACATTGCATATAAACAAACCTTCCTGCCATCATTTTGTAGTCCAGCTTTGAGTCTTCTTGTATTGTTAAGTAAAGTTTCTGTAAAGTGGCATAAGCTACAACTGAAAGGCCTAACCTCATCTCAGTAGTTAAGAAATACAGAGAAGCACTGTACTTACCATCCAGATGAAACGGCAGATTCAAAGAGCATTGGGTATTACGATTCTATCTGTGGCCTAGGTGATGATGATGATTTCAAGGGTACATGTTTATATCTAGACTTCGTTGTGTATACTATGTACAGCATTTTTATATCAGGCTTCAGTTGGGAATTTTTCTTTTAAATTTATGTATATGAGCATTTAGCCTGCATGTATGAATTTAGCCAAGGAGGCCAAAAAAGGGCACGCATTGGATCCCCTCAAACTGGGGTTACAGATGATTGTAAACCACTATGTGGGTGCTGGGAAATGAACCTGTTGGATCCTCTACAAAAGTGACAAATGCTCTTAACCACAGAGCCATCACTCCAGCCTTTTTAAATTAAATTAAATAAATATACAAATTTAAATTTGTATATTCTTGTTTTGAACTTTGATTTTGGTGTAAATATAACTATATATTACCCACCTACTAAGAAATAAACTTTGATCTTGGATACATGTTATTTTGTCTTCATTTGGTTGGTTTTTAGTTTTGTTAAGAAAAGGTCTTATTTAGCCTAGGCTGCTCTCAAACTTTGTTTGATCCTTCTGCTGCTTCCTGAGTGTTGGGCCCAAGGGCAGACCCTATCACACCTCATTCTTACTCTGTCTTTATAGATTGATTTTTTTTCCTGTATTTTATAAACGAGAAAACAAATGTGACAGAGCAGGAACAGGGTCTTTCAAACTCTTCAAAGACTGGAAAACAAAACCACTATTGCTGTCCATTAGTATATTGAAATACTAATTTTTGTTTCTTTATCAGGATACTTCTCTTTCAGCTGATGAAGTAAAACAGAGTGGAGAAGGAACAAAGAAATCTGTAATTGATTGTGATCAATTAGCTGGGAACAACCACTGCACCCAGCCCAGCCTTTATAAAGTTTTTGTTTTTGTTATAAAGTTTTAATTTGTATTTGTGTGTGTCAATGCCTCATCTCATTATTATTAGTTTAGATGAATGCATATACTTGTTTCGTTTTGTTTTGAAACAGGGTTTCTCTGTGTAGGCCTGACTGTCCTGAAACTCTGTAGACCAGGCTGGCCTCAAACTCAGAGACCCACCTCCCTCTGCCTCCAAGTGCTGGGATTAAAGGTGTGCGCCAATGCATGTACTCTTAAGTTAAGGAGCATCTGAATCAATGGTGTAGATGTTTCAGGTGAGGATGGGAAGCAGGATTTGGGTTCCATAGTCAGCCTCTTACAGCTTTGGGTGCCTTATCCAGTCTATCTAAAATCAGCACATTCATATGAGTTATTTGGTCTTTTTACACAGTACTCCACAATACTGCTTTAAGCAGTCCTGCCAAATGTCTTTATTTACAAGTAGAAAAATTAAGTTGTTTTTCTTCTTCAGAAATTGAAAAGATTCAAAAGGGAGATTCAAAAAAAGATGATGAGGAAAATTACCTGGATTTATTTTCTCATAAGAACATGAAGCTGAAAGAGCGGGTACTGATACCTGTCAAGCAGTATCCAAAGGTAAGTGTAAAAGTGTCTCAGTTGTATGATAATGACATTGTGTTGTTGGCTGTGATAAAGACATGGAATGGCCATGCATCCACCTGTAAAGCTTCCCAGTGCTTGAAGCACCTGTTTCTGGGAGTTAAAATATTAAATCCATAACTAATAGCATAATTATAGTCAAGAAGGAAATATAATTTTACTTTAAGTAATCAAAAATAATTTCTTTTTCATATGTTTTGCTCAGGCTCTAGGCCCAAAGTAAAATTCTGGATCCCTGAAGCATTTCCCTTTGTCAAAAGATTGACCTAGGATTTACCTTATTTTACATATGCAAGTGCCGGCGTGTGTATATGTGCGCCATGTGCATGCCTTGTGCTTAAGGAACCCAGAAGAGGGTATCATCTCCCTGGAACTGGGGCTACAGGTGATTATGAATCACTATGTGGGTACTGGGAACAGAACCTAAATCTTCTACAAAAGCAACAAGTAGTATTAACCACTGAGCCATTTATCTGCCCCTCACTTAAAATTTAAGTCAAAACATAATACCTATCCTCAGATGGGATGAAGTTAATTTTATTTATTCAATGCATATGAATATTTCATGTGCATATATATATATATGTGCACAATGTGTGGGCAGCACCTGGGAAGGCAGAGGAGGGTGTAGGATCCATTGGAACTGGAATCACAGATAATTATAAGCTACCATGGGGGTACTAGGAGCCTAACCTGGGTCCTCTGGAAGAGTAGCAAGTGTTTTTTAACACCTGAGCCATCTCTCTAGCCTCTCAGAGTTTGCTTTTAAAGAAGATGCTTCTAGCCTCACAAGATGGCTCAGTGGGTTAAGGTTCCTGCCACTAAGTCTGAAGCCCTGAGTTCTGTTTCTGAAACCTATACAGTAGGAGAGAACCAACTTCCACAAGTTGTCATGATTGTGAAGTATGACTGACTGGCACTCTCAAAAGAACTCAAGTGTGCACTCTCAGATCTCTGTCTCTTTCTCATAAATAAATGAATGTAAATTTTTAAAAGCAATGCTTCGTCTTCCACTTTTTTAAAGAAAAATAACCAGTTAATATTCAGTTTACCATACATGCTATGAAGAGGTACAACATGGGTGTTCTGTTGTAGCTTAGAAGTAGGTTCCCTGCTTCCTTACATGCCTGAGTGCTAATAAAATTTTATGCATGTTAAAATGTTTATGCTATAGTATTAAGAGTTGCAGTGCATGGTGGAAAGAGCACCAGACTTTATCAGGAAATCCAAATTCAGGTCTAGGAACTGCCACTTCCAGTTACATAGCTTAAAGCTAGTCATTAATGCTACAGTAGCAGTATATCTTGCATAAAATGAGGATGGTAAGAGTTTTACTTTATAGGGTTGTTGAAGATCAAATAGCATGTTGTATGTTTAAATATTTACAGAGGCATGTGTATTTAGAATTATGTCTTTTAATTTTTTGTCAGTTCAATTTTGTGGGGAAACTTCTTGGACCACAAGGAAATACAATCAAAAGACTGCAGGAAGAGACTGGTGCAAAGATCTCTGTCTTGGGGAAGGGTTCTATGAGAGACAAAGCCAAGGTAAGTTCCTACAATAATGAGGCAAAATAAAACCCTAAAGCTGTCTAGTTGCCCAGGTCTGATATGGATGCCTTATACAAGCAAACATTTTGGGTTTTATTTAGAGGGCAGGATTGGGTGAGGTTGAGACAGTATCTCACTATGTAGCTTTGGCTAGCCTAGAACTTGCTGTGTAGACCAGGTTGATCTCAAAGAAAGATCTGTCTACCTCTGCCTCCCTCATGTTGAGCTTAAAGACATGCTGTACCACTGTGCCTTCCAGCATACAAAATGCGACTGCTCTAAGCTTTTATTGCATCTAAGCACTCATTTGCAATGTTGAAGAGCCTAGATATGTCCTAATGATTTTTTCCTTTTTTAAAAAGATCTGCTTATTTTATGTATATGGATGTTTAGTCTGCATGTACCTCTGCATACCAGAAGAGGGCATTGGATACTATAGGGCTACAGTTAATAGATGGTTATGAGCCCCTATGTAGGTGCTGGGATTGAACTTGGGATCTCTGGATGAACAGCCAGTGCTCTTAACTTCTAAGCTATCTCCAGCTCAATTTTTTCCCCCTTTTCTTAACTTTTGGCTGCAACTAAGTAGCATTATTAGCTTAGGTAAATTTATCTCTGAAAACTTGAAATGAGATTGAAGACACTATAGTATGATCAGCACACTTCCTTTTCTAGTTGACAGGAAACAGTTGAGACCAGTGGTATTAAGTGCTGATGAGTGTGGGGTTAGATCATTAAGAAACTTCTACCACAGATAATAATCTTATCTTCTAGGGTCAGAAATTTAGATAAGACTTACCTGCTAAAATCTAGGAACTTGTTTTTTAAGGAACAAAGTTTTATATAGTTTTGATTGATGTTGTCTTCTGAGTCTTTTACTTTTGTCCTGTAATATTTCTCACTAGATACAAGAGTCTGAAGTATGTTATCTTTAGCTAATGAGATTTGTGAGAGATTTTTTTTCTCTGATCAGACTTTGGAATTCTAGACCAGTGGTTTTCAACCTTCCTAATGCAGTGGACTCTTCTTTTTCCTTTGGGTTTTCGAGACAGGGTTTCTCTCTGTAGCCCTAGTTGTCTGGCAAGTCACTCTGTATGTCAGGCTGGCCTTGAGCTCACAGAGACCCGCCTGCCTCTGCTTCCCAGGTGCTGGGGTGTAAGGCGTGCGCCACCTAACTGACAGTTCCTCCCGTGGTGGAGGGACACACATTGCGTCACCACTTTAATTTTGCTACTGTTAAAAATCATAATGTAAGTATCAGATGCACAGATGGTCTTACGCAACTCACCGGTTGAGAACCATTGTCCTAGACAGTAAAAAATGCCTGATGGTTAAACAGTTCTATCTGAGATTTAAAAACCAATGCTTAGACATATATACATGCATGTATTCATACACTAAATAAATACTGAGCAAACAACTGTCTTCTGAATAGATTCTAAAATGAAGCTTTAACATGTTTTTTTCTTCTAATTCACTGCATTGAATGCTCCAATGGTTTAAGGGAACAGTTAACCAAGTATAGTTTTAGTGTGTAGTGAAAGTTACAGTTTCTAGGACTTGTTTTATTTACTTTCCTTCTTTTTCCTTCAGTTTTTTACATATTGCTTTTTCTTTCTGTCCTTTGGCCTAGAGGTAAAGGTGTTGTTTTCTTTTAGTCTATATATGATTTGATGTTTCTTTGCATTTTTTTATAGGAGGAAGAGCTGCGCAAGGGTGGAGACCCCAAATATGCCCATTTAAATATGGATCTGCATGTCTTCATTGAAGTCTTTGGACCTCCATGTGAGGCTTATGCTCTTATGGCCCATGCCATGGAGGAAGTCAAGAAATTTCTAGTACCAGTAAGGAAATGCATATTCTTTATTGTCTGAGCAAGTGAGAAACTAGGATCTTGCTGTTGTGAAGGTCAGGGTTCTTGACTAGTGTCTGTACTTTTATTCATTTTTCTGAGTTTTTTCCACTACTTAGATCTTATTCTTCAGTCAATATACCAAAGGCCTCCTTATTTAACGTGGCTTCATTAATACATACTAGTATATGTTGTCAGTGTCTTTGGTCCCTTATTCGTTAACAATATGTTTTACAAAGATTTAATGAGGTCTTCATTCAGTTTAGTATTTTGGTACTACTATGAAACCAGGAGATGGTATTAGAAAAATTATTTAAGTCAAGTCTGTACTTACGGAGTTTTTGTGTGCTAGATTCTTAAAGCTAAGTTAATTTCTAATGAGGCACACTGAAGGGTTCTTCTGGTGTGGTTTTAATTCAAAGTCTGATTTAGAAGAGGTGTATGTTACAGGCATATTGATGATATTTAATTTTGTGTTTGTTTTTTTATTGTTGTTGTTTTAAACTGTTCATTTATTTGAGACAGGTCTCACTATATATCCCTGCCTGGCCTGGACTCACTGTAGACCAACCTGGTTTCCAGCCTGCAGAGATCTACCTGCCTCTGCCTCCCAAGTGCTGGGATTAAGATGTGTTCCACCACACCTAGAAAATGGTGTGTGATTCTTATAGTCAGTCACCTGATTATAGTACAGGTTAAGTATCGGTTATCCAAACTGTTCTGAACTATTCCCTCCAGATTTTGGAATTTTTCCAAATATAGAATGAGATATCTTGAAGATGGGACTCTAAACAAACACTGGTTTTTGTTTGTTTTGTTAAGAACCTTTCATGTTACCAAGGCTGGCCTTGAATTTGCTGTATAGTTGAAGGTGCCCCTGAATTCATTGATCTTCATTTCTTTCCTTTGCTATTATTAAAGGCACACACTGCCACACCTAATTTTGTGTGTAGTTAGGGATCCAACCCAGGGTGTGTTAGGCAAGCATTCTACCAACTAAGTTGTGTCTCCAGTTCGTCCCCCACCCCCGAATTCATTTATATTTATTAAATACTTTATAGTAGACTGAGATTTATCTTAATTGACATATTTAACAGTTGGAGATACCTAAGCAATGAGCTTGGCATTGCTACTTGACTCTATTTAAAATAGCAATGATAAGTAAGATCAAGGTTAAGTGGAGAGTTGTGGGGACATTGAATTACTAACCCAGTCTTAAAAGCAGTGTTCAAGACACAAAATACCCTGGATACTCGGGTCGAATATTTCTTGATAAGAGATTGGAGGTTTCATGTTCTGCAGTGGGTAAAAGCACTTGACACAGAAGCCTAGTACCTGGGTTCAGTTCCCACAATTCTTGTGAAGATGAAAAAGAGTCTACAAAGTTGTCTTCTATGTCTACACACCTGTTGTGTCATGTATGTCCTCAATAATGATAACGACGACGATAGTAATAATGATAATAATACCATTTAAAAACTCAAAGTAGCATTTGATTCAATTCTTTTTTTTTTTTTTTAAGATTGATTTATGTTTATGGATTTTTTTTTTTTTTTTTTTACTTCAGAGAATTAATTACTTGGCTTGGGACCTCATCCAGGCTTTCAAGGCTGTTCTTTTTGGGGGTAGTGTTTTGAGACAGGGTATCACTATGTAGTCTTGGATGTCCTAGAACTCAAACCTACGTAGACCAGGCTGGCCTCTATTTCATAGAGATCTGCCTGTCTCTGCCTCCAAGAATGCTGGGATCAAATATATGTGACACTATTCCCAGCTTCAAGACTCTCATGTAGGCCACATGAATTTTAGAAGATGATATTACACAATATTCTTTGTTGTCTAATTCCCAGGATATGATGGATGATATCTGCCAGGAACAGTTTCTAGAATTGTCCTACTTGAATGGAGTTCCTGAGCCTTCTCGTGGTCGTGGGGTACCAGTGAGAGGACGAGGAGCTGCCCCTCCTCCCCCACCTGTTCCCAGGTAAAAATGGCTGAAAAGGATATATAAATTTGACTGCTGGTCATCTGTTATCTCTATCTAGCCCAGGAGGAGTCAGATGGTTTGGATGGTATATTAAGTATAAAATTCTAGATCTTAACAGTTTGACCTTAGTCAGGTATTACAGTCCTACTGGCACTTTGGTGTTTTTAGTTCTGGACAATCTTAGCATTCAAAAATTTATTAATAGCATTTATTTGAGTTTTGGTGGGCCATACATGTGAGGGTTTGAAGTTAAAGAACAGTGTGGTAGGAGTCCTTCTATCATGTGGGCCTTAGGGATTGAACTCAGGTTGTCAGGCCTAACTACCTTTTTTGTTTACCTACTAAGACACCTCGCTGGTCCCCTAGTTGTTCTTTTTCGTTGTTGTTTTTGTTTTGTAAGAATCTTACTCACTGTGTAGCCCTGACTGACCTGGAACTTGATACATAGATCAGGAAAATCTGAAACTCAAAAAGGTTCACCTGCTTCTGCCTCCTGAGTGCTGTGACTATAGTTATTAGCCACCAAGCATGGCTATATGGTATGAATTCAGGATTTTACCTTTTGAGGTTATTATTTATGTAGTATTCAGACAATCTAGACTTGCCTGAGGTTTGGTGACCCACTCTTGAGCTCAAAGAATCTCCTAGTTTAGGTCTCTTATGTTTATATTATTCTGTGCCTTAAAACCTGTTTTAGGGTTGGAGATTGCCTCAATTGGTAGAGTGCTCGTCTGGCATGCTCAAATCTCAAGGTAGATCCCTTGCACTGTACAAACGGGGTATGGTAGCACAATTGTAATCCTAGCGCCTGAGAAGTAGGGGCTAAAAACACGATCAGAAAGTGCAACGTCATCATCCTCAGCTACATACTGAGTTCAAGACCAGACTGGGTTATATGAAACCCTATTTCAAAAAGAAAAGGAAAAGGAAAAAAGGTTCAAACAAAGAGAAACAGGCTCTCTGCCTTACCAAGTGTAGCGACAGGGCCTCCCTTTAAAAAAATAAAATTAGCTGTGTTTGGTAGCACACACCTTTAATCCCTGTAGAGGCATGGCAGGTGGATTTCTATGATTTCCACTCCACCCAGAGCTACACAGAGAAACCTTGTCTCAAATAAGTAAGTAGTTGAAAATTATAAAATCTTTTATCTCCAATTTATGAACAACCCTGATCATGAATATGGCCTGAAATTAATATAAATTTTATTTTTGTAGAGGTCGTGGCGTTGGACC
The DNA here is from genome assembly GCA_026225945.1 of Cricetomys ansorgei. Lineage (NCBI taxonomy): Eukaryota > Metazoa > Chordata > Mammalia > Rodentia > Nesomyidae > Cricetomys > Cricetomys ansorgei. The sequence goes on from JAMJFZ010004114.1 coordinate 7,734,312, forward strand.
ACCTCGTGGGGCTTTGGTGCGTGGAGCCCCAGTGAGAGGCTCCATCACCAGAGGTGCCACTGTGACTCGAGGAGTGCCACCCCCCCCTACTGTAAGGGGTGCTCCAGCACCAAGAGCTCGGACAGCAGGCATCCAGAGAATACCTTTGCCTCCACCACCTGCACCAGAAACATACGAAGAATATGTAAGAATATTTTGAACAATATATCATTTCTTCCATACCTACGTTGACAGAAAAAGTTGAGTGATAAGAGGCTTAGTTCTGTATGTAGATGGAAAACACTGCTTGTAAGATTTAGAATCTGCATTCTTAGTTGATTCTGAACTATGAGAAGATATTTTTTCTATTTTAGGCATTATTACTGTCACTATAAGTGAAATGAGAAATAACTGTGGTTCAACATACAGTATTTTACTAGGAGATTGTTGTTGATAATACTAAAACATATTTGAGTTTTGTTTTTTCGTTTCTTAACTGTTCTGCAGTGAGTATTAATATTTTTATGAAATTTTTATTGCCTGTTGATTCAGAAGCCCGTGATATTCCCCATGGGTTGTAACTGTCTTCTCTAATTCTGTGCAATTGTGACCTGATTTATTTGTTCCAGGGATATGATGATACATATGCAGAACAGAGTTATGAAGGATATGAAGGCTATTACAGCCAGAGCCAAGGGTGAGTCAGGCAATGGAGCGTCCTGTAGTGTCCTGCTTAGAGGGATGGTGGGCAGAGTCAGGAACTAAAGATGGGGGCAGACACTAACCTGAAGAGTAGTCTGACTTGAAGATGACAGTGGGTCTGCAAATTTTAGTAACGGAATATTACAATTTAAGATCTGGGCTAATTGATGAGAAATCCCTTAGCTATGACTACATAGAAACAGAGAAAAATGCCATTAAATAATTTTTTATTAAGAAATACCATGCTTAGGTTTGGAGACATGGCTCAGCAATTAAGAGCACTGCTGCTCTTCCAGAGGTCCTGAGTTCAATTCTCAGCAAACACATGGTGGCTCACTATTACAGTGTCTCATGCCCTCTTTTAGCATGCAAGTATACTTGCAGATAGAGCAATCATACATAGATTTTTTTTGAGACAGGGTTTCTCTGTTGTAACTCTGACTGTCCTGGAACTCACTCTGGAGACCAGGCTGGCCTCGGACTCAAAGAGATCTTCCTGCCTCTGCCTCCTGAGTGTAAGAGCTGGGGTTAAAGGCTTGGTCCAACACTGCCTGACAATAAATAAAAATCTTAAAAATAAAGAAAATAAGAAATACCATGCTCAGATCTGGAAGGAAGTAGCTCAGTTGGTAGAGTGCTTGCCTGGCATGGGTGAAGTCCTGAGTTTCATCTCAGTGTGGGATCAAGAGTTCAAGGACAGCCTGCAATACAGGAGGCCTTATCTCAAAACAAACAAATCAACTCACCTCACCCATATTGAAGATGTCTATAATTTTAAGAACAAGCTGGAAACTTAACCTAAGTTGTTCTTTTATTTTTTTTCCTTACTTTCTTTATGTGTGTATATGTATCTTGCCTATGATTGCTTGAAAAATCTCATAATGTCTGTAATAGTGACAAAACAGTCCTTTCCTGTTTGTTATCTTCCCCATGAACTATATGAATACATATGTGATCATTACATTGTAAGAATTCTCTTTAAATTGTAGTTTTCCACATTAAATTGTATCTTTTTGTTTGTTTTTTTGCTGTACTTAATCAGACTTTTTGGTAAAATGTGTAGTTTATACATGTTCTATTGGGGTAGTTAGGGATGGAACAGGACATAGATTTCCCCCTATTTTATAGATAATAAAATGCCTAAGATGTGGAATATTTGAAAGAATGGTAAAACTAAACATTTTTAATGTTCTGTTTTTGGTTTCCAGGGAGTCAGAATATTATGAGTATGGACATGGGGAGGTTCAAGATTCTTATGAAGCTTATGGTATGTTTTTATTTCTGTGGTGGGGCAAAATGTCCAAGTAAGTGTCTGGAAAAGTACTGGTGATGGATTCTTAGGAGTCAGGCAGTTATACTAAGGAGAAACCATTAAAAACTGCTGTATCGGAAAGTGTAACTTCGGGAGTTCTGCTCCCGTGTTTTAAAAGGCTCAGGTCTAGCTTAGGTGATGCTGATAGCTGTTAGGTAGGACATGCCTAACCCAAGGCTGGTTTAGACCTTTTGCTGCTAATACCTTGGCCATATTGATAGATAATAAGATCGTACCTCCTTCCCCTCCCTATTTTAAAAAAAGAAATTTTGAGACTCAACTGTAAATAATACCAATGCAGAAGAAAATGCTGAAAGTAACTTATCACAGCAGAATAGAAGGCAAAAATAATACCTATTAGGATCAAGTCAGAGGCTTCAGAGGTGGAGCTAAGTCATAGTAGTAGCACCAAGCTCCTAGTTGGAAGATCAGTCCAGTTTCTTTCCTGGGTTTTTTTTTTTTTTTTTTAAGACAGGGTTTGTCTGTGTCTCCTGACTTTCCTGGAACTCGCTCTGTAGACCAGGCTGACCTGAACTCACAGAGATCTGAGTGCACTGGGATTAAAATGCATGTGTCACCACTGCCACTAAGTTTCTTCCTTTTAACCATTTTTTTGTTTGTATTCATTTTTCTCTCGCATACCTCAGGCTGCTATAAACTGATGATCTGATGATGACCTTGTTTTTTCTGATTCTTCTACTGAAATTACAGCATATACTACTATGTCTGGTTTCATGTGGTACCTAGGGTTTGAAACTCAAGATTTTTTGTCTAATAGACAAGTACTCCATCAACTGAGCTACAACCCCAGTTCTCAACTCAAGTTACTGATCCCATAAAGCCGTCCAGGCTGGCAAGGTAGCAAAACCCAACTGCCTTCCCTGAGGTTTGATTGAAAGCACATTACTCAAGTGTGTCCTTGAGCTGATTATGGCTTTGTGTTAATGGGTCTCAGGATGTGTCATGTGACAGGTATATGCAGAGAGAGCTGCCTTTTAAAACAAGAGGTCTTCTGCATCCCTGAGGAGTTTATCTTTTAACAGTTCATCTTAAGATACTCTACAGAGAGAGTTAGAAAAAGCTATCAAGTGGATCCTTCCATAAGAAACTAAGCTTAACTCATTGGCATGATAAGACATAGCCAATCAGCTTCTGACCCTGGGGAAAAAATATTTTTCTACCAGTTTTTTGCTAAATAGCACTGCACTATTGCCATAGTAACATTGGAATGCTCCACTCTTGTCACTGTTCAGAAGATGGGGTGATTGTAACTCGGTATTTCCATCACTAAGGCAGTACAAGAATTCCTACATGTGTTTGGCAAAACTTTTCCGTTTTGCTGGAGAAAAGACTGAACATAAGACGCTAAAACCCAGCATATGGTGGCCTGTGCCACCATAGTAGTAGTAGTTGGGGAATAGAGGCAGGGAAGATCAGAAACTCAAGGTCATCGTCCACTATATACTAAATTTGAGAACAGCTTGAGCCACATCAGATCCCGGTTCAAAAAAATAAAAAACAAAAAAGAGAGATGCAGGCTACATCCAGGCAGTGGTAGGATTGTGCAGTTGAAATCAGGTTAAGTTACTAATTGAGTTAAAGTCTATCTGAGATGAGATACATAATTAGACCCTGTCTCTAAAAATAAACAATAAAAGTTATTCTTGTGCTGCTGGTATTCTGTTGCCATGGTCATTGTGTTCTAGTATCTACCTTTCTAAAGAGAACTGGAAAAATGAACTTACTTGTTGGTATCCACAAGCATCTTGTAAAGTGGGTGGGCCTTGAATAGTTTAATATGATCATAAGTAAAGTAGCATTCTGTGCAACTTGACATCCATACAGGAAAGTAGGCCTGTGGTTATGGTACCTAGTATTTACATGTGGGCATGAATTGATATGGTAAAGGTGAGGGAATTAGTGGGAAAAATAAACTTAGACGCAGTCTATCATCTCAGTGATCATCTCAGGCTTTGCTGTCACAAAAGAAAACCTTTTGAGGATGTTATTGCAGCGTTACCTGGCTTGTCAGGGTGTCAAATACTCAACAGTTTTATGATGCAGCATGTGATTATACTTTTACCCCCTAGGGTTTGAGTACCATGTCTGTGGTAGAGGATCTCATTTAATGGGGCCTTTCTTTGCCTCTGAAGAACCAGAGTTTGTTTCTTTAAAGTAAAACCTGACTTGTTATTGCATTGAAAGGGGCTACCTGCAAAGTGAAAAAACGTTGCAGATGTTTTGCTGTCTTAATCTAAGGGCTGACTGCCAAATGGCTTTGGGAACAGGAATGGCCATTGCAAGCTCACTGAGAGTAATGACTGCTTACTGCTTCAAGCAATGTGTTGCATTTATCCAACTTTTGGGACTGGGTAATCAATCATGTTGTTTATGGAGAGTGTTTCTGCTCAAGAGAACTATAAGGTAAAGGCTAGCATTTTCTAAATTGTTCTCTTTTGTCTTCTACTCAAAATGGTGAGAGATTACCACAACTGATCAAGGAGGGCCAAGTAAAGAGGAGAGCAAGGAACACCAGGAATGTATCAAGATACTAGAAGAAAAAAGTATTGTTGGTGATATTTCCCTGATGTTGACCTACCTTGGTTATCCCAAAAAAGCATTGGCATGTGGTTTATAAACTGTTTTGCTTTTCCCACAGGACAAGATGACTGGAATGGGACCAGGCCATCACTGAAGGCCCCTCCAGCTAGGCCAGTGAAGGGAGCATACAGAGAGCACCCATATGGACGTTATTAAAAACAAACAGGAGGGGAAAATATCAGTTATGAGCAAAGTTGTTACTGATTTCTTGTATCCCAGGATTCCTGTTGCTTTACCCACAACAGACAAGTAATTGTCTAAGTGTTTTTCTTCGTGGTCCCTTTCTTTTCCCCACCTTCCTCCATTCTTAACTCTGCATTCTGGCTTCTGTATGTAGTATTTTAAAATGAGTTAAAATAGATTTAGGAATATCGAATTAATTTTTTAAGTGTGTAGATGCTTTTTTCTTTGTTGTTTAAATATAAACTGTACCTTTTATAATAAAAAAAAAGTTGAGTAAAAAAAAAAAACACAAACATGTTAGTTTCAAAAGTGGCATTGCTTGCTTAAAGGTTCTGAAGTAAAGGCTTGTTAACTTTTTCTTAGTTTTGATTTGAGGCACCCCGTAAAGTCATAGTTGCAGAATCCCAAACTAGGCTACATTTCAAAATTCAGGGCTGCTTAAGATGTAAAATCACAATGTTAACGGCAGTAGGTGCCACCATGTAAAAGTGAGCTCAGATGTCTCTAAAAACATTTCCTTTAAAAGCACATGGCGGTTGAATCTTAAGGTTAAATTTTAATATGAAAGATCCTCATGAATTAAATAGTTGATGCAATTTTTAACGTTAATTGACTTAAAACAACAACAAAATTAGGTTTGTAAAAATGACTTTTTCATTATGTGGGTTTTGAAATCTAGCCCCAAACATACAGTGTTGAGAGATACTTAGCTGGGGGGCAGGGGAGGGGTTTGAATAAGATTGACAGGGGAGAGGAACTGGCCACTTAAGTGGAATTTGATGGAGTACTTTTTAGCCACAGTCTTTTCAGTAATAGTACTAATAATCAAATTTTCAGTATTTAAAATGTCAGAGTATTTTGTCCATCTGAGATTCTGCACTCCTTGAAAAACTCACTTGGACACGGGGCCAAAAGCTGATGATGTTCATTAAGTTGACCATTATCAATTTTGAGCTGTTCCCAAGGTAGTCAAGTATGTCTCAACACTAGCATGATATAAAAAGGGACACTGCAGCTGAATGAAAAAGGAACCAAAATCCACTTTGTACATAAGTTAAAGTCCTAATGGATTTGTACCATCCTCCCATTTTGTTCTCAGAAGATTAAATGCTACATGTGTAAGTCTGCCTAAATAGGTAGCTTAAACTTATGTCAAAATGTCTGCAGCAGTTTGTCAATAAAGTTTAGTCCTTTTTTAATCAAAGTAAATGTGATGAATTGTCATTTTTGGGGGTGGACAATAAAATAGTTTTCTCTTTCACATAAATTTAAATTAACTCTAAAGTTAATGGGCTTGTTAAAAGTTGGAGACATTCTTAAAAGTGGTGGTGGGGATTTTATTTTAAGTTTACCAAAAAAAAAAGTTTATGAGTTGTTAAGTTTTAGTTTAAAAAGAACCAAAGCTTTTTCACCCCCTGGAAGTTGTTGAAAGTAGTTTTATTCAATCAAAAAGTTCTAATTCTTAGAAAAACCCAACTGACTAAAATACAGATTGGTTTATATAAAGGTATAGGTACTTCAAGTGCCAGCCACCCTCGCTTGCACCTTCTGTAGAGACCATAGGTGGTCTAAAGAGTGACACCAAGTCTCTGGGCTCAGACATTGATTTCACCTGTGCTTAGATCCCACAATTTAGCAAAACTTGGGAGCCTTTGAGGGTTCCCCTTCCAATCCTAGAGATGCTGTTAACAATTCAGCTAGCCTGGGGCAGGAGCTGGCATGATAGGCTGGTCCTGAACTCCCTCCCACAAGACTAAGTGGAAGAAAACAGTGGAATTGGTTGGCCCTATTTTTACTCTTAATTCCCAGAGACCTCATTCCTTCCCTAAGAGCCACCTAAACTGCTCGGGGGTGAAAAATCCTCTTGTGTGAAGTGCCAAGCTGCCTGTAGCAGTGCATGATGGGCATTTTTTTTCTTTTTAAAACACACCAACAAAAAACTGTATTTATAGATTGTGATAAAGTGTAAATAACTGAATTTTCAACCATGGTTTGAAGTCAGCTTTCAGGGCATTATGTCTTGTTTTGATGAAAAGAGATCACTCTATACCCCCCTTTTTAAAGGAAAATTATCGCAAGAGAATCAGGATGTGTAAAGCTAACATGCATCGCAAAAAACCAAAGGTAACCTAAATGTCTGATTTTAATAGCACATATTTCTCTTTTATATAAACTGTGACAGCAACTTGCATAAACAATTCTTTAGTTAATTTTAATGTTAAAACTTTGCAAAACTTGTTTAATAAAAATAGCTGTAAAAAGAACCATATGCTGCCGCATAAATTATCCATAACTCTTAATAATCCTGCCCATCACAAGTGAATTGTAATGTAACCTGGGCACAAAGTCTGACATTTTAAATGACACATTGTAAAATTTCAGTGACTGTAGATGAGACCTGCTGCACCCCAGAGTAAAGCTTTCTGCTCAGCTATTTTAAAATGTGCAAGGATGAGCCCCCTGAGACACCATATTGATATTCACAGTGCAATGTTATTTGAACTTTCTGAAAAGTTGCATGTTTCTTTCCTGTAATGTGTAAATTGCATGCAGGATCTCTATCTCTTATTTTGGATGTCTTTAAAACTTCTTCCAAAGGCTCATCCCTTATTTCTCAATTTTCAGGTGACTGGAAATTCCTGAGGCTTTTCCTGGAATAGAATGGGTATTGAAGACCCATGTCAGGTATGTTAAGGTGGTTTTCATTAAGGTTGGTAGATGTGTCATAGCAAAGCAGCAATGCTGGAGATGGTTAACAGGCCAGGCTTTCCTAAACTCACCTTTACCATATTTAATCACAGAGATTACAGGACGTAATGAGTTTATGTGTAGTAATTAAGACCAACCAGTGTATATCTCTTTAATTTTACCTTATTCTGCCAGTGTTTTACTGAAACAGTGTCTCACTTGGAGTTTATTGTTGCAAGCAACAACGTGGCTATGGAAATAAAAGGGCATTTACTGGATGTTAGGGAGGCATGGGTTGCAGAGACTGAAACATACAGCTCGGGAACCATAGTGAATGCAGAAGAGTGGAGCAGGCAGGGGTCTTTGATTGGTCAGGTAAGCTTTTGCCTGTGTTTGGTTTGTTTCATCTTCTACTGAACGTGCAAGTTATGGAGAAAGAAATAACAGACTGAATTATCTTGAGTCATCTGCCCTCTAACACTCTTCTAAGAATTAATTCCTAAAATGAAATTGAATCTTGTGTGGTTGCTCAGAATGTCATCTCAGCCCTTAAGAGTCTGAGGCATGGGAATAGCCACTAATTCAAGACTAGCCTGGACTGTAGAGTGGAACCTTGTCTCAACTAATTAGGTAGATGGTGAATTAGTATTATTAGGAAGGGGAAATTTATACCAGGAAGAAAGGCAACTGTATAGCAATTGCTATAATTCACAAAAATAATGAGGTTAAGCAACTTCGTTTGGCTAACAAGCAAAAGTTGGTGTTGGCAGATTGTTCCATGTTAACCCTGCAGTTGAGTATATAAGGAAGAGGTATTTCTCGCACTAAAGAGAAATTGTGTAGTGGAAAGAACATAATAAACAGGCATGGTTCAGTGCACACCTCTGATCCCCAGTACTCAGGAAGTGGAGACAAGAAGATCAAGAGTTCGGTCATCTTCAACCTACAAAGCAAACTGAAGCCAGCCTTGGTTATATAAGACACTATTTTTAAGGACAGATTGGGGAGTGCCAGAGGAATGGACATGGAGTCTGATAAACCTAGGAGCTATCTTGTGATCCAAAACAATCTGTTTCTACATCTGGGAAAGTTAGATGGTGATAATGCAGACCTCACTGTGAGTAGTAAAGGAAGAAGGAATCATAAAAGTATACATCTGGGGCTGAGGGTGTAGCTGAGTGGCTGGGTACTTGTATGTTTCTGGGGTGTTTTTTTTCCGGGGGGGGTGCTTGAGACAGGGCTTCTCTATAATAAACAGCCCTGGCTGGCTTGAACTCAGAGATCCACCTGCCTCGGCCTACACAATTCTGGGACAAAAGGGTGTGCACCACAACACTAAATATTTGTATGTTTTTTAAATCCCTGTGTTAGCAGTTCTGCACACAAAGAAATTAAAATACATGCCAACCCATTCAGTGTTCTACATAATAAATATTAGTGTTCTTTTGTTTATGCTTTTTAGTTTAACTCCCTGATCGGCAGAGTTGGCTTTTATCCTACCTGTTGCTAGAATCCATTGAGATGATAGCTACCATATTTTTCACCCTCTGTTTCTGTAAGCTTTGTTACAGTGGTATTGAAAAGAAAGGTTCTAGCTTGGCAAACCAAAGGTATGTGTTTAGCCTTGAGAGTGAAGTTTGGTTTCTTGGAGCTGTTTGTTCCAAACCCTACCTCAATGCCAATAGATTCTGAGATCTGGCAACTTCGTAAGGGTAGCAAGTAATGAAGTTTGATATGTATCATGTGAATGACCAGGAAATTTAGATGAGTAGAAATCCCTAATTCAATGATTAAGGGGCTGCTCTTGGAAAGGACCTGGCTTTGGTTTTCAGCACCCACATGTTATCTTGCAACCACCTAAAACTTCCAAGGGACCTGATAATGTCTTGACCACCAAGCAGTGCATACATACATGTGAAGTAGTAGTTGGTCAATAATATTAGTTGTGGGTTATTTTAGCCTTGCCGAGAGCTTCTACATGATGGAGTTGTTATATGTGAGGTAGGTGATTGGAAAGCAAGTCTTCATCCTGTGAACTGCACTGTGTGCTGCTGATGTGAGGGAACTGTTCTAGCTGCCAAGCCTTGGTGTTGCTCTCTAGAATTCTAAAGGTTAAACCAACACACCTTGATTGTGTACATCCACACTTCTTATATGATACAGTCAGCAGTAGAGTGCCCTACATTTGACTCCTAGTACTACCAGTACGAATTAGAACTGGGCATGATGGCACACACACTTGGGAGGCTGAATAAGAAGGATCACAAATTCCAGGCATACTGGACTACATATCAAGGGAAGGTGAGTGTCAAGATGGCTCGTGGGTAGATGCAGCCAAACGGTAGAAGGAGAGCACCAACTTTTAAAAGTTGTCCTTTGACCTCCATATGTGTGCATGGCTTATGTGTATACACATACACAATGAGTAAATTTTTTTTTCAAGTTGAAGGTGAAATTGAGAAAGGCAGAATAGATGTGGCTTAGGGAGAACTCAATTTGAATGTCTACTGTGTATACTTACTTTTACAACTGTGGGAGAGGTAAGATAATTTACACTGCTTCTATGGCAAGTTGAAAGTGTAGCTTTTTTTTTTTTTTTTTTCCCCAAGACAGGGTTTCTCTATGTAGCTCTGACTATCATAGAACTTACTCTGTAGTCCAGAGTTTTTGCACCACCACTGCTGGGCAAGAATCCATTTTCTTGAACATCTGCTTCTATAAGACAACACCATATTTAATTTTCTCTCAGCCTGTTTATTAAATATGTATGATAAAAACTGCAAAGAGCCAGGCACTGGTGGCAAATGCCTTTAATCCCAGCACTCTAGAGGCAGAGGCAGGCAGATCTCTGTGAGTTCAAGGCCAGAGGCCACTGTGCTGGTCTTTTCAGTGAAGCATATGTTATCTCAGTAACTTCTTATGTGTGTGGAGGCCTTAGCACAGCTTTCTAGAATTGGTTCTTTCCTCCCGCTTTACATGGATTCATGAGATTGAACTCAGGTCAGCAGGTTTGCGCTGAAGATACCTTTACCTACTGGGCTCTGTTATTTTTTATATCATTTTTTTATACATAATGAAACTTCAACCCCAGAAAAATATCCTAATGTAGTCAAAATCACACAGTTGATACGTAGCACATTGGAGATTTTCAGGCAGTATGATTTCAGAGTCTGATCCATCTCAAGTATATACTGCATTTGGAAAGACATTTACCTGTCTACTAAAGCCATCTTGGAGAGCCTGTCATTATTTTTCCTGGAAGGAGGTGTTCTCTGCCGGGGTATTGTCACAAATATTTGCTGAAGCACGTGAGCTCTTACACCTGCTGTGCTCAAATCATAGGTTTCATCTTTTTATCTTCCTGCTCTCTTGAAACTCAGTAAACTGGAGAGAGTAAAGTCTATATGGTTAGAGTATTCCGCTGCTACACAGAATAAGTCTGGAGCTGCTGAGGAGCCTCAGGAGTGCCAGAGGGAGAGGATGAAACTTAAATTCATTAAAGCATGACTTAGAATTTACCATGTTAAACAGACAGAAAACATAATAACTTATAGCTTTAAGCAGATGATTTTTAAGTTCTGCCATTTCCAAAGCAAGTTTTTAGAACTCTAGGTGAGTTATTTGTCCAAGTCCCCATATTACTGATAGTTGCTTACTTCACAGCATTATTGTAACAGAATGAGCAAATGTATATAAAACAACAGGGCTGAAGATATAGCTCAGTTGGCAGAGTGCTTGACTGCATGTATGAAGCCTTTGATCCCTAGTACTATGTAAATTTGGTGATAATGATTACTAGCTGTAAATGCCACAGCAGGTTAGGGCTAATTTTAAAAAGTTGAAATTAAGAAAAAGAAATTTGAAGGTCTTAGGACTGAGAGTTTTCAGAGCCACATCTATGACAATTGTGCAAGAAGTAGGGGGAAAATGAAGCCGTAAAGTGGCACCCTTTGCTGGAGAATAAAAGGAATGGATTTTCTCCCTACATCTTATTTTCCTCTTGTCTGAAGTCCTTTCAGCTCCTGTATTACAAGAAGGAGAATCATTTCTCCCACCAGGTATTTGACTTGTGTAAGGATGAGATGTTTGCAGTTAGCCATATGTTTATAGTCTCCTAGTGGTTTACTTGTTGAATGGGAAGCCAAAAGTCTTTGTGTAGCTCAGGCTGACCTTGAACTTCTGATCCTCCTACCTCAACCTCATTTGAACTCGGGGCCTCATGCATGCTAGGCAGGCACTCTACCAACCCGGCTAAATTTCCACCCCCCTAAGACTCTTAAAGGACTGGAGGTTGGAATGACCTTTTTTCTTTTTCTTTTCTTTTTAAAATTAATTTATCTATTTATTTAAGCCAGGGTCTTAGCCTGGAACTCATTAAGTATATCAGGCTGGCCTCATTGGTGGAGATCTACCTGCCTCTGATTCATAAGGGTTTAAAGGCGTGTGCCACCACACCTGGCATTTACATCCAGCTCCTTGAGTCTCCTGTAATAGAAGCTCTCAAGGAACTATTAAGCTTTTTCAACCCTATTTGGTTCAACTAACTCCTGAATAAGAGCTCTCTGCCTCCATTTTAATTTCTTAATTTTGTGCTAATTGCTGGGAGTATCATTCCAGCATTCATTTTGTGCTCACAATCGACCGTGTCAGGCTAGGATTATTGCTGGTATATAACATGCCAGGCTGAATGCTAGTCAAGCAATCTTCCAAGGTGTAGTGGTTTAGAGGATGGCAGTATTGGAGAGCTAAAATCCAAACTCCTACTTAACTGTTGCCTTCTAGACTCTTGTAATTAGGATAGTCACAAGATCAGTTTATTGAAATATGCTCCCAACCTTGGTGTTTGTGCTTCTGATTTTGTTTCCACATTCCTAAAGTTAAAAGATTTTAATTCTTACAAATTTAAAGCTTCTGTAGATTTACATTACAGATTAATAGTCACTGCATGCTTAAAGCTAGCACACATCTGATGAATATTTAATAGCATGGACCAGACAGGCTGCAAACAGCTGTGTGAGACCGCAGCTGTTGGGGGGGAAGGGAGGATGTGCACCACACTGCCTAATTACCCATTCTTTTGTTTCCAGGCCTAGTGAAAAAGGCCTATCTTTTCTAGGCCCTTTAGCAGCAAAGTTTTACGGTGGTAATAAGCACTGCTTCCTAGACTAGGGGCCAGTTAGAAATTTTCCATACCCTGAGTGATGATAGTCTTTCCTGTTTTTGTTTTTTCCTGTTTTAGAGCCAGCCTTACATTCTCATCTAGTGCTCAGCTAACTGCATCTATAGGAGAAAGGCTACATGTGTGCTGTCCCACAGCTGTAATCCTAAGCACTCAGCAGACAAAGCAGGAGATAAAAGGCCAGACTTTACTACATAGCAAGACCTTGTCTGCAGATAGACTGACAAACTTGTATCTGGCAGAGATTGAATTTCTTTGGTAGGAAGAGTGTATACATGGACTTTATAAACTCTGTAAACAGCCAGTTGTGGTTCATGCCTGTGATCCAAAGACTCAAGAGGTAGAGATAGTAAACCAAACATTCAAGGGTAGCCTTTAGTATATAGCTAGTTTAAGGTCAGCCTAGGCTACGTAATGAAAGCTTATTTTAAACAGTTTATTTTTTTTAGAAATTGCATAGCATTTGCTTCTTGTCCTTTTTCTTTTATTCTTTCTGTGTTTTAGTGCATATGTTGAGAGGGGATCTCACTATCTATCATTGACTGGCCTCAAACGTAAAGAGATCTACCTGCCTCTGCCTCCCTGGTGCAGGGGTTAAAGGCATGTGCCGCCACCACCCAGACACGCCCAGCTATTTATTTTAAAGTTTATTTTCTGTATATGAGTTTCATATGCGTGTAGGTCTGTGTACCATGTGTAATGGTCTGGTGTCCATGAATGTCAGTAGAGGGTGTTGAATATCCTGGGACTGGTTGGACTGGAGTTTACAGATGTTGTAAGCTGCAGTGTGTGTGCTAGGAAATAACCCCGGTCCTCTAGAAGAGCAGCCAGTAGTACTCTTAACCACTGAGCCATCTTTCCAGCTCCTTTTGGCATTTCTTGACCATAGATTGTAGCATTTCATCCTTAACATCCCCAGTCTATGCTGTAGTCATTACCTTTGGCTGCATCTCAACCAGGAAGTGGACAAGTAGTGTTCCTCAGATGTTACACAGGCAGGTCCTGCCTCCACCTAGATTTAAAAAGCGTTCTGTTTCAAGAAAGCCCTGTGCAGAACATTAGAGGTGTTATGGACAGAGCATCAGAAAAAATGATTGAGTAAATGGGTCATAAGCCCAGAAATTGGGTGTGATTTAGATTTAATACTGTATTAAGTTGTCAATATAGGATGTTGAGTGCGTCTCATCTCCCTGCTCTTTGAAGTTGGAATGTGGGAAGCCACACACTTGCCTTTGAGAAAAAAATAGAGGCTAAGAGTATAGGGTAGGATATTTAAGGCCCTGGGTTCCAATCAAGGGGAATTGTGGAATATCCCTCCTTGGAAGTCTCCACACGCTGGGGAGTTCTTTTATGTTTTCTTTAATAAGCCTGTATTACTAGAAAACAGTAATTTTTCTTGTTTTAAGTTCTAAGAGGAAAACCAGTCCATGTAGAGTATGTGCTATCTGAGTTTTCTTATGAAAGGGGCAGTTGGGGCTGAAGAGATGGCTCAGCAGTTAAGAACACTGCTGCTTTTCCAGAGGACCTGGGTTCAATTCCCAGGACCCACGTGGCAGCTCATAACTATAATCCCCTGTTCCAGGGAATTCAACACCTTCACTTAGACATACATACAGGCAAAATGTAAAATAAAAATTAATAAAATATTTAAAAAGAAAGGGTCAGTTGCCATCTAAGGGAGGACTTGACTGAGCACAGGGGGTTTGGGAGATTGTGTGAGGAAAGGATACGGACGGACTAAGCAGAAGGTAAGACTGGTGCAGATTTAAGGTGAAATGGGAATCTAAAATGTGAGTACACCCCACTGAGGACCATTCACACTATTCCTAGGGTCTTTGTAGTAGTAGAGGCTTTGCAAACCCTCTACTACTGAGCCACACCCCAACTCATGTTTCTGATTTTTTTTAAACTTAATTCATGGAGAACCTTGTTAAATCAGGGCAGAAATGAGTTAAGTATGTAATAGGGCTGGGATGTAACTCAGTAGTACTCCAGGTGTAGTCCCCAGTACTGTATGTGTGTAAGTAGCCATGTCACCATACATATGTGGAAATTCGAGGACAACTCTGGAGTTGGTCCTCTCCTTCCACCTACATGTGCGTTCTGGGGTTTGTACTCCAATTGTCAGGCTTGTAGCCTTGGGCAGCAAGCTCTTTTGTGCACTAAGCTATCTTGCTAGCCCAACCTATTTTATTCTTTATTTAAGAAGAGTGTCTCACCAGGCAGTGGTGGCACACGCCTTTGATCCCAGCACTCGTGAGGCAGAGGCAGGAAGATATCTGAGTTCGAGGCCAGCCTGGTCTACAAAGTGAGTCCCAGGACAGCCAGAGTTACAACAGAAACTGTTTCTCTGTCTTGGAAACCACAAAAAAAAAAAAAAAAAAAAGGAAAAAAAAAAAAGAAGAAGAGGGTACTACTGTGTAGCTCTGGCTTGCCTGGAATTAGCTATGTATATGGTTTTGAGCTCTATCTCTGTCTCTGTCTCCTGATTGTTGGAGTTAAAGGTTTGTGCTCGAATACAGCCTACTATTTGTTTTTTTTTAAAGAGAGGGAAGGAGAGCACTAGAAAGAAGCTAGAGAGGGAGCTCCATCATTAAAGCAAGCATGAGGACCTGAGTTTGATCACCTTAACCATGTGATAGTGTGCATTTATAATCCCAATGCCAGGGAAACTAAGGCAAGCCAATCCTTGGGATTTGCTGGCGAGCCAGTCTAGCCTCTATTCTGAGTCTGCTTTCAGCACAAGAGTCTGTCTTAAAACAAAGTGGAACATTTGTCTAGTACGTGCACCAAGCCCTGAGATTGATTTCCTAGTGCCTTGTATCCCCAGGCTATAATAGAGTAATATCAGTGAAAGTGGAAACTAGAACTGGAGAGATGCCTCAATGGTTAAGAGGTTTAAGAGTGCTTGCTGCTGTTTTAGAGGACCCAGTTTGATTCCCATCACCCAAGTTGGCAGCTCACAACCATCTATAGCTCCTGCTCCAGAGGCTTTGATGCCACTCTTGGCCTGCTTACGCCTTGACACAGAAGTACACACACACACACACACACAAAGCCACTAAAACCTTTATGTGAAAATGTAGAGAACTAGGTAGAGATAAAAGCTTTTGTCTTCCGCCTATCTGTGTGTACCTGTGAACCTGCCTAATGAATATAGCGACTGGAGCTGAGCTATGGAAAGGGAAGGTTGTAAAGGACGAAGGCTGAGAAGCCCGTCAGCCTCAAGTTTCTTAATTTTCCACTTTGTGTCTTTGCAGCTGTCAGAGGACTCTGAATACCAGGAGCTACCTGCTGTATAGAGGCTGGCCTGGGGCACTTGCCGAGACATAGAGCCCAGGAGAGGATATCAACAGTTCCTTTCACCTACCTCTTGATCTGATTTATCCACAGAAAGCCAGCCAGGATCTTCTTAGGAGTCTTTAGGCCCAAAATGGCATCCTCGGGGCTTCAGGGCTAACGGCTCCACCTGCTCAAGACATTTCAGTGGGGGGTGGCTGAGGGTTTGACTTGGTGGTTGAGCGCTTCACCAACATGTGGCTGACCTGGGGTCATTTTTATCACCTCAAAATAAATATTTAAAAAAAGCTTTTAAAGAATTGAAAGGTAGCTGGGCAATGGCAGTAGTGATGGAACATTCCTTTGATCCCAGCACTTGGGAGGCAGAGACAGGCAGATCCTTGAGTTTGATGCCAGCCTGGTCTACAGAGTAAGTTCCACAACAGCCAGGCCTGTACAGAGTAACCTTGTCAAAAAAGAAGCTGCGGGGGTGGGGTTGGAAACCAACAATTCCTGGAATGGCTCACTAGGTCAGAACATCCTCAGCTTCTGTGACATTCCCAATCTCTTGTTTCCCCATAGTTTCCATAGAATGCTCCCCCAACACACACACCTTTGTTGGAACCCTCAGCTTGGGAGGCCTTGGACATTTCCAGAGGACTCCTAAAAAAGATTAGTAATTACATCTCTAACCTGCTAAGGAAACCTAGAATCGGAAACCGAGGCAAATTATTTTAAACTCTGAGTCTGCCTTCATCTTTGTTGTTAGCTCTTCTCCAAAAAGTTCTTGAAGGGTGGTGCTGCTCCTGCCTCATCTGTGCTGCATTTCTCCAGTATCTGCTCCTGCATGAGGAGTCAATAAATGTTTGGTCAAATGGTGAATGGCTCTACTCTGTTAGCTTCAATCAGCTTTGGGACGGGGCCAAGGCCCTGCTCTCCAGCTTTACTGGACTAGCGTTTTGCCCTAAATTTTTCTCTTGAGAAATTGGCAGGCCATCCACAATTTCCAGGTATAAGATAGCCACTTGGGACTCAAGAATTTTACAAGAAAGCTCAGATCTGAAGTCCAACATCTTCACATTTCAGTTCATGGCTTGTGCACTTTTCAGGGCTAATTTATTCCATAAGTAATTCCTTCCCACTGAACAGGATCTGAGAAACAAATGAAATGTATTTTAAATGCCTAGTACTGAGTTTGGACAGAATACTGCTCAGCATTTAAGTTTCTGTCTTCCTTTCTTCCAGGCTTATTCTTAAAAGTCCTGTCACTGTCACACAGTTTCTACCTTCTCCCATTACCACTTAGAGCCCTGGGGATCTTTCTTTTGAGAACTCTGACTTGTAGTGTTTGACCCACCCACCCAGCTGCCTTGCTTGTCAGTCACCTGCAACCTGAGAAGGATGACATCAGCTTTCCCCAAGTCTCTGGACTGCTCTGAGCCATAAATATTTTAGAAGAGCCTTTCTCTGGCTGTTGCCAGGGTGATGGACTGGGGGACTGGGGTGGGAGTTTGGAAGCAGAATTGGCTCTAGAAGGGTGGGTATGAGGTCTGGCCAAGAGCCAGAACTACACTCTGAAGGCTGTTCTGCCTATATGCCTTGCTTTTCTTGAGCTCTTTAGCTGTTTTGCTTCCAGGCCCATGTCTGGTCTTAGATGCTTTTTGATCTTAGGTAAGTTAAATATTTCTTGGCCTTTTTTTTTTTTTTTAAACATCTCTGGGTGGTGGTGGTTGATCTCCATCTATCTTAGTGCAGGTAAGTGGAATATAAAGAAGTGTTCTAAATCTGTAATGCTGTGCTTAGCCAGTAAATCATTGTTCGAGAAGCTAGACGCCCTGTTACTCCTTTTAGATTTGTGTCGTAGGGAAGGGAGGACAAGGTCTCAACTGTGTGTAGTCCAGTCTGCCTTTAAACTTGCCTCAGCTTCCTGAGTGCTGGAATTGCAGGCTTATACTACCGCACCTGGCCCCATTGCCCTTTGTGATATAGAGTCTGAAATCCTCATGCCACATGGATACTGCTCCCACATAATATTTTCTCTCCACACTGTATCTTCAGTTCCTAGAAATTTAGAAACACATACTTTTTAGATTTCCATCTGCCTGGTTGTTCAACTTCACCTTATGAAGCATTCTCCAACCTCTTCTCTGTGTGTGTCTGAGAAGGAAGCATAACAGCACATTGGTTCAAGCTCATGTGCACCTCCCTATTGCCTTGGGAACTTTTATTTCTTTGTATGTGGCTCCCTCTGGTGGGATGTTCATAGTGGGGAAGATCAGCTATGAGACTGACATTCAGACCATTCTGAGGGGAGCTGCTATACAGAGACCCTGCAGGGGAAATTTTCCAAATCTTGATGACAGCATCTCATATCTTATAGAGTCTTTTTGCCATCTACTCTCCACTAATCTCACAATAGTGAATAGGAATTAATCCTAATCAGATAATTCCTTGCAGCATTGAGAGTCCTCAAGTAATCTTTTTTTTTTTTCCTAGCTTTTCTGTCTTGGTTTTGTTTTCCATTGCTGTAATAAAATATCCCGACAAAAGAAACTTGGAGCAAGAAAGGACTCCTTTTATTTCTCAGTTCCAGGTTACAGTCAGTAGGTAAGTCAAGGCAGCAGGGAGCGGCTAGTAATAGCCACAGTCAAGAGCTGAGAGAATGAGTGCTTACACTCCTTGTTTTCGGAGTAAATGAGTCCTCCTACTCCAGTTAACATAATTAAGCCAATCACTGCAGGCCAGCTTGATCTAGGAGATTTCCCCAGTTACTCCAGATTGTGTGTCAAGTTGACAAAACCAATCACAATTATTCTCAAGCCAAATACACTCTTCTGGAGCAAAGTCTAACCTTGAGCCTTTGTACTGTGCTGGTTTACCTTCCCACTTCAGCATACAGGCCTGTCAAACAAGACCAGGCTTTTGTTTATTTGTTTTAACTCAGTGTTTGGGAAAGGGTTGGCACTTGCCTTTAATCCCAGCAGAGACAGGTAGATTTCTGAAGTCTGAGGCCAGCCAAGGCTACAGAGTGAAATCCTACTTTTAAAAAAAGAGAAAAAGTGAAACGAATTTCACAATATAGCTAGCCTTGATGTATGAAGTCGTGGAAGGACTAATGCATCCATGGAGTGACAGTGGTCCAAGAGATTAGAACATGAAGACCCCTGCATGTTCTTGTATTGAAAATCAGATCTTAGGTTTTCTTTCTGGTAGACCAAATCACTTGGGAATTGGGGTGGCTGCAGGTGACATTTCTTCAAAGCCTTCGCCTTGATCAGTCATCACAAGGAGGGAGGTTTCTTGATATTTCTAACAAATACTGTGAGTATATCTCCTTTTACCTGACTTGGATCACTAATTCACCTCCCCCCCCCCTTAATTCAAGCCAGTCACTCCTGGAGTAACAGGATGTTAGAATGCTTTGATTCACTGCAAGAAATTTGACTCCACCACAAATGGACACCAGAAGTAATTTCCCAAGGGAGATCAGATTTCTTAGGGAGGAGGAGTGGACATGGATCGGGCAGAGTCACACACAAAATTGGTTGGAACTGTGAGTGCCATGCTCTCCTATACTGAGCCATTCTGAATTGCCAAGTCAATTCAGTAAATACTTCCTGGTAATTTACTATTGCAAGGTCTACCATCTTCTACATTATAGATTCATAGACAGTTTCCTACCAACTCTACAGGCAGTTCAAATCATTTTTTCATCCCTACATGGTATGAGCACACTTCATGCTTGAGATTAATCTCTAGGCCTTTCCCACAGCAGGCAGGCACTGCACCATTGAACAGGTCTGACCTCTCCTATGAAGTTGTTTTCATACTATTCTCTGCCTACCTCTGAACTTAATTATAAATCATAGTGTGATTTTATGTAAATGTTTGTTATTACTAGTTATTCTGTTTCCCCATTAAGGAGTAACAAATTGTCATCTCTGTATCCCCAGGATAGAGCAGTAATTTAAATGTTGCCAGGTGTCACACACCCACACACACTCCTAAGAATGGCCTGTCTTCAGTGCGTTCCTGGTGCCCACCAAGGTGAGAGGAGAGCATCAGATCCACTAGAATTGGAGGTACAGATAGCTGTGAGCTGCCATGTAGGTGCTGGAAATTGAGTCTGGGTCCTCTAGAAGAACAAGTGCTAATTAGTGAGCCATCTCAGCCCCTCTCCTTTATTAAGGAGTGTTTGTGGTTGTGTGTGGGTAGAGTATATGCTCTCAGAGACCAGAGACGAAACTCTTGTCTTCTAGTTACGTTTCTATTGCTGTGATAAGCATCATGACCACAAATAGAGTGGTGAGGAAAGGATTTATTTCAGCTTACAGTTGTAGTCCATCATGAAAGGAAGTCAGGGCAGGAAACTGGAGACAGGAACTGAAGCAGAGATCATGGGAGGATAATTACTAGTTTTCTTCCCCATGGTTTGCTTGCTTATATATCCCAGGACACTGGATATCTAAGTGGGACTGGGCCCTCCCACATCAATCAATCATGAAAATGCCCCACATACTTAACTATGGGCCAATCTGATGGATGCAATTCTCATTTCCTCATCCTGGGTGAGCCTGGCTTGTGTCAAGTACACACTGTAAAAGCAGTGTGCACTTACCCAGTGTCATCTCTCTCAAACACAACAGGCTGAGTTCCCTTGCACTGTTCCTTTGTCTAGAATCTACCCTCTCTCCAGACACTTTGTCTCACTGACTCATTTTAGTGAAGTCTGCTTTGCCCATCCTATTTGAACTTGTACTCTTTCCTGTTTTTCCTTTCTTCTAATATTCCCTTCTGGTATACTACAGAATTGACTTTGTGTTGGTCTGCCCTCAATTTAATCTATAGAAACTATTAATATCTTCTAATTCATTTGATTAATATGTGCCAAGCACTTTGCTTAAGAACAAAGTCACAAGATGATTAAGATTGCTTATGAGGCTGCGAATATTAGCTCAGTGGCCGAATACTTGCCTAGCACTAGTGAGGCCCTAGTTTCAGTTTCCATCACCGCACCCCACAATGGTTGCTTATCAGTCTTGCATGGGAAGAAATCACACTAACGGTAGCAGTCGCTCCTTTAAAGATTTGCTTCCTCTGCTAAGTGTTTGCCAGACATAACGACGGCTAACACTGAATAAAACAGGTACTACATGGACTATCTCATTTAATCTTCAGCACCTACAAGGTAAATTGTGCTTGCATTAGGTTTGATTTCCAGCTCTGAGTAAATCTGTCCTAACGGAGGTAATTCCAACACTCTGAAGAGTTACTCCATCATAAATTCAAGGCCAGCCTGGGCTATCTTAGTCTGTTTCAAGAACCAAAATTAAAGGGCTGGCAAGATGGCTCAACAAGTAAAAGTTCTTGATGCCAAGCCCGACAACCTTAGATTGATTTCTGGGTACCTACATGCTAGAAAAACCTGACTCCTACAGGTGGTTCTTCGACCTCTGCTGCTACGCGCACCCCTTGCACACCCAAGTTTAAAATGTTAAATAAAAAAAGCCCAAATCTAAAAATCGAATAGGTGATTATTATAAATACCCAGGAATATAATTTCAAAGCTTGAAAATGGCATGCGCAGGCTCTAAACTAAGGTGGTAACAATGGAATAAACGTGAGAAATGCTTAGAGCTTAGGGTCAACTAGACTAGGTCAAAAACTGAATATAAGGTTTTGGAGGAAAAGGGAAATGACTCCTAGGTTATGACCGCGGTGGGCCAAAGTGCAATAAAACCAGAGAGCAATTAAAGCCCATTTTGGGATGCGCAGCAGCAGCGGAAAGCCGCTCTGAACAAACGGAGAAACACAGGAGGTAGGTTTGCCACCTCCGGAATCTCTTCAGCAGCAGCTGTGGGGAAGGCGAGACAAAGAACGCAAGCACAGCCTTTGTCCCGACGGCCCCTTTAAGAGGCGCGCTCCCGGCTCCTAGCCCGCCTAGTATGCAAATTGAGCAGCTGTCGGGAGCGCGCGGCTGATAACCGGCCTGGGCTGCGGCGGTTAGTCCTCTCCCGGCCGCCGTCGCCTCGGACATATTGCCCGCAGGAGCTGCGGCGGCGAGCAGAGAGCGCCGGGGAAAGGAGATGGGTGAGCAGAGCTGGCCGGCTCGGCGGGGGCCGCGGGATAGGGGCGGCCCGGCTGTTAACCGCCGCCCCACGCGGACCGGAGCCGCGGGGAGGGGGAGGGGAAGGGACGCGGGCAGGCGGACCCCGCCCCTCCGGTCCTGAGGGGGCGGGCCACTGCGCGGTGGGCGGAGCTTCCAAAAGGAAGAGGGCCCGCAGGGGCTCGGGCTTTGGTGGGGGACACGCTTGTCTAGGCTGGAAATGGGCGCTGGGCCCCCTGGCGGATGAGTCTGCGAGCTAAGGGTGCGGCTTCTGGGCTGTGGGCGCCGATGTGCGAGAGAACTTTCTGGATTATAGGGGTTTACACTGAGGCGGTGGGATAGGGGGAGATCCACCAAGGGAACCCCATTCTGAGCCTAGCTTCTAGTCCGAGAGAGCTTTGACTGGCTGTGGGCGGGGTCTTAGGGCTGACAGTTGTGTGCGGGCGGGGTTTCTAGGCTGAGGACTTTGTGTGGGTGCAGAGCTTCTAGAAGAGAGTGGGCGTGGGCAAAGCTCCTGGGCTGAGGGGTTGGGGGGAGTTTCCAAGCCAAATATAACAGTGTGTGAACAAAGCTTCCGGTCTGGGGGCTTGTTGAGGTCAGAGCTTTAGACTTGCACATCTTGAAGACCTGTCAGAAAACCGTCAGAGCTAGGGAAGCCTGGGCACAATGTGTATGATTGTGTTGCCACACACATACAAGAGGCTACCGTGTTGCTACGAGGAAGATGAACAAATTATAACTTGATTAAGGGTTTGAGAGCTGTGTGCAGGATGCTGCCTGGGATCTTAGGCTAGACCACTAAGCTTAGGGTTATAGCTTTGTAAAATCTAAGTTGTGGATTCACAACCAAGGTGCTCTCTCAGAGGCCATCCTAACGTTAAGCCCAAGCCTTGGATCATTAACTTAGATCTAAGAGCCCTGGAGAAAAAAATTGTCTCAAAGTTGCCAGATGGTAAGTTTCTGGAGACTCATATCCAGATGAAATCCAACAAATACCAGAGCTGAAAAGATCAGCACTCAAAGCCTACTACTTACAGTCTCTGACATCATGTAAACTCAGTGTGCTAATCTCAGAATTGTACCTCAATGGTCCAATTCACTTATCAATATGTACCTCAGTGACCTGGAGTAAGGGAAACCGCAGTGTGAAAGACATATACCATCTGGTAGCACATGCCTATAATCCTGGCACTTGGGAGGCTGAGGTAAGTGGATTGTGAGTTTGAGGCTACCCTGTGCTACATAGTGAATCACCTTTAAAAAAAATTAATTTGCTGACCTTCTGTTTTAGTGGAAGAGACAGTAAGCATTGTAACGAATAAAGTGCTGGAGAGGTTGCTCAGTAGTCAGAGTGTGTGTTACTCTTACAGCGGGCCTAGGTTCAATCCCCAGCACCCACATTGTGACTCACAACCATCCCTAACTCCAGTTCTAGGGATCCGAAGCCCTCTTCTGATTTCCGCACGCATCAGGGACACATGTGGTACACATACATACATCCAGGCAAGATGTTCATACACATAAAATAAATTTTTTTTTTAAAAATTGAAAGATAATTTCAGGGAGTGAACTGTGGAAAAAAATAGAAATAAGATAGTAACAGAAGCAGCTGCTTCAAAAAATGGCAGGAAGGGGGTAGGGGACGGCTCAGTGGATGAGTGCTTGTCATGCAGGCGTAAGGACCAGAGTTGACTTCCCCAGTGTCCTTCTAAAAAGTTGGCTAGGCAGGCGTGGCAAGCCACCTGCAATCAATCCCAGCACTTGGGAGGCAAAAAACAGAGCCCTGGGGGAAACTGGCTGGTGAAATGCTGAGCTCTGAGTTCAGCAAGAGACCCTGCCATGATAAACAAAGTGGAACACAATCAGAAAAAGATACTCCCCGGGTGATGATGGTGCACACCTTTAATCCCAGCCCTCCGGAGGCAGAGGAACTTGAATCTCTGAGTTGAAGGCCAGTCTGATTGATAGAGCAAGTTCCAGGACACCAAGGGCTACACAGGAAAACCTTGTCTCAAAAACAAAAACATACCAAAAAAATGAAAAAACAAAAAGAAAAAAGACAGTGACTATCAATTTCTTGCTTCCAGCCACACACACATATGCAAACATACGTAGGAGCACATGCATGAGCACAAAAAAAAATGGCAGTAAGGCTGCTGGTAAAACTTAGTGGCTGGAGCATGTGCTTAGCATATGCAGGGCCCTGGGTTCCATACGCTGCGTCAGCATCACAAAAAATTCAAAGGAAATGACTGAAAAACCAAAAAGAAGGGTTGAGAAGATATAGCTTAGTTAGTAATGTACTTACTACACAAGCACAAGGACCTGAGTTTGATCTCAGAATGAATGTAAAAAAGTTGGGCATGCTGGCATGAGCTAGTAATCCCAGCACTGCGGAGACAGGTGGGTCCCTGGGGCTCACTGGCCAGCCAGCCTAACCTAACTGGTGAGTCCCAGGACACTGAGAGGTCCTGTTTGAAAGTAGCAGAAACAGCAATAAGGTAGGGAACTGTGCAGACCTGCTGACCTGAGTTCAGTCCCCAGAACCCAGCTGCCCAAAGTTACCTTCTGACCTCTACGTGTATGATACGGTGTGCACTCCCTCATAGACAGTATACGAAACAAAAACTGAAAGTCTCCACTAGAAGAGGAAAAGTAAATCATAAAGGGCAGTGAGGGAGAGCTATCCAAACAGAAGGCATAGCAAATGTGAGAGGTGACAGTGTATTTACTGAGGAGAGAAGGGTCATGACAGCTAGGGCACCGGGCAGGGTGGTGACATGAGGCGGAGACTAGCAGGTGATGAAAGAAGGCAGGGCCTGCTGAGGTCTGAATAAAAAAATGGCTAGCCTCGTCAACAAAGCAAGTTCCAGGACAGCCAGGCTCACATAAAGAGACCCTGTCGAAAAACCCAAATAGAAGAGAGAGAAAGAAAATGAAATACCAGTTAACCAAAATATCATTGCTATCATCCTTTATATATGCCCTACAGGAGGACGAAGAGGTCCCAACAGGACATCTTACTGTCGAAATCCGCTTTGTGAGCCAGGATCTTCAGGGGCCTCTGGTGGAGGCCACACTTCCAGTGCACCGGTGACCAGCGTCCGTTCTCGAACCAGGTAAGCCACTTCCATGTCTCACTGTCCTGCTGTCCCTTACTGTATTTTAGAATGGATCGTCCTGCATGTCGGCTGGGATTAGAGGGCCCTGAGCAGCCGCAAGGACCAGAGCATGTTCTGAGGGTGGATCTCGGAGAGAGGCCATCAGATTTGGTAGAGCAAACCACAGCCCTTGGTTCCAGTTGAGGTTCTACTCCTGGTTTACTGATGGCTTGCCCAGGTTGCTGTCTCTCTCTGGTCCTCCTTTTCCTTATCTGTAAAGCAAGCCCAATAATTCCCTCCTTCGAGGTGATGGAAGACCTGAATAAAATCAGGAGAGGAAAAGCTCCTTTGCTCCTTTGACTTCCTCCTTGTGAGCTGCTCTGCTGATGTAACTCACAGTCCTGTGTAGAAGCTTTTCCTGGTCAGGCTCTCAGGTCAGCTCCTGATGTTGTTTTCTTCCCACCTCCAGGACCAGTTCTGGGACGGGCCTCTCCAGCCCTCCACTGGCCACCCAGACCGTTGTACCTCTGCAACACTGCAAGATCCCCGAGCTGCCCGTCCAGGCCAGCATTCTGTTTGAGCTCCAGCTCTTCTTCTGCCAGCTCATAGCCCTGTTCGTGCACTACATCAACATCTATAAGACAGTCTGGTGGTATCCACCCTCCCACCCGCCTTCCCACACTTCCCTGGTAGGTGCTTAGCCAGGGTCCAGTGTGCGTGCCTGAGTGTGTGTGTGTGTGTGTGTGTGTGTATGTGTGTGTTGGTTGGTTTAAATTTAGCTTAGTTTACCAAGAACCACTATATATCCACTCTGTATACCTAGCTCCATATCGGGCATGATGGACGTAGAGAGAACAGGAAACTGATGGTTCTTGACTGTCTCTAGTATGCTTAGGACTATACTGGGCATTGTAAGGACAGCAGAGTTGGATCTGACATAGACTGGATCCTAAGTCTTGTCTGAGAGATGAGTCATAGGAACGAATGACTGTTTCAGGGGTGAAAAGAACCCTGGACAGGAGATGAGGTTCAGGGACAGGACATGGTGTTAGAGCAAGAGTGCTCATACACCACTCTCTTACCCCCAGGGACTGTCCCACTTCCCTTCTCTGGGTCCTGTTCTACTCCTCTAGGTAATTTCCTGGCCTGAGTCAGCTGGAGGCCAATGAAGGTCAGAGAATGGGGACAGTCTCTGTGGAAAGGACTGGGCAGCGGGAGGTAATGGGTTAAAGAAAAGCCTGGGTATGGAGAAGGGGCCCATGTGACACCCAGGCCTCTGCCCCCTCACAGAACTTCCACCTGATCGACTTCAATTTGCTGATGGTGACCACCATTGTTCTGGGCCGCCGCTTCATTGGGTCCATCGTGAAGGAGGTGATTGGGTCCTGGAGGCTGGCCAGGGACTTTGGGACTCCCCTTTTCCCCTGGAATGCCAAGGGGACACACCTAGCCCTTCAACCCTAAGGCATTTCCTATGAGCTTGCGGATTTATTTGAAAAACATTAATGATATCCCATTGGCTCTCCCACTAGGCATCAGAAGGATTGACCTTAGCAGGTTCTCCCCAGCCCCCTGTGCACCTTTCCCAGGGTGGGATTAGAAGCTATGTCTGGTGGGGTTTGAGCATAGCTCCTGTGGCCTCTATCCAAGGCCCCATCCTGTCCTGTCTCGCCCTGACCCAGGCTTCTCAGAGGGGAAAGGTCTCCCTCTTTCGCTCCGTCCTGCTGTTCCTCACCCGCTTCACCGTTCTCACGGCAACAGGCTGGAGTCTGTGCCGGTCTCTCATCCACCTCTTCCGGACCTACTCCTTCCTGAACCTCCTGTTCCTCTGCTATCCGTGAGTACCATCACCTCACCCCTCAGTGCCTAGCACCCAACACTTGATCCTGCCCTTTGTATGGATGGGTTATCAGGCTTCCATATCTCGAAGACTCACGGGCAGTCAGCAACAATAACCTCTCACACATCTGATGACACCTCCAGAGATCAGGAAGATTAGCCTTTTTTTTTGCAGAAGAAATTGAGCTGTTCTAAGTCACCCCATCTCACTGGTGGAATGGGATTCAGATCCAAATGAGTACCTAAGGGAACACTTACCAATGGGAATGCATGGGCTTGCTTTGTCTCTCTGTCTTCCTTTCTTGCTGTCTTTTTTTTTGAGTTGTTGTTCTCTTGGTATCCCCCTTCCCTATCTCCTTCTCTCTCCCCACTCAGTGTTTGAGTGTTCATGAAATCTCTTAATGCATCTCCTTGTCTTTGTTTACATGACTCTATGAGTATCTGTGTGTGAAGCATACCTGTGCATATGTATCTGCAGATGACATGTCTGTCTGTCTCAGTATCTGCTCAGCTTATTCACTTGCCTCACCAGAAACTCAGTGGTTCAAAATGGAGAGATGGTATCAGGGAAGAGCCCAGGACTGCCCCTTTTTTGGTCCAGAATCAAGCAGGCTCCTGGCTGCCTGGGCATTAACAGTGGCTTCCTAACCTTGTCCTTTAAGGTTCATGAACTTCCTCAGGTTAGGCCAGTTCTGGCTCTTGGAATGCTTCAGAGCTGGGCCTTCCGCTTTCCCTACCCTGTCAGACTAAGAACGTACTGCTGTGGGTGCACCGGCACACCTGCTTATAAGTAGTTTTGTTGTTGTTGTTGTGTTCAGAGTTCAAAAAACACTTAGCAATCTTTATGTGTACGAGTATTTTGTCTGCATTACATATGTCCGTGAACTGCCCTTGGAGGCCGAAAGAGGGTGTCAGAGCCTTTGGGATTAGAGTTAGGGCAGTTATGAGTTGCCAAGTGGGTGCTAAAAACTGAACCCAAGTCCTCTGCAAAGATCAACAAGTGTTCCTAACCACTGAGCCATCTCCCTGGTCCCCAAGAGAGGCCTTGAATTTGCTGTGTAGCCAAAGCTAACCTTGAACTGCTGACCCTCCTGCCTCTACCTGAGGAGTGCTGAAATACAGGGTTTTGCCATAGTGCCTGGTGTATGTGGTGCTGGGGTCCCCAACTCCAAACTTCCTGTGTGCTAGGCAAGGACCCTACTCCATCCCGTCTAGATTTTAATTGTGTGACTGATACCTGTCTTATAAAAACATTTAACAAGAGCCATTTTTTGTTGTTGTTTTTCCTTAGTTTGTGATGTGAGAAATGAAACCTAAGAACTTGTCCATTTCAAACAAACACGCTGCCACTCTACCTTCAGAGGTGAAGGCAGCTACACAGCAAAGTAGAAGTTAGTCTGGGCTACATGAGACCCTGCCTCAAAAAAAAAAAAAAGAAAGAAAGAAAAGAAAGCTGGATGTAATGGTGCAGGCCTTTAATCCCAGCACTCGGAAGTAGAGGCGGGTGGATCTCTGAGACCTTATCTGCATAGTGAGACCCTGTCTCAAAAAAACAAAAACGAAAACAAAACTCTTACTTACAGTTTTAATTTTTTTTAGTTCTATTATTTATTTATTTAATTGAGATATGGTCTCACTGTATAGACCTATCTATCCCAGAACTCACTGTGCAACCCAGGCTGGTCTCAAACTCAAAATGCTCTACCTGCCTTTGTCTCCCCAATGGCACTAAGGAATGTTCCAGTGTGTCTGATTACTTTATTTATCTATCTATATCTTATTTTATATATATATGTCATAAATATAGATATGATTTATATCTTACATCCGTACGTTCATTTATTACTTAAAACTTTTATTTAGTAATTTTAAAATTAACTAATAGATTCATATAATTAAGATTAGGTTTTTTGTTTTTTGTTTTGGTTTTGAGACAGGATCTCCCTATGTAGCCAATTAAGAGGTCTGGCCACCCTTCCAGAAGCCCTGGGTTCCATTCCCAGCACTCACATGGTAACTAGCAGCAACTGCCTGTAACTTTAGATGCAGAGAATCCAATACCCTCTTCTGGCTTCCTCGGGCACTGAATGCTTAATGGTGTGCACACACATGCAGGCAGAACATTCATAAAATTTTTTTAAAAAATTTAAAAGTCAAGAGGTGTAAAAATGTAAATTGAAAAAAGTCTACCCTTGATTGCTGCCTCTAAACCATATGGAGTAATCAGCACTGTTTCTGGTTTCTTACATACCCTGCATAGGTGATTAGCACATACACAAGCATACCACACACAACATGTAAGTGAATGCATGCACACTTATTGCCTACAGTGGTAGATAGATGTAGTTCACCCTCTCATCTGCACTGTTCCCAGTATTTAATAGTCGCTAGCTTATTTATTTATTTATTTATTTATGTTTTTTCAAGACAGTTTTTATGGGTAGCCTTGGCTATCCTGAAACTTGGATCTGTAGACTAGGCTGGCCTCAAACTCACAGAGACCCACCTGCCTCTGCCTCTTCCAAGTGCTGGATTAAAGGCATGTACCAACCCCTGCCTGGTGATGGCTGTTGTTTTTGTTTTGTTTTCCATTGGTTATCTTTGCCACTAATAAATATATTTTTCTCCGTGGTACAGCTCTCGTCTAGTATGTGTAAGATCCTCAGTTCCATCTCAGACATCGCAAAAGAATGTCTTTTATTCCATCAACAATAGTTAGTGTTTCGAATCAGAATATTGGGAACCCTGGGGGGGGGGGGTTGGAAATGGAGAGATGGCTTGGTGGTTAACAGCACATATTCCTCTTCCCGAGAACAGGAGTTCAGTTCTCAGCACCCATGTGCACGGGTGACAACTGCCTGTAACTCTAGCTACAGGAGGTGCAACTCTAGACTCTGGGAGTACCTGCAGCCCCACACATGCATGTACTCATATACATGCACGACCATATGCATATAATTAAAGTTTGTCTTAATTTTTAAAGAAAAAATATTAGGAGTCTACCCATCAATCTTTCTTTTCCTTTCCCTCCTCTCTCTTCCTAGCACTGTGGTCATTTGTATTGTCAATGTCGATATTCACGTTCTCTTACATAACCACATTTTAAGCTTTCCATCCTTCGTCTGAAGCTAATTCTAAAAATTAAGCACCACTAAGTAGTGTAGCCTTAGTAAGTGTACAAAGATAACGTTCATTGTTGTAGTTACCGGGTTATGGTCTTGGGCCTCTTGAGAAAAGACTGTTGGTAATGCCAGAGTCAGATGGTTTCTCGTAAATTCTCTCAGTTGCTTAAAATCATGCCATATTTGAGTATGCTTCATATCTAAATAATAACATCCTTAAATGGCTTTTTACTTGGCTCGGAGTTTGTAATTGCCTTTCTTTTTCTTGTTGACAAATGAATGATGGTTCATCACCACATCCTCGTGTTTCTCGAGCCCCTCAAGCATGCAGCCTGTTACCTAGAGTCCGTTTCCTCCCCCAGCAAAGATACCCCACATTAAGACCTCCATCCTCCTGCTCCATAATGGCTGCTCTGTAGCTCAGCCTGGGACTTCCTAGCTGCCTCCTCAATTGCATGCTTTCCTGGGTCCCAGGCCTTCCTTCTTGCGTTTCTCCCTTGTTTTGCTGATTAGATTATCAGGTGATTCCCTAGCAGTGGTTGTTTGAGAGGTGTGTGCATTCTATGTCCTTGCATTTCTAAAATGTCTTTATTCTGCCTTTAGCCTTTTTTTCTTTCAAAGTCTATTTTTTTACTTGTTATATGTATGTATGTGTGCATACACACATGCACACACGTGTGTATGCAAAGGAGCCTGTAGAGGCTAGAAGGCATTGGACCCCCTGGAACTGGATGTGCAGATGGTTGTGAGCCACCATGTGGGTGCTGGGAACCGAATCTGGTCCTCTTCAAGAGCAGTGAGCACTCTTCACTACTGAGCTGTCTCTCCAGCTCCCTCTACCCTTATTCTTGATTGGTGGTTTAGGTGAATGTAGATTCCTAAGTTCAGATTCATATCTTTTCAAGATCTGGAAGCTGTTGTTCCTTTGCCTCCGCTGTGGTTGTGAGATGTCTGATGCCCTTTTGATTCCAGATCCCCTGTGGATGACTTTTTTTTTTTCCTAAAAGTTTTCAGGAATAGTCTATCTTTTGATTACTTGAGATTTCAAAAGTGTCTGGTGTGGAACTTGTGTTATTCATCTGTCTGTACTATACTTCTTCATTTCCAGGAAATCTATTATTTTTTGCTCTTTTCTGTTCTCTTGACTTGTATCAGTTAGATAGCAGACAGCAGACCTCAAGGATTAATCATCTGTTTCTCTTATATTTTCTCGCATGTTTTCCTTTTATACCTGTCTCCCTGCATCTCATTTTGCCTTTAGATATCTCCTAAAATTTTTCTTGCAGCATTTTGATATCTTCCTCCCTTGCTAATGCTAGTCATGTCTTCATCTCTAAGAACTCTTTATTGATTTCTAGTTATTATTTTTTTGTTTGTTTGTTTATTTGTTTGTCTTTTTAGACAAGGTTTCTCTATGTAGTCCTGGCTGTCTTGGAATTCACAGAGATCCACCTGCCTCTGCCTTCCGAGTGCTGGGATTAAAGGCGCCTGCCACCACTGCCCAGCCTGATTATTCTTTCTTTTAACATTATATTCTTGTTTACAAAACCTCTTGCTGGGTGGAGGCGGGTGGATCTCTGTGAGTTCAAAGACATCCTGGTCTACAGAGTGAGTTCCAGGACAGCCAGAGTCCCAACAGAGAAACCCTGTCTCAGAGGGGGGAAAAACAA
This sequence comes from Cricetomys ansorgei, assembly GCA_026225945.1. Taxonomy (NCBI): domain Eukaryota; kingdom Metazoa; phylum Chordata; class Mammalia; order Rodentia; family Nesomyidae; genus Cricetomys; species Cricetomys ansorgei. The sequence goes on from JAMJFZ010004114.1 coordinate 7,766,073, forward strand.
TCAAAACCTCTTATGTTCTCTCAGTTTCATCTTTTCAGTACAGTTTCTCCGTTTTATGCTGTTTTGCAAGTACAGTCAGTCCCTTTGGTGTCTGTGTTTGAGAATAAACAGGAGTCGTTTGGCCCTCTGCCCTTGTTTTAATGGGTTCTAAGAACATGGCAGGACACAGTAACTAGGGAGCTGTGAGGTAGGTTCTTGTCAGGCTCCCATAGGCCAGAAAGGGAATGGCTCTGGCATCAGAGTGGCTTCCGTTAGAAGCTCCCGTTCTCACGCTTCATTCAGTCACACTTGGGAATCTGGAGAGCTCGGTTGGATGAGGCGAGTGGGGAATAAAAGGACCGACTTCCATTATTAGTACCATCTTTCTTTAATCTTCTTCAGTCTTGCTTCTTACTTCCAGCTCCTGTGAAATGAGTCCATTTCAAGCCCGATTCTCTCTGGGGTCACTCCGGAAAGAGAAGCTGCTGGCCACAGGGCACCCTTCCATAATATAACCATATACTGTAGAGTTCAGGAGCCACCAACTGCCTGTGGTTGCCAAGCCTGCAGGTAGACTCCTCTGAACTGCGTTGCATTCTAGGTATAAAATACAGAGCAGGTGCTGAAGACTCCCTACAAGCAAAGAAAGATATCTCTTTAGTAAATCCTTATTATATGCTGAAACAATATATTGTCCACACACTGAAATAGAATATTAAAACTATTTTCTCTCTAGTAGTAGTGGTGTGGCTACTAGTAAAGTTTGAATTACCTATGACTCTTGTGTTTCTGTTGGAAAGCTCTGCTGTAGACGGTGGCTTCTTGAGTTGTCAACATGTCTGTCTGCTTTCTAAAATGGTGAAAGTCATTTGTGTGCTAATGAGCCTGTTTTCATAGTTTTTCTTTTTGCTGATTTTGATTTTCTAATTTTTTTGTTTAATTTTATGTGGTGTGTGCGTGCACCTGAGTGTACAGAAGTATACCACATACATAAAAGAGCCTGTAGTAGTACGCCACTGTGACAGCTCAACAAACAGGACAAGGAGGAATTTTCATAGGTGTAAAACTCTGCCAGACCTCAGTAGAGGGAACCACTGTCATGGCCAGCACCATCCTCTCAATTGACAGTGGAACCTCAAGCGTCTGAACTCAAGTGTATTTATTCTTTCAGAACTCCTCAGGTATTCTGAAAGCACAAGCAGAGCATTAGCAATTAAACAACCCCCACAGAAATCCAGCACTTGCAAACAATACAGAACGCCCTAGACAGCCCCTCACCCAACAGTGCAAAAGCAATTATTTTATAACTAAAAGTAAATGTCCTCAGCGAGCGAGCCTTGGGTTTGGAGTCACAGGCAGCTGTGAGCTGTCCATGTGAATGTGGGAACTAAACCTGGGTGCTCTGCAAGAGCAGCAAGCGCTCTTAACTACTGAGCCATCTCTCTAGTCATATTTTCTACTTAAAAATTTTTTTTTTAATTTTATTTGCGTGAGTGCATGTGTGTACATTCCATGATACATATGTGGAGATCAGAAGACAGTTCATAAGAGTTGATTTTCTCCTTCCACCACATGGGTTCTAGGGATCAAATTTAGGTTGTCAGGCTTGGTGACAAGTATCTTTACTTGCTGGGCCATCTCTCGGCCCTTACCCACTTTCCTAATATTTGGCCTCTTGTCATCCCTGGAGGATTATGTCATTATTACATGTGAGAATCTAAGATGCTCAAGTCCTATATATAAGATGGCATAGCATGGCAAATAGTTTACACACATCTTCCTGTATATTCTGTCGTCTGGATTATCTTTAGTACCTAATAAAGTGTAAATGCTATGTAAAAACTTGCTAACTATTGTTCAGAGTGAACACCAAGGAGAAAGCCATACGTGTTCAATACAGAAACAACCAACATAACCTTTACAGGCTTGTGTGTACAGTCCACATCATCAAGAACCTATCATTTCTTCCAGGCTTAGTGGCACATGTCTGTAATCCGAGCACTGAAGGAACAGAGGCAGGAGGATCTTGAGTTTGATTATTGCCTAGCCCACATAGCAAGTTAAGGATGAGGCCAAGCCTGGGCTATATAGTAAGACCCTGTCTCCAAATAATTACAGCCTGTGGCTAGTTAAATCTGTTGTCCTCTTTCAGGTTATGGGACATGTTTAGTTTGTCCTCAGAGCCCCAGCAACACACTCCAAAACCCTTTGACTAATTCTTCTATCCCCACTTGGGTGCTTATAGGGCTACATATGTGCACTTTTCAAGCATCTGTTTCAGTGCCTAACACACAATAGGCACAGGATAAGTATTTGTTCCTGCAAAGTGAAGAACATTCTCTTACATATGCACCCAGTTATACAACCTAGATCTGTTTTGTGGCATTATGTTATACTTTGTTTGTTTGAGACAAGTCTCAATATTTAGCTCAGACTGGCCTAGAACCCGTGATCTTCTTGCCTCAGCCTCCTAGCTTCTGAAATTACTGGCACATATCATAATGTCCATCCTATGCTTTTTTGTTGTTGTTAACTTGCTTTCTTAATTTTTTATTTTATTTTAATTTTTTTTAAGCAGGGTCTCTTTATGTAGTACTGGATATCTTGGAACTAACTATGTAGACAAGGCTGGCCTGGAACTCACAGAGATCCACCTGCCTCTGCCTCCTGAGTGTTGGGATTAAAGGCGTGTGCCACCACTGCCCAGCTTGTTTTGTTTCTTAGTTTATTTGGTCCCAGACAGTTCTAGGTCTTTACTTTGGCTCTGTTTCTTCCTTACTGATTATAAGAACATACTGCACTGCTCTGACTTCCTTGAGAAAAGGATAAAACCATAGCACCTAATGCCTGTTATTCTTATAAGGGAGAAGAGGAGGTTGCATGGAGAAGACTTAGGTTGGATTATAGACTGTGCCCAATGAGTATGGGTTGCCATGGTAATAGTTATCACCATGCAGGAACAAACTTACTTCTTGCTTCCTACTATATCCTCAGTTCCAGCATGCACTCGAAACTTAGACATATTTTGAACCATGGACTTGGGTGGAAAGATGGAGGTGTAGGAGGATGAGTAAATTTTCCCCTCAGAACGTCCAGGAGGGCTGAGGCCCAGAGGGAAAAACAGAGTACCTCCCTGGGCTGAGGTCAGGGTCCTGACCCTTGGGTAGGCCTGCCCTCACCACTGTCTTCCGCAGCAGGTTTGGGATGTATATTCCGTTCCTGCAGCTGACCTATGATGTTCGCAAGACAAGCTTCTTCGCCCAGATGGTGGCCATGGGGCCCCGAGAGGCAGCCAGCACCCTGGTGAAGAGTCGGGAGTACTTCCTGACACTTCGGGAATCTTGGAAGCAGCACACTCGACAGCTATATGGCCCAGACAACATGCCTACCCATGCTTGCTGCCTGTCACCCAGCCTCATTCGAAATGAAGTGGAGTTCCTCAAAATGGATTTCAATTGGCGCATGAAGGAAGTACTTGTCAGCTCCATGCTGAGTGCCTATTACGTGGCCTTTGTACCTGTTTGGTTTGTGAAGGTACATAGCTCGAAGCAAGCAAAGTGGCTTGCTGCCCCAAACCACTACCTCCGTGAACTCTCCTGCTTGTATAAGTAACTCTCTGGGGGCTTTGTTATTTGTTTGTTTTCTAGGGGCATGTGTGTGTGTGCACATGCGTGTCCATGTTTGTGCATGTGTGTGTGTACCTGTAGGTGGAAGCCAGATACTGATACTGGTTGAGTGTCTCCCTCTGTTTGCTCTCCCTCTTATTTCTTGAGATGATCTGTCACTGAATCTGGAGCTTTCTGATTTGGCTAAACCCAGAGATCTTCCTGTCCGCATTCCCCGTGCTGGATATACAGATGCAGAGCCACCACACCAGCTCTTTTACATAGTTTCTGAGGACTAGAGTTTGGGTCCTCATGAAGCACTTTACCAACTGAGATGTCTCCCCAGTCCCCCTGCCAGTTTTGATTGGGTTTCTCCTCTAGAGGTCTGGAATGGTTCCCTGAAAGGGAGTGACCCATCCAAAGACTCCTGATCAATGAAAGACTTCATATGCCAGTGGCCTCCTTGGCACAGGTCTCTAAGTGTCCTGCTTTGCCATTAAATAAAGAAACCAGGAGCTGGGGCAGGAGAAGAGGCTCAGCAGGTAAGAGCGCTGGCTGCTCCTGCAGAGGACTAGGTATAGTAGGAAATGTAATTAAGTCTTTGTACCTGGGAGTGATAAGTCACACTCTAGCTTTGAGGAAATCTTTGTAAATATTCTGTGATTATTTGGTGAGTGCTTCCTGACACTTGGTTGTTTTAAGTTGGTTGAGCCCTTGGACACCTGGTGTGAACACCTGGTTTAAGTCTTGTTGTTAAAGTACCTTGGGCCAAGAAGGATTCTTTGTATTGTAAATGGAGGAATTTTATGGCACACCAGGAAGTCTCTTCTTTCAGCTTCTGGGAGGGTACCTCCCCAGCTGCAACTTGAAAACTTGCTCCAAGGTGCACTTTGTTACAGCTCCCCCCTACGTTCCCCCCCTCATTCTCTCTCTCTCTCTCTCTCTCTCTGTGCATGCTACAGCATGTATGTATGTGGAAATCAGTGGATAGCTTGTGGGAGTTAGTTCTCACCTTCCACAATCTGGATCCTGGAGATTGAACTCATGTTGTCAGGTGTGGAAGCCTTACCCCCTAAAACATCTCTCTGACCCCAGGATAAACTTTAAAGTTAGGGGTTGAAGGCTAGAAAGGTGGCTCAGTGGTTAAGAGCACTGGCTGCTCTTTCAGAGGACCTGCATCCAACAGCAGCTAACAATTGTCTATAACTCTAATTCCAGGGGATCCAGTGTCTTCTGTTCTCTGCGGGTACTGCATGCATGTGGTGCACAGACATACATGAAGGCAAAACACATCACATAAAATATTTTTAAATTTACTGGGTATAGGGGTTTTGTATTCAAGCGCAGGTCTGTGCAACACTTGTGTGCCTACTGCTTGGAGGCCAGAAGAGGGTATTAGATCCCCTGGAACTGAAGTTATAGATAGATAATTGTGAAGTCACCATGTCGGTGCTGGGAATTGAACCCAGGGCCTCTGAAAGAGCAGCAGCCAGTGCTCTTAACTATTGAGCCACATCTTTAGCCCCATACAAACTTTTGTTTTGTTTTTGTTTGGTTTGGTTTTTTGAGACAGGGTTTCTCTGTGTAGCCTTGGCTGTCCTGGAACTCACTCTGTAGACCAGGCTGGCCTCAAACTCACAGAGATCCACCTGCCTCTGCCTCCTAAGAGCTGGGATTAAAGGTGTGTACCACACTGACCAGCTTATAAATATTTTTAAAATCGGATGTTAAGAGGACTCTGTCTGCAGAGAACTTCAATATATATTAAAGTCTCCCTAATGCCTAGGTTATTGCTGTTTCCTCTTATCCACAGCTAACTAATGAAGACAGTAAAGCATAAGCAAGTAAATTATTTGCCAGAAGTCACATAGTTCATATTTAATGTGCAGCAGAGCCAAGATTGATCTATTCCTTTTGACCCCTGAGCATGCTCTGACCCACAGTAGGGGGCAGTAGAGCAGTCTCCCATTGTAGGAAGTTGACTGGTGGGCATCAGATCTTAAGCTGCCCTTCTGAGGTGCGTGGTTGTTGATTTCAGGCCATCCTCAAATCTCCATGGTACTGCCCTGGCTTCTAGGTGGGATCAGGGAAGGGAGAGGGAGTGAGGCTATTATGGGTCTCCTGAGCCTGACCCACCTCCTGCTCTCCCCAGAACACACATTACTATGACAAGCGTTGGTCCTGTGAGCTCTTCCTGCTGGTGTCCATCAGCACCTCTGTGATTCTCATGCAGCACCTCCTTCCTGCCAGCTACTGTGACCTGCTGCACAAGGCTGCTGCCCATCTGGGCTGCTGGCAAAAGGTGGACCCAGCTCTTTGCTCCAACGTGCTGCAGCACCCGTGAGTTGCCCTACCCTGCTCTGCGCCCCCAACCCCAGTTCCCCTGGTTTGGGTATGGAGTCACTAACTCAGTTGGCCAGAAAAATAGTTATTAAGCTTGCCTTACACATTAGGACTTGTGTTCAGGGTATGGCATGGTCTAGATAGACCTTTGTCCCTTGTCCTTGAGCTTGGAAGTGGACCGGACGTGTGAGGGGACAGCTGGTAATGCACGGACCCACTGACTCTCCCCTTCACTTGCTCACTGTCCACTCAAGGACTGACTGCTCATGCGTGCAGTCATCCTTCACTCCTGTCGCTGCTCACTTGCTCCCTCCACCATCACAGGCTATCTCTTCAATAGTCATTCACTTCTCCCCAGGCCATCCCAGGCCTGGGCTCTGCATCAGGCAGAGGAGCTTGCCCTTTGACCTCTGAGCTGTGGGAGCTACAGAGGACTTCAAACAGTAGAGAGAACCTTTCCAGTATGTGCTTTCCAAAACCTCAGCCAGGACAAGATGTGTTTCTCCATTAGCTCAGGGTGAGCCCTGCCCAGGGAGGGGAAGCTCCAGGGGTGAAAGAACAGCGGGAATCTTTAGCAAGTTCACAGACTGATGGAGGGATGATAGCCACATGAAAATTAGTTAAGGCGACTGAGGCAAAAGGCCTAGCTGCAGGCTAACACTGTTCCCAGAGCAGAGGTTCATGTCTCCCTGCACAGGAGCCCTGAGGTGCTGAGCTGACCTGCCTCCAGCCTCCTCTTTCTTCACAGCCCTTCATCTGAGTACTTGTCCTGATTATACTAATCACCCCTCATTGAAGGTTCTCATGCCGGATCTTCTGAAGCCCAGCCAAGAGGAGGCCTCTAGGACAGCTTTGTAGAGGAAGGCAACCAGAGTGAAAGCCCAAGTTGAGACCTCAGAGGCCAAGTGCCCTTGCGTTGATACTCCTGTCAATCAGGATCCTTTGCATGCTCTGTTTAGGCGGTTCAGAGAACACTGACTGACCTTACTGAGTTTGCCACAAGAGGGCTGGGCTTAGCCTCAGGCAGTGGAGGGAGGAGTAGAATGAGGGAAAGGGAGAATGCTGCCTGTCTGTACCTCATCCCGGTTCTCAACCCAGACCAAGGCCCTGTGTACAACCTCCAGGCTGATGGGCTGGAGCCTGTGAGCCCATTTTATTTTCTCTAGCCAGACCACGCCTCTTCAGGTCCTCATATGTTTTATGCTCATCTACTTGCAGCCTTTCCCCATGATGTATCTTTGACTCGGGATTTCTTTATATCCTCCCCTATTTCCTGACCACCTAAAAGACCCAGGTACTTCCCCTGTAAAGGACCTCTCCATTCAGAGCCTCATACCACACTCTTCACGGGCTGTCCTTTTGCCTCCCACTGCTCATTCCAGCGCTAAAAACCCCTAGAAGCCATAGCTCTTGCCTGTGCTGCGGTCAGCCAGCTCCTCTCTCCCGTCAGAATGCCTGGCTAGGTTTTGTGAGGTTGTTTTTTAATTTTTTTAATTTATTTTATGTATATGAATGTTTTGCCTGCATGCCTGGTAACCATGGAAGTCAGAAGAAGGTGTCAGATCCCCGGGAACTGGAATTACAGATGGTTGTGAGCCACTATATGGGTCCTGGAAAGTGAACCCAGGCCCCTCTGTAAAAGCAACCAGTGCTCTTAACTGCTGAGCCATTTTCTTGATCTCTGTATATTTTTTAGTATTTAGGTAAAATTTACATAGACTGAAATACAGTACACAAACCACAGATCCCACAGTTCTTTGTTGTTGTTGTTTTCTTTTTATTTTGAAGACGGGGTTTCTCTGTGCAGCCCTGGCTGGCCTGGAACTCAGAGATCCTCCTGCCTCTGCCTCCTGAGTGCTGGGGTTAAAGGGGTGAGTTTTGATAAAGGCATAAACATTTCATGAAGCCTACATTAAGGTATAGAACGTTCAGTGGTATATCTGTGAGCTCTGTCATTGCGGTTGTGTGTTTCTAAGTGAATGAGGCAGGACTATAGGGTAATGATTGCTGCTGATAGCTTTAGTTCTGTTTCCGGCCCAAGACCACTGAGGTCCCTGGAATCTTGTAGGACAGTGGAAGGGAGCTCTCAGCTCTCTTCTGGCTTCTCAATGCCGGGCACTGTGGCATGCTTTGAGGACACAGGCACAAAGTACATACTGCCCACTCTCTAAAGGGATGGATACAGACAAGGAAGCAAGCAAATGGCAAATGCTGGGGAATGTAGACCAGTAAGTAGCAAGAGCTTCGGGAACAATGAAAGATACTCAATTCTGTAAAGAGTGTGAGAAAGGCTTTCTGATGGATCTTAGGTTTTGAGAGATATGAAAGAGCCTGGCCGGACAAGGCATCAGGAAGGTCAGTCTTTTTGGAGGGAGTGACTTACGCAGGGATATGACCAGTGCAATGGAAGTCAAGGGATGCCAAACAGGATCTCAAGAAACCATGTCAAATCTGCAGGATACTGCAAAGCCTTCAGCACAATTTGAGCAGAGCGTGGTCACATTCATCCCTGGTCCACCTAGGTAGCTGTGTAGTGGACCTAGAGGCAGTTACAAGCGAGAAGCGGCTAGGGAAAAGGTTCTCATACTTCACTTACCCCTAGGTGTCCTAGTGCAGTGAATCGCTGATGGTTGTTTCCCCATTTTATAGAGGAGGCAGCTGAGGCCCAGAAAAGGAGTCGTTGTGTCAGAGTGCTAGAAATGGAAGTAGAGCCCTAGTGACCACCCGTGCCCAGTCCTCTAGTACCCATTTTCAATGGATGAGCTGGCGACACAATGTTCTCTTGGACTGTGCCTCCAGGTGGACTGAAGAATGCATGTGGCCACAGGGTGTGCTGGTGAAACACAGCAAGAACGTCTACAAAGCAGTGGGCCACTACAATGTGGCCATCCCCTCTGATGTCTCCCACTTCCGGTTCCATGTGAGTGTTCTTTTCTGGGCAGGAGGGTGGGGCTGATCTTCAGGACAGAGAGTGGGTGGATGGACTTAGCAGAGAGGACAATGATGGCTGTTCTCACTATTCCCAAAACCCAGAGGAAGGCGGTGCACACATGCAGCCCAAGGATGGCCACACGGACGAGCATAACTGTGGCTCCCTTGGTTGCAGATCTTTCAGAGCACTGGATAGAGGGAGAGATGATCATACAATAAAAGAAAGGGTTCTGCAGGTCCTTGTGCTCATGCCTTTACACCTAGCACTGAGACAGACTCACAGACCGACAGAGACAGAGATCTTAGGGGTGCAAATAATACTAATGATTCCATGCTGTGTGCCATACAGTTTTAACTTATTCAGGGGGGCCTTACTGAGAAACTTGGGAACTCAGTGACCTGAGTCAGCAGAGGAAAAAAGGTTGCTCAACCAGCAAGACTGCTGGCCTCCTTTTCCAACGGAGACTTCATGGCACTATTCTATATGAAGGAGCTAGAAGTCTCTAGATTTCCTGAAGTCTTAGTCACCTCTGCTGAAGCTGGGGCAAATCATTGATCTGGACAGTTATCTTAATTTCTCAGAGAAGAGACTTGCTCCTAGACTCGCATGCACCTGTCATTGCAGGCCTGAGCCCGGCATCCTGCTCTCTTAGCTCCACTCCCGCTACCTCTTCCTAAGCCTGTGAGCAGCCCTTAAGTTTTAGGTACTTTCCCTTTCAGAATGAGATCCCTAGACTTGAGTGCTCTTAAACTTAATGGAAAATTTTTTCTTAAGTTCTACATTCTGTTTTTCTTTGAAACACCTTATTAAGACTGAGGTATTGCCATATTCCCTGGACGCTTCCCGTCTAGGTAGGGATGCTACAGAGGAAGTAGTAGGTACTCATGGTATAGAGAGAGTATAATAGCTTTCTATACTTTTGATACCTAGCAACTAAAAATAAGTAAATGGCTTCTCATGCTGATGACATAGGCTCGCTGACTAATGTCTGTTGCCTGAGTTCAGTCCTTAGCTCTGGAGGAAAGAAAAGGAGTGATTCTGATTTGTTCAGGCCGAGCAGTCCCGCAGAGGATGACATAAAAACAAAGTTGAGTTGGGTGTGGTGGCGCATGCTTTTATTTAGTCCCAGCACTCAGGAGGCAGAGGCAGGCTGATCTCTGGAATTCAAGGCCAGCCTGGTCACAAATAAATAAAAAGAAATTGACTTTAGGCCAGAAAGAGTTTGAAATAGGGAGCAAGACCTCCTATAAAAGGATTTCCAGAAGTGTCTTCAACAGCTTATGTAGAAGCAGCAGAGCACCATAAGCAAAGACACATGAGGTGGCAGCGTCCACCCTACCTTGCCCAAGCCCCCTAGGACCCCATCCAAGTACAGGTAGGGCCCAAGAGCTTGCACCAAGACCCCCTCATTCCAGAAACAGGTTTCTGGAACATGCCTTCTGGCCTCTGGCTACCCGCTCCTGGGTAGTTCTTTTTCAGCAACCCCCTGAGGATCCTTAACATCCTCTTGCTGCTGGAGGGCGCTGTCATCGTCTACCAGTTGTACTCCTTGATGTCCTCGGAGAAGTGGCACCAGACCATCTCCCTGGCCCTCATCCTCTTCAGCAACTACTATGCCTTCTTCAAGCTGCTTCGAGACCGCCTGGTATTAGGCAAAGCCTACTCATACTCAGCCAGCCCCCAGAGAGACCTGGACCACCGGTTCTCCTGAGCCCCAGAGTGACCCTTGAGACAGCATCCAGGCTTCACCCAGGGGCCTCCTGGCCAAGGGCTGTTGGAGTTGTGGGGGGGTGGGTGGGCAAAAAACAAAAAAAAAAATCCCAAAAAATCCACCAGAGCTTTGTATTTTTGTTACGTAATGTTTCTTTCTTTGATAATTGATGTGATAAAAAGGAAAAAAGTCTTATTTTTATACTCCCAACAAAGTTGTGTCCTGTGGTTCTTTCTCTTGTTCCTGCTTGTCAGGCAGTCAAAGGTATGGGCTTCTGATCTGGGAAGCTCCACATATAGTTTCTATGGGTGCTCCTCCAGTGGATGGGAAATGAGGGGGTCCCAGAGGATGTGGTAGCTGTGACTGCTGCTGCTAACTGTATGCCAGGCGCGGCTGTGTAGACCACTTCAGGCCTTGATGCCTGACAGTCGTAGGCAAATCTGTGTTGTCACTCTGACAGGTGAACTGAAGCTCCGAGCTCCAGTGTCTTGCCCATGGTAACTCAGCTGTGAAATGGTAAAGCTGGATATCAAAAACCCTGAAAGGTGATGGCACTATTGTCCCAGAAGAATTTGTTTTGATTAAGCCAGAGTACTGCTACACTGCGGGGAGGGGATGCCGGTGAGACGGTTCAGAGGGTCAAGGCACTTCAACCCTGGGAGTTCGCTCCCTGGGACCAGTGTGGTGGAAGGAGAGAACTGGTGCCTCTAAGTTGTCCTCTAGCATCTGCACACACACATTAGGTAGATTTATGTATTTGAACCTGTTGTCTATATGTATGTATATGCTCCTGGTGCCCATGGAGGTTAGAAGAGGGCATTGAACCTCCTGAAATTAGAATTATACAAAGTTGTGAGCTACCATGTGGTTGCTGGGGATCAAACCCTGGTCCTCTGCAAGAGCAGCAACTGCTGACCAACTCTCCAGCCCAGTAAATATAATTTTAAAATTTGTATTTCTTGGAAGAAGGAAGAAAAAAAAGCAGCACAGCAGGGAGGTTGTTGGTGCTCTCTGGGCTTCTGAGTCGATAGTTGCAGTTGCACTGGTCACTAGGTGGGCACAGGGGGGAAAGCCGTCCCATTGAGAGCAAAGGATGTCCGGTTTGAAATTCTCCAGTGTGTTGGAAGAAGGCAAGCAGAATGTGGTTCCTACATGAAACTTCACACTTCTCATGAAAGTGAAGAAATGGAAGGTCTCTGGAAAGGTCAGAGGTTGGATGGGTGTGTGTGAGAGAGGTGTCATTGTGAGCAGGCTGTGTCCTAGAATAGGAACAAAGCTGTGTGGAGGGTCACCTGGCTCCTCTAAGGCTCTAAGAAAGGATGCATACACCTAAACCTTTCTGCTTTGGGCCACAGGATTTGCAGACACCTCCGGTGGATGGGATTGAGGCTTGACAGTTTAGATGCCTCTGTTAAGTAGACACTGGAACAACAAAGATGGGGAAGATCTCTTCCTTCCTGTAGATGATAGGGAGATGGGAACCTACCTCGATGGCAAATCAGTGTGAAATGCTAAAGAAAGAATCCCATTACCGTAGGAGCAGAGAGGACAGATACCCTGACTGGGAGGACTTCTTGGAAGAGGTGATGATTAAATTGGATCTTGAGGGCCAGAGAGATGGCTCGGTTGATAAGAGCACTGGTTGCTCTTCCAGAGGACTTAAGTTCAATTCCCAGCACCCATGGCAGCTCACAACTGTCTGTAACTCCTGTTCCAGGGGATCTGACACCCTCACACAGACATAAATGCAGGCAAAACACCAATATACATAAAGTAAAAATATTTTTAAAAAATGGATCTTGAAAGAAAGGTTTATCACATGGTCAAACAAGGCAAGGGATGGTACTGCCTCCCAAGCAGAGGGAACTGTATGTGCAGGCAGAGATTGGAGCCTGCTTGGGGAGAAGGGTTCCTCAAGCATGGTTCCACTCTGAATTTCCTGTTGGTGAGTGGCACAAAAAACAGCCTGTGTGCTGGATTGAGGCAGTGGAAATGCTAGGCAGAGGAGCAAAACAAATTAGTTTAGTTACTTTTCTTGTTTTCCCTTTTGGACATTTTTGTGTTTTGTTTTTTGTTTTTCTGTCAGAGCTCAGGACTGAACCCAGGGCCCTGTGCTTGCCAGACAAATACTCTACCACTGAGCTAAATCCCTAACCCAAACACTAATGTTTCCTTTTTTCTTTGTGTATGTGTGTGTGTGTGTGTACGGGCACATTTGTGTCACAGCACACGTGTATAGGTAGCATACAACTTTGAGGAGTTGGAAATCTCTGCACCAGAGATTCTAGAGATCCAACTCCTATCAGGCTTTATAACACAAGCACTTTTACCTGCTGAGCCAGCTCTCTAGTCCTTAATGACTTAAGTTTTTAAAGACAGATGGAGCAGGAAAATTGGGGCTGAAGATCTATCTGTGAGAGAAGGAGGCAGATTAGAGAGGTAAGTTTTCCTTGAGAAAGGTAAGCATGGTACCCCTTTTCCTCAAGTTGAGCCATAGAATTTCACCTTTTGAGTTGTTCCCCTTTATTGGCCAGGCATTTGGGAGAATTGGCCATTTGTTGTGAAAAGTTCTGAGAACCAGATACGAGATTCTTCATTCTCCTTCCAGAAGATGGAGACTAAAGATTGGACGTAGCCCTGGCTCTGTGTGTTGAGGTAGGAGACAGAAAGACTTGCATGCCATTGTGCAAAAAGGGTGGCCAAACAGGAATCAGCCCAAAATACCTTGATTCAAAAGGCACAAGGTTCAACGTCCTCATCGCTAAAAAACGAGAGCTCACTAACCTGTTGATTTTAGTTTTTTTGTTTTGTTTTGCTTATTTATTCGCTAGACACTGTGGAATGTGACAGGCAATAGTGTTAAGCGATACAGATCTGACTCCTGCTCGTAAGGAGGTTGGTGGGCTCTGCTGCACACACACAGTCTTTCTGGGGAATCTTTGCAAACTCTTAGTGGGGTAGTACACACCTGTTAATCTCAGTGCTGGGGAGGAAGAGCCAGGAGGATCTGGAGTTCAAGGTCATTCTTATTTTCTTACTGACCGAGGACAATCTGGGAGAGTCTGGGATACCTGGAACCCTGCCTCACACAGACAAAAAAAATCAGGTCTGGGAGCCTTTAATCCCAGCATTTGAGGTACAGGTAGGTGAATCTCTGTAAATTCGAAGTCTGCCTAGTCTATAGAGTCCCAGGCCAGCCAGGGAAACATAGTGAGACCCTGTCTCAAATGAACAAAAACAAGGAACAAGCCCCAGTTTTTAATCTTCACTTCTTTTCCTTACCTCCAAAGCCTTGAACAAACCATAACTCCTCTCTAGATGGCTCCTGATTCCGTTCAGGGTCTATCTATATGGGCTTAATTATAAAACGAAGGGCTGGATACCTTTCTAGGAAAGGAGGCCTGGCATAAATAAGAAACAGCTGAGAGAGCTTGGCACACTTTGTTCAATACGTATCTTCTCTGGTCTCCCTCCAGCCTTGCCTGTCTATTCCGTACCTCATCGCCACCTTTAGCGGCTGCGTCTCTTTAACGCGCGCCCATCTTGTCATCTCCTGGAAGGAAAGGGGCGTGAGGGCTAAGACCGCGTTCGGTACGGTATGAGAAGTTTGTCCCCGTCAGGCTGCCGTCCTGCAGGTCCGCCATATTGTCTGCCGAAGCTGCCGCTGAAGCTACCCCTGCGGCCGCCGCCAAGTCTGAGCGAGCGGAGCCGCGATGGGTGAGTGAGGGGGCTCGGCTGATGGGTGCTCGAGCTGAGGTGTTGGGGAGCAGGGTCTGGTGAGAGCCCGTCTCCAGTCTGAAGAAGATGTCTGACGCGTCCGGATAGGTCCGGGAGGAGAAATCAGGTCGGGAGTGCCCCTCGGGCCAGTTTAGGGCCGGCGTAGGGCCGCACGGGGAGCAGCCCCCGGGGCTGGGTGCGGATGCCTGGCGCCCCCGGGGTCCCCACGTGGTGGCCTCGGGCCGGAGCTCGTGCGTCCCGGAGGTAGGCAAGAGCCCTGCCCTCTCGCCCTGCGCCTGCTGTGGAGCTGGGGGCCGGGCTCCGGACCGCAGGCCCGGACGCCGCCGCGGAGAGCTGTTCCCGCGGGCATTTGGCCGATGCGCTTCCGAAGGAGGTGAAGTCCTACCTGCCTACGTAGAGGGTCGAGTCCTCTGGAGAGGAGGCGCTGGCCGGGCCGGCTCCGGACCGGTAACCAAGGGCAGGCCAGGTCCAGCACAGCTTGGGCCTCTGAAGGCCAGGAAAATGTTCTAGTCGGCGCAGAAACGGAGTGTTTCGGCTAGACTCGGTGACAGCCCTCATACTGTTAGGAAGCCCAAGCATAGACAGGTCAGAGACTTGAGGTTTCTGGGCCAACTCTGGTTAAGAGAAAAAGAGAGACCTGTTGATCTTTTTTAAGAGGGCTCTGGATAGGAAGACCATTGCCTAATAGAATACGATAACGAAGTCTTTGATTCAGAAACTAAACCAGCACTGGTACTTTATTTGCATCTGTACAGTAAAAATTTTAAATTGCTAATCTGTATGTGTGGGCATTGATGTCACTGTTTAACGTGTC
Organism: Cricetomys ansorgei; assembly: GCA_026225945.1. Taxonomy (NCBI): domain Eukaryota; kingdom Metazoa; phylum Chordata; class Mammalia; order Rodentia; family Nesomyidae; genus Cricetomys; species Cricetomys ansorgei. The sequence goes on from JAMJFZ010004114.1 coordinate 7,781,195, forward strand.
TTGTTTAACCTAATTGCAATCTAGTGAGATAGGTGCTGCTGTTATTCCTGCTTTACAGATGGGGAAACGGAGGCTTTAGATTGGTAAAGTAGCTTATCCAAGGTCACAGTTATTAAACTGGGGTGATCACTCCTGAGTCCTAGGATTTAACTTGTTTTTTGGTTTTTTTTTTTAATGGCCTGGCCCTCTAGTGGTGGACTAAAAGAAGAAAGGGATGATTTTAGCCCTACTTAAAGTTGTGAAGGTGTGTTCTGACTAGGTCCAGTTTGACATCTTAAGTCTGAATGAAACTGAAAGGGTTCAGAGCGACTTGCCGACCCATCTATTGGAAAAGTGGCACCTAAATGCATTTCTGAAATTTGATATAATCTCTGATCCTGAGGAACATAAGTTATTTTCCCTGCCTGTGATTTTAGAATCGGATCTGGCCTGCCACTTCCTACCTCTCCTTCAGTTACTTTACAGACAAAATAGTGCATAGAGAAGATGTCTAACACAGTCTGCAACAAACCCTATATTTCTCCATCTCTGAGCTTTCAGATCTCTAGAAAGGGAATATTTGGAGCCTGACAAGAGCTCTGTAAATAACATGGCATTCTCCCCTCCCTACCTTCAGTAATAGCAGTTCTTTTCCTTAAAGCACTCTAGTTTCCAGAATCCTGGAAAGCATAAGATTGATTTAGGAGATCAACGCAAGCCCTGGAGAGAAAGAAGTAATCTGTGAGATTCATTTTTACAGATTGAGAAGTGATCTGAAAGAAGATACTAGTAAGCAGAGATTCTTTCACATTTTATTTCACATCATCTAAGATTTAAGGTGTTAGCTGGGCAGTGGTGGTGCACGCATTTAATCCTGGCATTCCAGAGGCAAGAGGCAGGTGGATCTCTGAGTTCGAGGCCAGCCCAGTCTATAGAGTGTGTTCCAGGACAGCTAGAGTTACAGTAGAGAAACCCTGTCTGGAAAGACTGAATGTGTTTGGGTCAGCCTGAGCAATATAGCAAGACTGTCTTAAAAAATTAAGGGCATAATCTATAAGAGTGCTTGCCAAAAATGCACAAGGCCCTAGGTCTATCTCTAGCACAAGAAAGTAAGAAAGGAAGGAAGAAAAGGATCCAAGTGCTAAGAGGCTTTCATTAATAGGAGTGTTTGTCGCATTTATGTGCTTGTGGCAACTCAGTAATGGAGAAAATGAGCAAACAACTGTGAACATACTTCTGAAAACAGACTCTTCCTCAGTTCCTCAGATATCGGGAGGTATCCCATAGAGGGCATTTCATCTTGGGAGATGACAGCTGTGTGCATATTACAGCTCCTGGAGTCTTCCTGTAGGGCAGCGTGTGGAGATGGAGGCAGTGATAGTGATGGGCCAGCACTGTAGGAGCCTAGGCCAGTGCTGGAAGTCGAGCCCAAGACTTAGCACACACTAGACAACTTAGCGTGTTTATACCTAGTGTTTTTGTAACTGGGGTATTAACCCAGGACCTTTTCAGGCTGACCTCAAACTAAGAGATCCACCTGCCTCTTCCTGCGAGTGCTGGGATTAAAGGAGTGAACCACCGCCACCTGGCTAGTATCTTCATTTTTAACATAAAAAATTTTAACATAAAAGTGAAAATTTTTTTAAGTTTTTTTTTTAGATTTATTTTTATTTTATGAGTGTTTTGCCTGAGTGTGTATATGTATATAGTGTGTGTGTGCCTGGTGCCTGCAGGAGCCAGAAGAGAGCATCACATCCCCTAGACTTAAGTTATGGGTGTTTATAAGCTGCCATGTGATTATTTGGGTGCAAACCCAGGTCCTTTGCAAGAGCAGCAAGTGTTGTAAACCACTAAGCCATTCTCCTGCTCCTAGAAGGTTTATTCATTTATGTATATGTCTGAGTGCCTACATGTATGTATGTATATGTACCATATACATATACATACATACATGTAGGCACTCAAACATATACATAAATGAATAAACATATACCATATGCACGCCTGCTGCCCATGGAGGCTAGAAAAGGGTGTAAGATCCCCTGGAACTGGGAGGTAGAGGTAGTTGTGATCCACCTTGTTGGTTTTGGGAACTGAACCAGCTCCCCTGCAAATGCTCTTGACCACTAAACTCTCTCTCCAGGTGCAAAAGTGAAAACAATTTTTGTCCCTTGGGCTTTTTTTTTTTTTTTTTTTTTTTTTTAAGACACAGCCTTACTCTGTAGCACCAGGTAGCCTGGAACTCACAGACTTCCTACCTCAGCTTCCCCCATGCTGGAATTACAGGCGTGCTCTGCCATACTTGACTGAAAAAACAAAAACATTTTAGGAGTTAGAGAGATGGCTCAGTGGTTAAGAACATTTATTATTGTGCAGGATCCAAATTAAGTTCCTAGCACCCATATCAGGCAGCTCAAAATTGCTTGTAGCTATATTACATCTATAGGCATCTGTGGTCACTCACACATGTACAGATCACATATGTCAGATTATACATACAAAAAAAAGTTTGTAAAGATTTTTTTCCTTTTAAGAAAATGTGGTAGGGCATGGTGGTACATGTTTGCTTGGTGGCTGAGAAAGGATTGCCGAGAGTTCAAGGCTGGCCTGGATTATATAGTGAGACCATATCTCAAAAAGAGAAATATACAGCTGTACATTATGTTTCTATTTTAAGCTATTATTGCAAGAGTCAAAAAGTTGTTAACATTTTTTTAAGTTTATAATATGAAAATGAAGAAAAAATTATTAATTTGTTTTTTTAAACATTTTATTTTCAGTCTGGAGAGATGGCTCTGGTTTAGAGCACTTTTTTCTGCAGAGGACCCAGGTTTGATTCCCAGCACCTTCATGGTGACTCACAACCATCCATAACTCCAGTTCCAGAGGATCCAACACCCTCTTCTGGCCTCTGAGGACACCAGGCACACATGTAGTTCACATACTTACATGTAGGCAAAATATTCATGCATAAAAATAAAAGAAGTAAATCTTTTAAAAAATTATTTTACTTACGTGTACTTAGGCGTGTTTGTGTATGGATATGTGCCCGTGGGTGCAGATGCCTATAGAGGCCAGAGGAGGGCATCAGATCCCCTGGAACTGCAGTGAATGCATTTGTGAGCTGCCCAACACAGATCCAGGGAATCAAACCTGGCTCTCCTGCAAGAACACTAAATGCTTAGACTGAATCATCTTTCCTGCCCTAGAGAAGAAGAGGTTCTGAGTGAGTTTAGATACACTGTTTGTTATCTGCAGAAGTGAACAGCAGCGCCCTAGGTTTTACACTTCCGTACACTGTTCACTATAACGCACCTGATAAACTTCTGGCGCTGCAGTCTCCAGTCATACTAAGTGTCCCATACAGTGTGCCTTTTCTGTGCTGCACTAGGTTTTGTTGTACTCTTTCTATTTTTAGATGCGCAAATACTTCCATTTTGTAGTATTCAGTACCATAGCATGCTTTGTAGCCTAGGAGCAATAGGCTACACCGTATAACTTATGTGTATAATAAAAAATACACCACCTTAGTAAGATCATCTCAGTAGACTCTGATGTTCACACAGTGATGAAATCTGTTAAGGATAGATTTTTCAGAACATACCGCATCGCTATGATTATTAATAGACTCAGTATAGTTGTTACCAGAATATGGGCTTTTAAGGGCAGTGTTCTACCTCTGTAAAAAGCCCTTTTCTGACTCTGAAATTGTCACTAGCAATGCCAAGATTATGAGGCATAATTTGTAAATACTAGGTAGTTTTTTGAGGTTTTTTGGTTTTTCTTTTTCCTTTTTTTTTTTTTTTTTTTGTTGTTTTTTGTTTGTTTGTTTTGTTTTTTGAGACAGGATTTCTCTGTTGTAACTTTGACTGTCTTGAAACTCACTTTGTAGACCAGGCTGGCCTCAAACTCACAGAGCTCTGTCTGCTTCTGCTTACTGAGTGCTGGGATTAAAGGTGTATTTATGCCACCATTGCTCGACTAGGTAGTTTTAAAAGTGAGGGTAGAGCTAGCGAGGTGGCTGAGCAGATAAAGGTGCTTGCTGCCAAGCCCGAAGGCCTGGATCTGATGCCTGAACACAAATGGAGGAGGGAGAGAACCAAGTCCTGCAGGTTGTATTTGATCTTTACACATGCACCCCCAGCCCACATACATATAAAATACATAAACACAATATTTTTTTCTTGAGTGTAAAGCTAGGGTTGTAGCTCAGTTCGCAGAATGATTGCCTTGAATGTACAAAGACCTGAGGTAATCCCCAGAACTTCATAAACCAAGCATATTGTTAAATAACTGTAATCCCAACACTGTATAGAGAGAGGCAGGAAAAGTAGAACCTCAAGGCCATCCTTAACTACATAGCAAGTTGAAGATCAGCCTAAGCTACATAAGATCAAGACAAGAATTAGGTATAGTGGACAAATGTAGAAAAACTCTCTCCATGATGTTTTGAGATGCCGAAATAGCTAACTTTTAAAAATATTTTATGTGTATGAGTATTTTGCTTGCATGCATGTATGTATGTCTGTGTACCACTTGTGTGCCTGATATCAGTAGAGGCCAGAAAAGGGCATCAGATCCCCTGGAACTGGAGTCACAGGTGATTGTCAGCTATAATGTGGGTGCTAGGTATTGAACCTGGGGCCTTTAGAAGTACAGTTAGTGTTCTTAACCACTGAGCTATTTTTCCATCCCCCAAATTAGCTAAGTTTTGAATTGTCTTATGTTGGTGCTGATAGGATAATGAGGTTTTCTAATTTGTTTTTGGCTGCAAATAAGGGAATCTTTTAACTGATAATGCTTCTAGTCGGTAAGCCAGAACACCTCCTTTTCTTTTCTTTTTTTAGTTTCTAGTCCTATTCAGCCACCTGAGAGAAGTCACTAAACCACTGACTACTACCTGAGTGTTCCACGGTATCAAGCCCCCTCTCCTGGCCTGATAAACATAGCACAAACTCTAGGACATGAAACCTTACGCATCTCTAATACCTTTTTTTTTTTTCTTTTCTGTATTGCAGTTGGACACCATATAATGCTGTCTTTTTAGTCTCTCCTAAATTGATTTGTGTAGGTTTTTCTTAAAGCATAGTTTCATAAAGGGTATTCTGTAACCCATTTAACCTTGATAAGTCTTGGGCTCCTTAAAATGATGTGCGGAGAATTCTTGAACTGGCCTCAAACTCAAATAGATCCAATTGCCTCTGCCTCCCCAGTACTAGAATTAAAATCATGTGCTACCATGTTCAGCCAGTAATACTATTTTTAAGGTTGTTAGTGATGGTGCAGTGAAATACTGGATTTCAGAAAATATTTTGGAACCAGGATATGGCACGCCTGTACTCTTAGCACTCAAGACTGAGCAGAGAAGGGTCATGAGTTGGAGGTCAGCGTGGACCATGTACCGGTACTCTTTGTTTCAAAACAAAAACCAAGACAAAACAAAAACTCATTTTGTAAGTCATAGGGGTTTTAGTGCTTCAAAAGCTCTTAAGCCGTTATCTTCTATTGCCTCCCCTTTCTTTGTCAGGTGTGCTGTGTCAGTGTTCCTAAACACACACCTGATCTCGTCAGGGCTGCCGTCCACTTCCCAAATCCTAATCCAAAAGTCAGCCTGCAAGCATTTCCTATTGTTTTATCCAGTTTAAGGCATTTCTATTTATCTATATGTCCTGCATTCCACTCATTTCCTCCTCTGTATATAAACATTTCTGGTGGAGTGTAATCACATTCTAGAAATTCTTACATTTATTTATCTGTGGGTATGGATGTGGGTGTGCACACATGCGGAGGTCAGAAGACAATTTACAAGGTCTGTTCTTCCTCCAGCTGGGTGGGTTCTTCAGGACTGAACTCAGGTCAGCTCAGGTTGTCAGGCTTGGTAGGCATCTTGACCTGCTATCTCAGTGGCTTGTCACTAATAGATTCTTTAGGGTGGCGGTCCTCGAAAGAGATGATGATGATGTTGATGGTAGTGACTGGTGTAGCAAAGGTAGGGAATAAAATTTGAGAATCTGAGTCATCGGAGCTCGGTTTTTGGTTTCATGTGTTGGCTGAAGCTGAGTGGGGGTGAGGATCAAGTATGACTCCTGGGCCTGTTTACTTGAGCAGCAGAATGGATGGTAATACTGAGATGTGTTTAAATTTAGACAATTTGGGCTATCTCTTATTTCCAAGGGAAGGCATCCAAAAGACAAATGAATATAGAAGTCCACAACTCCAAGGCTGAAGTTTGGAAATGAGATTTCATTAACTGTTTATCTCTACATATCTAGTAACCATAGAAACAACACATAGCACCTGAGTCTCAGAGATTAGGATGAAAAGAGAATAGGAGCCAGGTGGCACAGGCTTTTAATCCCTGTAGAAGAAGAGGCAGGTGGATTTCTGAGTTCATGGTCAGCCAAGTGAGTTCCAGGACAGCCAGGACTACTCAAAAAGGCCCTACCCCAAAAAGAAGTGTGTGTGTCTGGGGTTAGAGGTACAGCTTCCTGGTGAGCATGTGTTTCACTTGTACAGGTCTCTGGGTTCAATCTCCAGCACCAAAAATATACAAAAGAGACCCTCAAGGCAAATCAGGCTAATGTGGAGGAACAAAAGAAGCAGTAGCCAGAATTTGGGAAAGGGACTGGTGGGTATCTAAGAGAGCAAAACCAAGCAGAGTCTCTTACAGAATGGAGATGTTGTTAAGACTGAATGCTGTCAAGAGGATAAAGAAAAAAGAAAAAAAAAGTTTGTTGAATTTAGCATTATGTATTTGATCAGTGGCCTTTACAAAAAGTTTTGATGGCATGAGAGCAAATGGGTATGAGCTAAAAATGAAGCAGACTGTTTGCAGAAATTTCCGGGAGAGCTGGAAAGATGGCTCAGTAATTAAGAGCACTTGCTGCTCTTCCTGAGGACCTGGGTTCAGCTCCCAGCTGTCTTTAACTCCAGTCCCAGGGGATCTGGCACTCCCTTCTGGCCACCCATATGCGTATGCACACATGCAAGCATGTGGTCATAGACATAAAATAAATAAATCTTTGTGGGGGGAGTGCCTGGGTGTGGCTGTCTGCCAATCCCAGCACTAAGCAGATCTCTGTGAGCCTGAGGCCAGACTTGTCTACGTAGTGAGTTCCAGGCCGGCCAAGGCTACTTATAAAGACCCTGTCTCAAAAAAAGAAAAGAAATTTGGGTGTCAAGAGAAACAAGGCAAGTTGATGAAGCGCTTGTGATGTTCAGGGAAGAGATAAACGCCTGCATTAGAGTAGTGGTTTAGGAATGGAGAAAGAAACCATAATCTAGAAATCACTGGGAATTAAAGTCAGCCACTCCTAGTGATTTCCTTTGAGAGTGCTCATAAACGGAATTGAAGTTGTCAAGGGTGATACCAGCTTTCTGGCCTGAAAAGCTAAGAATATATGGACACAGATTCCTAAACACTTTACATCAGCGATTCTCCTCATTTTATCATTGATGTTTGTTGGAGATGGAACCAGGAACTGAGGACCTCACATATGCTGGGCAAATAAAGTACCACTGAGCTACAGCTCCACTCCCTTTCTGTTGTTTTAATTAGTTATTATTGTGTGTGTGCATGTGCACAGCTCGTAGGTAGAGGTGAGAGACCCACTCCGTGGCTTGGCTCTTTTCTACCCTTATGTGGCTTCTGGAGATCAGGTTATCACTATATATCTCTGGCTGTCCTGGAACTCACTATGTAGACCAGGCTGGCCTTGAATAGACGAAGATATGTCTGCCTCTTCCTCCCCAGTGATGGGATTAAAGGAGTGAGTCACCGCCAATCAATGCTCTTAATCACTACGTGGCCCTGGCTGACCTGGAACTCACAGATCTGTCTGCCTCTGCCTCAGTAGTGCTGTGTCTGTCACCACACCTGTCAAGTATATCTTTTTCTTTCATTTTTTCTAAAATGTGCATTAGTATTTTGCCTGCATGTATGCCTATGCACCATACCAGGTGCCTGTAGAGAAGAATGTGCTGAATCCCCTATGACGAGAGTTACAGAGGGTTGTGAGCTACCACGTGGGTGCTGGGAATTAAGGCTGGGTCTGCTGTTAGGAGCAGCCAGTGCTCTTAACCACTGAGCCATCTCTTCAGCCTTGAATATTTTTTTGTTTGTTTTTGTTTGGCTTTTTGAGACAGGATTTCTCTGTTGTAACTCTGGCTGTCCTGGAACTCACAAAGATCTACCTGCCTCTGTCTCCTAAGTACTGGGATTAAAGGCATGCACCACTACCACCCAGCTAGATAATTTGTTTTTTAAAGAAACTAGTATTAAAGAATAAATTTTGGCTATATAAGATTAAGCTTTGTTAGGGCTAGAGAGATGGCTCATCAATTAAGACTGCTGCTATTCTTACCAAGGATTCAGATTTGGTTTCTAGCATCTACATGGCAGCTAACAACCACCTGTAACTCTATAACATTTCCAGATCTACCACCGTTTTCTGGCCTCCATAGGTAACAGACATGGTGCTTGGGCACACATTTGGAGAAAACACTCATACACATAAAATAATGGTAAAATAAATTTTAATAAAATGAAATTTTTACAGGAATTTGAATAAATCCTTAGTAAGTAAATCATTACCAGTCAAATGTAGATTTTCAATGGAAATACCTTTTTGAAGAGATTAGAGATTAAAAACCAGTGTGGTGTTAGAGTGGGAAATCTTAGGACTTCAAAGGATAAAGACCAGAGAATTAGGAACTCAAGGCCAACCTGGGCTTTATTTTAAGTTTAAGTCTAGCCTATGCTACATGAGACCCTGTCTCAAAAAAAAGATTAGAAGTTGATTTGGGAAGATTTTATGTGTTTGCCTGTTTGACCTGCATGTATGTAAGCGTACTGCCTGCCTAACAACAGTTCCTGCAGAGGCCAAAAGATGGCCTTAAAACTGAAGTCACAAATGATTTTCAGCTGCCTGGTATAGGTGTTGAACAAACTCGGCCTGTGCAAAAGCAGTGTGTGCTCTGAACCTCTGGTCTGTCTTTCATCTCCTAAAAGATCTTTTAAATGGAAGATCTTGATTTTCAATCTGGATTTAATAGATATTTAGAGACTTTGGAAATCATTCTGAACTGAGCCTAAGAAGACTTTTACCAGCTAGCTAGCTGTGAGGATGGGTAGGGTAGGACCTTGACACATGTGTCATGATCGTTGCCTGTCATGATACCTAAGAATCCTCTCCTAGCAGGACTTGAAAAGTGACAACACAAGAAAAGAAATAGTTATATACTAATAGTTATATAGTATATATACTATATACTAGGCTAACGGGTCTAATAAACTGATTTAATTGTAAAATCATTAACATTGAAGGTATCTCAACAAAATAAAAATTTGTTAAGAACTCATGTGGCCAGCTTGGTGGTATATACCTGTAATCTTAGCACCTGGGAGACTGAGTCAAGAGAATGGTGAGTTTGTTTTGTTTTTTGAGATCTTTGAGATAGAGTCTGGTCTCCTTATGTAGCCCTGGCTATCCTGGTATTTGATGTTTAGACCACGTTGGCCTTAAATTTGCAGGGATCTGCCTGTCTCTGCCTCCTAAGTGCTGGATAGTACGTTTGAAGCCTGCATGGGCTACATGTAACATGTGTCTCAAGTCTGTGGAACAAATGGTAATAGATGATATCCAGGTACACACACCCATTTACTTACTAGAATAATCAAGTATACTACACAAACAAAATAAGCAGTAACAGCACATAGCTATACATTAGACTTGATTAAAATTTAAAACTTCCATGCTTCAAGGGACATGAAGAGAGTGAGAGGGAGCCTGGAGACATAGCCCAGGAAGCAGAGTACTTGGCTGTACAAGCGTGAGGCCTTGATCCCGAAACATGTAAAGATGTGGTGGGCGAGAGGATTTCATGGCAGTTGCATTGAATGTGTAGTAGGGACATTTTAACAAGATTAATTTTTCCAGTCCATACACATGGATGTTTTTGTTCATTATTGTTTCTTCAGATGTCCTACACTGTAGCTCAGTCTATCCTGGAATTAATTGTGTAACCTAAGCTGGCCTTAAATTTCTGGAATTGCTCTTGTCTCATTCCTAAATGCTAGAATTACAGGTAACATGAACCACTGTAACTAGCTAATAATTTTATGTTGCTTATTTATTTTTATTTTTATTTTGGTTTTTCAAGACAGAGTTTCTCTGTTGAAACTCTGGCTTCCTGGAACTCACTTTGTAGACCAGGCTGACCTCCAATTCACAGAGATGTGCCTGCTTCTGCCTCCTAAGTGCTGGGATTAAAGGCGTGTGCCACCACTGCCTGGCTAATACTTTTATCAATGTTGTATAATTTTGGGGTTTCTGGAAAGGGTTTCTCTGTGTAGCCCTGGCTGTCCTGGAACCGTAGACCTGGCTGGCCTCAAACTCAGAGAATCACCTGCCTCTGCCTCCCAAACGCTGGCATTAAAAGTATGCATCACCGACACCCCACTAATATTTTGTAATTTTAATTGATCTTGTCTGTGTGAAGCCCTGAGTTTGATGCTAACAACACATTAACTGGGTGTGCTGATACATACCTGTAAGCCTAGTGTTTGTGATCCTTACAATCTTAATCTGAGGTGGGAGTGTCATGAACCCAAGGTCATCCTTGTCTACTTACCAAGTCTGAGGCCTAGGAGACATGAGACCCCGTCTCAAAAAGGTGGAACTCACTCTGTAGACCAGGCTAGCCTCGAACTCACAGAAATCTGCCTGCCTCTGTCTCCTGAGTGCTGAGATTAATAAAGGCCTGTGCCATCACCGCCCAGCCAGGTTTCCTATCTTTTAAATCAATCATGCCATCTACAAAAGGATAATTTCCCTTTTCTAATTAAGATGACCTTTTCAAAATTAATTTTAAATGTTTATTACATTCATTTATTTGTGTGCATATGAGTGTTGGCTTCAGAGAACATGTGGCAGTCAGAGGTTTTCTCCTTCAACTACGTAGGTCCAGGGAACAACAAACTGAGGCGTAGCAGCAAACACTTACTCCGCTGAGCCATCTTACTAGTTTTAGATGACTTTTGCTCCTTTCTTTTGCCTCATTGCACTTGCTGATATTGTGTATTGTGTTAAAAAATGATGAAAATGAACATCTTTGTTGTTGTAATAGGTCATTGGAAAATTGCCCTTCCCCTCGCCCATCCCTGAACCCAGGACTCACTAACTCCTACCCCCATGACTCGGAGTTATATGGAGCAATACTTCTGGCTGTACTTTGCCACTAGCTCACTGTGTGCTCCAAAAACCCTATAAAGCTGGCTGCCTCTGCCCAGTCTGTTGCTGTCTCTGGTTCTCACTTACAGGCAATCATTTTATGCTTCTCCCCCAATCAGTCTCTGAGTGAGGTTTGTTGTGTGGTGTGACCTTGTGGTATTCCTTTGGCTCCAAGGTACCCTCTCACTGGAAAACTATTTCACTTGTCTCATTCCAGATTTTACAGGGAACACTTTTAGCTTTTTCCCATTCTATTGGCTATGGGTTTGTTGTGCATATGTTGTTTGTTTTATTATGTTGGGAGTCTTTCCCCTCTGTATTAGTTAGGGTTCTCTAGAGGAACAATCAATAGAATGTACCTATACCAGAAGACTCAGTAGAATGTTGTGTGACAAAACTTTCTTGAGGATGTGGGTTTTTGTGGGTTCAGACTTCAGGAGGGAGTGAGCAACACAGAGTCATGAACCCAAGAAACAAACTCTGGGGAATGCCTCCATGGTGCAAATCTGTGTATTGTGTAGGAAAGTGGGTTTTTACGGAGAAAGTAAGATCGCGCAGAAGGGGAGGTCCAGTAGCATTGGTCTATGCTTACTAAACATTTCAATCAGCCTATCTAAAGTTTGTAAAGACCCATTAGCCAATATTGGTTAATAGTGCTTCCATAAAGACAGAGGAAGTGGGTACTGTTCTGGCAGGCTTTTCAACTAGTGTACCAAGGACCCGCCATTTAAAGGCCATGCATGCATGTGCTACAGGCCAAGGTACTGGCCTAGTGCAGGTACTGAAGCCCGCCTCTCCTGCCATTGTGATCCAGTAGCTACCAACAGAGGAGATGCAACACACACTCACACACACACCTTACTCACTCTGAATAGGGATCCACAACCAACTAAAGTATGGATATCACCAAAGTCTGACTTTGTGAACCATTAAGTTTTATTGGGGTTACTTACAGGAGCAAAAATGACTCAGACAGCTGCATCACCCAAACCCACCCTAGCATGGGTTGACAGCTCACAAAGCTGGGAACCTGGAACACACTGCACTGCCTGCAGGCAGCTCAACAGGTTGGAGAGTTGTATCTGGGTGACTGGCTTACACTTCTTCCAGGCTGCTCAGCTAGTTTCTGTTTCTTTTAAGCAGGTGGTCTGCTCTCAGTCTTTGAAACTGTTCAGGAGGGTGCCTAGTGAATCTGCTCAGTTTCAGGGACTTCCTGAAGCTAATTTGAATTGTTTACCTATCCACTTCAGGAGCTTCTTGGGAGGATGGGATGTTTCAATTTCAGAAAACTGTTATACAACACTTTCACTGTAGGGGCTAGGTAGCCCAACACTGAATCGCTACACACTGGAAAGGCTGGAGGTCCAATAGCTGCACACACAACTGGATGCTGGGGCTGGTGAGATGGCTCAACAGTTTAAGAGCATACTGCTCTTGCAGATCTTGGTTCCCAGTACCCACGTCAGGCAGCTCACAGCCACCCAGGGAATCTGACACCCTCTTCTACCCTCGAGGCACTACATGCATGTCTTGATGCCCACACTCAGACACATACGTTGCCACATACTTAAAATTTTTAATTAAAAACAAACTTCAATTCTCTTTTAAAAAAATCTGGTTGCCTCAACACTCCTGTCCTAGTTCTGAAGGCCTGGAGTCATTGGTTTCAGTCTACATTAGAAGGCTGAAGAAGTTGAAGTCACCTGTTGTCAGTGAGAAGCGTGGCAGCAGCAGCACCAACAGGGATAAGTGTTCTCACAAGCAGTAGATGAATGTAGGCAGCCAAGCAAAGCTGCTTTTTCCTCTGAGCCATCTTTAGGAAGGTGCCGCCTCCCCTCAGTTTATTGTCTCTGGAAATGGGCTTACAGACCCACCCTGAGACTTTCAGACCCACCTTAGTTGATTCCAGATCCGGTCAAGTTGACAGATTAACCATCACATTCTCTATATCTACTTCATTGAATTTTTAGCTTGCAGTGGTGTATAATGTTATCAAATGCTTTTACTGTATCAGAAATTATCATAAGATTTTTGTTCTTTATTCTGTTAGTACATTGTCATTTATAGGCTTGCATATGTTGAACCCCCTTGCATCTCTGGGGTAGATCCCACTTGAATGTGGTCTATAATATTTGCGTTGTGTTGTTGGATTTGACTTGCTGGGATTTTCTTGTGAATTTTTACATCTATGTTCACTGTAGATACTGGTCTTTAGTTTTTGTTTGTTTTTCTGAGTGCCCTTTAGCACAGGATAAGCTTCAGTCACTATGTAGCAGAAGATAACTTTGAATTGATTCTTCTGCTGGGATTATAGGAGTGAGCTACTATGCCTGGCTTAGTCTGTAAGTTTTTGTTGTTGTTTGGTTGCTTTTGAGTTCTTGTATGGTTTTGGTATCAGAATAACTTTATAGAATGAATTTGGAAGGGTGTTCTTCCTTTTAATTCTTCAAATTAGTTTGAAAAGAGTTGACATCGGTTCTTTAAAGATTTGGGAAAAAATTCACCAGTGATACCATCAAATCTTGAGTGTTAGTGTTAGAGCATTTTTATTATAGACTCGATCTTGCTTTTCTTATTATGTGGGGTGGGGAGTGCATGTGTGTGGAGGCAAGAAGACATGTGAGATCAGCTCTCTCCCTCCATCATGTGCATCCCAGGGATAGAACTCAGGTCCTCAGGCTTGGCAACAGGGACCTGTACCTGCTGATCAATCTTGCCAGTCCCCTTTTTACATGTTTTTGATCTGTTTGGGTTTACTGTGTTCCCAAGGTTCAATTTTGGTAGGTTATATGTATTAACAACTTACCCATTTCACCTGCATTTTCCAACATGTTGATAATAAGATACTAATTCCTAATTACCTTTAATGGTATCTCCTTTTCATCTCTATCATTGTATTTTTTATTAGTCTAGCAAATGATTTATCTACTTTAAAAGCCAACTCTTTCTTTATTTCTTTGACCTTTACTGTAATCTCTATTCCCGCATTTGTATTAATTTGGGATGTGGTGTGTTGTTTTCCTATATCTTTAAAGGCATTAAGTTATTAGAAATATAGAACTCTAAAAGACCCCCCCTTCCTCTCTCCTCCTCCTTTTCCCTCTCTCAGCTCTTGCTATATAGCCCTGGCTGGTCTGGAGCTATGTAGACCAAACTAGACTTGAATTTATATTCTCCTGCCTCAGCATTCCATGTGCTGAGATTACAAATTGTATTGCCACACCTACAAATTATCTTGTTTGTTTTTGAAACAGCATCTAATTATGTATCCCTGGCTTGCCTGGAACTCACAGAAATCCTCCAACCTCTTGACTCCTGAGTGTTGGGATTAAAAGCTTGCACCACTGACCAGCTATAATACCAAATTTTTACTATCAACCATGCATTTATTCGTAGTAATAACTAGATAGACCAGCAGAAGACACAATTTAATCCAATCTGGTTTATTTTATCTTTGGTATGACAGTAATAAAGCAAGTGAGTTTTGGAAGAACATCTTTGAATGTTTCCCTTTATTCATCTCTGATTCTTGTGTGCTGTGTCATCATCCTGCCCTTCAAGTCCCAGGATCATGGCTAACTTTGTGCTTAGGGGATTTTTTATTTGATTATTCTGATGTTGTAGGTGTTGACTCACACATTAACTTTAGATTTGTTGTTGCTTGAACTTTTGGTCTAGAGAGAATTTACTATAAAAGAAAATTTTGTATTGTAAAAATGGGTTCCTAAAAATCAGGTGCTGTTGATGAAGTGGGATACTTTTAAGCAAGAGAAAATATCTTCAGTATCTTCAGTAACAGAGGTTTTCTCATGTGCTTCTGCAGATGTTCACCCTTCTATTCTTTCTTGCCTGCTTCTCCAGTGAAGTCATAAGTAGATATTTGTGATAGTTACTATCACCATGGTAACTAAAGAAGCAATGTGGTTCCTATTTCAGTTTAACTGTCAACTGTGCTCAAAGGAGAGGACAGCCTCTGGGACAGCACAGGCTCAGTCATGAAAAACTATGTGTCAGGTAATAGAGGACAG
Organism: Cricetomys ansorgei; assembly: GCA_026225945.1. Taxonomy (NCBI): domain Eukaryota; kingdom Metazoa; phylum Chordata; class Mammalia; order Rodentia; family Nesomyidae; genus Cricetomys; species Cricetomys ansorgei. The sequence continues at coordinate 7,796,433 of JAMJFZ010004114.1, forward strand.
CATTCCACAGGGGCTTGTCTTTAGTCGTCTCACCTCTGCCTGTGCAGGGACCCATTGGAGAGGCCACTGTAGGTCCATATAACCTTCTGTGGGTGGGGGTTGCTCATGTACGCATGGGCACACATGGTATGGTGCGTGTATGGAGGTCAGAGGACAGTGTGTATCCTCCAACCGTGTGGATCTGGTGATAGAACTTAGGTCATCAGTCTTGATGGCAAAAACCATTACCTCCTGACCCACCTTGGTGGCTTACTTTCTTGTTAACTTCTTTATTTTTACTTTTAATGTATATGTGTTTATACCTGATGCCCCACATCTGTGCAGGAGCCAGGAGAGGTCAAAAGAGGCATCAGATGCCCTGGAACTGAAGTTACAGATGGTTATGAGCCACCACGTGGGTGTTGAGAACTGAACCTAGTCATCCACAAGAACAGCATGTGCTCTTAACCACTGAATTATCTCTCCAGCTCCTCTTGTTAATTTTTAAAAAATGTACATTGATGTTTTGCCTGCATGTTTGTCTGTATAAGGGTGTCAGATCCCCTGGAGGTGAAGTTACAGGCAATTGTGAGCTGCCATGTGGGTGCTGGGAATTGAACCCAAGTCCTCTGGATTACAGCCAGTGTTCTTAAATTCTGAGCCATCTCTCCAGCCCCAGTTTGTTTGTTTTTATTTAGTGCTGGACAGTGGTGGCACACACCTTTAATCCCAGCACCCAGGCAGCAGAGGCAGGCAGATCTCTCTGAGTTTGAGGCCAGCTTGGTCTACAGAGTGAGTTCCAAGACAGCCAGAGTTACAACAGAGAAACCTTGTCTTGAACAACGAAAAAAAAAAAAAAAAAGAGGTTTATTTAGTTTTACTTTATGTATATGAGTGTTTTGCCTGTATATGTGCCTGGTACATTCAGAAGTTAAGAGGGCATTGGGTCTCCTGGAACTGGAGTTACAGTTGTCAGCCACCATATGGGTTCTGGGAATTGAACCTGAGTCCTCTGCAAGAGCAACAAATGCTCTTAACCACTGAGCCATCTCTCCAGTGCTGCTGGGCCCCCACCCCTTTAAAGATTTATAATAAGTCCACTTGGACTTTGCCAGGTGGATTTCTAAAGCACTCCTGGTTCCTGTGGATTGCTTTCTTGAATAACCAAAGAAACTTCCTCTGCTTTTTCATTTCTTTTCAGGTCCAGAACTTGCCGCCATCTTATACTTTCACTTTATTGATATTCTCATTTTGTTCATGTGTGAAAAGGAAATGCTACTGTCTCACGATTGACTATATCTTCCCATCTAGAGACCATGGCAAGCCCAGGGAAAGACAATTACCGAATGAAGAGCTATAAGAACAATGCCTTAAACCCTGAGGAAATGAGGCGAAGAAGGGAGGAAGAGGGCATTCAGCTTCGGAAACAGAAGCGGGAACAACAGGTAAGTTAACTGGAGTATTCTCAAACACACCCATCAGGGAAACTAGCCAGCTTCTGTAGTTGGCCTTCATCTTTCTGCTGGAGAAATGGAGCTTATCACTTAGCAGCCTAGTCATCCAGTTTGTTTGTTTGCTTGTTTGTGTTGTAGGTGGGTGTGCATGTGGTGAACAGAGGTTGATGTCTTTCCCATTTGCTGTCCACCTTAATTTTTCAGTCAGAGTCCATCACTGAACCTGGAACCCACTGATTGGCTTGACTAGCCAGTGAGCTCCAAAGATCCTGCCTCCTGAGTGCTGGGATTATAGGTGTGCACTACCACACCTAACTTATATATGGGTACTCTGGATCTGAACTCAGGTCCTCATGCTTGCTTTGCAAACACTTTACTGATTAATCCATCTCCCCAGCCCACCAAGTTCCTTTTGTAAAGAAATGTTGGAAACTTTGAGGAAGGAAAAACATTTCTTAACCCCTCTCCAAAAATTAAATCAACTAAAGCATCATTTTTATCCTTAATGTAGCATGGTAAAGCTTCTAGCTTCTTGTGTCTTGTGGGTTTGTTTGTTTGTTTGGTTGGTTGGTTGGTTAGTTGGGTGGTTGGTTGGTTGGTTGGTTAGTTGGGTGGGTGGTTGGTTGGTTAGTTGGGTGGGTGGTTGGTTGGTTAGTTGGGTGGGTGGTTGAGGTATATGTGTGTTTGTATGCCATGGCATGCACATGAAGTAGAAGACAGCCTCGACTGTCAGCCCTCACCTTCTACCTTGTTTGAAGCTAGGTCTGTTGTTTCATGTTTACTGCTGCGTATGGCAGCCCATCTCTACCTCCCACCTAACTGCAGTTGCATTGGGATTACAGATTACAGCCTTTATAAGGGTGCTGGGAATTCAGTCTTGGGTCCTCATGCTTGCTCAGCTTTACCCATTGAACCATCTCTTAGCCCTCTTTTTCATCTTTTAACATAAATGTGGGGCTAGAGAGATGACTCAGCGGTTAACACTTAACTACTCTTCCAGAGGACTGGGGTTCAGTTTCTAGCACCCACATGGTGACTCTAGTTCTAAGGGATCTGCTGCACTCTTCAGGCCTCTATGGGCTCCTGCCTGCATGTGATATACCTGAACTCACTCAGGCACACACTCATACACATACATTTTTTCTAATCTAAAAACTTTAAAATTTTTATTCTACTAATCCCATGTGTTTGTAATACATTTTGATCATATTTATCTGCCATTACTGTCTCTTATCCCATTCCTGCTTCTTCCCAACAAATCTTTTTTTCTTTGTTTGTTTTGTAACCCACTGAGTTTAATTAGGGTTGTTTGCAAGAGCATGAGTAGGAGTTATTTAATGACACCTGGACAACTTACCAGTAGCTACACCACAGAAGAAAATGACAGTCCCTCTGCCAGCATCCTTGTGCACACTGTGGTCATTGTTCGGCTTAGTTGTAAGAAGCTTTGCAGTCATTCTGGGCTGCCTTCTATTTTTAAGAATTAAAGAGTTTAGGACAGTCAGGGCTACATAGAAATAACACTTTTATTTGATTTCATGTGTGTGAATATTTTGCCTGCATGTATATATATGTACCTGCTGTGTGCCTGGTGTCTGAAGAGGTCAGAAGAGGACACTAGATCCCCTAGAGCTGGATAGTTTTGATGTGGGAGCTGGGAACTGACCTCAGGTCCCCTTCAAGAATATTGAGTGCTCTTAACCAGTGAGCCGTGCCTCTACTCTTCTGCTCTCTTAAGACTGTTCCGTGTTCAATGTGCCTGGGACAGAGAGTGGTGTCTCACCACTGTACACCCACCCATGCACAACAAGATGTATCTTGCTCAGTTCTAGATCCACTCGTGGAGCCTGCTTTTGCCTACTTTCTTGCTCTGTAATATTAACTCTTTTATAGCTTTTCATAACCCTCACCATTTACACAAAGTGTAAAGAAATCTTTAAAATTTTTGTTTTGTTTTTATAAAAAAAAATTTCAAAAAATGTGAATATTCATGACAGAAATGTTCATGTTTGTTTAAATTTGGCCTCACTTCCCTCACACCTATATTTCCTTTTCATTAAATCATAACCTCGCATCAGTTGTTCTCCAGTTTGTGAGTGTGTTACCTCTGTCTCCTCACTTTACTTTCAGCTTTTTAAACGGAGAAATGTGGAGCTGATCAATGAAGAAGCTGCCATGTTCGATAGTCTGCTGATGGATTCCTATGTGAGCTCTACAACTGGGGTAAGAAGCCCGTCACACATGACCACAGCTGCTCGCAGAACAAAGACCAGATGGCCATGCCATTCTCTATCCTTCCAGTCCTGTTAAGTTCTTCCTTGTCTTTTGTGGATAGTCAGCTTAAACAGTCAGCGAGGAATCCCGTCTGATGCAGATAACTGAAGAAGCATGTAGGGAAGTCATCAGTTGTACCACAGATTAGGAAGCGCTTCAAAGTTTGTATCTTGAAGCAGACCTGGAGTGCATAGCCCTCTTCCTGGATCTGTTGTGCCATCCTCTTACTTGAGGATCTTCAGAAGCAGGACGCCCTGTGGGGTTGTGTGCTGTCATCTGGCTTTAGTGTTGATCCACACGGTCACAAACCTGTTTTATATTCTAGGAGAGTGTGATCACAAGAGAGATGGTGGAGATGCTCTTTTCTGATGATTCTGACTTGCAGTTAGCAACCACACAGAAATTCCGGAAACTCCTCTCCAAAGGTATAAAGCCTGGTCCTTCTCAGAGAGGTGCTATGTAATTGAATCTAATGTGTCTTTACATAACTACTATCTATTGCTCACTCTACTGTAGCCTTTCTGGCCAGGTTTTCTTTGAACAAGTCAGATGCATTCCCACTTTTACACTTGATATTCCCTCTGTTCCAAAAAATCTATCAGTACTTCCTTCAACTATCCTCCTGTTTTTAAGAGACTTAAGTGTGTGTGTGTGTATGTGTGTGTGTGTGGCGGGTGGGTGGTGGGGAGGGGGGGGGCGCGTACATGTGCGTGCGCCCACTTTGGCCAGAAAAGGGTGTCAGATCCTCTGGAGCTGGAGTTAAAATCTGTTCTGAGCTGGTTGACAGGGGTCAAAGAACAGCAAAAGCAAAAGCAGTGCATGCTCTTAACGCTGAGCTGTCTCACCAGCCCCCCAGTTAGACCTTCTTAATGAAAGCTGTCCTGACCTCCTCTGTTATAATGTATTGTTTATAAAATAATAAGGGAAAAGTCTAGAGTTATGACTTTGTTTCTTTTCTCTTTCTTAATTTTTTTTTTTTTAAAGATAGTCTTGTTACCCTTGAACTCAAGATCCTCCTGCCTCAAACTCTGTAGTTCTGGGTTTACAGCCAGGCATTGATGGGGAACATCTTTAACCCCAGCACTGGGGAGGTAGAGTCAGGTGGATCTCTGTGAGTTCCAGGCCAACCTGTGACTACATAGTGAGACCCTGTCTTGAAAAAAACAAACAAACAAACAAACAAACACAGAAGTCAAACTCAAACTGTACTTACTACTGTTTTATAACAATCAGCTTTTCATTGGTACAAGTTCTGTGAGTGTGGGAACTTTGGACTTTGTTCATTATTTACCCTCAGTATCTAGAACTGTATGGTATGTATAGTGCTATATAAAAATCAGATGTGCAAGGCTCTGCATTTTTAGTCCTGAAAATAAGGTATATGATAGCAAAAGCATCCCTTGCTTGAGCATACTAAACATTCCTCCCAAGAAAAGTCAGCAATCTTTGCTAGAATGGAAATATATAGGCTAGGGTTGCTCATTCGTGTCTTTTCGCTCTCCTTTTATGTTTAGGAAGCCACACCTTTATACATGTAACACTCCAAGGGTATTGTACAGTTTGTAGATGAACAAAGGGCAGTTTGGGAATGTTTCTAAGAGTGGTCAGTAGCATCTACAATTATGAATGAATCAGCCAAAGCTTCTCCTGACTTTTCATGTTTTTCCTTTCTCCCTCTAGAGCCAAGTCCTCCGATAGATGAAGTTATTAACACTCCAGGAGTAGTTGATCGGTTTGTGGAGTTTCTGAAGAGGAGTGAGAATTGTACATTACAGGTAAAAGCGCTAAGGCATGTGATGGCCAGGAGAAAGCTCATTTCTTGACAGTGGATTGTCTCTGTAGGCATATCTGAAGGAAATGGAAACGGAATATGAGGAAACTTTAAGGGAAGCTATCAATTGAAGCATCTTCCTTAAAAACAGTTTCAGGGCCGGGCGTGGTAGCACATCCTTTGCAACCAAGGAGGGAAGACAAATCTCTCTGAGTTTGAGGCCAGCCTGGTCTACACAGTTTCTTTAAAAGGAAAAAAAAAGGAAAGAAAAAAGATGGATATATCAGAGCCAGTGGATAGTTCATCAGATAATGCACTCCCCACACGCCTGACAAAGTGGCCCAGGCCACACATGGTAGAAGGTCAGAACTGATTCCTGCAACTTGTCCTCTGACCTCCACAAGCATCCATGGCACATAGGCATCCATACAACAACAACAAAAATTAAGGTCTCAGTAATTATGTGAGGTAATTTGTGAACCTGACTGTGTTTCCACAATGTATATATACACAGAATATAGGAAAATACACAGGAAAACTTTAATTTCATAGATCCCAGAATGTGACATTCTGTGTTTTATTATAAATCAGAGAATCTAGGGCACTTCTAACTTATGTGACCTGGTCAAATCACTCAGCCTCTGTGAGTCTCTGTTCTCCAGAGACAGATGATGAGCAAGTACATCAGAACTTGTTAGAAACACAACACATAGTGGGTTTGAGAGCCATCTCAACCAGGTATGATGGCTCATGCCTGTAATTCCAGCATTTAGGGGACAGAGGCCAAAGCTCAAGACCAGCCTTGGCTACAGAGTCAGACCTTGGAGAGCAGAAAGGGAGAGGAGGGAACACACCATCGGTCTTATCTTTGTTTCAGAGATGAAAACCTGAAGCTCAGGAAATGAGAAAGTAAGCCATAGGTGTTATAGTTCAGGACTACTCCTGATCATTAAAGCCCAGTTTGTCTGCCTTCCAATATGTATTATATACTTTACTGCTCTTCTGCTACTTAAAGGATGGTGGGAAAAGTCGTGTTTGGTTTTGGTTTCTTTATGTGCTACAGATTTACTGTTTTCAGGCAAATAATAGCTATGCTGCTTGTTCTAGAATGATCTCTCAATTGTGGCCTAATCTCACTTTCAGTTTGAAGCTGCCTGGGCTCTAACAAACATTGCCTCTGGAACCTCTCAGCAGACCAAAATTGTCATTGAAGCAGGGGCTGTCCCCATTTTTATAGAGCTGCTTAACTCAGACTTTGAAGATGTACAGGAACAGGTAATCCTCAAGATTTAAGTTTTGATGGTACCATGACAGAACAATAAATGTATATTTGGAGCTGGCCATAGTGGTACACGCTTTTAATTCCAGCACTCGGGCGACAGAGGCAGGCAGATCTCTGTGAGCTAGAGGCCAGCCTGGTCTATATAGTGATATCCAGGCCAGCTAGGGCTATATAGACAGAGACTGTGTCTCAAAAAGCAAAAAAACAAAAACAAAAACAAAAATTGGAGTTTTATCCCAGGTCTTGGCATGGTGCCCTTACAGGTCTTGGAATTTTGTCAGTTGTGGGAGTATCACTTGTTACAGAGCCCTATTGGAACCACCTCAATCTGCATAATGGAGTGAATCAGTAGGGAGCAGCTAGGTAGCCTTCGAATGGGTTTAGTGCCCAGCATGGTCAAGCACAGTTAGAAGGTAAGAACTTGAACCGCTCTGGAGATTGGATTTTGAAAACACTTGAACAGGGAGGGGCTAGGAATATTGCTCAGTTGGTAGAATACTTACTTGGTATGACTCAAACCCTGGGTGCTGTCCCCAATACCACAGAAACCCAGCATACCTGTAATCCCAGCCCTTGGGAGGTAAAGGCTGGAGGGTCAGGGGTTCAAAGTTATCCTTGGATGCATAGAGAACTTAAAGCCATCCTGTCTCAAAAAAATATAAATACGTTTGAACAATGGGAATTTCCCAGGTGGTGAGCACATCCATCCACTGGGAAAGTAGCGAAGGCCGTGAAAGCTGTGTGCTACCACCCCTCCATCCCACTGTCGGTCCTGTCCTATGTATGTGTCTGATCTATTTGGCCTTTTCTGAGACACATCTTTGATTTTAAACTGAGTAAACACAAATAAATTGGAGAGTTTTTTTGTTTTGTCTTTTGAGATATCTTAGTCATTCTAGTAAACTAACAAGCTAGAAGAATTGTAAGAATCCCCAGATTTATAGCTGGTCACTCAGACTTGGAACTACTGTTTGAAGTGGATCTAGTTCTCTGGGACTGACTTGTGGCATCTGTGCTAAATCCAGGAGTTAGTGCTAGAATTGAGTTAAATTATCAGACACACAGCTGGTGTCAGGGAATTAGTTGTTAGTGTGGGGTAAATTTTGTAATTTTAGTATCAAAGGTTCTGTTGGAAAAGACGCCACAACATGGAGATAAGACACAACTTCCTTTTCTCCTATGGATTCTTGCTGGTTTCATAGGGATAATAGGGTTGCAATTTGGTGTTCTTGGCTTCCAGACTGTAGCCTGTCTTCCCCCACTGAACCAGGGCCTCCCTGGGAAAAGCTCTTACAGAGCAAGCACTTGGCAGGGGCTCCAGAGGGGAGATCACCGATCTTGCTGTTAAGCCCTGACACTGTCCTCGCCCTGATGAAGTATTTTGTAGCATTGATTGTAAGTAGTCACAGAAAGTTACCAGGCTCTGTGAGATGTTCCATCATCTCTTTCAGGCAGTCTGGGCTCTGGGAAACATAGCTGGTGACAGTTCGGTTTGCAGAGATTACGTCTTGAATTGTTCCATCCTTAATCCTTTGTTAACGTGAGTACTTACGATCATTTGCACCTGGGGCATCTGTAGGGTAGCTAAGTGGCAGTGTTTTGGGAGCAGCTTACTGATCCCTTAAGGTAATAAAGCCTGGTATGGTGAAGCTCACATTTATTCCTAATACTTCAGAGGCCAGCCTAGTCTACGTAGCGAGTTTCAGATCAGCCAGGACTTAACAGTAGTCCTCTTTCAAAAACAAAGTCTTAGGGGTCTGGGTTTGTCTCTAGGGTTTATTGGGAACAGCCCTGTGCTAGAACATCAGTGCTCAGATTATGGCTTTGTTGTTTCCTTCAGACTCCTTACAAAGTCCACACGACTGACGATGACAAGGAACGCAGTCTGGGCCCTGTCAAACCTCTGCCGAGGGAAGAACCCTCCTCCAGAGTTTGCAAAGGTAAGAGAGCTACACACTAGCTGTAAGTGATACCAGATTCCACCATAGGAAGTCTTTTTAAGTTTTGAGAGTCTCAAATCTTGTGAAATTTAAAGATAATTGTCAATGTAGGAGGTGATCTTATGTACCTCAGTAGGAAAGTGAAAGGGTGCGCCTGCGGGTTTGATGACTTTCCGGGGTCTAGAATTACGTAATGGGGAAGGGTGGCAATGTAAGACTTAGTGACCAGAGCCAATGTACCCTGCTCTCAGTCCTCCTCTGCTTCCAACAGGTCTCTCCTTGTTTGCCTGTATTGTCTCGCCTACTCTTCAGCAGCGATTCAGACTTGCTAGCAGACGCTTGCTGGGCCCTCTCTTACCTGTCTGATGGCCCCAATGAGAAGATCCAGGCAGTCATAGACTCTGGAGTTTGCCGGAGATTGGTAGAACTTCTGATGTGAGTAGTTTCAGTTCAAAGGGTAAAAGTTTCTTAGCATTACCAAGTTCAAAGAGCTCCATCCAAAGCTGTGCATGATGGTGCATGCCTGTAGTCCCAGGATTTGGGAGGCTGAGGCAGGAGAATCACAAATTCAAGGACAGCCTGGGCTGCAGAGTGAGACTGTCTTACAGAAACAAAAGAAGTTACAAACAGCAGATTGCTGACCTACTCAAAGGTCTGGAGTCATAAGAGAATGCTGCCAGCCTCAGTTTTCAGCAGGGCTGAATATGATGTGCTGGCTCTCCACTGATAAGCTATTCTTCCTCTATAGGCACAACGATTACAAAGTGGCTTCTCCTGCCTTGAGAGCTGTGGGTAATATTGTCACTGGGGATGACATCCAGACCCAGGTAAGGAAGAAGAGGGTGTAGGATCTTAACTCAGCTCGGCTGTATGGAAGCATTACATAGACAGCTGCCTGTCGACAAATGTCTTCCTACGCAATGAGAGGCTGCATGGCCTAGCAGAAAAAGCATGGCTTTAAATAAAGTAGTTTTATCACTGTCACTCTCTGTATGATCACAGTTAAGAAAAAACCATCCAGTTGGAACTCGTAAAAGAAAGCTAAATGGAATGACCTGACTTACTGCAACAGTTTAAGTCTGATCTGTGATCCTTTTGAGATACTGAAAACTGTGGGATCCACCAATACTCTGTAGACCTTTAGGGTCCCATAGACATCACCTCATGTTAAACTCATGTTAACCTTTGGAGCCATGTGTGGCACACGCCTGTATTCCTAGCACTTAGGGGTTAGAAGCAGAATGGCCAGCTGATTCAGGGCCATCCTCAACTACCTGAAACCCCATCTTAAAAATCAAAAATATGAAAAATAATTTCTATAAACCAGCAGCAGAGTGGTACATCTACTGGGGAGGCTGAAGGGGGAAGGATCACATGAGCCCAGGATTTTGAGGCCAATCTAAGCAATGCAGCAAGGTCCTGACTCAGAAAAGTAAAATAGTATGCACCCTGCACACATATAAATGTAAAGTAGAATAAAAATGATCCGTACAGTGTGGGCACAGTGACTTTCCCTTGTTCAAAAGTTGGAACTCTGCTGACTTGCTTTTTTATTTCTTCAGTGAGTAGTATGTGGTTTAATCTGTGATTAAAGTATGTTCTAGTTTCTCTTGCTGTTGATGTGTAGTTTTGTTCCATTGGATTGTTATAGACACTTCATTGTAAGTGGAATCATTTTATTTGTCCTTTTGGCATCTGGCTTAGTTAACATAATGTCTTCAAGTTTCATCTGTGTTGTAGCATGTGTCACATGCTGCATGTGCTGTCGTATTCCCCTATTAAGGCTGGATGATATTCCAGTGTTTGTGTATACTATATTTTTTAAATCTCTTTATCCATTTTGAGAACGTTTATGTTTCTATTTCTTAGCTGTTATGAATAATGCTGCTGTAGACCCTGGTATGAAGCTACTAAGTCTCTGCTTTCATTTCTTTGTCATGTGTATGCAAAAGAGATTAGATAACATGGAAATTTATGCTAATTTTATAAGTTTAGCTGCTGTGTTATTTTATGTCTCTACCAGCACTGTACCATGTTACAGATTCTCCCTCTCCTTCCAGGACATGTCATTTTCTATTGTTTTTACAATAGCCATCCTGATGATTATAAAAATGCTGTCTCGTGGCTTGATTTTCATTTCTCTATTAATTATGGTGTTGAGCCTATTTGTGTGTTAATTGACCCATCTATATATCTTTTTTGGAAAGATATCTTTTCAAGCCTTTTGCTTGTTTTTGGTTGGATTGCTTAGAGTGTTCTGTAAGAGTTCTTCATATACTCTGGATATTAACCCTTGCCAATACATGTTTTCCAAGTATTTTCTCCTATTCTGCAGATATGCTTTGCCCTGTTTATGCTATCTTGATTCATATCCATTTTTTAATTTGATTAAATAACTAATTTTTTTTCTTTTTCTTTTGTGTTCTAGGTCATTCTTAACTGTTCAGCTCTCCCTTGCCTCCTCCATCTGCTGAGCAGCTCTAAGGAGTCAATTCGGAAGGAAGCTTGCTGGACCATTTCAAACATCACTGCTGGCAACAGGGCTCAAATACAGGTAGATTTTCTTCTAGGAAAAGCATTTGTCTCCCATTAGAAATTGGAGCCAAGGCAAAGGGTGAGCAGTGTGGCTTAATGATAGGATGTCCCCCTAATGTATGCAAGGCCTGGAGTCAATGCCAACACCACCAAAACAGTTGGTCAGCTTGACCAATGGTCAAAGGCTCGACATAGTGGGAGCTAGGTTTTCCACACCTTGTCACCTCTTTAGGGAAAACAAAGAAGGACTTTCAGGTGAGTTAACAGGAGAATCCTAAAGTTATAAGTGATTTTTGTACTAGGTTTGCTTTTTCTTCATCTTTTCCTCTATACAGTGTCTCATGTAGTGCAGGCTAGCCTTTAAGTAACTTTGAATTCCTGATCCTACTCCCTCCACCTTCCAAATATTGGGATTACACAAGCATATGTCACCATGCCTGAACCTTCTGCTTTTTCTTCTTAAACTCTCTTTCTCCCTCCATCCTCCTTCCACACTTCTTTCAGGCTGTCATAGATGCAAATATCTTCCCTGTGTTGATCGAAATCCTTCAGAAAGCAGAGTTCCGCACAAGGAAAGAAGCAGCCTGGGCCATCACCAATGCCACATCAGGAGGAACCCCTGAGCAAATCAGGTATGATTCCTGTCCTACTGTCTAACATGATTATGTGCAGTCTCCTTTGTTCATGGTTTTCAGATGCCTCTACATTGCTTTTGATGGGAAAGGTCTGCCCTCCTGTATTAAGACTTAACTGATAAGCTGCTAAATAATATTGCACTCTGGAATAGATTCCTATGTTGTTGATTGCCTACCTCTGCCTCCCAAGTGCTGGGATTATAGGCACGCACTCTATTCCCAGCTAAGGCTTGTTGTTTTGTTTTGTTTAGATGAGGGCTCTCTGTGTATCCCAAGCTCTCCTGGAGCTTGTGATCCTCCTGCTTTAGCCTCTCAGGTGCTGGGGTTACTCCTTCGTTCAGTTTTCATCATCAGAGCATTAGGAGGAATGGTGGAAATTAGATAAGTGTCTCTCCCTCTAATTATAACCTACTAAAGGGAATATAGCCTGTACACATAAGCCTCAGGAGAAAGGAATAGCCATTGAGGTAAACATTAAAAGGAAAATATAAGCTGGACATGATGGTATACAACTTAAATCTGAGAACTCTGGAGGCAGGACAGGTAGATCTCTGTGAATTCTAGGCCAACCTGGTCTGAGTATTGAGTCCCAGGCTAGCCAGGGCTACATAGAGAAAACAGGTTTAAAAAGGGTGTGGGGGGATTAAATACAGCATTATATATTATACATATAGAGCATTTTACAGTAGGCCTGTTAGTAGCATTATAATAGGCCAGTTTCCGGAGTCCAGCCCCAGCCAGGAGTTCAACAACCCGGGAAGGAGAGGCAGAGTCAGCGAATAATGTAAATAATCACACCTTTTGTAGGTGGGACCAGACTTCTCTCTTTATTTAGGCTTCTTCCTTCAAACTTCTTCCATTTCAGCTTTTTCCCTTCTCTCTGTCTCCTGATGTTACCAAACTTCTGTCTCCTGATGTTATCAAACCTCTTCCTATATTTTTCCCCATAAAATCTTACACACACACACAGAGACACGCGCGCGCGCACGCACACACATCTACATCTTGTAAGCTTCCTGCTATCTTATTTTTTTCTTGTACACATTATATACTCTTTGAGCATAACCCTCAAGGAGGTCACCATGAACATGCTCACATGAAAAGAAAATACGTAAAGGTCTAAGAGTCCGAAATCTGGAGATCTTCACAAATCTGACAACTTAATAACCTCAGAAAGGAATATTCTAGTACAGCTAAAAAGGTAGGAACCAGATTGTAGAAAGTCTATGTTAACATGCAGTAAAGGTTGTATTCAGGGAAGGTAGAACCTGAAGAATTTCTTAATATGTCTAGAATGATAATATTGTAGACAAGGTTTCATTAGGACTCTAGTTTGTTCATTAGGGAGCTAGATGGGTAACAGAGAGAAGGTAGAGAGATTAAGGTGAGGATGGGTGATTATCAAGACTCAGGAAGAGTGCGTTGCTGAGAGTATTGGTTTATATGAAGGGGACCCACAGGTCAGAGCACCTACCTAGCACTTTCCTTGTTCTGTGATATTTTGGAGCTTAGCTTACTTCAGCTCTGGTCTCCAGGTACCTGGTGTCACTAGGCTGCATTAAACCCCTGTGTGACTTGCTGACTGTAATGGATTCAAAGATTGTGCAAGTGGCCCTCAATGGACTAGAGAACATCCTGAGGCTCGGAGAGCAAGAAGGCAAGCGGAGTGGCTCAGGCGTCAATCCCTACTGTGGCCTCATCGAGGAAGCGTATGGTAAGTTCTCTCCCTGGCCTCATGTGTCTGTTAGCGGGGAAGATGTTGGAGCATATCCACACATTTGATGAAACTTGAGTCTGTGTTTCTAAAATCAGCGATGAGTTCCCGTCCCAGCCAATCTATACCATGCACAGGGTTTCAGACCTTCCCTTGGGAGTAACTGACATGTACAGACTAGCTAGGTAGATAGAACTAATTAGTAGCCAAGTTTTCTTGTCCCTCCAGTTCCTTCTCCCTCTGAGGAGCAATAGGACAGTGTTGTTCTCATAGGCTCTACCTACCCTCAAAAGTAGACACAGTCCAGATGCAGGGAGGAACTGTCTGAAATTTGATACTACTTCCAGGAGCTAGAAGACATAGATTCCAGTAGTCTCTCCTGTAAAAGTACCGAATTGCCTTAACCAACCCAAATCAGGAGACACAAATCATGATTTGCCCAGAGTTAGCTTGAAACAGAATTTGGACTGGAACCTCTAATTTGTGTGTGCGCGTGTCTGTGCATGAGTGCATGTGTGTAGAGGCATGAGGTCACCTCAGTTTCACTCCCCAAGAGCTGAACACCTTGAGAGAGGACCGCTCCCTCAGACCTAGGGCTCACTTAGTAAGTTAGGACAAAGAGCAAGCCAGTAAAAGCCCAGGTAGCCTGTCCTAGCTGTATCCTCCCCACCCGCTGCTGTGATTCAAAGTGCCGGCCACCACACCGGGCCTTGGGTTCTGAGGAGCAAGCACTTTACAAATTGAGGTATCATCCTAGCCCCCTAACCTCTAATCCTAATATTAGCTGACATTTTGATTTCTTTTGCAATTCTGTAATTTGGGGAAGAGATCTTTAACTTCTTTTTCAAGACACAATGTGATATGATCTTACTACTTTTGTTTGCAAACCTGTACCTCAGGGAAGGAAATGTACATAAATCTTACTTCTTGCCACCATAGGCTTGGATAAAATTGAGTTTCTCCAGAGCCATGAGAACCAGGAAATCTACCAGAAGGCCTTTGACCTCATCGAGCACTACTTTGGTGTAGAAGATGACGATAGCAGCCTGGCTCCTCAGGTGGATGAAACGCAACAGCAGTTCATCTTCCAGCAGCCTGAGGCCCCCATGGAGGGCTTCCAGCTATAATGTCTGCCTCCGGGGAGGGGAGGGCATGGGAAGCACCGCCAGCCAGCAGAAGAGCAGCCCTCTGGTGGGCAGGAAAACAGCTACCCCACCAGCAGCCACCATACACCTGCTGCCCTGGAGACTGTGCTCTTGACCTGCTCATCCCCTTCCCTGGAGGGAGCACCCTCTGGACAGACAGAACCATCTGAGGCTCACATTGGGTTTTGTGACAAGAAGGGGACGTGTGGGTATTTCTTCCTTACACTTTATTTTGGCTGCACACATGTCTTTAACCCAGGAGCCCAGGGGTAGCAAAGGAGGACTGAGGTAATCAATTTGCACCTTTAAAAAAAATTTTTTTTTCTTTTATTTTCTTTAGTGGTGACTTCCTTCCCATTTATCTTTCTTCATCCGTCCCAGTCCTCTGCCCTGATGTGTGTAACTCTTATCTTGGGTACTGAGCAGATGGAATATTCCAGAGGTGGGAGGTGGGAGGGGAGGGGAGAAGTCCGAAACAAAGTGTTCTTGCTCTGACCGAATATTAATCTTGTATGCTTGGATTGAGTTATTTAATTTTTTCTTTTGCACATTTTTCTTGTATTAAGGTTGCTCTTCCCAAAAAGCTGGTTTTAGGAGCCCAGCTGCCAGCACTGTCTGGAAATAGAGGCTAATGGGAAGGCCACCACAAGACAAAGGCCCTTCCCTCCTCTGACCCTATGCCTAAGACCTCTGTAGTTTGGGAGGCCCCCCTCACTCTCCTGGAGCAAAGTCTACCAGTGGGAGTGGGAGGGCGGAGCACAGGCCTTGAGACAGGGCTTCCCTGTGTAGCTACTGACCCTGTGTCCTACCCACCTCTAAATGGTGCGACCCAACTTCATTTGTTTACTTGAAAATTCACCTCAGAGTTGAATGAACCTCTGAGGTGGCTGTGTTTTCTCCTGAGCTTGAGATGGGGGGCTGTGGTCCTTCCTTCTCCTGAGGAGAAAGTCCTTGCTCTGATGACCCATAAGTTGCAGAGGAGGTTGGAGTTAGCGTCGTGTATTGGGATAGTCATGAATCCCTGCCTTTGGCCTTTCTTCTTCCTTCTGCCATAGTTGGATCATGTATATTTTACTTCCAAAGGAGAGAATGTCAAAAAGTTCTGTATTTTTTTTATATTCTATATTTTAAGTATGTCAGTCTTAATTGGTCTTAGGAGGACAAACGTCTGTGAGTGGGATACTGTGAGGAAGACCAGAGAGAGATGTAGAAGCTTCCTGCTCAAAGGACTGAATTTTGTTCTTTTCTTCTCTGCTTGGATTCTGGGCCACCACTTGGGACCAACTCTCACCTCTGGAGCCTCTATGAAGTAAATCAGCCTGTCTGACTGTCCCAATGCCTGAAGGGAAGAGAAAGGAGGCCTGAGGCCTAGCAAAGTCTGCTGCTCTAGTCCTTGCTTCTGAGCAGAAAGCAACCTGCGTTTTCTAACCCAGTGTCAGTCACTGTTACCCATATAAGTCACGGCACAGCTGCCTCTCCTGTTATCAGAGAACCTTGGCGACCTGGACACTTTTGTGGGAGCTGTTGGCATTTCCCCTCTGAGGATCCTTGTACCTGGCTTGGAGTTCCCCTTTCTTGTGGCAGTTACACAGATGCCTTTTTTTTCTCTCTGAGTAAAGCCAGTTCAGTGCCTCAGTGGCTGATCTGTGTTTTAGTGGGAGTATACAGTATGCTAAAGCTGAGCCCTGGGGGCTGGGCATGGGGCACATTGTCAGCTAGGTGTAGCCAACTGCGGGGCCACACAGTGCCCCGCTGTGGTGAAGCGGAGGTGTCCCACCCTCATCTATTTATTTCTTTCCCCAGAAACAGTGTTGTTCTTCCTCCTGTTCCCACAGATCTCCCTCTTGCTCAGAGGTAACCTGTGCCCACTCTAGCAGATCTAAGTCCAGGTTCTTGCTGTTGGACGTTGGCTTTCAGTGTGCTGTCTCTAGTTTTGAGGCCCTACTCCAGACTCCTTCTCTAAGAAAGGTAGTTCAGGGCTGGCGATTGATACTGAAAACTGACCATCACTGGACCACATTGGCGAGTCAAATACTCCTTATCCACCCTCGGGCCTTCTGGAAAGGCAAGGGAGAGGGGTTTTTTTTACATCTTCATTACAACTATGCTCCTATTTCAAAGAAAAGCCCTTCACAGCCACCATCATCACCCTTGTCTGAACAGTAATACACTATAGTGGGATCTACTCTGAACATCTCAAGCAGCAGTTAAACCCCTGACAGTAGAGAACAGATTCTCAACATGAGACAGCACGTCCTGCGTTTCCCACTCTTTCTTCAGTCTCTCTTTGGCTTCAGACCTGACTCCTGTAGCAGGTGGAAGAGGTTGGTTACCTTGCTGCTTTAGGCATTTCACACTCATCATCTTTAGTGACTGACAGAGTCTGTCCTGGTGCTGTCTTTGGTTCCCAGCTCTCCAGTGACCACAAGCCTTGGTTGCAGCCTTTGTTGGTATAACTGTGAGTTCCATGCTGTCTGACCATTGGTACTTAGGTCTTTGGACACAAACACTTCCAAAGAGCAGGTGTTGGTACCCTGTTTCGGGGAGACCTTTGGTGTTCCCCTTTACCTGGGACCTTGTAGCTACTGTTTCTTCATTTAGTACCTGGAAGTCCGCTCCCAGGAGCATGTGTTTTGAAGCTAACCACAGGTTATAGCTGCAACTGTATTTAGCTGAGAGAGAGGAAGGAAGGTTTTCACACATGGACTTTGTACTTCTCTGAAACCAATCCAGTCAAAAGACAAACTTCCCTTGTTGGAGGAACTGTGTTTCTACTTCTGTCTGCCTGGAAACCTAGCAGGACCACTCTCCTCACTCTGCATGTCCTTTGAAGACCTCTGCTCTCTTGTTCAGACCTTATCTCTTCTCCCCTAGGCTACTCAGTTTGGTATCCATCTTCCTGGGTATGCTTCAGGCTCAGATTCTACCTTCTCAAAAGCAAAAAGCCAACTTCTCCAGGTCTCTGCAGACCCGGTAGGGAGACAGGATGGTGGCAAGCTTCCCTAGCAGGCTAGGGAAGTGTGCGAGGCTCAGTGCACTGAACCCTAGGAGATTCTGAGCGGTGGTAGCAACTTAAGGTGGTGAGAGACAGACTGCTCAAAGTGGCTTTCTCCTCATCCAGTATTTTTCTGTTGTACCTTTTGTATTCCTTTATTAAGCCAACAGAGAATTTGCCCCTCTAAGGATCCATGTGGTGGACACTAGCTGCTCTTTAGCCAAAGGCCTTCATAACTGATTCAGTCTCCCAGTCTCTCCCCTAACCCTCCACAGAATAAGACATGCATGGCAAGGGAAGAACCTGAGACCAACTCCAACCAAATCTGTATGAAACTTTTTTTCTTTTGAAAGAGCATCTTGTTTGAAGCCTGAACTATGTGCAGGACCAAAGCTGGCTGTGAGGAAAGCAGCCATAAATTGGGGAACCTGAACACCAGAGGGGAAAGGCTTGTGTGATGTGTCCTCAAGGGCTTGGGCTTACCTACCTACTCTAGGCAAGCCTGACTTCTGATGCTCACACTAGCACACGCTGATGAGTCCACTAGCCCTGTGCTCCTGTGTGTGTCTGATTTTAACGTTTAAGGTTAGGGAAAAGCATGTGCAGGGAGCTGTGAAGGAAGTCACAGCTCAGGTCCTGAGACTGCCTGGAAACCTAACTCAAGAGTTCACACCATGAACCCTCAAGCTGGAGGGGGGCAGATTTTTAGCTGGCTTTTTAGCCAGCGTTTTTTGGGAAATGCCATTTTTGACCTATTAAATAAATGAAGTGGGTATGAGGTCTCAGCTATCCAGCAGATAGAACATCACCCAAGGACAGCTTGGGTTTCCAGGTAAGAACCCTAGAAAGTTGAATTTAACCCTCCTCACAGGTTTTGCTTTCCAAACTCATTTGCTTTTATTTTTCTAAGAACTGTAAACTCTATTTTTTCATGTTCTCAGGGCCCCTGGGTAGACAAACAAAGCTTGATTTCAGAGCAGAAATAGGCCAAGAAACCATGGCGTTGAGTGTGCTGAGTCCAGACAAATGATATTTATATACACATCCAAATTTGAAGAGAAATGTATTTCTTTAGGTTTCAAACACTGTAATAGATACAAAGCAAAAATAAAAACCTGTTGCAAAGTTCTAAATTGTCTTTGATTTGGAGTGACCGTGGACTAGGAAGCAAGCATGACACCTGGGATGCGGATGGTAGAGTACTTGCCTGGCATGCAGGAAGCCCTGGGTCCAGCCCTCAGCACCATGTAGGCCAGACACTGGCCTGTGGAGGCAGATGGGTCAGCCTGGCTGTATGAAACCCTGTCTCAAAAACAAATGGGCCATCATGACCTCTCAGCAGGCAGCAGCATTAGCTTATCAGAGCGACAGTTCTCTCAAGTGGTTAGGGGAGGGGACGAGATGCCATGTGCCTGTAGTCATTTTTTTTTTTTAATATTTATATGTGCTTTGGTGTTTTGTTTGCATATGTCTGTGTGAGGGTGTCAGATCCCCTGAACTGGAGCTGCCATATGGGTGTTGGGTATTGAACCCAGATCCTTTGGAAGAACAGCCAGTGCTCTTAGCTGCTGAGCCATCTCTCCAGTCCCTTTATTTTTGTTTGTTTGTTTGTTTGGTTGGTTTTTTTTTTTTGTTGTTTGTTTTTCGAGACGGGGTTTCTCTGTTGTAACTCTGGCTGTCCTGGAACTCACTCTGTAGACCAGGCTGGCCTTGAACTTAGAGATCCACCTGCCTCTGCCTCTGAGTGCTAGAGGATTAAACACATGCACCACCACTGCCCAGCTGGTCAGTTTCCCCCTGATAATTACCAAAGCTCAAGGAACTCAAAGTTCTGGATCATGCCCAGCTACCAAAGTCATTCTTTCATCAGCATTTGCCATGTGACTTTTAGATCCAGCACTCCCATCAAGAGAAGCCCCAGTTAAGACAATCTGCTCATGCTTTTGAAGCCAGTGTCAGTGCTGCTCTCAAATATGAAATAAGATTTGGCTATGTGAGACTGAGCTTTGATGTTGGGGAAGTTTAATTTTAGTTCTGTTTGAAATTGTTTTCGTGCACTATTGGTAAAAGGGATGCATAGGCCTTGGCGTTTTGTATTGTTTGCAGGTGTTGGATATCTGTGGGGAATGTTTGATTATGCATGATCTGCACATGAGGAGTTCGGCATCAGTAAAAACACCTGAGCTCAGATGCTCCGGATTCCACTGTTGATGAGTAAGATGTTGGCCAGGACGGCGGTTAACCGCTGCTGAGGTCTGGCAGGGTTTGAGTCTATGAAAATGCCTCCTTGTCTTTGGTAAGCCGCCACAGCGGTGTACTAATACACTTTGGCCAGCATGGTATAACCCCAGCACTCTGTGGGGACAACAGAGCCAGGAAGGTCAGGAGTTCAAGACCATCTTAGGCTGCATGAGTCCCTATATTTGAAAAAAAAATTTTTTTTTAAACTGCCAGGCAGTGGTGACACACGCCTTTAATCCCAGCACTCAGGAGACACTGGCAGGTGGATCTCAGTGAGTTCTAGGACAGCCAGGGCTACACAAAGAAACCTGTGAAGAAAAAAGAAACAAGTAGAAGATTATAAATCTGCACCTTAACAGTGGGAATGACAGTTACACCAGGGTGCTGGAGGAAGGTGTCTATTCCCCCCGAGCTGGGGGCCGAGATGGAACTGTTTGAGCCAGGTCAAAGGCCAGCTGGGCAACATAAAACATCAGCCTGCATGTTTGTACATGCATTTGGAGACCAGAGGCAGCAAGTCCTTTAGAGACTGTTCTCTCCAGTGCTGGGATTACAGCCTCACCCTGATGCAACCAGCTCTTTACCTGAATGTTCTGAGAGTCAGAACTCAGTTTTTCATGCTGGGATGGCAGGCATTTTATTAACTGAACCATCTCCACAGCTCCTGTGGATTTTCTTTGAATTGGTGTTACTGAAAAGTAATTGGCATACAAGCAAGTATATGTTGAAGATGTTCATTTTGATACATTGAGACACAACCATGAAACCATCACCACAGTCAAGATTATGAACAGTCATTACCTCCCTAAGTTCTGTGTGACCCTGGGAACCTTTGCTTCATTCCCATCTTCTTGGCCTCTTCTGGTTAGCATCACTTCACACCCAACAAACCCTGTGAAAGTCAAATAATTCAGACTCCTCCAGTTGGCCACTAGCCAAGCAATCTAAAACTCATTAAATCCTCAAGGAAGGTTTGGCTAGAAGATACTGTGCTATTTTAATCAATTTTATTTCCTTTTCTCTCTTTCTCTCTCTCTCTCTCTCTCTCTCTCTCTCTCTCTCTCTCTCTCTCTCTCTCTGTTGGGTGTAATACCCAGTACTTCACAAATACTAGGGTCCTCGCAAGAAGGGAAGTTAGACAGGATGCCATCTACTTGCTAGGAATCATTTAAGACAGGACTATCAATATCCTCAGCTACCCTGGATACAACTGATATGATTGTTGGCAATACCCTGAGAGACAGGGTAAGTTTAACATTTTTTAAGAGGAGGCAAGCTGCCTTTGTTGTTCCAGGACTCAATCTGAGCTACTAGGGAGACTAAGGCAGGAGGATTCAAAGTTCAAGGCCAGGACCGGTGCTCGGCAGATAATGGTACTTTCTGTCAAACCCCAGAACTCTGACTTCTACACATGCTATAGCACCTGTACACCCATGCATATACATTACATACACAGATAGGTAAATGGGGGAAAATTCCAAAGGCAGCGTGGGCTAGAATGAGGTTATACTGAGACCTGCTACAAAATGGAAAGAAAGAAGGCTTCAAATGTAGCTCAAGGAATATGTCATTGCCTACATGTATGTGCCTTGGTTTCAGTCCCAACACAAAGAAAAACAAAAGGAAGCAGGGTCCAAACATTATAATGAAAAATCTCCAAGCATGTAACTCATTTCAGGGGTAATGATAAAGATCCACAAGCTGCTTGTGACTAACTGAAGGTTACAAATGAACCAATGACACGGGCTTTACACTAGCTCAAAACTAACAAAAACAGCAGTTACACTGACAGCAGTAGATGATGGTATTTATTCATCCTCGCCCAAAGCCAGCAAAACAAGAAGGTGAACTGGCAACAAATGCACTTTCCACCCTTTCTTAGCTCAGCTCTAGACCACCTAGAACAACTCTTAGCTGACTGCAAGGCTAAAGCAAATAAACATTACCTGTTTCCTCTTTGGTTGGCCCAAAAGAGTGAGGCATTGCTTTGTACACCTTCACTAAAAAAACAAACAAAAAACAAACAAACAAAAAAAAACCAAGAAAAAGCTGGAGATGCTCACTGTTTAAGAGCACTTACTGCCCTTACAGAGGATCCAAGGCTGGCTCCAGCACCCACATCAGACAACTCAGAACCACCTATAACTGCAGTCCCAAGAGATCTCATAGCCTCCACAGGCACCAGGGACACTTGTGATGCACAGGTATACATACAGTCAAAACACCAATACACATAAAATTTAAAGGAAAAAAAAAAAAGGAACAGGGAGAAGCTGGAGCTATGACTCAGGGTTAAGAGCACCTATTGCTCTTACTAGGATCCAAGTTCAGCTCCCAGCACCCACACCAGGTGGCTTTCAACCACCTATAACTTTAGTTCTACGGGATCTGACGCCCTTTGGCTTCTGTGGGCACCAGCACGCATGTGGTGCACATAAACTTACACAGACGAAAATGGTTTGTTAACTACAGAGAACAAAGGCTCCCGCCACGTGGTTCTTCGGTGTGTGCCTCGTCCTCTTGAATTGTACCATCCTCCTCTGCAACGGAACTTCCTTTTCTGTCTCCTTCCTGCCAAATGCGAAGACCTCCAGCTTGCCCACTGTAGTTTTCTCTCCCAAACTCTATTAAAATTGTCATTTCTTTCTCACTCTATTTTGAAACTCTATAAGACTAAGGACCTGCAAAAGGGACCCTGTGCCCTCTGGGAACTCGACCGCCAAGCTACCATGCCACATGGAGCATTTTTTTTTTTTAAAGTTATGGAATACGCCTTGAGAAGCACTGCCTGACTGTACCCAGCTTCCTTTCTACTGGGTGAGAACTGCTCTGTTTTACTGGGCCCCCTTCATCATCCGTCATCTCCCAGAACCTGACATATGCTAATATGCTGTGTATTGTTTCACAGAAAAGGAGAAATCAAAATTGTTTAATTTTATTTATGTGTATGTGTGTATTTGTTACATCTGGAGGCCAGGGAGGGAGTCAGAATCCATGGAGATGGAGTCACAGGCAGTTGTGGACTGCCTGATGTGGGTGCTGGGCCCTGAACTCAGGTCCTCTGGAAGAGCAGCAAGTATTTTTAACCACGGAGCCAGCCATCTCTCCAGCCCCAGAAATCAAATTCTTAAGCCACATTTTAGTCAGCTGTTGTATTCCTCAACTACCAGATGGCCCCTACAGGTCACTGTTGACCTTTTCTGCTACGCCTTCAACCCCATGAATACCTTTTCTTGCTTACTCATCACATGGAATGGAAACAAATAATAAATAAATAAACCTTTAGGTGCTGGAGCCGGCTAAGTCGAACAGTACCTAAGAGGGGGAGTGAGGATTAAGAAAAGACAGAGACAAGAAAAAGATCTGGGAGGGCTAACAGTGAGCACTGCACTGCATGTCAAGTTTATTTAGTACAGCATATCAATACCCTACTCATAGCGTGAGAAACAGAACCCAAGTAACGCAAACAATAGCTGACATTTACCCAGGAAGCCTGCTGTTAACATCCTCCTTCCCAAGGCTAAAGAACGCCCAGCTCCTCGCCCTGGGCTCTGAGTGCACCTCCTCCTGCGTCAGCAGGTCAACCAACTTGTTGATTCTGCAAAACATCCTGCTTGGCAAGCAGTGTGCTCAAAGCAGTGTGCTCAGGGCCAAGGAACATTCAGCTCTTTGTCTGCAAATGGCTCCCGACACTTTAGAAACAAAAGTCTTTAAAAAATTTTTTTTTAGGTTGGAGACAGAATCTCACTAAATTGCCCAGGCTGGCCTCAAACTCACTAGGTTGCTCAGACTGACCTTAAATTTGCCATTCTCCTTCCAAAGGTGGGTGGCACCATAGCCACCTACTAAGTCGATTCTGATTCTTTTTCCTCTATATATTTACTTATGCATAGGTGTATCTGTCTGTATTCGTGTGCACTCATATGAATGGGCACATGGAGGCCAGAAGAGGGCTCTATGCCTCCTTCTATTGCTCTTTACCTATTCCTTTAAGATGAAGATGAGGTCTCTTCCTACTGCAAACCAAGCACCCTTCACTGCTAAGCCCCTCTCTAGCCCAGAGAGCCTTTAAAATTATATATATATATATATATATATATATATATATATATATATATATACACACACACACATACATGTATATATAATTGTGTGAGTGTTTTCCTTCATGCATATAAGTGCACTGTGTGCATGCCAGGTGTCCACAGTGTCCAAAAGAGGGCACTAGGTGCCCTGAAATTGGAGTTATAGACCCACCATGTTGGGTCTGGGAATTGAATCCTAGTCCTTTGCAAGATCATCAAGCACTTTTAAAGGCTGGGCCATCTCTCCAGTTCCATCTCCTTAAAGATTTGTTTTGTTTTGAGACAGGGTCTCACTACGTAGACCACGCTGGCCTCCAACTCAAAGAGGTCCATTTGCCTCTGTCTCCCAAATTCTGGGATTAAAGGCATGTGCCACCATGTCCCATGTCCCGAGTCCCCTAAAATTCTTAATCTCAATCTAGAGTATCCTTTTCGTGATCTATGTGCTGCCTCTTCAAGAGATTTCCAATGTATTTTTGGGAAGTAACCAGGGCTTTGGTTTCCAGATACCTTTAATCCAAACCTTACTGAGTCTCAGTTCCCTCAGTAAATTGGCAAATTTTTAATATTTTCTAGTTTGAGCTTTGACCATTCTAGGTAAGTGCTCTACTATTGAGCCTGTTATACTGCAATGCCTCCCAGAGTTACAGCTGAGGAGACAGAACACTACTCTGAGTCTGTTTGACAGAGCTATTACAGAAAAAATGGTCAATATTTAAGAATCCAATTAGCACAATTTGCAACAGGGTTTCCCCACAGCCCAATTCTAGCCTCTGAGACTGCAGCATTTAGCCAACAGTTCTGCCAACGTACCCTTACTTGTAAGCAAATACTAATACTAAGCAAAAAACTAATTTCAACATGTCATAGCTAATGCTATAATAGAAATCTATCAAGACCTAGGAAACTGAGGTAAACTGCAGGCTCTCAAAGTGACCTGTGAGCCAGACCTTAAAATGCTTTGTCTCCAGGTGCAGTGACACACCTTTAATCCCGGCACTCGGGAAGCAGAGGCAGGCAGATCTCTGTGAGTTTGAGGACAGCCTGGTTTACATAATGTCCCAGGCCTGCCAGCACTATAATGCAAGACCTTGTCAAACAAAACGAAACCCACACAACAAAAGAATTGTGTTGGATTCTGAAGGAGCTGTGCCTAAGCTGGCATTGCAAATCATAGTGAGGAACAAAGACAAGAAAATCTAACTTTGTAAAACCCTAGCCTATGTGCGAGTGCATGGGACTTTGTAGAAAGTGGGGCAAGGGTGGGTGGGGTGGGAGTTCACCAATCTGCCTGAAGTCAAACTCCCTCTGCTACAATCCCTTCCGAGGGAGGGACGTACTGCTAAACTGGTGACAATGGAAGGGCGGCAGTAAACTGCCTCAGAGGAAGCCCGTGGTGGTGGCGAAGATGGGTGCTGCTGTCAGGCTTCCAGCTTTGAATCTGCTGTAAACACTCAAAACTGATGTGGCCTTAACGTATTTAGTCTTTAGCTAGGCATAGTGGCCCTCGCCTTTAGTCTCAGCCCTGGGGAGACAAAGATAGGCAGATCTCGGAGTCCAAGGACAGTTTGCTCTACATAGTGAGTTCCAGATCAGCCAAGGCTAAAAAGAGACCTGGTCTCAAACAAAAAACAAACAACAATAAATAAACTTTAAGCCTTCTTCATAGCGCCCTATATTTCCCAATTATGAAGTATTCTGCACTTTCCCCTGAGTAATTATGAGGACCAAGCTATTAGATACCAGGAAAGAACACAATTAAGAGTTTGACTTATTATAAATCCTCTATTGTAATAAAAGGGGAAAAGAATGCCAGGCACATAACAAATTAGTGGTTTAGGAGTGGAATAAAGATCTCCTAATTCCAGTTCAGCCTTCTATCTGTCTTCTATCTGCCTCAGAGGTCCTAGAAACAGTCACACATGCTCATAAGGGACTAATGGAGGAATGTACGAAAAATAGCCGGGAGCCAAGGTTTAAGGGCCAGTCATAGCGTCTGCATTAGAAAGGAAGCTGACTCGAATCTCTACCATTTGACATCTCTTCGGAGCTGCAGGTTATCTGGCTCCTACAGCTGAAGCTTCTCTTCGATTGCATCTCGGGAATTGTGTCCTGCCGCGACGCATGAAGGGATTCGTAGTTCTTTCCCACTCCCGCCTCCAAAGCCGCCTTGGTCTCGTCTTTCCCAGCAAGCTCCGCGCCAGCGTTAGCTGTTGATTGGCTGCGGCAGGAGCGGGCGGTCCTGCTTGCCCCGGTTACCCGGGTTTCCGGTGCTCGGCTATAGCGGGGGTCACTGTCGGACGTCCGTGGTGCGGTACGTCCATTGGCGGTAGGTGGGCCGAGCTCGTCAGAGGGTCTGTGGCCCAGGGTGCATCGGCTGCAGAGGAATAACTAATCCCGTTCGGCGTCTGCGGCGGTGCCGCTGCGTTGCGCATGCGTGCGGCGAGGCTGGCGGGCCTGCGGGGTGTGGGTGGTTTCCGTGTGCTGGCTCGGGAGTCCCACGTGGGACTGGGACTCCGGGGGGGGCTTACGGGGGACCGGTCCGGACTGGAGTATCTCGCCACGTCAGTCTGCAGCCCAGAGCCAATCCCGCGCTCCGACTGCGGAGAGGGAGCCGTGTGGTGCTGGGAAGTGGCTTTCGGGAGAAAGAAGGCCTCTTCCCTCACTCTCCTCAGGGGCAGCTCCCCGGAAGCCTGGAGTCTCCCACGAAGGCCGGTCAATTTGAGGCCCTGATGTTGGGATTTCTGATCAAGGTTGTTAAGAATTTTGAAGTCTAGAAAATAGCAACTGTGTCCTTAAAAGATCTGCCCCTTTCCTGGCCTTGCAGATCACAATGAAGAACCAAGACAAAAAGAATGGGCCTGCCAAACACTCCAACCCGAAGAGTAACTCTGGGCAACGGGAAGCAGGACCAGAGGGAGCCCAGGGACGGACCAGACAGACAGCTCCTGCGGCGGAAGCTGAAGGTTCCACAAGCCAGGCGCCTGGGAAGACTGAGGGTGTGTGCCAGCTCTGCGTTTCCAGTGGGCCGAGGGAGGAGTTTCTGGTACTGGTTTGGCTTTACCCAGGAAAGAGGAACTATAGATTGAACAATGCCCATTCTGTGTGATCCCCGTGTTTCCTGGGGAGGTGGTGAAGCTTCCCTCTTAGTCCTGGAGCAGAACCTTGGGAGCATGCTCTGACTGGTTTAAATCAAGTAGCAGTCAAATGAGGCACCCCACAAGCAAAGTCATATTCCCAGAAAACACTGGCCATTGGGGTTAATTGTCCTTTGGAGGCATTTTCTGAAACTATAAAAATAAAAACGGATTTTGAGCTGGAAAATATGGATTAGAGGTGGGGCTTCTGCTACATGCCAGCCGTCTCCTGCGGGTGGGGTGCTTTACGTGGGTGTCTTTAGTGTTCATAACAAGTATGTTTGGGTGATAGTAAGAAATAACTGTTTTCTAAGTAAGTAAATTTAAGGTTAAAAAAGATTAAACTGAGGCTAGTCCCAGCACTTAGGAGGCAGAGGCAGGCAGATCTCTGTGAGCTTGAAGTCAGCCAGGTCTACATACTGAGTTCCAGGAAAGTCAGTGTTCTGTAGAGAGAGTGCTATCTCAGCTAAATAAATAGATAGAGAAAACATTTAACCCAAACTAGAGTTTGGGCCTAAAGAAGAAGAGAATCCAAGTCAGTGGGTGTAAACGTCATGCCTTCCTTCCGTCTCTTACCCTTATTTTGCTGTAGGGGCACAAGCCAAAGCAGCTCTATCTGGAGCCCTCTGTGATGTCTCTGAAGAGTTGAGCCGGCAGTTAGAAGACATTCTGAGTACATACTGTGTGGACAACAATCAGGGAGGCCCTGGGGATGATGGAGCACAGGGTGAGCCAGCTGAGCCAGAGGATGCAGAGAAGTCCCGAACCTATGCAGCAAGGAATGGGGAGCCTGAACCAGGGATTCCAGTAGTCAATGGTGAGAAGGAAGCCTCCAAGGGGGAGCAAGGCTCAGAAGAGATCCGGGCAAGTGATGAGGCTGGAGACCGAGACCACCGAAGGCCACAAGAAAAGAAGAAAGCCAAGGGTCTGGGTGAGAGAGGGCAGCTACTGGTGAGGGGAGGGAGTTAAGACCTGTCGTTTCATGGGCTAGCCTGATCTATCAGGACCCAAAGGAATCTGCTTCTTAAGACAACAGGTCCCACAGTTTAATCCAAACCAGGAGTACAGGGTCACAGCATTGAGCGATTACTCACTTGTGCAAGGTCTCCTGGCCTTGGGAGCAAGTGGAGGCAGGAATCTAACCAGTTTTCTGAGGATACGGAGATGAGGAGGCAGACTAGACTCTTGTGTTAGCCAGCACCAATTTGCCTGCTCTTTGCCTTTGGGCACATTCATGTTCCACCCTTAGGGCTTAGTTTCGCTATTTCTACAGCAACAAAATTGGGCTACACCAAGGTTGGAATCTCAAATGGCAGCAGAGACCAGGTAAGGTAAGCCACAGACCCTTTTGAAAATCAAGAGAGGGCCTACTTCATCCTAAAATATTGAGTCATATCTGATTAGTTCCCTGCTCTCAACTGGCGAGCTGAATAATTGACAACTAAAATAGTAGAAACCAAGCAAAAGCCATTCATGGGTTGGATTTGGTCTATGTGTTGCCGATTTGCAGTCTCCATGCTAATCTCTTGGGCCTACCAGGGCTGACAGTTCAGGAACCTGGTCTGTGCTTTGTACAGAGGAACTGTAGGGAGGCAGGTGCCAGACTTTCTGACCGAGACACCCATAGTGAGGAAAGGGCGTTGGCAGCCAGGCAGGTGGTGCACACCTTGAATCCCAGTACTTAAAACAGGGAAGTGGATCTCTTGAGTTCCACACCAGCCAGCTACGTAATAAGACCTTATCTCAACCAAGTAAAGAGACACAATAATAGTTGTTTGACAGGGGGTGAAGGGGTGGGGGTAGGGGTGGTGATATGAATTTAGAATCTAGACTGAGCTATGTGGATGTACATACATTTACCTGTAATTGGACCCAGAGGAACAAAGGTGGGAAAATGGTGAGGTCAAAGCCAGTCTGGGCTACACAGCAAAAAAAATCAAGGTTAGGTGATGTAACCTTGTGATAGGCCCTGTTCCCTCTATTTGTTGCCTGTCCAAACAAGAGAAACTTCTTGGTGCTGACCCCCCCTTTTTACATAATAGGGTCACATATGAAAGAGATACTCATTTTAAACATAACTGTAGCAGTGTCTGTTGACAGGAGTTTGTCTAATTTATCGAGGGGACCTCAGGCCTATTTTCTTTTTTAGATTTTACCTCTGTCAGAAGGACCTTTGCACTGAAACAGTAGACTGAATTCAGTGGATTACCTTTTGCCCATTCATAATGTCTTAAAATAGGTTTTCCTCTCACTAGCAGTGCTTACCAAAGAGGTTGATCTCTTCATTTAATGAGCATTTGTTAGCAGCACTATAGACACTACTTAATGTTGCATTGGTGATGTATAGAGAAGTTACAGATAGATCTCAATCCTTCAGGAAGCACAAGTCTGACAGGGAAAAGATGCCTTAGCACTTAGAGGTATAGGTCTGGGCCTAGAGGGGACCCCCAAGAAGGAGATACATGCCTTTACTCCCTGTGCTTTACAGGGAAGGAGATCACTTTGCTGATGCAGACACTGAACACGCTGAGTACCCCAGAGGAGAAGCTGGCTGCACTGTGCAAGAAGTATGCTGAACTGGTCAGTCCCTCCCTCCCCTTCCCCTCGTACCCTCTGTGCCTTTGGAAAGTCAGCACGCTACCTGGTGTAGGGGTAGAGATGCAGGAACAGGTATCTGGCTTAATTACTGTTAATCTCTTTTGAATTTTCCCACCCCAGTCTGTTAAATGAGAAGTTAGTTTCCAGTCAGCCACTTAAAGGCTGACAAGTAAGAGGAGAAATGTTATAAGTAAATTTTGTAATGAATGATTCCCAGGAGTTAGAGCCCTGACTTCCTTTCCCAGCTATGGTGTAGTCGCAACTCTGTGTGTTTCTGTGTGCATCTCTCCAAAATGCTGTACCTCTGATTTGTCACCTTTGTGATGGTACTTGTCTGTTACATCCTTAGTTCTTAGTTCTACGTGAAGTAAAAGTTCCAGGAGCTTGATCTAATTCAGGTTCAGTTCTTGAGACAAGAATTCTTAGATAATATTCTCTGTGTTGGGTCATAAGAAACACCACCTATGAACCAGGCATGGTGGTGCCTGCCTTAATTCCTGGAGACAGGAGGATCAAGACCTCAGGGCAGCCTGGGCTACTTGACCTTGTCTTGAAAAAAAAGACAAGTACGGTCTTGCTGCCTTTCTCATTGTGAAAGTGTTGAGTGGACTAGGGCTGGAGTGTACAGAGGGAAGTATAGAGAAGGGGTTGGAGAGGTGGTTTGGTGTTTAGAACACCCGCTGCTCTTCCAGAGGACCTGAGTTTGATTCCAGGCATCCACATGGCAGCTCTCAACCATCTGTCACTCTGGTTCCAGGTAATCTGACACCCTCTTTTGGCCTCTAAGGGTACGAGGCACATGGGTGTTGCATAGACATAGGTACAAGTGAAACAGTCACACATATTAAGTAAAATTCAAAGAAATAACAGAGCCTGGTATTGTGTACACCTTTAATCCTAGCTCTTTGGAGGCAGAGGCAGGCAGATCTCTTGAGTTCAAGGCCAGCCTGGTCTACATAGTGAGTTCCAGGACAGCCTGGGTTATATAGACAGACCCTGTCTCAAAAAACCAAAATCAGAAAGAAATATAGAAAAGATAAAATCTATTTTGGAAGGGTTTCGCTAGGGAAATACTGTCTCTGCAAGGGAGGAGGAACTGAGCTACTGGAGTGATGTTCTGCGTGCCTATAGGAGGGGAGCTAAGGCCCACCAACAAGGAGAGGGCTCCACCAGTGAGGGCAGGACCTGCCTTCTGTAGCTGAAGAAGACGGGTACAGTTGGGTGATGGGTAGGAAGCTTGTGCTGGTGGTCCCTGGTTTCTTCTGGGTTTCCAGATCACAGGAGAAAGTAGTGGCATTTTTGGGCCAGTGGAGGTCTTCCAAGGACTGGTATTTGAATTTAAAGGAAGACTCTTAGATCTTTATCTAGGTTAAAAAGGTCCATCCGAGACAGTAGAATATTAAGAACCCTAAGCCAAGTAAGAAGGTAAGTCAAGTGGAGAATGGAATGAAAGGTTGGTGAGTCTCTGGGTTGAAAGTTGAGTAGGAGAGACTGTAGGGACCATAAATACTGATAGGATCACCTAAGAAGTGACGGTCCTGGTGTGCAGTGACCAACTCTAGACCTGTGCTGCCTAAGATAACAGCCTTTCATTAATGGCTGCACGGCTGATCCCATTTGGATCTACTGAGGTGTGAGAGCTAAGACCTAAGATAAAAAAATGTAAAATATTTCAATTTAATTATTTTGCTTCCCTGTTTAAATTCTGATATTTTAAACTGATATAGCTTATTGGTAGTGTGCTAGGTTAGTCTGGGCTAATCATTCAATACCTTCCAGAGTTGGTCATGGTGGCACACATACCTGCAAATCTTAGTACTTGGGAGGCCGAGGCTGGAGAGTCATGAGTTTCAGGTCTGCCTTGTCTACTTATTTCAAGGACACAGTGGGTCATGTGGCATGACCTCATCTCAGAAAAAAGTTTAAATTTCACCTTTCTTCTTTTTTGGTGTGGCCACTAGTTTATTATCACTTACACGGGTTGCGTTTCTGCTATATATAATATACATAGTATACAATGTAAGGCCAGGGATAACCCTAGGAGAAGAGCTAAGCTGGGAAAGAGGGGTCTGTGGAAGGGATCAGGACTATGTCAGAAGGACTTTCTGTCGATAATGAAGTAGCCACAAATAAGAATAGCAGTCATGGGAAAGCAGTGTGTTTGATCAGAGTTCAAATCTGAAAGGAATCAGGTGCTGATGCGCTCTGTGAATTGGTTGGAGGTAGATTAGTCATGATCTGATGGGGTATGGTTATCAAATAAGTTGGGACTGTGTGACAGTCTAAAGTGTAGATGCAAAGCCAGCAGTTGTCAATCTGTGGGTTGTGACCCCTTTGAGGGTTGAATGACCCTTTCACAGGGGTCATCTAAGACCATCCGGGATATCAGATGTTTACATTATGATTCATAACAATCGCAAAATTACAGTTATGAAGTAGCGGGGAAAATAAATTTTATGGTTGAGAGTCACTACAATTTGAAGAACTGTATTAAAAGGGTTACAGCAGTAAGAAGGTTGAGAACCACTGCTCTAAGATGTCTGGAGTCAGAGCTGGGATAGAAATTGAGATCTGCTGGCTCTGACTCCACTTGTCTTCGTGATTATTCACTACTGTTTCCCTTAGACAGGTCTTTGGCTTCGTCTGAAAAGTTAGTGGGGGAGCATTTGAAACTTCAACAGTTTCGGCCCGTGAGCATGCTCTTGAGCTGCTGGGACCGGAGTGGACGAGTGGGTCGTGATTAGCTGAGGAATCTCTAAAGCCATGTGATGGTCCCCCTCCAGACACTCACTACCCTCCTGTTCTCAGCTGGAAGAGCACCGGAATTCACAGAAGCAGATGAAGCTCCTGCAGAAGAAGCAGAGCCAGCTGGTGCAGGAGAAGGACCACCTGCGTGGTGAGCATAGCAAGGCCGTCCTTGCCCGAAGCAAGCTTGAGAGCCTGTGCCGAGAGCTGCAGCGTCACAACCGATCCCTCAAGGTAGGCCAGTTGGTATTCCCTGGGCCTTGTGGGCTTTCTTCTTAGAAAGAGCTGAGGCTGTGCTATACAGTGGGTTCTAGGCCTTCTTGGATTATATAAGAAGACCTAATTTTTTTTATTTTTTTTTTTTTTTTTTTTTTAAGCTTGAGTACGGTATAGCTCAGTCCCAGTTCCACCAGAGAAAAACTGGCCACCTGTGAGTGTCTGCGTCAGTATGGCTGGCACGCTGCGAGCACCAGACGCAGCGGCCAGGATATTTCTCAGTTAGATGGCAGTCCCCACTGCACGAGTCACTTGTCATTCCTTCTCTACAGATACTGAGCTAACCAACTTTTAAAAAAAAGTTTGTCTTGACTCCAGTATTAGAAGTTTAGTCCATGAATGGTGGGCCCCACCATTCTATGTAAGGAAGACAGCAAAAGAATATGGCAGGAGGATATGGTACAGCAAAACTGCTCAAGATGGTGCCTTCAGTACCCTGAAGCCATTTCAGCAGACCTTGTGTCTTGAAGGCTGTACCACCCAGTAGCACCACAGCAGGTTCTTTAGTCCTCTACAAAATAAACCTCTGGGGAACCATAGGATCCAGGTGGGAAGATAGATGAGTCAAGAGAGTGCTTACCATTGCAAGCGAGCATAAAAACCAGAATTTGGATTCCTGTCAGCCTTGTGCAGAGTTGGGCTATGCAGTATACCTCTGTGACTACAGCACTAGGGAGGCAGAGACGGGATCCCTGGCCCTTGATGGCTCTCCAGTCTATCTGAATCTGCAAGTTCTAGGTTTGATGAGAGATGCTGTTTTTAAAAAAGAAGTTACAGATGGCTGAGTGGGTTAACAGCACTCACTAGTCTTCCAGAGGACCCAGTTTCTGTTCTTAACGCCCACATTGGGTTGCCCACAAACCATCTCAAGGGGATCTGATACCGTCTTCTGACCTCTGGGCACCTGCGTACATGTGACATACATTACAGAGACAAATAAAAACAACAAGGTGGGTCTGGACAGATGGCCCAGTGGTTAAAGTTCAGGCTGCTCTTCCAGAGGAACCAAGTTCAATTCCCACCACAAATATGGCAGCTCCCAACTGTCTGTACCTCCAGTTCCAGGAGATCCAATGCCTTTTTTAATAAATAAATAATAATAGGATAAAGAAAAATTGATGACAACGCTTGACCTCTGGCCTAGAATACTAGGTAAAGAGAGGGCTGGGGCACATCTTAGGGATGAAGTGCTTGCCCAGCGTTACCAACACCTTACCTTCAATCCTCAGTAACATAAGAAAAAAAGTTAACAAAATTAACTTGGGACCAGCAAGGTGGCTTAGCCAATAAAGGCAATTACTGCCAAACCTGACAGCCTGCATTCAGTCCCTAGGACCCGTAAAGTAGGAGAGAACTGACTCCTGCAAGATAGACTCTGGCCTCCACATGTGGACCGTGCATGTTTACACACAATAAAATAATTAAAAAATTGCTTTAAGATGACAGAATTTATTTACTGATTTTGTTTTGTTTTTTTGGAGACAGGGTTTCTCTGTTGTAACTCTGGCTGTCCTGGAACTCACTCTGTAGACCAGGCTGGCCTCGAACTCACAGAGATCCACCTGTCTCTGCCTCCTGAGTGCGGGGATTAAAGGCATGTGCCACCACCGCCCAGCTGGCAGAATGTTTTAAAATTAAAAGTGGTAGGTGCTTACTAAATGCCTTATGTTTCCTTCTCGTTTCTTTTAGGGCTATTTTGTTCTTTTTATTTATTTTCATTATATAAATATATATATATATATATATATATATATATATACACACACACACACACACACACACACACACACACATACACATACACATATATGTGTGTGTGTGTGTATATATGTATGTATTATGTATGTATAATATCTGAGAGACAGGGTCTCCCTATATTGTTCTTCCTGTCCTGGAACTTACTACCTAGACCAAACTGGCCTAAAACTCACAGAGATCTTCCTGCCTCTGCCTCTTGAGTGCTGGGATTAAAAGTATATACTACTACACCTGGGTAATTTGCTCTTTTTGACAGCATTGTTGGGTGAATATATTGCTTTTTTTTTTTTTTTTCCTCAGTATTCTACCTAAGGTATTTTGGAGTTGTTTATGATTTTTCACTTACAAATAAAGCTTAATTGAAAATTCTTGTTAGGCGGGAGTGTGTGTGTATCTATATCCTTAACCAATTGTGTGGTGTGGGATTTATCTGTAGACTAAATTTCAGAAATGAAATGCCTGGGCCAAAGATTGCAATTCTAGTGGGTTGGTGGTGGCACATACTTTTAATCCTAGCACTTGGGAGGCAGAGGCAGGTGGATCCCTGTGAGTTCAAGGCCAGCCTGGTCTACAGAGTGAGTTCCAGGACAGCTAGATAGCCAGAGTTACAACAGAGAAACCCTGTCTCAGAACCCCTACCCCGCAAAAAAAGGTTATAACTCTAAATGTTGATTAATTTTTCCTGGTTGTCTTCCAACAAAGGGCAATACAACCACATTAAAAATGTCTAATTGCCTAATTTTTCACAACCCTGCCAGTCCTGAATATTATTAAATTTTATTATCTTGTTTTCTGTGGGGAACAATAGTAACTAAAGCACATTAAAACAGGAACACAAATTGAATAGAATCTGGGAACAAGACTTCAGTAGATCCAAACTGTGTGTATATGCTGAGTTTTTTTTAGGTTTCTAGTTCTCTGGAGAGACTCACTTGATTTACCTGATTTACCGAGGGGCACATTAGAAAAACCCCGTCGTATGACATTCCGGAGCCTGGGTGCTCCCCATTTTGGGGTCAGGAGAACTGTTGTCAAAAACCGTGGGCTATGGATGATGGTTCCAAGGCTGGTTTCTCCCCTCAGGAAGAAGGTGTGCAGCGAGCACGTGAGGAGGAGGAGAAGCGCAAAGAGGTGACTTCACACTTCCAGGTGACACTGAATGACATTCAGCTGCAGATGGAACAGCACAACGAGCGGAACTCCAAGCTGCGCCAAGAGAATATGGAGCTGGCCGAGAGGCTCAAGAAGTTGATTGAACAATATGAGCTTCGTGAAGAGGTGAGGCAGTCGTGGCCAGCGGCTTGTGAGGTTGTAGTGAGCACCAGGGACCAGCACTCTCCAGGCCTGCCCAAAAGATTTGTGTTATTCATAGACAAGGAACTGAAATGGAGAGAAGAGATTGACCCACATTGTCTCATCTCTGGTGCCTGAATCAGGGATCCATAGGGTTGTTCAGTTCTAGAGAGTACATGCCCTGCCTCCAGTTGAGGTTAAGAAGGTGACTCCCAAGGACATTGGGATCAAAATGAGTCTGGATGAAGTACCGTGTTTTGTAGAGTTGGGGCTTCCTTGAAAGGAAACTCCTTACATGCAGACCTCATTAATACCTTTTCTACAGCATATCGACAAAGTCTTCAAACATAAGGACCTGCAGCAGCAGCTAGTGGATGCCAAGCTCCAGCAAGCCCAGGAGATGCTGAAGGAAGCAGAGGAACGGCATCAGCGGGAGAAGGAGTTTGTGAGGCTCAGGCCCCAGGGCTGCGGTGGGGACTACCCGGAAGTGGGCTGGGTTCTGGCTTAGCTCAAGAGTCTAGTTCACATGGGTGGGAGAGAGGTTTTGCCTGCCCAGTCCAGTAACTGCCAGTCCAGACAGTAGTCTGAAAGCAGGTAGCCTCAGTGGGTCCAGTGCTTGTGGCTACAGAAGGCCAAACATCCCCCAGGGGCTTCTGACAGGCTCTGGGTTCCTGTCTTGGAAATAGCTCCTGAAAGAAGCAGTGGAGTCCCAGAGGATGTGCGAGCTGATGAAGCAGCAGGAGACCCACTTGAAGCAGCAGGTGAGACTGGAACCTGACCTTCAGTGTCCAAGATGCTTTCACAAGGCCCCATCTTCAGGGGGAGTGAAAAACAAGACACTCAACAGCATCTCAGGTGCTGGGTCGCCACCAACTGATGTGTTGGTCTCAACTGAGCCGTTTACTTAATTTGTCTATTAATTCGTTTGTTTGTTTTAAAAAAGGGTCTCTTGAGTTTAGCTCAGGCTAACCCTGACTTTGTAGGCCAGGCTAGCCTTGAACTCGTGACAGTCCTCTGCCTCCCAGATGCATGAGGCATTAGCTAACTCAGTTTCTATTTGTTTTTATCATGCATGTGTGTCTGTGTCCCATTGGGTGTTTTGTTTTTTGGTTTTTGTTTTGTTGGTTTTTGTTTTGTTTTTTTAAGCGGCCTCGTGCTCAGGCCTTCTCAAAGCTTCCTTTCCAGGTTTCTCATGTTGGAGCACATTGTTTCTGTGCATGGCTTTGGTTTTGTTTTACTAGGAAATGGTATCTCAGTGGAATGGTTTTGTCAAGAGGCCAAGGAGATACCTGAAATGAGCGTATGGCCCAGAGGTGCCTTCAGAGAAGCCCAGCCTCACTTTGTGCTTCTCTCTGACCCAGCTCGCCCTGTACACAGAGAAGTTTGAGGAGTTCCAGAACACACTTTCCAAAAGCAGCGAAGTGTTCACCACATTCAAACAGGAAATGGAAAAGGTAATCACGGAGGGTTCAGGCCTAGCCGAGAAGAGACTCAGCCACTTTGTTCAGAACTGAACTACCCTTAGTGCCTCACAGGAATTGTTCATATACCAAAAGAGACAGAAAGGATTCCAGCTTCTCTCCTCCACCCCAAAGGGACAGTTTGGTTTTCTATTACTATTTGGTTTGATATCTTTTTTCCTTTTTTTAGTTTTATTTATTTTATTTATCTGAGTGCTCTATCTGCATGTATACCCTGCATGCCAGAAGAGAGCATTTGATCCCATTATAGATGGTTGTGAGCCACCATGTAGTTGCTGGGAAGACAGGGTCTCTCTTCATAGCCCTGGGTGGCCCTGGAACTCTATAAAGGCCCATCTTGAGCTCATAGAGATCCACCCTGCCTGTCTCCGAAGTGCTGAGATTAAAGGTGCCCTGTGTGTTTTAAACTACATTAAGAGTGGGTGTGGGGGAAGTTGTGCATATACCACAACATATATGGAGGTCCAGGATCAGTTTGCAGGAGTTGATCTGTGGGTTTCAGGCGTAAAACTGGGATTATCAGGGTTTGCAGCAAGTACCTTGTTTACTTGCTAAGCAATCTTGTTGGCCTCTCAGCGGTAGACTTAACTTGAGGCTCCCAGTTGGCACAGATGAGCAGACAGCCCAACCCTGATCTTTTCCTTCCATCTGTCATTAACAGATGACAAAGAAGATCAAGAAGCTGGAGAAAGAAACCACCATGTATCGATCGCGGTGGGAAAGCAGCAATAAAGCCCTGCTTGAGATGGCTGAAGAGGTAGGTGGAGGGCAGTGGGGGCAGTTACGGTCAGTCAGGCCCTTCCTCTGCCTTCTTCTCAGTCACCGTCACTGTACATGCGAACTAGAGCTGCATTTCCAGGCATATTTATCCAAGTGCAGTCCCAGCTGCTGCCCTTAGCGGCAGGCACCCAGGCTAGGCCTAGAGTGGAGCCCAAAGGAGCAAACAGCTGAATGGTCAGGAAGCAGCAGATACTAATTGTTGGTGCAGTTTGCATGTAGAGCATCCCAGAGAATTGTGACTGTGGCTTGCAGTGTACAAGACAGCCGTTAACGCTGGTGTGGAAGCAACTGTAAGCCAGGTTTGCCAAACGGCTTCTGTTTTTTGTTTTTGCAAGGGGTAGTTCTCCCAAATGTTTGATATGTGTTGCTTCTTTGAACCTTCTTTTGAGACCTGAGATTGGTCAGTAGTCCTACTTTACAGATGAGAAAGTTTCAAGATGCAAATCCTTTGCCAAGGTTATCTGGTAGATACATTGTCTGACAACAAAGTCATACCTAAACTAGGGCTACTTACTACAGGAGTATGTCACCTAATGCTCCATTTTTCTTCCCAGAAAACTCTCCGGGATAAAGAGCTAGAAGGCCTACAGGTGAAAATCCAGCGGTTGGAGAAGCTGTGCCGAGCACTGCAGACAGAGCGCAATGACCTGAACAAGAGGGTACAGGACCTGACTGCTGGTGGCCAGGCCTCCCTTGCTGATATTGCCACTGAGCGGAGGCCGGAGGCTGCCACTGCTTCCAAGGAACAAGTTGTTGAGAGTACTGGGGCTCAACCATCCAGCTCTTCAAGAGCTATAGAAGCTCCTGGCTGCGCTGGAGTACCAAGCACAGAAATAGCAGGCCAAGCAGGGCCCCGGGAGCCCACCTCTGCCACCGCCTAGAGATCATGGTGCTTGGGCATGCTGGGAAGGGAGCAGCAGCCCAGTCAGGCCTGATCCATACAAGGCTCCCACACTGAGCAGCCCAGTTCGAGGCCAGGGTGTTCTGACCTGGAGAGCATTGAACACTTTACAATTTTGAATTTTGTGGGTTAGTCTTATCTACATGGATGGGACAGGTGTGTAAGACCTCATGCGGTTACATAGTTAACACCTGTAGGTGTACAGTGGGCTTTCATCAAAGGTGGGCTATACAGATGAAGTTGGTGACTCCTCTGTAAACTGAAGAGTCTTAGGAGATGTCATCTGTAGCTGCCATTGTAGTGAGCCGGCAGGTTTAATGACTTGAACAATTTCCTGCCTGGTTTTGAGGCTTAGACCCCTCTTAGCCCTTTCAGAGCTCGTGATGAGTGAAAACACCTAGGCCTGGACCCTTCTCTTTTGTAAGCATAACTTGGGCAGTTTGGGTTCTTGTGACTCCCCTGGAGGTTCCATTGCTTCTCTTGACCTGGGAATGGTGTCCCTGGGCAGAGCCTTTGTGGGAAACAGAACTGGTGGTGAGCTGCCTCCCTGCCCAAGACAGGAGCTGGAGGGCAAGTTCCCTCTGGCGCCACTTCCCTGCCCTCTGGTAGTGCCAGGTCCAGGCCAGTGTTGCTTCTCAGTTCTCAGTAGCCTTATCATTCACAGGTGCCTCTAGCCTGCACAAATGATTGACTGAGGGTCACCCAAAGGATTCGTTTTGGGGGTTTTTGTTTTTTGTTTTGCATAAGAGTTCACATTAAAGATCTTCAAAGGAAGGAAGAGGGATGCTCTAGCAATGGTCTCGGGTGCCTGGCATCTGGTACACACTTGGAACAGCTCTGTCAGGGTCCTTTGCCATGTTGGTGCCAAGGTGTCTGTTTGGGAAGGTGAGGTTATTAAGAGAAAGGAAGAGGCTTCTAATGGCTTTGCCACAAACTTGCCTGTGGGTTTCAGCCTGGAAGGCTACCACTAATTCTCATCACTGTCTCCATGCAGCCATTGCTGGGCCACGGATCCAGATGCCTGCTGGCTTGTGAGTGTTTTTTTTTTTTGTTTTTTGTTTTTGTTTTGTTTGTTTTTGTTTTTGTTCCTGCCCCCTTACCCCCAGCTCTCGATGAGCAATTTTTGAGGACTGCTCTGGTGCCGTTTCCTAGCACCCACTTGGCCAAAAAATTAGTCCTTGGGATTTCATGTCTCCTGCACAAGCCTCCAGGTCCAGCAGGTCAACAATAACAAAACGGCAGACTGATTCTAGGGACCAGAACGGCTCCAGGGAGTTGTATTTGCCTTCCCATTCTCATCCCTTCATATGCTGCTGTGTTCTCTGTGTGGCAGCTCTGTGCTGAAGTTCTTGTTGCACACCTTGCCCAGGGTATTAGCCAGTTTACACAGCAGCTTTCTGGAGCAACAGTATCTTGGAAGCTGGGCCTCAGCTTTCATAAGCTAAGCAAACCATAAGCTAAGGTTGGATGAAATTTTGTTTCTTGCTATATTTCAACTATTGCATTTTCCTGCCGGTTCCTTCCTTCATAACTAACCCTCGAGCCCCCACATACACACATTCAGAATTGAGCTGGGTGTGTGGTGTATGCCTGTAATCACAGAACTCTACAGGATAACTCCAGACCTATCTGGGCTAGGAAGCAAGGCCCGGTGTCAGAAAACCAAAAGCAAATAGGCTGATAGGAGAACACTACGTGCTTTCAATCATGTGTTTAAGACCAGAAATTATGAGTTAATGCCCCTTCCCTGTATTGGGCACTACCATTTCAAGTACTCGCTCCCCTGGGATATTTATTCACTCAGGGTGCCCAGCAGCTGTGTGAGTGTTGGGGATTCTTTGCCATCTCCAGCTTGGATCTCTTGCCCTGTGGAGTTTCTCCCAAGGTCTTTCCCCTTGGAAATCATTGTATTTGGCAGTTAGTCTTAACTTCCTGCTCTAGTAAGGCCTCCCAGCCATTTTGCCAGGTTGAGATCAGACTGTTGACACATGGGGCTTACTAAGCCACAGAGCTGTAAGGATGAGGAAAGGCCTGCTGTGGCCTACATAATTGCCTCACTTCAGCTACCTCTTAAAGCCCTTGAGGGGTTACAGCTGTTGGGTCTCAGTGCAGCAGGCTAGGGGGCTACGAATATCAGTAGGACCTTGACTATTCGCTCCATCCATTCCTAGGCACCCAGGGCAGTATGTAGATGGTAATCTTTCCCTCTCCACTGACCAAATATTAACAGTCACTACAGCTGCTCTGCTTTCCAAAGTCAGCCCAGGAATCTGGGCCAACTGCAGGGAGGTAGCCTATCTGTGAGTGAGGGCCAGTGCCTTCCTTACTTGGCTGAGTCTCCAGCACATGACCTCATTTTAGGACCAAGAGCTGTGTTGGTTTGTTAGATTGATAGCTTTTTCTAGAGGACCACAGTGGTAAGGCTTACAGCCCACAGCCCTTGGCTGTGCCAACAGTAATGTTTAGGTTCGTGTCCAGTTGAAAGCTTCATGTACACCATGTCAGCAGCACTTTTATTTGTCGTTTTCCATGAGGTTTTTGGACCATGGGCAGAGCTCAGGCACTTTCTATAAGAATGTTGTTTCTGTAATGGTTAGTTAACCCTCCCCAGTCCCCATCATATTGGTCCTACTGGAACCCAGAGTCCCAGTGGAGCTGCCCAGGTGTCTGCAGGGAGGCTGAGGCCTGCTGTGTGCTTCTCCAGCCCTCGCACCTTAACAGCATGGGTGGGTTGCCAGGCATCTTGACTGCCCCTTTTGACCAGCCTGGGGTAGGAGGGTGGCCTCTGTCCCCATAATTGCTTTCCTTTGAGGTTGTGCTGACAGCTTTTTTTTTTTCCCCCCCCACCCTTTCCGGGTCTACTTTTGGTATTCACATCAGCCAGGGACTTGATACTGATGTATTTTACACCACATTAAATAGTCTGTTGCCTTATTTGTGTCCCTGCTGTTGTTTCTGGGTCCATATTGTCTCCTCCATTGTTAGGGACTCATCTAGATCTGCAGAGTGGCCATGGCACTGTCCTGGCATCCTGTATCTTCCAGAACGCCCTGCCTTTTACTGGTCACCACAAGTTCAGGACCCTGACAGCTTTATTTGAACTTTGTTTGTCCTTAGCATAGAAAGAACCTCAAAAGACTTAATCCTGAGGCACAATTGCTGTGGATTCAGGGCCACCCTGGGCTACACCAGCTAGGGTTGTATAGTGGAGCCCTGTCTCAAGGAGATGCCCTTAATCCCAGCTCTCTGAAAGGAGAGGAGGATCTCTATCACTTTGAGGCAGCCTGATTTCCT
Source organism: Cricetomys ansorgei (assembly GCA_026225945.1). Lineage (NCBI taxonomy): Eukaryota > Metazoa > Chordata > Mammalia > Rodentia > Nesomyidae > Cricetomys > Cricetomys ansorgei. The sequence continues at coordinate 7,838,746 of JAMJFZ010004114.1, forward strand.
TGTGGAGTTCCAAGCTAGCCAGGGTGCTATGGTGACAAAGGGGGTGGGAGTTGGGTGGAGGGGTGGCTGCCAGGTGAATCACTAGATGAGGTTGCTTCATCCCTAGGACCCACATGGTAGAAAGAACGCACTCCTCCAAGTTTTCCTTTGCTTCCCATAAGTACGTCTTGACAGCCACACATGCGTGTGTACATATAATAAATACATGTGTTTTTAAGAGTAGCTAGTGGGATTTTAAAGTAGGGAGGTCCTAAAAAGGACAGGCAGAAGTTTAATGTCCTCATTTAATGATTAGCTGGATAGACATAGCAAGGTAGAATATGCCTTTAAGCCCAAAGGCAGAGGTAGGCAGAGTTCAAGGCCAGCCTGGTCTACATACCAAGTTTCAGCCCAACCAGGGCTAATGAGACCTTGTCTCAAAAAAAAGGAAAAAAGTTTGCCCGCAAATTTTGCTACTCAGGAGAGTGAGGGAAGAGGTGAGTTTTATGCCTAGAGCTTAGGTCTCACCTTAGGGAAATTGAACCAGACCTAGAGGGCAGGAAGGACCCACTGAAGGAAGGTGTTCAAACAGGGAGCTGAGTAAGGGGTAAACTGTTGGTCTGTTCCACTGACAGCCTACTGTGACACTGGCCCTTCCTGTAGGAGAGAACCTACAGGCATCACCCAACACCTGTTCTCTCTGGGTTGGTTAGGCAAAAAAGACGTAAGTGCTCAACAACTCAGCTTGACAAGAGTTATGCTACCCAGCTCACTGGCCCAGGAAGGCCTTACCTTGGTCCTTTCTAGCCAAAGGTGGTAGACGTAATATTCCATGCACGCCATATTGGTTCCAAAGATCCTCCAGAGGGCAGGAGAGGATTCATTTGCTGCTCCAACTCCAAGCAGGGCAGCTCTGCAGAAGCTTCTGGCTCCTCAGCAGCAGAAGGTGGGAACCCCAAAGGTGGGGTTCTGCTTCTGGGCCCTCTGCCACTTTGATGGAGGAGCCTGATACCACTCCAGCAGCTCTTGTAGGAGAGAAACACCCCCATTGTCCTTCCCTTCCTCTTGCCCCCAGTTGTTCAGAAGTCTTGAATCAATGTCCCCTTCCTACAGTGGTCTGGGTGTTAAAAGCACCTGAGAGAGATTCCTACATTGGTGTGTGGAGAGGGACTTCTAGGTCCCCAACAGCCAGGGGACCCAGGTCAGGGAAGCCTGTGGTTGCTCAGGGAAAGGAGAAGATGGATGCATTGTTGCCTGGGTCTGTTTAATTTGAGCCTGCTGGGCAGCCTGGCTAAAGGTGCTACTCTCCTGTGGCATCAGATCCTGCTCCTGGACTGAGCCAGGAGCCTCTTGCCAGGTCTTTAAATAGCTGCCTCACTGATCAACCCTCCCTCCTGGCCAGCTCTACAACCAACAATTCTGGGTGAGCTCCTTCAGAAGCTCAGGTTTCCCTCCCTCCTGCCAGGTTGCCAGGTCTCCTGTCTGCTCTGGTTCTCCCTCCATGGGAAGTGGGAAGAGGTCCTGTCAGTTCATCATTGCTTACCAGCTAGGAGTGTCTGGACGCGATGGCACAGTCATGCCCAGGGATGAGAGATGATTGGTAGTTTTCAGTAAAATTGGGATAGCAATTGTCTCAGGATCATACGGATTAAATGTACAAAAACGACAACAGGGCGCTTGGATGCATGGCCATCTTTGGCGGCGGCTGCTTATCTTTGTCATATACTTACATATTGCCTATACTCACACTTGCATTTATTCCCACCACTCCCCTCCTGCTCACAAAGCCACCACCATTTTGTAAAGGATTCCCTCCCAACGTGACAAGAAAAGGAAAGCATTTTAAATCCGTATCTCGAAACTAACAGTCCCTTAGTTCAGGTGGGAGGTAGCACAAGAGGAGCCCTTGAGTCAACCTAAGGACTGGCCTCCCGCTCAGCTTCCCAGAGAACGCAAAAGAGGGCTACTTTCTCTTTAAATGCAAATCACCTCCAGCCAGCTTAGCTTTCACCAGCTCTGGTCCCCGGGAGAAGGGGGAGAGAGAGCGTGGGGGTTAGAGGGAGATTGCAAAGCACCATTTCTCACTCCAGACCCCAAACCTCCAGGTCAGTGGCTTCCGTGGATGTGGGAGGGAGTGGCGAGGGAGGGGGCGGAGTGACGCACCTGATGCTCTTTTGAAGCCGGGGATTCAGATCCAAGCTTCCCAGGCTGAGTACGGGACAGCCGCTCTGGCCGCTGCTTCCACCTGATCGCGTACTGGGTCACACTGCTGCGTGGAGACACAGAAGTTGCCTCCCTCTCACCCCTCCCCAGCCCCATTGATGCCATCCAGCTGTGATATGCTGGCTTAACTGCTTATGTTCCTACTCCACCATTGCCATCTCGGGAATGACGTGACCAAGATGGTTGACAACTATCAGGACTGAGACCCCCTGGAGAGGACCCCAGCAGACCAGGCCTAGGTCTAGGTGGTGGGGCTCCATGGGAGTCAGGCTAAGCTGTGCTAGCCACAGTTACAGATGTTGTTGGAGGTCTAGCCCCAGAGACTTGCTGACTGGAAAAAGAAGAGACGAGACGGGAACTTCTAGGCACCCCGAGTCTGCCATTCCTGGTTACTATAGCTCACAGGTTGACATTAGGGCCTTTTCAGATGTCTTACTTTGGTCGCATCTCATGCAGGATTGGTCAGTATCTGCCACATACAGAGTGGGGTCTGGCTAGACACTCCCGATCCTCAGTTGGCTCCCCTAGTCACACCCACCCTGTCTCTGAGCATCTTCCTCCAGCCCCAGGTTCTGGGCTTCAGCAACAAGAAAACAGCAAGATGACCCGGTCCACTCCACTCCAGGCAAGCCCATGGGGCTTTCAGGAAGAAAGGGGCTTTGGGTGGTCTTGGAAGGTCCTTCAGATGTATATCCTCAGTCCATCGGCAGTCTGGACAAGACAGACAAGAGGACAGAGCCTCTCACTGCTGGTCGAGGTGACCCTTTTGGTCAGTTCTCAGGAACTGCTGAGTGAAGGGATGATTTTGCACCCTCATTATCTTCCTCCCAGGTCTGAGGTCCAACAAGCACCCAATGGATGACAAAAAGAAGAAACGGAGTCCTAAGCCCTGCCTGGCCCAACCCACACAGGCCCCAGGCACACTACGTAGAGTCCCTGTGCCCACCAGCCACAGTGGCTCCTTGGCCCTGGGACTCCCTCACCTGCCATCACCCAAGCAGCGAGCCAAATTCAAGAGGTTAGTATGGAAGGGGTGCTTGGAAAGCAGAGACAACCCCCAACTATGAGCTGAGCACTGTGGGAAAGAGGGCCTTCAGACATTAGCTACAAAGCAGTAACAGATGTAACCGATGCCTTCCCTGTGCTGGCTCAACATTCGCCAGTGATGTCGACCCAATGCTTGTCCTCAGGGGCAGAGAAGAAACCAGGGGAGTCCTGAGATCACACAGAGTAGGGCTGAGGAGGGAAGGATGCCCCAAGCTGAAAAGCTTGCATGGTGAGAAAACAAAGATATTGCCTGGACAGCTCCAGGAGTGTCAGGGAATCGATACCCGGTGAACCATTTATTCCTTTTTATTTCATTTCCCTCTAGCATTGCTGGGGGGTCAGTAGCTTGAACCCAACCTATCAGACATATTAAGTAAGTGCTCTACCACTGAACTACCTCCCTGGCTCGTTTAAGTTCTTCTGCTCAATTCTTTTTAAATAACGGGAATCCGGCTGAAGAGGCATACCCAGCGCTTGGGCGGTGGAGGTAGGACCAGGAGTTCAAGGATCATTGGCTACATAGAGAGTTGGAGGTTAGCCTGGACTACAAGAGACCCAGCCTTATAAAAAAAAAATCAATGTTGTTAGGAATTTTGGGGGCTGGAGAGATCACTCAGTGGTTAAGAGCACTGGCTCTTCTTCCAAAGGTCCCAAGTTCAATTTCCAACACCCACATGGCAGCTCACAACAGTCTGTAACTCCTGTTCCAGAGAATCCAAGACCCTCACATAGACACACATGCAGGCAAAACACCAATGCACATGAAAAATGTAAAAAAAAAATTTTTTTTTTTAATGTAGGTGGCCAAGTATGGTGGCAAATGCCTTTAATCCCAGCACTGAGTGGCAGAGGCTGGTGGTTCTCTGAGACCAGCACGATCTACATATTGAATTACAGGACAGCCAAGGCTACAGAGTGAGACCCTGTCTCAAAAAGAAAACAAAAAATAATTTGGATCCCACCCTATAATGTCCACATTTGTTCCCATAAATACAATGTGTTCTTTTCCCTAGTCTTCTAAATAAAACCATTGTCCCTGGTGGGACTCTGTACCATCTGCCAAGCATGTACCAGCATAGCTGAAGCTCAGGGCTGTTTGAGAATAGTAGGAAATGCAACTGTAGAGGAAGGAAGGCCAGACTAGCCAGAGTGTTCAGTATTAGGAATGCACGACCCTGCTGCAAGGAAGTGGAAAATGCAGACGTTTCTGGAAAAGGAACAGGAAGATTTTTGGTAGGAGATGTTTTGTTGTCAGCAAAGGAGGAAACTCACTAAAGGCCAAGGGCGAGTGACCCATCCAGAGGCAAGGGGCTACATGGGCTCTCAGACAGGAGCTGGGACAGTCTCCTTGCAGGCATGGCTGCAAGGCGTTGGTTGGTGGAAACAAACTGCCCTCTGTCTTTGTCCTTTCTTCCCTTGGTTTGCTCCTTTCCCTCTCCCCATCCCACTGCTCAGGGCAGGACCTGAGAACAAATACCCATTTGTGTTGGTGGTTGGGGCAGTGCAGAGAAAAGGTACGGGAGACCGAGTGTTCCCCATGTCCATGACCACGGTGATGTTCACTTCATCCAGAGTAGGCAAGGAGAAATGCCGCCCGGTGCTGGCTGGGGGTGGAGGCGGCTCTGCCGGCACCCCCCTGCAACACTCCTTCCTGACTGAGGTGACGGATGTCTACGAGATGGAGGGGGGACTGCTGAACCTGCTTAATGATTTTCACTCAGGCCGTCTGCAGGCCTTCGGTAAGTCCAGGGGCCGGGCAGGTCTGTGGGTGGGGTTTGGGTGTCCTGGTCTGGGGGCGTGCTGGGGCGAGGGTTCCAGGCTGGCTCCTAAACTCAGGAGTTGTCCAGGGAAGGAGTGCTCCTTTGAGCAGTTGGAGCGTGTGCGGGAAATGCAGGAGAAGTTGGCCAGACTGCACTTCAGCCTGGATGTGTGTGGGGAGGAGGAAGATGAGGACGAGGAAGAGGATGGGGTCGCGGAGGGCTTGCCTGAGGAGCAGAAGAAAACCATGGCCGACCGAAACCTGGACCAGCTGCTTAGCAATGTGCGTCATGTAGCTGTTTGTGTTGGATCTTGGGTACACCAAGGGGGGGGAAGGCAGAGGCTCCTAGTGAAAAGTTGGGGTGCGTGAACCCAAGAGATGAGTTCCTCAGCTCCGTAAGTAGGGCTTCCCCAGAGGATCGGGTTTGTTCTGGGCCCCCTCCTGACACAAACCTCCTTTTCTATCGACAGCTAGAAGACCTTAGCAACTCCATGTATCCTTTCCGAGGGGCTTGGAAGGGCTCATGTCTCTCAGGTGAGGGAGAAATGAGGGATGGGAAATCAGTTTCTCCCTTCTTGCCTCCCGCTAGGTGTATTCACACGTACAAACATTTCCGTCTCCTGCAGTCCTAACGACTCAGAATTAGCCACAAACCGCCCCCACTTGAAAAGAGGAATGTCAAATTTCCCGAATGCTAAGAGAAAAATGGGTCAGGTGTGGTGGCACGAACCCTTCATCTCAGAACCTTTAGTTCAGCCCAGAAGGCGGAGGCAAACAGACGGAGGATCTCTTGCTTTTGAGGCCATCCTGGTCTACATAGTGAGCTCTTTTGTATTTTCAGACAGTCTCACTGTGTATGCTTAAATGATTGAAATCTTTGAAGCGGATACCCAGCAAGGCTTGTCTGACGTCCTCCTACCCTTCCAGCTTTTAACGATGATTGTGGCCTGGTGTGGTGGCACTGGAGACACACACACACACACACGGCCAGTGCAGGAAGGGAAGCAGGTGGGGACGCAGGTTCGAAGCCGCACAGTCCTTGACCGCCACAGACAGAAGCTGCACTTGGCAGAGAACGCCGAGCCCGAGGAGCAGCCAGCGGCGTAGGCGTCGGAGCCAGGCCCACCCCGCTTCCTCCTTCCCTCCAGACTGTGACTTTGGACGGACTCGGAGGGTGTTCCGCAGCCCCCCAGGTGCTATGGGGTGGGGGGCGCTGGATGGAATAAACAGACGGAAAAGCGACCCCTCCGCGTCTCCCTTGCCCTCACTGCGCCGCTCACTCAGTTGGGAGGAAGGGCTCGGGCGGGACCCGGAAATGCGAGCCGGTCGAAGACAGGAGAGCCCGGCACGTGACCCTGGAAACGGCGGGCGGGGCCATGCGTTTTGCGCATGCCCAGAAGCGGCGCTGTCTAAAGACGCACCGCGCAAGCGCACGCATGAGGGCGACGCGCTGCGCAGGGCGGTTGGCGTCCTGATGGAGTCCGACCTCTTCCTTCGCAAGCTGTCGGCTTTGCAGGTCGGGACGGAGTTGCGAGTGCGCCCGGGGTCAGGGAGCGGGCCTCCCGGCGAGGCGCTGTCCCATGCCGCCCGACCCGCGCGCCCTCGCCCCGCACAGGCATTCCGAGCTGGGCGGGGTCGGGACGAGCTGGATTCTAGCTGCTAGAAGGACCGCAAAGCGAGGAGGAGGGGCCGGCCCACACCTTCGCTTCATCTCCCCGAGCCCCCAGACACAGTCGCGCACCCCTCCCCAAGACCGTGTTCTCTCAGGCGGCCTCTCCAGAAACATCCAAGACTCCCCTTTGCGAGGGATGCAGCTCAGAGGTGGAGCGCTCGCTTACCTAGCATGTGCAAGGCCCTGAGTTTCATTCTCCAGCTACCCAACAATCACAAAATCGAGTGTGCTTGCTAAGTTACCCCTTTCTAAAAGCGTTACAGAGCCATATTTCCCGCTTGTTCTCCACATTAGGCCTGCATCCGGGGCTTCTTGGTCCGACGTCAGTTCCAGAGCCTTCGAGCCGAGTATGAAGCAATTGTACAGGAGATCGAGGGTGACCTGGGCACGCTTCAGTGGACTGGGGGCTGGATTCCCAAGCCCGTTTTTCTCCCAAAGGTAGTACACACCCCAGGGTAAAAAGAAAAAGGAGAGCTTAGTACTGGGTTCTGGGAATGGTGGAGCGCCCCTCTTTGACGGTTTGTATGGGTGTTTAGCCTCCTGGCGCCCCTGGAGGCCAGAAGAGGGCGTTAGACCCTCTGGAACTGGAGTTACTGACAGCTGTAAGCCACCATATGGATGCTGGGAAATGAACCTGGGGCCCCTCTGAACTGCTGAGCCATCTCTCCACCTTCAAATGTCTTTAGAGACAGCCTGACTTAGTAGACCTGGCCGACCGGGAACTTGATACAGAGTCCAAGCTGGCCTTGAACTCAAAAGAGATTTTCCTGCCTCTGCTTCTCAAGATGCTGGAATTAAAAGTATGTACACTACCACCCAGGCTAAAGCACATTCTTACTGCCAGAAAAGCCTCAGTCACTAGAAGAGACAGCAGACTCACTTCCTTACACCCCAGTTCTTAACCCTACCCACTTGCCCACTAGACTCTGGTTTCCAGACATCTGGAAGGTTTAGCTTGGTGACTCTCATTCTCTAATTTCTCACAAGGAAAAATCTCATCGCTTCTGGAAAGCAAAGAAAATACCAAATCCAGAGCAGAAACTCTGGAGCCACTTCCCATGTAAAGACTCTGAAAAGGGGGTCGTCTGGGAGGAGATGGTGTTAAAGAAGACAGAAGAGAGCCCAGCAAATTCAGGAAGTGTCTGCAGAGACGACAGCCCCTGGCTTCGGGCTGAGCAGGGCAAGAAGGGCAGCCAGGGGAAGACCAGGGATAACTCCATCTCCAAGGTGGAGAACACAGGTACCTAGTGTTCGCTGCCTAGATCAGGGCAAACCCCTGACCTTCTCTGAGCCTCAGACTCCCATCTGAGACATGAAAGGATGTACAAGATAAGTTGCGTCCTTCCCGCCTCCTTCCCCTGCCTGTGAACATGGAGGGTTGCCAGGATCTAGGGCTAGACTAGTTCCCAGCGTTTACCCCTAAAGGCATTCTCCTTTCTTCAATGAAGCCACAGATCTAGGACTGTCCCAGAGGCAACACAAGCTCCAGGACCAGCGCAACCACTTGGCCATGGAACTTCTGTGGCTACAACAGGCCATCAACAGTCGGAAGGAGGTAGGCACTGAGAGCCCTTTCTAAGCAGGTCAGGGTGGGGACAGGTCTTCTGCCATGCTTGAGCAAGCATGTTTCTGTTCTTTCCTAATAGTACCTGATTCTCAAACAAACACTGAGACCCCCGGAAACAAGCCAGACCAGAGACAAGTCTAATGTGTGCCTGGACCACAAGGGACAGGCCTATGAGAAGACCTGGTTACAACCAAGCCGCCTTCTGGAGGAGCAATCCTGTAGAGACAGGACCATAGGAGAGCCACACTATGTAGATGACGCCTACAAGGACAAATCGCAGCCCCAGAAATCCCCAGACAGTCTCGCCAATACAGACAAAGCCATTGTTGGGGCTAAGGGAAGGGAACTATGCTATAGGAAGACTGGACCACAGCTGCCTGCAGCATTGGAGAGCCAGGCTGGAGGGGACAGGACCAATAAAAGGCTAGACCATGGAGGACAGGCCTTTAATGAAAGCTGCCTGCAGCAGTTGGAACGCCTAGCGGATCAGACCCCTGGGGACCCGAAGCCTAGGAGTCCTTGTTCTGGGAAGGCCACGACACAGCTGCCTATACTCTGTGAAAATCCAAATCCTGAGGACAAACATTTCAGAAAGCCAAGCTACAAAGTGGCTGACTGCCAAAGAGCCAGGCCATACGATTTGAGTATCTCAGAAGGCCACATGATTTGGGATGGGACTTTGGCAGGGCTGGAACATGGTAGCTCGGATCTCAAAAGGACTAAACCACCAAAGAGCCAGCCCCCCCAGTGCTAGACAGTCTGTCATGGAACTATCAATGAGCTCAGGAAGGGTGGGAGAACCAGAGCACTCTGCTGTGGAGATAAAGGCTACCAGACAACCTGTCTTCCACAAGAGCGGACCAGTGGAGGGGCAGGCCATGGAAAGCAGGACCATCAGGCAAGACCTAGGCATTCAGGAGAGGAATAGGGTCCCAAAGGGGATGCTATGAAAAGGTGACAGGGGAGGAAGCCCTTGTCCTGCCTTCCGGGTACCACCTCTATCTCCTGCCCTTCTTCCTGGCCACTGGTGCTATCAGATGGCCAAGAAAAGCTGCAGGACTGCATAGGCACAGTAGAGAAAGCTGAAGGGCATGCCCTTTTATCCTGTACCTGTGACTTAATCCAAATTTCATATTCCCTGGGGTTCGTAAGGTGGGAGGACTGTGGAGAATAAAGTTTTTCATGGGTTCTGAGCATGTCTGCTTTCATCTGCTTCTGACCAGGACAGATTCTGGGCCATCTGGCTCACCTCCCACTGACATGGAGCACCATCCCTAGAGCAAGCTAGCAACCATGGCCAAGATACAGAGAGCCATCCTCCTCGGGGAACAGACCCCAAGCTGATCCCCCTTCAAAGGATCCCAAGCTGGAGAGGACTGGACATGCATGGGAATGTCTGTAGTGGGATCAGACTGGGCTGGAGGGACAGCTCAGTGCTACTGTTTGCCCAGTAGACAAGGCCCAGGGTCTGATCCCAGCTCTGACAAAGGTGACGATGCCTGTCCTGCTCTCGTGAGGCCCTGAATTTAGGAAAATGCTCCCATCTAAGGCACTTAAAGCCTTCCTAGGAAAGAGGGCAGGACTCCACCTTTGGCACAGCTCCCAGCCCTGGTTTAGTTGCTTGGCAACAGCTCTGCGTCTGTGAGTAAGGACATACTATGGCAGCCAAGAGGGTACTGGTGTATCGAAACGGGGATCCCTTCTTCCCAGGCCACCAGCTGGTAGTGACCCAACGCCGCTACCCCACCATGGAGGCTTTCCTTTATGAGGTGACGTCAGCTGTGCAGGCCCCACTGGCTGTACGTGCCCTCTACACACTTCGTGATGGCCACCCCGTCACTGACTTGGCCGACTTACAGAACGGAGGGCAGTATGTGGCTGCTGGCTTTGAACGATTCCACAAGCTCCAGTGAGTGGGCAGGGGCTGGGCAGGGTGCCTAGGGGGTGGGATGGGGGCAATAGCGTACCAGTGCCAATGTACCGGTTACCTCCGAGTCAACAGGCTATTTTCCCAAAGCCTGGGAGAGGCTGTACAGTAAGAGGGAGAAGCACATTGAGACCCTGCCCGAGACTACATGAGCAACAAATAGGTTGACCTATAGCTCAGATTATGTTCCGATACTAAAGCGCATGCCCACCACAGCCAGGACCAGCCTGTGGGGACAATTCTGCAAGTCAAACTTTTAAAATCTTTTGTTTTGAGACAGGGTCTTACTATAGCCTGGAACTCACTTTGTAGACCAGGCTAGCCTCCAACTGCCTGCCTCTGAATCCCAAGTGGTGTGATCAAAGACTTGTGTCACCACCGCCTGGACAAGGATTTATTTTCTGTGTCTGAGGGTTTTGCCTGCTTGTAAGTGTCTTGGTGTGCCTGGTGCCCTCAGAGGCCAGAAGGGGGTGCCAGGTCCCCTATACCTGGAGTTGAGGATGGTTGTGAGTCACCAGATGGCTGAGCAGAACTAAACCTGAGTCCTCAGCAAGAGCAGAGTGCTCCTAACTGCTGAGCCATTCCTCCAGCCCCATTTATTACTTTTTTAAAAAATTCAATCATATGTATGTGTCTGTGTGGGTGCCTCAGAGGCTATCTGAACCCCCGGAACTGGTGTTAGAGTTGTTTGTAAGGCAGCTGATGTGGATACTAGGAAACAACTCAGGTCCTCTGGAAGAGCAGTAAGTGCTCTTGACTACCAAGCTAGCTCTCTAGCCCTTTTATATGTCTGTCTGCACCTGAGCATCATGACGTGTATGTACACAGGTCAGGGGACAACTTGCCAGAGCCTGTTCTTTCTTCCCTCCATGCGGCTTTAAGCTGGTCAGGCTTAGCAGCAAAGTGCCTTTGTCTGCTGAGCCATCTCCCAGCCCCGAGAGGCCTTGATTAAATCCCTGCCACCACCAGCAACACTAACCCTGTCCACAATATCCTCCCTGCCCTGCTTCAGCATCTGAAGCTCCTGTTAGACCAGGGTCATCTCTTCCTGCAGGAGAAGAAAAACGAGATCTGAGCTTCCAACTCAGACCTGGCTTCCAAGTCCTGCTCTGAGCACTCAGCTGGGGTCGTTTGCTATAGGAGAAGGAACAGCCTGTGTAATTTTCAACAAGTCACTTCTTCAACTATCGTACAAGATAGAAATAAAGTCACCTCGTGAATGAGGAATTTCTGGAATATAGTAAGATACTTAGTGCTCGCCCTTAGCCTTCAACAGTGTGGTGCACCTCAAAGCCTCCTGCATTTATAGCCTGTCTCGGTACTCAAGGGTCCTAAGGCAGGTCCAGATATCCACATGTTCCTGGAACAAAAAGGACAGAGCGCTGCAATGGGGAGGGTACTTAGTGTGCCAGGCAGCTCGTGGAAGATGGCCCCATCCTGCAGAGGATGGTCCTAGCCTAAAGGAGAGTTTGAGATGCTTAGCTACAGCAGGGAGAATGCATGGGCAGATTGTTTGCTGTTGGTGGTGTCGGGGAAGGAGACTGAATGAGAGACTTTGAAGCCAGACTGGCAACTACTGTAGAACTACAATCCTAGCCCATGGGACGTGGAGGCAGGAGGGTCAGAAGTTGAAGGTCATCTTCAGTAACACAACAAGTAGAGGCTAGCCTGGACTACTTGAGAAATTCCACCCCCCATCTCAGTCTCACTTTGTAGCTCTGACTATCCTGGAAATCGCTCTGCAGGCCAGGTTGGCCTCAAACTGAGAGATCCACCTGCCTCTGCCTCCCAAGTGCTGGAATTGAAGGCGTGCGCCACCACATCCATCCCATCTCAAAGTTCATCAAAGGAAAGGTCAGCCTGCAGAGTGGGCTGGTCAGACCAGCCCTGGCCATGATGGGGTCTTGGCTGTGTGAGCATAAGCCTAGCTGGCCAGGTTCAGACTTCCTTAAGGTGACCTGGGACCTATCTCTCCTTTTAGCTACTTGCCTCCCGGAAGGAACCGACAAGGGGGGAAGAGCAGCCAACATGTGAGTCCTGGGAAGACTCCGCAGCCTCTGCTGTCCATCCCTCTTCCTAGGACTGTCCAATTTGGTGGGTGGAAAATGGTCCTGGAGGCAGCAGGAGCTGATGGTTCCAGGGCACAGCACACCCACTCCAGAACCTGCTGCTGTCCTGGCCCTGGGGCTTCAGGACACTGTCCCCTGCTCAGTCCCCACTTTTTACTGAATCTCCAGGCTGTGGTCCCCAAAGGAATGAGTCAGTTGTGAAACACGAGGGTGGAGGGCAGGAGTTATGTGACTCGGTACATATAGGTGTATCTTTCAGAAAGGTGTGACCAGACTCATCTCTGCTCACTCACTCTCCTGCACAAGTTTGGTTCCAGCCCACTTACACCATGTTCTTAGAACCAACCAATCCCTAACCAAAGTCCTGAGCTTTCTCCTGACTTGGGTTTCAGGAGCCTCCCATGTCTCAGCGCCCATGTGATGGAGCCTTTGGACAGTGGTCGCCAGCAGATACCTCCTGCTATATCCAGTGAGTGGGGTATAGATTTGTGCTCAGTGAGACCAAGAAAATGGGAGTGGGTTTTTTCCAGGAGCCCCTGTTAAAGTGGGAAGACTAAAAATCCAACATGTAAGTGGTTCTTGGACCACTTGACTCCTGTGCCCCCTTTCACATGTAGGGGGTCTTGGGGACCCTTCCTCTTATCTGGCTGTTCTTTGTCTCAGTGTGTTCAGGAATGGGGACCTACTAAGTCCCCCCTTTAGTTTGAAGCTGTCCCAGACTGTCATTCAGGACTGGGAAACGGTACTGAAGCTGCTGACGGAGAAGGCCAAGTTACAGAGTGGGGCTGTACGCAAGTGAGTATGGGGACAGGAGAGGGGGGCAGGCACCCCAAAGAGCCCCACTGTTTTTGTCTTTCCCTGAAGATGGGAAGGCCAAAGGAGGGCATGTTCTTTCCAATAGGACTTCCTCCTGTGCCCCAGGGAGGGGTTCCTTGATTCAGCCCTAGGTCAGGACAGAACCTAGGTTAACTGTTGCCCAGAGGACCCCAGAAGTCAGAAGATCCCTAGAAGGAGCTGTACCTGCCCTGCTGGGTAGGGAGTAGCCACTTATCCACCAGTCCTTATCACCTCTCCTCTCAGACTCTGCACCCTTGAGGGCTTCCCACTGTCAGCAGGGACTGCTCTGGTGAGTGGTCGTTACTATGTGGCTGTTGGAGAAGAAGAGTTCAAGGCCCTCCCCTATATGGAGCTGTTGGTGCCCAGCCCGTCCCTGTCCAGGGGCTGCTGGTATGTTTGAGGTGAAGGGTCACAGTCACAGCAGAGGAAGTGCCCTCTGGTCTGGGTGCTATGATTGTGTTTCCTCTGCCTACTACAGACTTTTCTGTCACTGCAGGTATCCTCCAGGCCTGAAGTATAAGTCCCGCAGGCAGGGGGTAGGTGACGATGGGAACCCCAGTGTGGGCTGAGGGCAGTGACTCAGGACTCCAGCCTTACAGCATGCATCTGCTTAGCAATCCGGAAGTAGTAATTTCCCCATTTCTTGGGGTGGAAACTGAAGTTCACAAGCATGAACAAAGACTCAGTCAGGGGAACAGTTAGAATGGCACATGTCAGGCCAAATGCCTCCCCACTGGGTTGGATATTGGAACTGGCTATTTGGCATAGCAGGGCCCACTGGAACCTCCACTCACCATCCCATTCCGGGTCTCCATTCTCCCAGATGAATATGTGGCACAAGAACAGAAGGCAGCCTGGTTTCACTGGGCAGCTCTGCATGCCAGCATCAGCTGCAGTGTTCCTCGATAGACAGCCTGCTAGGAACAAAGGCAGGCGGGAGGGATGCAGACCAGAGAGATGAGCACACGGCCTCTCTCAAGCTTGCACAGGCAGTAGGGCACACAGAAGCATGGAGTGGGGAGCAGGAGAGGTGAGAACAGTCAGCATGTGGTTCCAGCCCGTGTGCCTTCTGTAGGCTCAGGCCCACACGGCCCACGCAGCCCAGCTTTCTCCAAAGGAACATAGACAAACCGAGTCATCTACTTTCTACGCCAGACCCCAGCAGTCCATTCAGCCAAGAAGCGAGCTCTCTACTCTCTCATTCCCTTCAGGTGAGGGGCTGGGTGCAGGCCCTTCATGTCACAACTCCTGTGCTTGCACATGATAGGACAGCACACTGACTCAGACCACTCAACCTCTGATGGAGTGATGTAACACAGGATGGTCTTTGCTGCTGTTGGGGGATGTCTGCAGCGGAGAATGCTTCAGGAGAGCTGTGTGCCATTCCTCTACCCGTGTGTCCCTAGCTGCTTTATTTACTTCTGTATTCATTACTGTGTGTGCATGACGTATGTGTACAAGCATACGAATGCCATGACCCACGTGGAGGTCAGAGGTCAACTGTGGAGGCACTTATCTCCTTCGCCTCTACTGGGTTTTGGAGCACTGCGCTCAGGCTGCCAGGCTCCCACAGCTGCAGGTTAGCATCTGAGCCACGCTTTGCTGAGTCCCTCACTTCCTTCATAGGGGCTGATATGAAAAGTAAATGGAAGACAGTGCTTAAGCCATGAGGCTTCAGAGGTGGGAATTACAGTTGGGGGCTGAAGGCTGGCCTCGCTCGGCCCTGTGATCCTCTGACTAGGGACTGTGGGACCAGGCTCGGGGGAAGGGGCTGGCATAGCAGGTGAAGGCTCAGAAGGCTGAGGACACTTCAGCCCGGCATCAGCCAGTGTCGCCTTCTTATTAGGAGTTAAGGGAGTGTATGGAGCTCCCTACCCAAGGAAGGAGACAGCAGGGGCTCAGGAAGTGGATGATGATGAAAACACCCACATAGAGCAGCCTGTGGATCAGGTAAGCCCATCAGATGGGAAGCCTTATACTGAGATGGGCAGAGGTCTGAGCTAGAGTCTGGGCTCCAGGGACACGTCTTCCAGGTGACTGAGCAGATCTAAATCTGAAAGCCTGGATTCCAGTTTTCCCTGTGAGGCTTTCTAATTTCTAGTCCGCTGCTTTCTTGGGCTGGGGATCTCTGGCAGTAGATGCAAACTGGACATATATATGCTCTGTATGTCTCCACATGTCCACCAGAGGGCAGCAGAGACAGTGGAAGAGGCCTTGTCCCTGCGCTGTCAGCCTGGGCCTAGAGTTGTACCCTCAGCCTCAGCCCAGGCTCCACCATCTTAAGAGCCAGAGCTCCAGTCAGAAACTGGGTACAGCCACTCCAAGCCACCTCTACCAGGGGATGGGCAGCCTGTTCCTGAGAAGCCATGCCTCCTCTGGCTCACAGTGGGTGTGGCCTCCTCAGCTCCTCCCCATTCCTAGCCCGGGAAGTTCTTGGGAGGCTACTTCCTTGTGACTCCCAGCCAGAGAAAGGCACTGCAGGCTGGATTTAGTTCAGGCTTATCACAATAAAATAAGATTGGCTAAGCTTTGCTTGATGCAGATTTATTGAAGGCTGCTGCTGGCCAGGTGTTTGCTGCAGCTAGGCGGTGCTCGGCACAGCTGTCTACTTACTTGAAGGCCTGGCCGTTGAGCACTTTTGCTCAGGGCCAGCTCATTTCTCTTCCATGTAATCCATCTCCCTGAACTCCCCTGTCAGCCAAGGCACTGTAATGGAGCTCTGGAGGCCTCCAGACACATTCCTGATTCAGAGATTGTAGCCAGACCTTTCCATGCAGCAGGCCAGGGTAATGGCGGCTGGTGACCATTGCCTGAGATGACAGCGGCAGATGGCTGCCGAGGGCGTGTAAAGTCTCCGTGCTAAATCTCAACAGCTGAACCCACCTGCAGGTTACAAAACCTTCCCAGTGCTGTTCTCACTGTGACCCCTGAGGTAGATGTGGTCCAAGAGATGAGGAGGCTAAGCTCAGACAGGCAAGCAAGTGTATCCACTCTGCCTGCACCTCGGTCCCCAGAGTCTGCAGAGCATACAGAGCCGAAGTCCCACACAGTGGGGTTGGCCCACTCAAGAGGCTGACGGTTGGTCCTGGGTCTTGGTCACCGAGCTTGTGATGCAGAGTGCAATCCCTGTGACGGTGAGCACCATGCCAGCCACTGCTTCTGAGATAGAGACATCAGGGGTTGGGGGTCAGCAGGGCCAAGGGAGGGGCTGACAGTGCCTGGTCCTGACCCACCCAGCCTCTGTCCCCAGATTGCAGGGGAAGGAAACTGATGGCCACAGGCAAGCAGCAGAGTTGTCAGAAGCAAAGGGCAAGATAAGAGAAGGCCTCTCCCCTCCTCTCCCACACATGGGAGAGACTCTGGGGGAGATGCTCACAAACGTCAGGGCTCAGCAGCTAACCCTGACGTGCAGCAGCTTGACTTACGTTTTCCACCGATATCTTCTCCAAGCACCTTTCCAACAATCATTGTGAAGACGATGGCCAAAGAGTTACAGATGGGCACAGCTAAAGTCAGATCTGGGTAGTCAGAGCAAAGAAAAACCCTAGGTGCCAAGAATGCCTTTCTAGGGACAAAACATTTGAAACACTTCCTCTCTCTCCCCTTCTTCCTTGTCATCATCATCATCATCGCTTTTACAAAAGTAGCAAAAGACAGGCATGGTGGCACACACTTTTAATTCAGTCACTCTAGAAGCAGAAGCAGGCAGGTCTCTATGAGTTCAAGGCCAGCCTGGTCTACCTCCGGAGTTTCAGGACAGCTGAGACTGCATGGTGAGATTCTGTCTCAAAAATAAATAAATAATACTAAGTATCATGAGGCAGACATTGGGAAACATACCCATAATCCCAGCAATCAGGAGGCTGAAGCAGGAAGAGCTCAAAATCGAGGCTAGCCTGGTTGATGCAGCAAGACTCTATTAGGAAGGAGGGGGTGTACTGGGGACATCTCAGTCAGTAAAGTGCCAACCATGGCAGCACCAAGATCTAAGTCTGGATCACCCCAGCACTGTGTAAAGGTTGAGCAAGGTGGCTTGTATCTGTAACCTAGGTGTTGGGAGACAGGATGTGACAGAGGCAGGTGGAGCCCTGGAATTGGCTGGCCAGCCAGGATAGACAAGCAGTGAGCTCTGGGAGAGGTCAGAGACCCTGTCACAAACACTAGAGTGGGGGTGATTCAGAAAGACACCTAACATCAACCTCTAGCTTGCACACGCATGAACATGCAAATGCGAACACACACTCATACATCCACTACAACAGACACAAGCAAAAGGTTTAAAACTAAAAAAATGGGCTGAGTAGCATGTGCACAGTTGGACTCCTAGCACACAGGAGGCAGAGGCAAGAGGACTGCTTTAGTTCAAGGCCAGCTTGGTCTACACACTAAATTTCATCCTGGCCAACAAGGATTACAAGAAAGATCTTTTCAAACAAACAGCTTAGAGGATGAGCTCATTTCCATAGACATGAAGCAAGGTGCGGGCTGAGGTCCAGATTTCCTGCCTTCCTCAGGACCCTGGCATGAGCAACTGACTTCTGAGGTCTGAGACCAGCCTAGTTTCCTTGTTTCCTTCCTTTCTTTCCTTCTTTCTTTCTAAAAGATTTATGTGTGTGTGAGTGGTTTGCTTTTACACATGCATAATTCACGTGGAGGTCAGAAGAGAATGTCCACCCCCTCTGGAACAGTATGAGCCATCATGTGGGTGTTGGGACTCGAACTAGGGTCCTCTGTAAGAATAAGTTCTCATAACTACTGAGCATCTCTCCAGCCTGGTTAGATAATAAAAATGAGATCCTGCTAGGTGTGGTAGCTCACATTTGTAATTTCAGCACTTAGGGAAGCTGAGACAGGAAGACAGGAGTTCAAGGGTAGCCTGGGCTACAGAGTAATCATTTCAAAAACAACCACAGCCAGGCATGATGGCACACACCTTTAATCCCAGCACTCAGAAGGCAGGACAGGTGTATCCCTGTGAATCTGAGGCGAGCCTGATTTACACAACAAGCTAAAGGGTAGCCGAGACTGCAGAGAGAGACCTCATCTCAAAACAAACACAAGAATGAGAGCTTTACTTTCAAAGAGAACGGAGATTTCAGGGTGAGCAGGACAGACAGGCACCAATGGACACAGCAGAATGAGTGTAAGAGCGTGGTGCTCAGCTCCAGTTACTAAAGCACGCTGCCCTGGGCACTGTGATGTATTTTCACAACGCTTTGGGAATATTACCACCACCTGGTGTAAAGGAAACAGATAAATAGCCATATACTCCGAGCTTAAGGCTTCGTTCCTTTTTGAGAGAGGCTGGCCTCAAACTCTCTATGTAGGGATGGGTGAGATAGCTCAGTGGACAAAGGATGCTTGCTGCCAAGCCTGACAGCCTGACTTTGATCTATAGGACCCACATGGAAGGAGAGAGCCAATTCCCAAAAGTTTTATGACCTCAACACGTGCACAGGAAGACTAATGTACCCACGCACATACACACAAAGCACATTTTCTAAAACTATAACGATCCAGAGAGATGGCTCAGAGGTTAAGAGCACTCGTTCAGTTTATTCCCAGCACCCACAGGTTTGCTCATGACTGTATCTTCAGTTCTAGGTGATCTGAAGCCCCCTTCTCACCTCTGTAGGCACCAAACACGTACATGGTGCAAATATCTTTGCAGGCAAAATGCTCATACACATAAAATAATCCTAAAAAGTTTTAAAAAATGTAATTTGCTCAAACCTCTTCTTTTTTTTCATATAGCTGAGGCTGACCTTGAAGTCCTAACCCTCATGTTTCCACTTCCTGGGATTACAGGTATGTACAAGGAATGGCTGTTCAAATTTTAACAAACACCCTGAATTTGATCCCTAACACTGAAAGACAAAAGCTTCATAAACAAGCCAGGCATGGTGGCACATGCCTTTGGTCCCAGCACTTGGGAGTCAGAGGCAGGTAGAGCTGAGTTTGAGGCAACCCTAGTTGACAGAGTGAGTTTCAGGACAGTCAGGGCTCCACAGAGGAAACCCTGTTTCAAAAAACAGAAACAAATAAGAAAATTAAAAATTAAAAAAACTAGCTAGATGTGGCCAGGTGGCAGTGAGTTCAGCACTCTTACATCAGGCCAGAGGCTTTAGACTTAAAACAACAACAAAGTTTATGGGTGGGGGGGGGGGGGTAAGCTGGGTGCATGTGTGCCGTGGTACACAAGTGGAGGGCAGAGGACAACCTGCAGAAATCTGCTCTCCCCTTTGACCTTGTAGGATCCCGGGGTCAAAATCTGGTCCTCAGGCTCCCTGGTGAGCACTTTTACCTGGAGCCCTCTCTGTATTCCAGGCTGCTCCTAGTAACCTTGTCGTTAGCTGAGGATGACCCTAAACTTCTGATGCTCCTGCCTCCACCTGCTAAGTACTAGAATTAGAGTTGTTAACCACCAGGAGGGATTTATTTGGTACTGGGGATGGAACCAAATGAGCTACATCCCCAGCCCATTAATTAAAGTCTGATGAGAACGGAATCTCTCTAGCTGTAACTCAAGTATCAGATCTGGAGGCCCCCTCACCTCCTTTCCTCACTTTAGAGTAGGCAGAAACCACAGCAAGGACACTTTTGCAGAAGTCTTAGAGCATAAATCTTGGGGGTGGGGTAGAGTTTCTCATTGTTTTTTTGAGACAGGCTGGCCTAGAACTCACCAAGTATCCCAGGATGTCCATGAACTTATGGCACTCTTCCTGCCTCAGCCTCTGAGTGTTGGGGTTACAGGCATGAGCCACCATGCCCAGCTTATAACCTTTAATATACAGCTTTAAATCCCTTCGTACAGGCATGCTGCTGGGCTTAAGGCAAGTGTGGTAAATTACCCAAAGTATTATACTTCACCTCCTCAATGAAGATAAGCATGTTTATTTCAGAAGGTCATGATATAAATATGATGTAGTAGGAACAGTCAATAAACATTTGGAGAAAGGAAATTTTTAGCATATTTGTATATAATAATATCAAATTAAAAATAAATAATATTTAATATATATATTCATTGAGTTTCTACTGTATATCAGGCACTCTGCTACATTCTTCTCATGCACTGGCTCAGTCTTCACAATGCTATGAAGCCCACTATATAAAACCAAGATTCAAATAAGGGACTTCCTCTAGGCCAGGCAAGTAGTACATAATGGGATCGAAGGTGTCAGAACATCACTTACATGGGTGTTGAACACCTATAATCCTGGCCGTGGGAGACAGAGGCAGAAGGATCAGGATTTGAAGCCAGCCTGGGTAAGGCAGAGAGACTGTGTCTCAAACACAGCGAACAAGGGGGCAGTGGGATGCTTAGCAGGTAAAGGCTCGTGCCATCAAGACTGATGATCTGAGTTCATTACTGGAATCCACAAGGTAAAAGAACAACTCCCAAAACCTGTGCTCTGACCACGCGCGCACACAAACACACACACACACACACACACATATACACACACACATACACACATGGCGGGGGGGGGGGCATAAATGTAATAAATGAAAACTACTACCAAATAAAAAGAAAAGTTATCAAAAAATCCCATCCCCCAAAAATAAATAAAACAAGTCAGCACTTATGACAGCAGAATGAACCTCCCTTCTGGTGCTGCTGCTGCACAAGGCTGTCAGGCCAGCCTTAAGGGCCTGGCCACACACTCCTAACCACTTCACCACCCCTGTGACTCAGAGAAGGACCAGAAACAGAGGTTCTCCTTCACTGACAGGTGCAAGGTGTTTCAAGTTCCCTTTGCAAAATATGGATTCCACCCCAGAGGAGGCCCAAGCCAGAGACCCACCTGTTGACCCCAAGGTCAAGTAGTAGAGAAGGGAGCCACTCTGGTTGAGGAGAAAGGGCATCAGGTACTGGAAAGAGGAGAGACCTGTCAGTGACTGCCTGCAAAGGTAGGCACTCTTCTCTGATCTTCTGACATATCCCTTTCTCCCAAGGGGGAGGGATGGTAAATGCCCAGGGATCACTCCTGTACCTGAGGACCCTTTAGGGCACAGAGAGAAACACACTAAATGTACAATCTTGCCCTAAAGGCCCTCTCCCTCAGCTTGGCCGGTTCCCATCTTCCCTATAGACTGTAAGGCTTTGAGTGCCTGTGTCACCCCTTCCAAGAAGCCCATTCCAAATCCTCCAGCTCTCTCTCTCTCCTCTGAACGTACACCGTGCTTCATCTGTACCTCCATTCTTCCTCTGAGACTCAGAGTCCTGCATGTCTAGCTAGCTTACATCAGTAGCCACGGGCTGGAGGCAGTTCTTGATATGTTCTACCCCAGGGCAAGTTGAGTCCAAAAAAAGCTTCTGGAAAGACTCACAATCGTTATATAATTGATGAAAACAACATTAATAGTACTCATAGATTTAACATATATGCTGTACTAGGCCCAATGCTATGTGTCTTACCTCAAATCTTAAATCAGCCCTACACAAAGTTTATCATCCTAATTTCCGTTTTACCGATAATGAAGCTGAGGCTCACTGAGGATAAACAACTCCTCCAGGAGTTTCTACTGTGGTCTGGGATTCTGGCCGACCTGGTGACCACGGTGACCAAGGGTTCAGCGGCTCCCCTTCTCCGAGTCCATAGACGCACCTCAGTATTCAAGAAGAGAGTCTTCATCTCCTGCATCAGCTGCCGGACCCATGTTCGCTCATGCACCTGCTGCAGGCCGGAGGAGGCCCGCTTCAGCAGCGGCTGCGTGCCACCCCACAGGGCGGCCACCAGCACCAGAGCAAGCACCTGCTCTGAAAGCAAAGGATCAGAGAGTCACCGGGCCCTCCCGGGCCTCCTCCGGCCTGGCGACAGCCTCCAGCTCCTTTCCGCGCTCCCCGCGCCAGGCTGCACTAAGCCGGGAGGACACGCCCCGTAGGCGGCGGAAGTAAGTCTGGGGGCACCCGGGTCCACGGCTTAGCCGGCCTGGGGTTCACGGGTGTCAAAGGAGTGGGCTGGGAGTCTCCAAGCCAGAATCTATCCCGCGGAGGGGCGGGGACAGCTACCCACCCAGGGACGCCGCCATGGCAACGCCAGGCCCTTCTACTTCCGGGAGCGAGAGGGCGGAGTCCCCGATCCGGAAGTCGTCTCTAGTCCTCTTCCGGTCCCACTCACATTGCCACTCTCCTCGCGTCACCGCCGGGATGGTGAGTTCCAGGCGTGGGATGCCGCGGTCTGGGGGCCCCAGGCGGCATGGGACGGGGTTCCCGACACTGACACTCCCGTTCTGTCCCCACAGAAGCCCATCCTACTGCAGGGCCATGAGCGATCCATCACGCAGATCAAGTACAACCGCGAAGGAGACCTCCTCTTCACCGTGGCCAAAGACCCTGTGAGTGGCCCTCGAGGGCGGGCGGGCGGGCCGGGCCGGGCGGGGCACCGTGAGGGGCGAGTTCGCATCGCCGGGACGGGGAGTGAACAAGCTTTGCCGCCTGAGGGGAATTGCTCTGAAAAGCAGGGAAAACCACCCATACCGGCATAGGTTGGCAGTAGCATTCTGCCAGGGAGACCTGGCAGATAGGAGAGAGTACCCAAGGAAAAGAAAAATAAGAGGCTGTGTGGAAGGGGGACTGAGACTGGGGACCAGGACGGGGTCGGCTCTGATGACTCGGAGGATGGGAAGAACCAGGATAGAACGGACAGCCTCTAGAGGGTAAAGTTGATCCACGAGCACTGAGCTGTGTCGATATGGGAGACTTGGAGTTGTAGTTCAGACTAGAGGGGTTTACATGCACCTAGCCTGAGGATGGATCCCTAGCACCAAAAAAAGAAAAGGAGGAGGAAAAAGGCGTGAGACTTAGTTAGGCTTCTCCTAGGCTTGTCTAGTCAATCCCACGATGATACTTAGTGCACGGTCCCTTTGGGTACTGCGCCTTGAGGCATTGGCGCTAGGCAGTTGGCTGAAGGTTAACAGTGGGGAGTCTGAAGTCAGCTTGGTGTGAGTCCTAACTCCTGCCCTTACTAGCATTATGACTTTGAGCGTGACATTTAAACTTTCTAAACCACAGTTTTTCATTTTAATAAAACATGGATGCTTTTACCTCCTTCAACAAAGTGAGGTCATTCTTGTAAATAGTTTTTCACTGTGCTTGTTGTATGCTAGTCACTCACACTTGAAGTTCCTTAGACGCCATTTTATTGGAACCTCGCAGCTGTCCTTTAAGAAAGCTGTTGGCCTGGACAGGGTATCTTTTCAAGCTGACCTATACATCTCCATCCTCTGCTTCCCAGTTCTGGGAATGCAGGTGTGTGCTACCGCACCCAGCTTGTCCTAGCCCTTTAAAACATTGTGTGTGTGTGTCATTGTATGTCTATGGTGGTGGCTCAGCAAACAAGACGAGGAGGCATATTCATATGTGTAAACTCTTGCCAGACCTCAGCAGAGGGAACCACTGTCCTGGCCAGCACCATACTCGATCGACAGTGGAACCTTGAGCGTCTCAGCTCAGGTGTTTTTATTCTTTCAGAACTCTTCAGGTATTCTACTGATAGCACGTGCAGATCATTGGCAATTAAACAGCCCACAGAAATCCAACACCTGCAAATAAATGCCCTAGATAGTCCCATACCCATAAAACAGTTATTTTATATATAACTAAAAATAAACTCTTTTTATACATACACACACACATATGTTTTAAAGTGTGTGTGTGTGTGTGTGTGTGTGTGTATAACTTGTTTAATATAACTTGTTTATTTTATGTGTGTGGATATTTGCCTACACTGTGTGTCTGTGCAGCACATGTCTGCCTGTGCCTGAGAAGTCCAGAAGAGGATACCAGATCCCCTGGAACTAGAGTTATAGATGGTTGTGAGCTATCATGTGGTGCTGGGAATCAAACCCAGGTTATCTGGAGGAGCATCCAGTGCTCTTTAACCTCTGAGCCATCTCTCCAGCCTTAGTTCTCTTAAAGATGACAAAGTTAAACAGACCAGTGGTGGTGCATGCCTTTAGTTCCAACACTCAGGCAGAGGCAGGTGTATTTCTAAGTTCAAGGCCAGCCTGGTCTGCAGAGCAAGTTCCAGGACAGCCAGGGCTACACAGAGAAAAAAAAAATTAAAAAAAAAAAAAAAAAAAAAAGACAAAGTTCAAGTTGAGAGGGAGGAAGCACTGTGCTTACGCACAATGAGCTGGTGGCAGCAGCGCTAGAGCCCGTGCGTCCTCGCTGCCCTCTGTTTCCAGTTGGCTAGGGCACCACAGTGGCTGTTTTTTAGACTGGAGCTCAACTTGGCCTTTGATTCTTCAGAGATATGCAGAGTCCAGACAAAAGCAGATGATGAGGGAGCTATTGCAGGCCCGGCTCCGCTCCCGCTCACCTTTAGGAGGGAGGAGAACCCAGGGTGGCCATTCTCACCAGCTCTCCACTCATAAGTGAGCAGAAGGCACACTTGGCTTGGCTGGAGTCTACAGAGGGCTTTTCGCAGAATAAGCTGTTGCTTTTTCTGGGATGTGACCCATCGTGTCATCTTATTCTTCCAGATCGTCAATGTGTGGTACTCTGTGAATGGTGAGAGGCTGGGCACCTACATGGGCCACACTGGAGCCGTGTGGTGCGTGGATGCTGACTGTATCCTTTTTGCTCTGGGTTGGCCAGCCTTGGACATGCTGACTTTAAGGGTGAGTTTGACATGCCTTAGTGGTCTAGAGAATAACGCTCTCTACTCCCAGTTGCTTCGTCAGTTGGGGAAACAGGACAAGTTCCAAGTTCTGGATGAGAAGGTTGGAACACTCTGAGGTAAGAAAGTGAGAAAGGCTCTTTGGGGCTAAACTGGGACGTGCTCTGTATGGCTTCCAAGAGGACTTGGGCTCAGTGGATTTAGTCATTGTCTTTTGTTTGTGTCGTATGTATGTGTATGTGATGAATCTGTGTATGCAGGTACACACACTTGTGTGCAGTGTTAGCAGAGGTCATCAGACCCCTTAGAACAGGAGCTACAGCTGATTGTGAGCCAGCATGTGTGTGCAGGGCACCTAACCCGGGTCCTCTAGAAGAGCAGGCAGTGCTCTTAACTACTGAGCCATCTCTCCAGCCCTGGTCATGTTTCTTAACACCTTCTTCAGGGGACACCAAGCATGTCCTTACTGGCTCAGCTGACAACAGCTGCCGTCTCTGGGACTGTGAAACAGGTAAGCCTGGCTCATTCACTTATTCTTCAAACACTTACCAACCGTGGTCTTCTTGTCTAAGCCAATGTGTTCTGGAGAACTAGAGATAAACTCAAGGGTGGTTTCCAGTCTAGAGAGTGAGAGACAAGAAGCCAAACAGAAGTTAGCAGGAAGTTAGCTTGGAGGAGAAGCTTTACATTAAAATAACGAGCCATGTTTAAGGAAGACCAGAGAGGGACTGTGGACCACCTGGTGTGGGGATGAGTGGCCTTGGAAGGGTTCTCACGCTAACTGTGAGCCAGGGCTCTCTCAGGCAGTAAAATGCTCAGTCATTCTGGCACGAACAGGAACAAAAGTAAGGAGTGTTAGGCAGAAGGCTAGGACGAGCCGTGTGTGGTGGCACTGGGAAGCTGAGGCAGGAGAATGGAGAGTCGCGAGCCAGCTTGGGATGCAGATGATGAAATTTGAGGCTGAGGCCAGAAAAACCTTGACTGTGGAAGTCAAGAACATAGTTTCAGATTCAGAGAGCTGGGACATCATTGTCTTACTGGATCCCAATGGGTTCCAGTGGCCACACAGGTGGCCCTGGTTAAACTAAATGAGTCTCAAAACAAAACTGGAAGTCAGGAACCTGCGAGATGGACTGGTAGGGATGTAAGAGTGGTGGAGAGAGGAACGGGGGGAGAGTAAGCGGGATGCATTTTATATACGTGCATGAAACTGTCCAGCAGCAAAACAAACCAGGACTTAAATACAAAACTCCGGGCCAGCTATGGTTTTATTGTGAGAACCTGTCTTTAAGAAAGATACCACCGGCTGGGCAGTGGTGGCTCACACCTTTAATTCCAGCACGCAGGAGGCAAAGACAGGCAGATCTCTGTGAGTTCGAGGCCAGTTTGGACTACAGAATGAGTTCCAGGACAGCCAGGACTACACAGAGAAACCCCATCTCAAAAAAAAAAAAAAAACAATAAATGAATGAATGAATATAAGCAAAAACACCAATTAGGATTAGGTTATTTTACTTATTTTAAGATGTATTTATTATATGTGTATGGATATTTCATCTGTACATCTGCATACCAGAAGAGGGGGCATCGGGTCCCTACAGTCATAGAGAGTTGTGAGCCGCCATGTATGTGCTGGGAATTGAACTCAGGACCTCTGGAAGAGCAGCCAATGCTCCCAACTGCTGAGCCATGTCTCCAGCCCAAGGTTTTTTTTGTTATTGTTATTGTTTTTGTCTTCTTTAATTTTACATAAATGAGTGTTTTGCCTTCACGTATATCTTGTGTACCATGCGTCTGCAGTGCCCACAGAGGTCAGAAGAAAGCATCGAATCTCTTAGGGCAGGAGTTACAGACAGCTGTGAGCCACCTTGTGGGTGTTGGGAATTGAACCTGGGTCTCTGTAAGAACAGCCAGTGCTCTCAGTCACTAAGTCTAGCT
Source organism: Cricetomys ansorgei (assembly GCA_026225945.1). NCBI lineage: Eukaryota > Metazoa > Chordata > Mammalia > Rodentia > Nesomyidae > Cricetomys > Cricetomys ansorgei. The sequence goes on from JAMJFZ010004114.1 coordinate 7,865,391, forward strand.
TCAGGTTTTTAAGAGAAAAAGACCTTGGTTTTGTTTTGTAAAACTCGGCAGGCACACTGAGGTGTTTGATGACCAGGGAAGAATAGGGCGTTGGTGGGTTTGAACAAGGTCCGAGCAGTGAAGAGCTGACAGCTACGAGAGGGGAAGCCGTTATATTATTCTGACACTGAGTGATCGCTGTACGTCTGCTTCTGTGCTGGGACACACAGGAGGAACGAAGCTTGTCAGGGAGAGATAGCTTGGAGCCCACCGTGGAGAGAGCCACATTAGCAGGATCCGTTAGGGAGTGCTGCAGGCAGGGACTGGAAAGAGCCAGAGAGCAGCGGTGGAGAGAGTGGTGGCCGCAGTCGCCAGGGCAGGAACGCTGTAGGGCTTGGGAGGGGACTGGGTAACCCAGACTCTGCCTCTCTCCAGGGAAGCAGCTGGCTCTCCTCAAGACCAACTCAGCCGTCCGGACCTGTGGCTTTGACTTCGGGGGCAACATCATCATGTTCTCCACAGACAAGCAGATGGGATACCAGTGTTTTGTGAGCTTCTTCGATCTACGGGATCCAAGCCAGATCGGTGAGGGCTCTGTCCAGGGGGCTGAGGTGGAGGGTGTGGCTTCAGAGCCCAGGGACTGACCTCCGCTGCTGTGCACAGACAGCAATGAGCCCTACATGAAGATCCCCTGCAATGATTCCAAGATCACCAGTGCCGTTTGGGGACCCCTGGGGGAGTGCATCATTGCAGGCCACGAGAGTGGGGAGCTCAACCAGTACAGTGCCAAGGTAAGCGGCCGGGTGCTATCAGATGATGCTAGGTGTTGGGAAGTGTGTCACCGGGTACTCAGAACATGTTGCAGTGTCACAAATCAGCATTTTCCTGTCACTAGAGAGTGCTAGGCCCTGTGTAAGGTTCTTAGGAAAACAGAGAATCAGAGACCAGCTCGCAGTCAGCCTGGATATATGACACGAGAGAGATTTCACTAAGTCCAGAGTGAACTCTATCACAGAGGAGGGGGCATGTACATCGAGTCATGAGAAAGACTACAGCTTCCAGGGGTTAGAGAAGATGGCTCAGTGATTAGCAGCACTGACTGCTCTTACACAAGGTTTAAGTTCCAGGGACCTGATACCTTCTGGCTCCTTGGGTACCAGGCACGCACACGGAACACAATCACATACACACACAGGCAAAATACTCATAACACATAAAATACAAATGAATAAATCTTTAAAAAACTTCCAGCAGGAAGGCCCAGTGGAAGAACATTTGCCTAGCACGCATGAGGCCC